>OX393571.1:2296559-2359059 GCA_947652115.1 Blastomussa wellsi
GTGACGAGGCAACTAGGCATTGGGGAGACTGGACTCCACAATGGAAGGCGGGAAATAAAAAATTCCAAGATGGCGACAAGAGGAGGGTTTCTTGTTGCAGATCTCAACATTCGTCCTCGACACCCAGTTAGATATGTAGCTACAAAACAAACTAAGCCAACTAAAAGGAAAAAGAAAAGGCCAGAATGGGATGTAAGTAAGAGATTTTTAACAGATAGAGTCGACATTTTACTGAGATGAGATCGATTTCGATCGATGGAGGCGATAATTATTATTATTAAAAGCTCTTTCCAATCTGGCAACTAATTTTGTAAGCTGATTTACTTTTTTCAGAGCACGGTAAACGACCTGAATGTACACAAGGCCACGAAAGAGGAACAGGTAGTTAGGGAATTTTTTAAACCACCCAATTATTTTAAAACCAAATTAATTCCGTAGTTCTTTCAACATAATTTTCAGATGAAACAGTTTCTTCACCTCTTAAAAAAAACTGGTTAAGTATCGTAAAGATTCAGAGGTTATCACATAAATACTGTGTATCAACAAAGTGATCTATTTACATGCATAATGGGCAATCCCATTTAAAATTCACCCACCCCATAAATTGATCCTGACCACCTTTCATATTCAGTTCCGTTTTCCCCTGACTTCCCCTCCCCTCCCCCATGGTCCATCATCATAACCCTAGGCAGTGTATGTGTCGAACATTGCAGGCATGTAAACACCTCCGCCCCCCACTTCCCCCAGGTGTACAGTACCTCATAATTTATAATCGTACAGTGTACATTGTATGTGTCCAATGAGTTCCCTGTTAGCGAGCCTCTTGCAAGCTTGTGCAGCATTTCTTGTACATGCATACATGCAAGTGGATATTATTATGTTTACATTATGCTTTTTAATTTGTAGGTCAAAAGGCATGAACTTCACAAATCCAAAAATTCTAGCAGAATACATTTACAAAGGAAAGTTAAGGATAGAAGTCTGGGTGAGTGATTTATGTTAATTATTAAACAAATGTTGAGGCCAAAGCAGTGCAAGGCATTCAAATGTAGAACACATGCAAGAGCAGCACCACAATTAACAATAAACAGTCGGACATCAAACAATGCAGGGCTGTCACTGGTTTTTCAAGTAGGCATCGAAAGTAAACAAGTAGCCAGGGGATTTTGTTGTTTGATGTACTTGTACTTTGATGTACGTTTTGGTTTTGTTTCAAAGTAATAAAAAAGTGCTCAAACCCATAGTAGCCAGGGTAATTCCCCAGCCCCCGGCGCTTAGTGACAGCCCTGCAATGGCCGACAAAAATTTGCCACTGTTCAAGTAATCCCAGGTGCAGTTGGACTGTAACTGTAATGAAGCATGTCATCAATGGCTTTATCGATCCTGTCAACATTTTTTCCTAGTAAGTCCAACCTCAAAGAGAATTTGCCAAGATCTTCTTCTATACTGGTCTTAGATTGCACCAGGGTATCGTAGCTGTCACTAAGAAATTGTACATCCTGCGTATCTGGTGGAATTACAGTTGCTGTGCAGCTATCTCTTTGTTCCGCCATCTTGCTTTTGATAGATTCGAACTCCTTCTTTAACTCTTCTAGTTGCCTCTTCACCTGCTCGTTTTCGTTGCGTAGAGCTTTCACTTTATCCTTGTCTCCCATTTCTTAATTTGTTAAGTTGTTACAATAAACAAACATTCAATATCGTTGCGACAAAAACTAGATTTTGCCGGAGCGCTCGCTGAAGCGTCCGACCACCACTACCAAAACTCAATTAAAAGAAAAGATTATTGGACACTTTTTTTTATCACCTAATGCAAGTCACAATGTTTTGTGTTGACCATGTTTTGTAAAAGAGTTCTGTAATATGATATCGAGTCGCTGCTGCTTTGTCTTTAGCGACAAAACTGGTGACTTGGTCAGTCATACATGTATGTCCTTTCACAGGCAAAAATATATTAATTTTGCAGTCCTGCAAGAGACAAGATAACGAAAGAAGTTCTTTTTTTCATTTCTTTAGATTAGTGCTCTTGACTCCGATTAAGTGTCGCCCCCGATTAAGCACCACCCATGAATAAGCGCACGTCATGAGATCAAAGAAATTAGCGTGTTGCCATTGAATATTACAGTAGCCCAACATTGATTTACAGCGGTGCATGGCGCTTAAAGAAAGCATCATTACACTGAATTGTTCTAGTCTGCTTCAGAGACCGGGACAAGCTGAACCATAGGACAGTATACTCCACCCCCACTCCCACATACAATGCATCTTGCCATTAATCTTGAAGTGCTTGCAGTTTTTAAGTGTGACATAATTCTGTTCCTGTGCATTGTTTTTCAGACTCCACCATCCTGACTCCTGATACAGTGGAACGACGGAAACTGGCCATCATTCAAGAAGTTTTGCATGGTCAAGATTATAAGGTAACACATTATAACAATGTTATACTTAAGTTAACATATGAAATCAATGCGGTTAGTATTGCAAATGGCTACGTCCTTGGCGGAGGCTGTCTGAGTTCCTCGAAGTGCTAGTTCAATGCATTTATTTGACAATAATTCTTTTCCATCCTAGTCAGAGTTTCACTGTCTGGACATAACTGATATCACTCTGTATCTGATATCACCTCAGCTATTAAAAATCGATGGTTTATAATATTATGCTACTAAATATATAATTAATTATATATGATTTAATTCTTTTCAGCTTCAAGATGTGTTATCTGAATCAGACAAAGCCATGTCAGTTGTGAAAGATTTATTCGGTGATGATCCAAAGGTAGTCAAAAACAAACAAGCCTTGTACCAGTTAGCATTATTTGACACATATATTACTGTATTAATTGTAATTTTACTGGATTTAGTAATAAAATTTAGTAATCAAAAAAATGTTTTTGTAGTATAACGTACATAATGGGACCAAAACCAGTTGTGGAATTAAACAGCTTTTGCGATTCTGGTGTGCCCCCTTTAGTTAAAATACCCAGTTGTATGATGTAACATTATTTTTTCAACATTTGACAGAAGTTTATGGGATTTCCAAATATCACAGCTGCTCCAATCAATGTTGTGCATGGCAAAGAAAACAAGTAAGTGAGATCAAAGAAAATGTGTGTATTTTGTTTCATTTTATTCCAGGATAAACACTAACAATCAAAAAGGCTGCTATGAAATTTAAGTGGTAATAGTCTCCCCTCCTCGTCCCTTTAAATGCCCTTAAAGATCAATCAGTGAACATCAACATCCCTACACTGCACATCATGTCAGCTCGGCATGGCCCTGTTTATAACATTCATCTATTGCCTTCCAGTGTAAATTTGCTTTCATACATAATCTCACATGTAAAAGATACCAGGCAAATATGAAATGTTCGTTTTGTTCCTGGCATTGGACAAAGAAAAAAATCCAAGTGGACCCTACAGGATTTGAATCCTTGAACAAATATCAATTGGGTGCTGTAACCCATTGAGCCATGTACATGTAGAGATGGTTGGTGAGCTAGGCCATATGTGGTGTGGGGACTCAGAGTTTTTCTTTGTCCCACACTTGAAGTTTGAAGTCAACAGGATTTTTTAATCTTTATTGTTTACTCAACAAGCTGAAAATTTACTGTCTTGCATTATTTATCAGACTCAACAATTATTCACGATTTAATGCAATCAGTAGTTTATTGCACAGTGGTTAGTGAGGGTGGCACAGGTGGCGTTGTTGGCCTAGTGGTTAGTGTTCTGGACTACGGATTGGAGGATCTGAGTTAGAGTCCTGGCCGGACTACTGCGTTGTGTTCTTGGGCAAGACACTTTACTCTAAACCCAGGTGTAATAAATGGGTACGGTGAAATAATGCTGGGGGTAACCCTGCGATGGACTTGCATCCCATCCAGGGGGAGTAGAAATACTCCTAGTCGCTTCATGCAACAGAAACTGAGGCGATAAGCTCTGGCCTTATGAGCCACTAGGCTCACATTCAGACTTGACGTTTACCTTATTGTGGTTAGATATGCAGGTGGTCCAGTGGCAGAAATGCCCGAAACTCCAACCCACCTGTCTCTGCTAAGTGATTCCATCATGAGAACACCAGCTCTGAACGAGCTACCAGATGATGAAAAAGAAGGTGGGTATGGTTTTATCTAGAAGAAGCACTGGACTGGAGATCTACATGTAACAACAAATCGGTAATTTTTGACCAGTGCTCATTAAACATAAAATTTGTCTGAAAAATTTACTGTTCAAACACCTAGTAAGAGAAAGGTAGTTTGAGAGATTTTAATGTCTTACTCAGAAACACTATTCTCAGCGGTCTCACCTCGCGCGTATAAAAGGCAGAGTAGACAAAGGAGTGATGCCATTCTCTCGAAGCTGCTAAGCAGTTTATATTCAACATGTTGACCGTTCTCATTCGTTTCCTTTTACGCCTATCCTTCTCAGGTCTCGTTTCTGTGGCTTTTTCCCGCCCTACCCACCTCAGTTTTATATTAGGATTATATTAGTCAACAGATCGAGACTGTTGGTGCCCATACTCAACAATAGGCGTGAGGGAGACAGGTGAGAATAGACTACTTTTTCAATGGGCTCTAGACTGCCAAAAGTACTTTGTTCACTAGGTCAAATATATTGATTTCTTTAAAAAAAAACTGTGACCATTGCATGAGTTTTTCCCTTGGTAGAAATGCTATTAATCTTAAGTAACATTTTACCAGTCTTTATTAGTCTTGACAGTTAACCCCTGAATGACCCTGGTGCAAGACCAAAACTCCAGATTTTCACAGATCATGTTTATGCTATAATTATGTACGAAATATAACATAAATTTTTATTATTTTTTGTGGTAGTGTTACTATGCCAGGCGAGAAGTACATGATGCAAGTACTAAATATTATTACTGAATGACTTTTTGAGATGCTTTTTGCAGATGACGAGTTCTCTCCAGAAGCAAACGAAAGAAAGACAACTTCTTCCTTCCAGCCTATGCTTGATCTTCAACGGTTTCAGCAGTATGTGGCTGAAGAACAGGGCAAATATGTGGAGAACCACACACCGCCCCCCTTAAATGAGCATGGCACTGGTCATGCACCCCCACACAGTGCTGTTGGACAAGCCACTGTACCCTCGACAGTGGGTAGAGGGCGTGGCTTGGACCATGTGGCACCACATGGCAGCATCGCTGTCGGACAGGCCACCATTCCTTCAGCAGTTGGTACCAAAATCAATGATGAGGGTACTTCTAGACTCGTTCACGTAGGGCTTGGCTTTGACCACGTGGTACCTCACAACAGTATGGAGGCTTCAGGGACTGATCAAAGTCAACCGCCATCTTTTCTTAGCCAGGAATTGGCAGGCACTGTCATTGCTGGAGCGCCTAACTTTCTAAAACCAGGTACACACCATAAATTATAAGTTTCATAACAGTGTCTTGGATGTAGCTAATGAACATTTTTGTACTTTCTTTCAAAAGCTACAAGCACATGCTATGGCCCCTGCATAAAATGCGTCAGAATACCGCTGACCCTGCAAATGCAAGAAATGTCGTGACAGCAGCCTGGGACTGCAGCATGACGGTGGTAACACCACAAACGCTAAGGCCCCAAGCACCGCAAGGCTGGCCAACAAACGCCACCACACCAACCCCTGAGCAAACTTGCTCCTCATCGTTAACTATGTTAAATTATCATTTAACTACATTAAATGTTGTAGCTTGCAGTTCCATCAATTTGGTAAATCTTGTCTGACTTAAGTTTAAAATTGTGAAATCTTAAATTTTAGAATCTATGGGAGAACCAACTTCAAACAGCAGTATTCCATCCAGTGCTAGACTGCCATCATCCAGGTGAGAAAAAAAAAAGAATCTGAAAATAAACTTGAAGTGCTTTGTTCTGCAAATAAATACCCATTAGGCTCTTTACAGTTGTGTCATGTGACCAAATTCTTACTAATGTTTTATATATTATGGGCTAATAAACTTATTAACTAAAGGAATTCCAGAAATGGAAAGTGAATGCCAAAAATGGCAAATTTGGGTTAGTGGCCAAGTTTGAGTGATGTCGCATCCCTGGCATGAAAGAGTAAGTTTATATGACAGTTTGAATTTTCAGAATTTTTAAGGAAATTGTTGCTGGAGAGAGGACAAGGTCTTGCTCTCCAACAATTTTTTCTAATTTATACAAATCTTAATTTTTTAAAAGTTCAAACTCTCATAAAAATATCATTCTTTAATGCCTGGAGCCTCAGAACTGGCCATTTTGCCATTTTCGACATGCTCTAAGTTCTTTTATAGCCCGTAATTTTATGAAAAGTACGTCATGAGATGCCTAACACACTAACTTCAGAGAGGCTATTTAAATAGTTTTAGCCTTATTATAACACAGACAGAATATTATTTTTTTCTTTTTCTTACAAGAAGAGCCGAAACTGATCAGCAGGGTTCTGGCCATGGCCAAGCAAAGAGAAGGACTAAAACCAGTCATAAGCCACCTTCAAATTCATCATCAAGTTTAAGGAGTCTTGACGACTTAAAAAAGGTGCATATGTACTGGTGCATTCATTTGGTATATTAGTATGTTCAACCCTCCAAGTTTTTTTTCCTTAGTGGCCATTTAACCACTTACTGTTCTAGTTTGGTCGCCAGTGAAAAATTTTAGTTGTTAAAGTTAGCTCAAGCGCTCAATCCTTCTTCTCGGCTAGCACCTTCTGTTGCAATTTAGTCGCCAGCTTCAAAATTCTGGTCACAATGGCGACTAAAATGGTCTGAACTTGGAGAGTTTGGTATGTTTTATATATTAAATGCATTTGTCAGTACTTTCTTCTGCACACCTGACATGCCTTCACTGTCCAGGTTGCAAGCAAATAGCTATAAGTAACATAGCCTACTGCAAACATTGCATGCCTCTATTGCCTCGTTTTTATATGTCTGCAATGCATGCAAAAGGCTACAGCAGCCAAAAGTGTTTTCACTCTCTGTATGCATTGCAAGCATATGGCAGATACTGTAATGTAGGATCTGTAACACCTATCTTGCTTTCAATGTAGTCTGTATTTTGTAATTCAATAATTATTTCTTTTATGTATTATAATTTGCCCAATCATGATGTAGTTTTGGTGCACTGTTCAACTTTGTTTGTATTATAACCATTAGATGGTGGAAGATTTGGAAACGGAAGTAGCTGCTTATGAATATGAAACAGGTCGACAGCAAACCAAGATGTCTTCCCCTTCGACGGGTAGCTTCAGTGGATACACGGCATCACTTATCACAGCAGTCACCAAGTTAATGGGCTACTTGAAGGAGGTATTGACAGTTTTGTGCACGTTGTCAAATTTGCACACTGCACAAAGTACCAAGTGGATCTATTTTCTGTGTGACCAGTTATCTGGCCCCTAATGAAACCACTGAATTTTATTTTATATTTTTAAGTAGGTACAGTTCGTCATCACGGCCCTATTCTCCCAGAGGAGAAATAGGAAATAAGTCAAGACAGTTCGTCATCAATCAGTCATTTACAAGGTGTTGGTGTATGTTTTTTTTTCGAATTGTTTTCCATGTGTATATTTTGTGTGTAGAGTGAAATTCAGCGGAAAGCAGAAATGGTGATGAGAGAGCAAGTACTCCAGGGATTTGAAGAACAAAGAGCTTTGGTTGATGCGCTTACTAATGTGAGTGTTCTATTGCAATGTAACCTTATACTGGAAAGCTGTATCTGTTCACAAACCTCATAATATCTGTAAAAAGATCTTGTACTTAGTAATGGTTTGTACACTTCATTGCTCAACACAGCACAGTCCATTTTTCTCTTGAGATTAGGCAAACCTCCATAAACTGATAATTACTGTCTTGCACACTAAACTCACTTTAAAAGGAAAATATTTTGCATACTACACACTAACACTGACTGGTTGGTAATGGCACCTCGCATACTGAACTAGCTACCTGGTTAGGGAGCAATCTTGAACTTTTTATGCATATAATTTTTATAGTAATTACTGCAATAATCAACTTGATGTTTAGGATATTCTCCATACACAAGAACAGAACCTGGCCTTACAATATGAACTACTGGAATACAGAAAAAACACTGATGAGCAACTACAATACTTGAAGGTAAATGACTGGATTCTAGAAAAGGGATGGATGGATAACCACACAACTCTTCCTCTCCAGGGTCCAAAATTGCACCTTCTTGCTTGGTTGCCAATGCGACTTAAAACAATACACTCGCCAGAATTTTGTAACTGGTTGCCAGTGGGCGACTAACTATTTCTGGGGCTAGGCAAATATTTCAAAGTCAAATTTACAATAACTTTGATTTTTGGCCAAGGTAATTACACTGACAAAATTCTAACAACTGACGTTTTTATCTTGCCATTAATTCTGAAACAGAATTGAAAGAGATTTCCAGCTTATCTACAGTTGTAGCGAGTTCCACCACTAGAAAGGGGAAAAGGCCAAAAAGTTAATTTCTCACCCTATCATCATCCCCCCTTTCTTGTCTGCCACCTTCTACTCTTCCTCATTCGGGTTGTCCTCCTGCCCATTGTTCTCCTTGTCATCCTCCTCATACTCCTGCCTTCTCATCCCCAGCTTGCGGCTGTATTTGGTATACCCAAAAGTAAGCAGAATTGAATAATTTCATCAATATTACTATATCTGATTCCTCTTACATGTATAGAGAGAACTGTTTGCTGTATTGAGAAGCCATGAGTACCAAGCCCTCTCCAGCAGTATCAACACTCTGTATAGCTTAAACCCTGTGGCTTTACAGAAACAAGCCTTTGACACCCTTAACCCAATGCAACATGAAAAACATAGCTTGGAGTATCTACCTGCGGCTCCAGTTCCTCCAATGTATGGAGAGCAAGGGCATGATAGTACAGGCAGAGATGTTACAGCAGACCTTAGAAACAAGACTTCCTTTATACCTCTTGCAACATCCCAGCATCAACATGTGCCAATGTTGCCTGCTATGAATAGAATGGCTGCTTCAACACAACAAGTTTCCAACAAAGATGATCATCTAGTGGAGAACAGTGCCACTGTGTCGCCATGCTCACTAGTTTCCACGGCCGAATACACTAGACCACAATATTCAGTAGCTCCAACTACAGCATCAACTCACCAACTGTCACAGAATGGGCATGTCCCATTGGTGCATGGGCATGTTCCATTGATGCATCCTAATTCTGGGTCAAGCAGTGTCAATTATGGTCTGCCAGGCCATGGCCAAATAAGTTCTAACATTGTCATGTACCCACCCAGTCAAGTTCATTTCACTCAAGCTGGCAACAATGAAGCCACCATGGTAAGGCCTCAGATGTCTGCACCTGGTGTCCCCAGTATGCCACAAGTACAAAGCCAACATGTGCCACCTGTTAGCAGAGATAGAGTGGTGCACACAAGGTCATCCATAGCACCATCCTTGCACAGTCCGCATCGCCTGATGCCAGGGCATCATATCTCCAGTATGCCACCGGTGCAAAATCAACAAGCACCTGGTGATGGAGATAGAGCGGTGCACACAGTGTCATCATCAGCTGCACCCTTACACAGTCCTCATTGGCAAATGCCTGGCAGTCTGGAGGTAGTAAAGTGCAAGCCAGCAGTGGTCCATCCCATGGAGCCAACCCCGTGTGTCCCAAAACCACACCAAGCTACTGTTGGACTCTCCCAGGAAATACCTCCTGCTGTCCACCAGGAAGACCAAAGATTGGCTTCCTCTAGGTATTTCCAGAAGCCTGAGTCCATAAGGCAAGCTGGTGATGTTACTTGTAGTGAAGTACCTGATTTGCCACCAGCCCAGCAAATACATGCCAAACAAGTTCATGCCCAGCCAGCTAAAAAAGAGGAACATGTATCAAAATCCAGAGGGTTTGCACCAGTTTCAAGGGCAGTGATTGGCAGTCTTCCAGCCAATCATCAGCTAAGGGAACGGCTTCAGAAATTGGCCAGCAGGCAGAAGACTATGACGGCTAAAAGTGGTGAGCAGGAAGGCAGTGAACATCAAAACAAAAGAGAGCTTAGGGAAGGTAATAATTATGTTACATGATTGTAGTATCATGTACCAGTAGCTCTTATACTCTATCGTAACATTACAAGGAACATAAATAAATGACAATAACTCAGGGAATAATGCCAAACAAACATTTGTCCTTTACCATCAAATTCAGTGCTACCTAAACCCCTGCAAACACTTGGCAATAGGCTTCTTTCAGTCAAAAGTTTTAACGACCCATCAGGCTTTTAATCAGGATTCGAAAAGTGGCCATCCAAAATGCGCTATGGGACCTGCTAAAATTAACAATTTATGAAGCAACAAGGAAATTGCCTTTAAAAAGTGGCTGTCCACAGGATGCCTGGACGCCCATCTGGCTAAAAGCCTGTGACCCATTAAATATGGCAAGGTTTTGTTATTATTATAATGCCTTTGAAGGGTTTGATTTAACAAGCACCTTCCATGGATATGCATGTAAGGTCATTAATAAGGTTTGATTGATCAAAGTCTAATGCTCACTGTTCGGAAGAGTTTTCATTCAAAGGGTCACATTGCTGAAGTTAGTGGTAAACATTATGAACATCGGGAAGGCAGATGGGTTGCAGAGAGATGTGTGGGGTGGACATGTTTTAGTAATCTCCCATTCCCCCACCCTGACAACTACCAATAATTATTGATTGGCTAAATTCCTGGAAATGTATTTCAAACACAAAACCCTTTTCAAATAAACAATTGAAACGCTCACACCCCTTATAATATGGGCTGACTTGTAACCATTCATGTTTTGTGCTTTACAGCAAAAAATTTCTGTTTCCTTTTCTTTTTTGCACAGTTGCAGCACAACAGCCACGCTCAACTTCTCCACATGTACACTTTCAAGATCCTCCAGTATCTTTAAATGGGTATAACAGCAGGAAACAGCAACATTCCCCTCCCGTGTCACCCATCCCTTACAAGAATCCTCAAGTTCCAAGGTCAAATGCTCCTCCTGACAAGAGAGTTGTGGTTAATTTACCTCATGCCTGGTCTGACGTCTCATCAACAATTTCACTGTAAAATGCAAACTGTATAGCAGTCTTGCTAGGGGGCTTTGGACCAGCTTTCCTTAATTAAGATTTCAATTGTGTAACATTTGGTTGCAACATGGATATTAAAAATAATCTTTGGTATGACAGCAGTATTGGCTTCTGCTTTGGGACATGAACCCACAAGATCGGACTCAATACGTCACATTGTAAGCTGGAATTTTTAAGCATTAACCAGCTGAAAATGAACAGTGCCATTGTGAAGTTTAATGTAAAATAATGTTTTAAAAAGAATTATGTTGTAAACTGTTCTCTTTGAAGCACAAATAAACATCAATAGACACATTTTTATTAGTTTGAGCAAAATAGTTATTTCAATACAAGCAAGTATCTTCATTTCCCTTTGCCTTTCTTCCCTTTCTTCTTCTTTGAGCTTGCTGCAGCTCCTTGCTGTTGACTTGAGCTGTCACTTTGTGAGGATTTACTTTGACGACTTTTCAACTTGGGAATCATTTCACCAAGATACAGAAATAATGCTTTTCCTTAGAAAGTAAGAAAGCGACAAAACGTTAATTCCACATGAATAGTAGCTGAACTTTTGGGAGCAAGATGAGAAAAGAGAATGTCTGCATAGATGTGACTAGACCTGAATTCTACAGTACACCTGACTTCCTGCCAGAATCGAGCTGTTATGTTTTGCAACTAATGCCCCTAGCTGTTTAATGTAATCTAACTGGTAGGCTTAACAAGGATGAGAGCTGATGATTCTCATCTACTATCATCAACTCAAGCCAAATGACAGAAGAAACTATTTTTTCCTTGCATGAAAAATTTGTGCAAGGTCAATGATAGTGGGTGACTGATGAGAGTCAATGAAAGTGTATGAGAGTTTAAGGCCAAATGCGTGAGATTGAACTCTCGACCTAGCCAGCAAAGATGAAACACTGGGTTTGCAACATGGTAACATATTAACACAATGGCGAACTGAGTGCCTGGAAAATCAGATTTTTTTGTTTGTCTTATTTCTGAAAGTTATGCTGTAGTTTTTACGCAGAAGGCAACAAAGGCTAAGCTGTAAGTACTAATAAATAAATAAATTATTCCAGACTTACTTGATTGAAATCTTTCATTGATAAAACTGTTATCACTTTGTTTCAATTGTACACGCACTCTGCCTTTGCACAATGCATCTTTAGCACTGTCCTTGGGATAATATTTGTTCTAAAAGAAATACCATAAAAAAATAATAATAATTACCAATAGCCACAGCCATGATCAAGGCTAAATTTCACAAGCCTCGGCACGACACTAACAGTAAACTGGTTGTCCATGTACCTCCACTGCATATGTGGATGTTGTTCAACTTTATTCTTGAAGCAATATGGTTAACAGGTATTTTCTTTGCCTCATTCTCGTCACATTAGCATGCATTTACAACAGAACAAAGTAGCCACGATATAAGATTAACTTAGCAAATCACTATCACTTCATCTGGTGTTCAGATCTGACAGGACACAAATGATCTATTCGGTACTGTGATGTCTTGTCTTCTTTACTGCTGGTATTTGGGTTATCATGCATGGCTTTGAGTTGAAGTACCTAATGGCAGCTGCAATTGAGATTACCCAGATCAATATTGGAACTGCTGTTTATTTAGGCTCTTGGAGAAATTCAAGCATTCAGATCAGTTGATACTTATTTGTACAATTAATCTGAGTAATAAAATAGGCTAATTTCAGCATAATAATAATAATAATAATAATAATAATAATAATAATAATAATAATAATAATAATAATAATAATAATAATAATAATAATAATAATAATAATAATGCTACTTCATTTATATAGCGCCATTTCCAGTGATGCCCAATAGCACTTGACAAAGAATGTTTAAAATGTAGGTGACCCTATTCGGCGGAATGACAGTAGTATTGCCCTTACCCACAAGTAACAACTAACCACAATTCCGCTTTTGCTTGCTATTGGTTTTCACACCGGTTCACTTGCGGTAGGCTTTCACAGGCTAAATTAGTTGAATGACAAGCGTTCGTTGATACCGTGAGGATTAAGAGTGCCGATTTGAAAAATAAATTTTTGTTCTAGAGTTTTACGGCTTTCCGTGTTTCCTTGGTGAAGGGAAAGGCCGCAGACTGCCATATGTTGCTTAGAATGATTTGGCTAGTTTGCTTGCTGTTAGTTTTCACACCGGTTCACTTGCGGTAGGCTTTCACAGGCTAAATTAGTTGAATGAAAAGCGTTCGTTGATACCGTGAGGATTAAGAGTGCCGATTTGAAAAATAAATTTTTGTTCTAGAGTTTTACAGCTTTCCGTGTTTCCTTGGTGAAGGGAAAGGCCGCAGACTGCCATATGTTGCTTAGAATGATTTGGCTAGTTTGCTTGCTGTTAGTTTTCACACCGGTTCACTTGCGGTAAGCTTTCACAGCCTAGTTTGCTTGCGGTTAGCTTTTATTTGTTGGTAAGGGCAATACTAGCTACTGCCATTCCGTCATTCCTCCGAATAGGGTCACCCTAAAAATGTTACCAATATTTCAAACACCTCCAACCTCTAGTTCACAATTGAGACCTTGACTCTGGCAGATATCTCTTATTTCATAAACTGTTGGGTTGTCTGCTGCCTGTCAATAGGAGTAGGGTATTAAAATCAATGGAAAGTTTATGAAAAAATATCAACATGTATGTCACTTAATATTATGAATCATAATTTTGAGACTCCGATGAGTTTTTGCTTTTTGTGTAAAATAATAGAGTGTTTTCGCTCATGTGACTATCATCAATGCTGAAGAAAGAATTTGCACGAAAATAGAGTTCAATTCCCAAAAGACTCGTTCACTCCTCCAACATGGCTGCCATTTCTTTGTTGTACTCCTCCAACAAGGCCGCCGTGAGGTCACGTGAACACTCTATAAAATCCTGCATTTATTTTTAAGTTGCTTCAGAGGTATAGTTGTAAACTGTTTATATCTTATTTTTGGGCCTGGCCAATGAAACATCTGAGGTCTGACATACGAGTGAGAGGTCGACAAACAGATCAACAACTTAAACGACATGTCCTCTTTACAATACAATCATGAATTGGTTGAAGCAAATTCCACATTGATTGTACAAAATCTCAAGCTGAAGAAATTTTAACAGACGAAATTTATAAAATTAACATAATTGGCCTTTATAATAAGCTTAAAGCTTACGTGTATTTCAAAAAGCTTACCTTTGCTTTGGGAACACGTCGTCCTTGCTGAACCGTTTTTCTGCTATTCAAGTAAGCTGGGTATACTACAATCCACCTAACATACGAAAAATGCACAGTATTATATAACTGCGATAAATCCACGGAATCAGACAGCGATCAAAGGCTAAAATAAAGAAATATTTACCTGTCTTTTGAAGACGGATCAGAGCTCAGATGCGCCATATTGAATTAAAAATTGCATCCGCTGGCTTTGAGAACTGCAGAATAATTTGAGCCCGCGGACAGTTTTCAATAAAATCAGCGCTCGCTAGCGGGAAGTCAAGCGGACCGTTGGAAAACAACTTTCATTTTACTCTATCAACTAATCGTAAAATATGGAAGTTTTATGCGATTGTGTATCCGGATTTTATTACAGATCTGTCATGGAACGACTGCGTTTTCACTGCTGATAAATTGTTTATCGATTGCAAGATTCTTGTGGCTAATTGGTGGAGAAGAAAGCGCGCGAAATATGGCTATGATTGAAACTGTTCGCCAACGACAAAAAAACTCTGTCGACTTTGCATCTTGTTATGATAATCTCTGCGCTCTGCAGAACTCCTGTCCTATTGGATCAATCACTGCGAATCTAGATGAGCTTATCATTGACTGCAATGCCGATCGAATCCGGCATTCCGACTGGACTCCAATCTTAAACGCACTGAAGATCAACAAGACTTTGAAAACCATTGCTTTTAGGAGTTACTGGCAGCAGACACTTTACCCGGATGGAGGTACACTCTATTTTACCGTTTCCTTTATTTAACCTGTATTCAGTGCTAAAGGGTAGAAATATTATTTTAGGTTTTCAGCAATATAATGCACATGTTGTTGTTAAGCCTGAGGGGGGGGGGGGACCCCAAGCATATGTGGGGCATTTGACTTATCAGAAGAATTTCTGGTCAAAATCCCCACCATGTGGCCCAAAAGCAAAGGGTATTATGAATAATTTTCATTGACATGAAGTTGCTTATATACAAGTTATATATAATGATTTTAGTGCAGAAACAAGATGACTGGCCAAATTAAAGAGGCACAAACCAAGCAAATTTATCTCAAGTTTGTGATTAATTGCCATTCTGTTTAAAATTACCATAATAAATTTATTGTCCACCTTTCTAGAAGTATCTGAGCAGCGTTTGCAGGCATTGAAGAAGAAAGCACCCCCAATACGCAGCAAGGACGTCACATACAGAGTGTGCAGGTACACCAATTATGTTATACATGTATATTGGTTGCTCTGCTTTCCCTTTTGACAACATAAAATGGTAAGCCTCATGCCAAGCAGCGCGTACTGCCGGAGCTTATCCCGGTTTCTGTAACATTAAGTGGCAAGAAATATTTCTACTCCCTCCTAGATGGGATGCTAGTCCATCGCAGGGTTACCCTCCAGCATTATTTTGCTGGTAACCATTTATACACCTGGGTGGAGAGAGAGGCACCGTGAGAGTGAAGTGTCTTGCCCAAGAACACAACGTAGTGCCTCGGCCAGGGCTCAAACCGTCTGATCCAGAGTCCAGCGCACTAGCCATTAGGCTACCACGGCTCCTAACATTTAATAATTATGTGCAGGCTACTTACAATACCATTTTTGGGGGTGGGTACGGGAAAGTAAGGCATAGATTAAAGTGTCTACATGTATATGGCCTACAGGGTTTTTATGCTTTTGGTATCTTTGTATTGCATAAGCAAGTATTTCAGTTTTATTTTTTGGATTCCGCAACTTTTTTGCCACAAAATAGAGCTTTAAAGTTCCCGCGTCGGCCACGCCCAATGAAGATGACCAGGAGTTGCTACAAAAAGAGTCCTGGTTCTAGAATGGGCCGTGACGTCAAGTCAGGAAGCGTCAGATCTTCCTGTCAGTTCATTTCACTGTTAATTCAGAATTATAATTAATTGAAAGTGATTTCATCCGAATAATATGTATGTCTGATAGCTGTGTTGTTGTGAGGTGTCCAAATTATGCTGACTCAAAGAAAGGAATTGCCTGAAGTGACGTCATTCATCACCAATCTTCGATCACATGGTCGACTTTGTTGGGTGTGGCCAAGGCGGAAATTTAAAGCTTGATTTTGGGCTTAAAAGTGACGGAATTGAAAAAAAAAGAATAGTTTTCTACGCATTCTGGAGATACCAAATCCAAAACAATCGCTTTTGGCCGTATAGACACTTTAAGTGCCAAAAAGATGTGCTATACTGTTAATAATATTCTTGACCTGCCCAGGTCATGCACAGTACATAGCTTATTCTGTTCATCATAGGACTGCAAATAATTCAAATAGTTAACTGACTAATTGCATTGCAATGAAATTAAAATGAATTTCTCTTGTGAATTTGCAGAACTATCAAAGAATGTTTAAGTGTCACTGAGAACTTGAACTCCATAACTTTCCAAGGAATTCCACTACGGGAAAGAGACTTGACTTGCTTGGCAAAGGTACTGTCCATTTACTTTGTTTGAATAATAACTCAGTTATTTACTACTAGTGTATTGTTGGTATAATTAACACCCAAAAATTTGACTGAATATTTTTTTTGAATTAACACAGGGCATAATGAAGAATAAAACCCTTCAGCATTTGTCCCTGGAATTCTGCCAAATTGGAGATAGTGGTGTCGAAAGTAAGTTTATTGAAGACTGTTTGTTTCATTATCAAGATTTTTTTCCTTGCGTGCAACTTATTTCTAGACCTCAGAGATGTTTGTTGCTTCAGATACTTTTACTAAAAATAATGCTAATAATTTTATATACTTGCAGTTCTTTGTAATGCCATAAAAAATAACACTTCAGTGATCACCGTGAACTTCTCTGGCTGTAGTTTAACTTGGAGAGGAGCTGATACTCTTGCTAAAGTTATAAGGGTAAGTTAAAGTAACATTTGGTGTGCTTTGATCAAGACTGGCTTTAAACCAGTAGACCACCAAGGCATTTAGTGCAAGACGGCATTGTTCCTCTTGCCTTGTGTTTATGGTTTAAATGCATTACATGTAACTAGAAAAGACGAGCCGAGAAAATGGTTTTTGAAATTGTAGACATGCCAATTTTAACTCAAACCTTTGAGAAGCCTAACCTGTCTACTGGAAGTCTGAAGGGTGTGTTCTTAGGTCTGGTTAACCTCAACACATTGCAGGAAGTTAATTTAATGGTTGCATTAAGAATAGCTCTTATGGTTTATACTTGGAAAAGTGACTTAACTATTTTCTTTGTGTCATCAAATGAATGTATCTTCTGGTACATGTACATGTATGTCCATGTTATGTTATGGAAATATGAATAAAACTAACTTACTCTCTTGCACAACCCTGTTGTTACGTGTAAGCATCAAGCCACTAGACGACACACTGTAGCTTGGCAAGACAGTCTGCGTTATCGCCGTCCAGATCTCGACAGGATGCCCGGACTTCGTAGAATAACGATTTGCAAAAACCCATTGATTAACGATCACGGAGCAGAACTGATAGCAGAGGCGCTCAAAGATGACCTCTGGGTCAAAGGTTTGCTTATAATCAAATTAAAATTTCTAAATTCCACTTACTAGTATACCCCAGAAAACTGTTGTGATCTGTTGTGTCTAACAATTCACAACTCGATTCAGTTTCCAGACTGAGATCTCTCTTTGAAAAGGCAATTAAAGCTTGAAAGTATAATTTAGTGAGAGGCAGTCCTTTGCGGACTGCATCATCTCGACAAAATAGCTAGTAAGATTTAAAACTTAACACGGCCATGCTTCGGGTTGATTTCTAAAATTAATATATATGTAATTAATTATTATATTTTTATCTCTTTCGTGTAGCATTAGATATGCAACAATGTGGGATTTCAACTGTGGGAGCGATGGCCTTCCAGCCTGTCTTAAAGTTTAACACCACTGTCAGTGTATTGGATCTCAGACTAAACGCTTTGATTGGTAAGTAGCAGTCAACTGTTAAATTCGATTATTTAAAATGTTTGAGCAGCCTTGTGCATCATAATACCAAATCCAAATCAATTTCACAATGGCATTGCAATGATGCTGAGATCAAATGAAGAACTACAGAAAAAGGAGGTGTGCATGGGATCACCAATGGGAACGAGAAGTGTGTGAAGACCAAAGACAACTTGACGTATAATAGCTGAGTATGAAAGGATTGAGGAGCGGGGATCAACCTCGTTCCCAGGGTCTCTCTCGCTCCAGGGGGGGGGGGGGAAGAGAGAGACCCTGGGAACGAGGTTGAGTGGGGATCAGAGTTGGGAGGAGGGTCAGGGATTTCAAAATGTTTTGAAGTAGGTGTCATCGACTGGTAGAGTAGGCGGCTGTTATAAGTGAGTTTTTTGGTCAACACACATGATATATGGGGGTTTTGGCACAAAAATTTTTTTCGCGTTTTAGAAGGGGGGAGATGCCGGTGTGGTGCGCTTGCCAAACCCGGCTCCAACTGTGTCGCCTGGTTTGGCAAGCGCACCACACCGGCATCTCTACCTTCTAAAACGCGAAAAATTTTGTGCCAGAGACCACATAAATCATGTGTGAGAAGGAGGCAAGCAAGGAAGAAAACGGGAACACAGCGCGGCCACAAAATCAATGGGGCAACTGGAGAGGAAACACAAAATTTCACTTCTGTGCCAGGAATAATTTTTCATTTGAAGAAATGCGCGCACATATAAAGAAAACATGGCAGATCGTTACGACGAAATTCTTGACACGGCAATCAGAAGGTATGAAAATGAAACACCCCAAATCGTACAAAATAACAGGGGTGATTTTTTCCAAAACGAAGACGAATTTCAGGAATACGCTCGACAGATCGAAGAAGAAAAAAATGAAGTCATCGAAAGCGTATTGGTTTATGCAGAAAGAGAGATGCCGCAAGAAAGGCTGGAAAGGTTTGTCAAGGACCTGATAAAACAAATGCCAATGAAAACAAGTCTCAGGTTGAAATTTGATCTAACAAAAGAACTGGTCTACCTTTTCCAAGAGCATTATGATCCGGTGGAGTACAGAGAAATCGCAAGAAATCTCTTGGACGATTTTCAGGGGTTTTCGTTGAAAAGCGTGGAGCTTTTGCTGAAAGGGATGCAAAACGAATTTCTGCAAAAAATCAACCACGATGAGTTTGAAATGGCACAAACAGATTTCCAAGGATGGCTCCACGTGTGGGCGATGCGGGTCTCTGAATTGAACATGAAAAACAAAGACCGCTGGAACCCGAAAGATGAAAATTTTTACAACCCTGGGTCGAGTGATGTCTACGAATTTGCAAAAGAGTATCGCGGAAAGTTCATTGAACTGCTGAAAAAAGAGTTGGCGGAGATGGGGATGGTGAAGGTCTTATTCAGTTTTGACACGGTTTTTTCAAGGGAGACGGAAGAAGGAGAGGAAAAAATCAAACAGTACTACAAAAGCAAACTGTACATTTTCCAAAAATTCGACGAAGAAGAGATGAACGAAAAATTCGACGAATTCATTGAAGATTCAAAAAGCAGAACGGAAGTCTCGATTGAAAATTCAGAAATGGTTTTTGAAAAAATCAAACAAGTGTACGTGCATGTCGCAAGATATGAACCGCTGGAAGCAGGAACATGGATCCCAACACCAAAAAACCTTTCGGCAAAGAAAGCGGTCATCAACGTGCAAAACAAAGACGACGAATGTCTGAAGTGGGCATTGAGATCAGCACTTTTTCCAGCGGAAACAAATGGGCAAAGGGTGAGCAAATACAAAAAGGTTGACGACAAAATCGATTGGAAGGGGATCGAGTTTCCAACACCGATAAATCAAATCAAAAAGCTCGAGGCGCAAAACCCAAGCCTGGCGATCAATTTATACGGCTGGGATGTGGAAAAAGACTGTTTCATGGGCGGGCTGCTGTTCAGCAGGAAAAGCGGTGAAGTGCCAAGGATCAACTTAATAGTGCTGGTGGATGGGGAAGAAAAACATTATTGCTGGATCAATAGAATGAGCGCACTGGTTTATGACCAGACAAAACATCGCGGAAAAAAGCACTTCTGCAATCTGTGTATTTCACATTTCACAACAGAAGAAAAGCTGGAAGAGCACCAAAAATACTGCGAAGGTCTGGAGGGCAGGCCAACAGTGGTCGAAATGCCGAAAAAACGAGAAAGCAATCTGGGGTTCGTGAATTACCAAAAACAGATGAAGGCGCCATTCGTGATTTATGCGGATTTTGAGGCACTTGTAAAAAAGATCGAACACCGTGAGTGCAAAAATTCAGTAAAAACAGAAATCCACGAAGCGTGCGGGTACGCCTGGGTATGTGTGAGAAGTGACGGAAAAATCATGAGCAGAGGTTCATACAGGGGGGAAGGTGCGGTGGAAAATTTTCTGGAAAAAATCCAAAAAGAAGAAGAAATTTTGAGGAAAAAATTGGAAAAGAAAAAGCCATGTGAAATGGAGCCAGGTGACTGGGAAAATTTCAAAAGAGCAAAAAACTGCCACATATGCGGAGAAGGTCTGCTGAGACTAAATTTTTCAGACGACACAAGGCCAGTGTGGAAAGGAGACAAGTATTGGGGGAAAGCCCACTTCAAATGTTACTTCAAAGCAAAGAAAGAAGACGACGCTTTCCACATGAAAAGGCCCGAAGAGGAAGACAAAAAAGAAAAATGCGTTTTCTGTGAAGAGCCACTGGTGCACCCAGTTTACAGAGACGCGGTGAAAGACCATTGCCATGTGACAGGCAAGTACCGAGGCGCAGCGCACTGGAAATGCAATCTGAAACTGCAGCTGAGGCCCAAAACATGCAAAATCCCAGTGGTTTTTCACAACCTGAAAGGCTACGACGCGCACCACTTGATGCAGGGGATGGCAGAGCAGAGAAAAGACGTGAAATGTGTGGCCAACAACATGGAAAAGTACATCACATTTTCCATTGGAAACCTGCAGTTCATAGACAGCCTGAATTTCATGCAGGGGAGTCTCGAATCGCTTGTGAAAGCAACACCCCAAGAGAAAATGGAAATAACAAAAACAATTTTTGACGGCCTCTCTGGCTGCACCGCAGTTGATCTGTTATTCCGGAAGGGGGTCTACCCGTATGAGCACATGGACGGTTGGGAGAGGTTCGGCGAGACACAGCTGCCAGACAAAGAAAGCTTTTACAGCAAACTGAACGGCGAAGGGATTTCAGACGCGGAATACGCGCACGCGCAGGAAGTCTGGAAAGCATATGGCTGTGAAAATCTGGGGGACTATCACGACCTGTATGTGGGGCTGGACGTGGCGCTGCTGGCGGATGTTTTTGAAAATTTCAGGGGGATGTGCGGGGAGCAGTTCGGGCTGGACCCGGCGAATTATTTCACATTACCAGGGATGGCCTGGGACGCGCTGCTGAAAATGACAGGCATCCGGCTGGAGCTCTTGACAGACATCGACCAGCACTTGTTCGTGGAAAGGGGGATGCGCGGCGGGATCTCAACGGTCACCAAAAGGTATGTAAGAGCGAACAACCCAGAAGTGGAGGGCTATGACGAGGCCAAACCGAAAAAGTGGATCATGTATCTCGACGCGAACAACCTTTACGGCTGGGCCATGTGCCAGCCGATGCCAGTGAGAGGATTCAAATGGGCCGCCACCCTGCCCACGGAAGAAGAGATCATGAACAAAAAAGAAGACGCCAAAACCGGCTGGATTCTCGAGGTAGACCTCGAATATCCGGCGGAGCTGCACGAAGCGCACAACAGCTACCCGCTGGCGCCGGAAAAAAAGGCGGCAAAAAAAGAAGACATGTCGGGCTACCAGCACCGCCTGATGGAAAAGCTGGAAATCAAGCCCCCCAAAGAAAAGAAGCTGCTGCTGACCCTGGAAGACAAAAAGAACTACGTGGTGCACTACAGGAACCTGCAGTTCTATCTGAAACAGGGGATGAGGCTGAAAAAGGTGCACAAGGTGCTCGAGTTCGAGCAGACGGCGTGGATGAAACCGTACATAATGAAGAACACCGGTCTGCGCAAACAGGCGAAAAGCGCTTTTGAAAAAGACTTTTTCAAGCTGATGAACAACTCGGTCTTTGGGAAAACGATGGAGAACCTGAGGAAGCGCACGGACATCAGGATCGTGAAAAGCGATGAAACCCCCAAACTCAGAAAACTGATCGCCAGTCCGCTGTTTGCAAGGTTCAAACAATTCACAAAAAACATGGCGGGGATCCACATGCACAAGGGGAAGCTGGTGCTGAACAAACCGCTGTACACGGGGATGACGATCCTGGACAACAGCAAGATCCTGATGTACGATTTTTTCTACAACAACCTGAAAAAGCGGTACGGATCAAAATGTGAGCTCGTGTACACAGACACGGACAGCCTTCTGCTCGAGATCGAGACAGAAGACGTTTACAAAGACATCGCGGCCACGATGGAAATGTACGACCTGAGCGATTACCCAAAAGAGCACCCGCTGCACTCATACGAGAACAAAAAGGTCTTGGGAAAAATGAAAGATGAGTGCGCGGGGGTGCCGATTGAGGAAGCCATCTGTCTCCGGTCAAAAATGTATTCCATACTCCGAAAGGACGAAAAAAATATCAAAAAGGCGAAGGGGGTGAAAAAGTGCGTCGTGAAGAAAAACATCAAACACGACCATTACCGCACAATCATTTTTGGTGAAAAGAAAAGGATGAGGCATGTGATGAACATTCTGAGGAGCGAGGGGCACGAAATTTACTGCATGCAAGTGAACAAGATTTCATTGTGCGCGTTTGATTCAAAACGCTGGATCGCGGAAGACGGGATCCACACAAAAGCGTACGGTTTCAAAGAGATTGAAGAGGTTGAACTGGAAGAGCTGCAAAAGGCTTTGCAGGATGAGATTGATGTCTTTCGGTGGCTGGATGAGAAGGAGGCACTGGAAGAACAGGAAGAGATAGAAGCTTTCCTAAAATAATTGAATCACAGCGATTGGGCCGGCGGGAGAACGGTGTTTTTAGGCACAATCTGCAGCTCTTCACGCACAAAGCCGCGCTTGGGTCCATCATGCAAATAGTACAGAACGGGCTGATCCGGTTTTTGTAAAACCTTTTCAATGGTGAAAACTTTCAAAGACCAAATCGGATCCGTGGCTCTTTTTTTCCCCCCTTCAAGCTCACCAGGTTCGTAAAGATGGCGAACCTGAACAAGATATGGCAGGATTTTTTCATCCTTCCCAACAGGTCTGTGATAAGCAGTCGAAGGTTTCGAAAAAACAGATTTCTCTTTGATTGCAACAGCGGGTTTCTTTCCGATGAGGCTGGTCACCTCGTTGTTCAAAGCCGAAACAACTTCAGGAAGTCTTTTCACCCATGCCCTGGACCGCTGGCCCTCAGGCATCCGCATTTCCACGGCATACTGGTGACCGAACAGGCGTTCGGCAAGGGTGCGGTTGAAACGTTCAACAATGGCCTGATCGCGGTGAATGTTGACGCGCCCGCGCCGGATGAAAGTTTTGTGATTTTCCATGACTTTCGTCACAGCGCCCATGAATTCGCGCCCAGGGTCAACTTGCAACATTTCAGGCCATTTCAAAGGGCCGCGCTTGTAAATTTTCTGGAAAGCCTGGGCAACCTCATCAGAATTTTTCGAGGTCAAGGGTTCGGACTCTTTGAAACGGCTGGCCACGTCGACAACGTTCAGCGCGTATTTCCAGACTTTGCGACCGCGAGGCAGTTTGTCGTGAGGCAAAAAAAGAAGGTCCGCCTGGTGGACCTTGTTGGGTAAGGACACGTCGAATTTCGGTCGAGGAATATGCTTCGGCGGCGGCAAGAATATCTGCCAGAGGGCTTGCTTGATCAACCACTTTTTTGTGGTGTCTTCCGGGACTTTTGCAGCCGCGGCCAGTTTTTTGATGGCGGCAATGCCTTTCCAATAACCGCCAGGGCTGTAGTATGTCTTCGCGAGTTTGGTGTCCATATAAAAGAGGTTAAAAAAAGTTTAAAAGAACCGGAAAGCAGCGTAGCCCAAAGCGAGCGCCCCGGCACCGACAAACATGAGTTCACCATTTTTTTGCTGCTGGCTTGGTTGATAAAAATCAGAAAACTTCGGCTCTTTGGGAGGAGCCATTTGCTCTTCAGGATGCGCCTGGTTGTAGAGTTTGAAAGCATAGTCAGTGTTGGTGAAGTTCTGCTTGGCTTCCGCTTTTATGTGCTCGTTTGTTGCAATCCAGTCGAGAAGTTTGGTGCGGTCGCGCGAGTATTTGGCGTACGCAGCTTGATACGCCTCGAGAGCCCGGTCGTGGCGCTCTTTTTCTTCAAGAGCGGCCTTGTCACTGCCTCCAAAAGCCTTCGCCATATAATTGCCGCCGATGAAAGCCGCTGCGTTCAACACAGCCCCGCCAACCATAATTGCGATACTTGCCATGATTATAAAATCGGCGGAATTTTTCAAATGATTTTCTCAAAGTTTGTCTGGTAAGATTTTCTGATCCTCCAGGTACTTCTTGAGCCAGATGCTGCCCGTCATCACAAGTGTGAACATTCCATAGTTTTCGAATGAAAATGTTGGGTCACCTGTAAAACTTCTCTTGAACGCTTTTTTTGCAATCCACCCAATTCCAGCAGAGAGGCCAACGAGAGTCGCGGCATCCATGGCGTTCTTCACGAGATTGTTGTCAGACATGTTTGGTATGTAAGAAAAAAAATAAAAGTTCAAAAGAATTTTTTTGGGGTGGGTCCATTGCGCGGGTGGAAATGACGAAACAAAACTTCAAATTAATCATCCATATACCGAATTCCACGTTTTTTCGGCCGCGGTTTCGGATCCGCATCCACGGGGGCGGGGTGTGGGGCTTTCTCCACAGAAGTTGCCTGGTTCTTTTTGAAAAAGGCCTTGATGTCTTCACGCTTGACATAAGTTGTGAGAAGCGTGACGCCAATTCCGGCGATTGCGATCAATTGGGTTGTGGTGAGACCGTTTTCTGCAGCAGGCTTTGGTGCGGGCTCTGTTTCCACGGGGTTTGGGGCTTGCCCCACAGCGGGTGCAGATTGTTTTGCAATTTTCTCTTCATAAGCTTGTTTGTGCGCTGCGCGGGCCTCCCGAGTTCTTTTTGCAATATCTTTGCCAGCAGCCACTCGCTTGGGATTTTTGGGTTTTGTTGCCGGCGTTTGTGAAGTTACTTGGCTCGTCTGCGGTACAGGGTTTGGTGCCGGCGTCTGCGGTGGTGCTTGTGCGGTTTCAGCCATTGTATAAAAACAAAATTAATATTCAATTCTGAATATTACTTTGCAACTTCTGTGTAATTATTCATTTGTTGGTGAGTCAACCTCAGTAGCAATGTGCAAAGGCTGTCCGTCCCAAACTTTTGGATCTCCGGAGGGGCCTCCTCTGAAATCAATGTGTTTTGTTGTGATCAACACTGCGTTGGCCAGAGCGAGAAAACGGCCGCAAGACAAAGCGGCGCTGCCGGCCAGGTTGGAGAGCTCATTGCTGATGATCCAGTCGTTTCTCAGATCTTTTTGCAGAGAATTGATGTCGTCGATGTCGACGGCCATTCCGACCGCTTTGGTTGCAAGAAAAATGAAGCTGTCGATCAAGCTGTCCGTTGTCTTGGAGCCCACGTAAGCCTGGTAGCGTTTGGTGTATTTCTCGACATCTTTGTCAGAGAGGCGTTTCACTTGTTCGTATGAAAGCCGCTCCCCGATGGCTTCTTTTGATTTTCCTGTTGACACAAGCACGGCCAGCTGCTCGCGCATCGCGGGGATATCAGGCTGCGTTGAAACAACAGCGGGGACAATGCCGGCGGGCGCGCTCGCTGCCTCAGCTTCAAGCAAGTCCAAGCCCGACAAGTCCAAGTCATCGAGTGTTGATAAGTCCGCCATTTTATATTTGTGAATTTTTATTCATTTTCAATTTTTAATTGGGACACGCTGTTGGGTGTGAAGAATTTTATTCCAAACGGGTACTGAAGTGCGAACACCAGGCAAGAGAACTGTGTTTTTTTCAATTTTGAAATGAGTTCTTTGAATTCATCTTGAGAAAGTTCGCCGGCGAATTCATCAAAAACCGCTTTCAATGTCTTCCACGAGGGCGTGTAAAAAAGCACAAGCGCCGCAACGTTTTCGCGGAAAGAGGCCGTGATGCTGGTCATCTTTTGGGTTATCACCCACGTGCTGATCCCTGCGTGGCGACCGCTGAATGCGAGTTCTACCAGCTCACCTGTGCGCTTTTTCACATCTTTCGAGGCCGCGCAGTCATCGAGGATAATGAGCGACTTGGTGCCCTCCAAAAAAAAGTAAACAAGCTTCAACCAAGCTTCAACTTCATGCTGTTTGCAAACCACTACATAAAAACGCGGGTCTTTCTCAGCGAAACGATGAAAAGTCATGTTGTGTATGAATGTCGGGCAGATGAGCGCAATGAAGTCGAACTTGCCGTGGAAGGGGCCGCGGAGCTGATCCACCACAAACTTTGTTTTGCCTGAATTCGTTGGCCCCACGACGAGAGCGTTGAACGGGATTCTTTTTGGGTCCATTATATCAACGGGAGCAATTTTCAAATTAATACTGAACAGTTTCAAGTTGCTGCCTCAATACTCCCAACATCGAGTCGCTGATAACATAGACGTGGCAGTACACATCGCCTGAGCCGTTTCTTTTCCGCTGGAGTTCAATCTGTATTCCATCTGATGAGTCGACAAGCCGCGTGCCGCTTCCATGCATTTCTTGACTCGCCATTGAGCGCAAATCGATTAGAAGCCCGAACCTGTCTCCGGTGTAGAACTTTTTCATATTCATGTGCTGCGTTTTGTTCTTTTTCTTGCCAAAAAAGCGGTCAACTTCGCGCCACATGTCTTTCAATTCGATCCCGTTGTTGAAGACCATGTTGGGCACGCCGTTCACCGTGACATCGGCTTTCACGATGTCAGGGTTAATGAACTTTTCTGAATCTCTGGCACCGCCCGCGAAAGGCTCAATGAAAAGGAGAAGAATGGCTTTCAGGGACCTTCTTTGTTGGTTAATTTTGATGTTCAACCTTGTGTCGGTTTCTTTTTTGAAGGTCACCACCTTATCCCGGTGCACATGATCGTACAAGAACTCCTTGCCACTGTTGTAAACACTGCTCGCCTCGTCCGCCAAGGATTCGCTTTTAATCATTTCGTACTCGAGCTGGATGTTTTTCAGCATGTATTCCAGTTTTGTGGGATCAGAGCCTCTGACAACCTGATCGGCACGCGCAAGGGTCAACTCAAAAATGAGGTTGTTTTGGAGAGCTTTATGATAAAATACTCCGTGGTCCGTCAGTATCTGATGGTCCAGGCGGATGTGGTATTTTTTCCCAAAAACCTTTTCCAGCTCGTTTTCAGCGTCAACGCCCGAAGTTTTTTTGTCCCCCGAGTCTGAACGGATTTTGCAGAGGTCTTCAGACTGGATTCCCTCGAGAAGCATGTTGTCACGCTCTTCTTGCGAGAGGAAAAGGTCCTCCCAGATCTTGTAAAAGCCATAACCCACCGTGTCCTGCAGATTTTCTCCGAACTTCACGACCATTTTTTCGACCAGAGCGCGGGTGACGTTTTGAACGAGGAAGTTGTCGGCGTGACCACCCGACAGGTCGATGTCGAATCGCAGACTGAGGGAGCCTGGCACGAGGACATCGTTCTCATTCAGCTTGGGCACGTAAACATTCAGCGTCTCGCCGGGTTTGGCTTCGCTTGGATTAAAAGTGATGCGCTTGACCGTGCGCTCGGCTTTCATCGCGCCGAGAATTTTTCTTGTGTGCGTTGGAAGAAGGTTTGCTTGGACCGCCATGTATTTGAAAGCACTTTATTTTATTTAAATGAAAAAATATTCAAGATATATTTCGCAATGGCGGAAGGTGGATTTTTTGGACATGATGACCCTGATCTTGATGAAAAAATTGACGAAAATGACGATGAAGATGACGATGAAGAAGAGGTCAATACAACCCAGCCTTTCCAACCCGATTCCGCATCAACACCATACCATGGTGGTGAACAACATGAAATGCAAACGATGCGACACGAACAGAGTGGGCTTCCTGACACTTCTTACACAGAAGAAACTCCTTTGTTGGGCGAAAGTTCACAATCAATGAATGAAAGAGCTTGGAATTCACTTCAGAGATTGTTTCCAAAAGTCTCAGCAATCGGTATTGAAACCTTTTATGACACAAAAGGCCAATTACAAGTAAAAATTGCTGGAGCCGGCAAAAAAATTTATAAACTTTTCACCAAAGAAAGGGCAACAGAGCAAGAAAGGCTAAATCCAAATCTTACAAAAGAAATCAAAGACAAACTTGGCCCGATGGCACAAGAAATTATCAATAAAGAGAATGAAGATATCATAGAAGAAAGACGAAGACAAAGAGAATCTGAAAAACAACTCGAACAGGAACAAAGACTTGTAGAAGAAAAAGAAAAAGCTGAAAAAGAAGTTCAAGATCTTAGAATCAAAATTAATCAAAATCAAGCTAAGCTTGATGCAATTCAAGATGAACATGGTTCGAGTCTTGATATTGAGTCAAAAACGCGGGATTTGCAGAGACTGAAAAAAAATTATGAAACTGATTTAAAAACGAAAAAAAAAGAGTTGGAAGTTATTAATAAAAAATTAAAAAACAAAGAAAAAGTGCAGGAAAAAGTTGACAAAGACAGAGCAAGACTCGCCGCGAAAGAAAAAGAAAGAAACTATCTTGAAGAAAGACTCAACACCACCAAAAGAGAGGATGAATTAAAAGAACATGCTGCCGAACTCAAACGCAAAAATGAAGAAGACCAGAGAATCATCGATGATGAGAACGCTTCAGATTCTGAAAAAGAATCAGCCAGAGAAAGAATTGCAGAAAGACAAGACGAACTTGGCAGGCTTGAAACGCAGATTGACGAAAGAGAAAGAGCCAAGCCATTGCGTGAGCGCATAAAAGAGATCTTCAAAAAACACGGTTTGACTTTGACAGCGGTCGTTCTTTCTGCGGGCGCATTGATTGTTTCTGTAATTGACCTCGTTGGAAACAATTTGAAATCAGTAGCCCAAAAATTGGGAACCGAGCTGAAAGACCTTGGCAAAAAAATGGCAGGCATCCTTCCGGGACTCATGGGGACGATGGTTTCTTTTCTTTTCAAAACTGCTGGCGAGGTCCTCGGTTTTCTGGCTGAACACGCCTGGATCCTGATTTTGGCTGTTGTGGCCTTTCTGGTTGAAGGCTATGCCAAAAAGAATCGTTAATTTTCACTTTCACTTTCACTTTCACTTTCACTTTCATCTTCATCTTCTTCGGAATAGAATGCCCAAAACAACACACCTGCAATTGCAACAAAGCCAACAATCAGAACAATTTTTTTCTTGTCATGAGAATCACTTCCCGAGCCAGCCATTGGCACTCGTTCTTCTTCGTGCACTTGCGTTGTTTGTGTTGACTCTTGTGTTGTCGGTGCAACAGGTTTGAAATCTTTTTTGCTTTCAGCTGTGGCCGCTTTGTGAATTGGGTTCGAAGGATGGCTGTTTGGCCGGTTTATTTTTGATTTCCCGCCATCCATGTGCTGAAGGGCAGCTTTTTTTGTGTTTTTGTTTGCCCCGTCGTTGACCCCCAGCTTCATACCCGGAATCGCTTGTTTGAGCTGGTTGTTGTAACCAACCGTGCTTTCTGTGTTGATAACCATGCGGCCTGGCATCAACCAAGCGCCTGGGCACACAGCAAGGTTCAACCGCACTTTTGCCTCATCCACCGCCAGCTGGTAACGCTGCACGCTCTTTGCCAGGTCGGGCAGCCTCACTGCGTCTTCAACCAGGACAAGAAACTCGGTCTGGGCCTCCTTTGCTCTGCCTCCCGCCCCCAGAATGCTGCTGCGGACGTTTACTTGCGCACCTAAGATGCAATACACAAATGCTTCAATCGACTGGTTTATTCTCGACAAACCTGCCTGGGTCAAACCTGTTGTGGTTTTTGGTGCGAACCAGTTGAATTGCTCTTCAGCTGCATCATTTCTTATGAAACAAACTGATATTCCCTTTTCTGACGCCCTTGGATCCTCGTCATCGAATTTTGCTTTTGCTGATGGATAGGGAACGTTCAGGATGAAAGGATCGCGGCAATAAATATAAACGCTTCCTAGCCCGTGGTTCGGGCCAATTGTAAACCGAAAATCGGTTGATGAAGGAACTTTGAACTCAGCACATAATCTTTTATAAGAAGCTTCGTCATATTTGTTGTTAAACTGACTCCATGTTGGATCACCCGGCAATGCGCTAAAGCTTTGGATACCTCCGAGCTGAAATAGGATGCGTCGAACCGTAAAGTACACGTGGAAGATGTAAAACGCTCGTACCTGTGGCGGCAGCTTCAGCGTGCTGTCTTTGTCAAATACTTCTCGAGATATTCCGCAGCCTGTTGTCGCGCACCACACTGCAAAGTTCAGCTGCTGTTCCCAGAAAGACATATCTGGCTTCGCCAGCCATTTTTTCGCGGGCTTTGACGTTTCGAATTTCGGTTGTTCCTTGGTAAATATCTCTCTAAACTTTGTTTTAAAATACTGGTCAGGGGTGACATAAATTTTGATTACTTTGTTGAATATTTTTTTCAAACTCGGTGCAGCTTCTTCGAATGGAACTGCTGGAACCGCCAGTGCACTTTTTTCTGGGCGTGGCGTCAGTTGGAAAGGAAAACCGCCAACTTCAACCAAACCCAGAGCTCTTTTCATTTCTGCGCTCCAATATTTGCGATCTGATCCGAATACGCTTTGTAGACTGTCGGGTCCCTCTTTGAAAAATATTTCGGCTGTTGCTGTGTTGTCCGGTGCAAAAAATACCTGGGCTTCAAATTTGCTTTTGTCAGCCCTCGGGAAACTTGCAGAAAAAGTCGCCCACGCCTTGGCTTGCGCAAGCTTTGCATTTGTGGAGCTGCCAGCCTGCGCTCGTTTTTCGAGATAGTCATACGCAACAGAATCTTGTTTGTTTGCGGTTTTCCATATGTTCATTTTCTTTTTCCCTGTTATTTTTTCAATTAAAAAATTGCACGGAACAAAAATAAAATCGTTTTCCATTATTTTTGTGTTCAATACAAAATGTATTCATCACCTGTTTTGCCGAGCGCTCCTCCGGATGAGGTTGAAACACAAAGCAGATTATATCCAAACGTCCCTGCTGAAACAACAAATGCCGAGAATTTCCGGCTTACTGCGATAAGCAAAATTGAAAAAGAAATTGCCGATCAGGCCGAACATTACAGGCTCGTTTTGAAAAAATACAAAAAAGCTCGGAAAGTGATTCACTATTCCGCGGCTTCTCTCGGGGTTTTGTCAGCCGGCCTGTCTTCCACAGCCTTTGCAACTTCTCTCACTGGGGTCGGCATTGTGGTTGGTGCTCCAATTGCGGCAATTGCTGGTCTTTCAGGTTTTGCTTCCACAGGTCTGGCTGTCTTGAACAAAAAGCTTGAAAGAAAAGCCGACAAACATACTAAAATTCATGCTCTTGCCCTTGCAAAACATGACACGATAAACAGTTATGTGTCAAAAGCTCTGAATGACAACAGTGTTTCAGACTCTGAATTCCAAAAAATTTCAAGTGAAATTCAAAAATATCGGCAACTTAAAGAGGCTTTGCGATCAAAGTTCGTCAAAAAACCGTCCGAGTCACCTCCACCATATCCTGATATTGAAAAAATAAAAAAAGATATTCGAGAAGAGTTTCGAAAAAAACTGGCGGGGTCCAGCGCAAATTTGAACTGAACTTTGAAGGAAAAAACAAAAAATTCTCTCTGATTTTTGAAAAACGCAATTAAATGTTTACTGAATATACAAAAATGATCACGATATTTCACATGATTTTCGTTATTCTGGAAGAATTTTCCACACCCGTTTGGCAGAAAGATGTCAGACAGATAACCCAACAAGTTGTTGAGGCGATGCTTGAAGCGGAAGCTGGGTGAACCTCAGAAAAAAAAACTTGTCACAATCAATCTATCCGCAAAACAAAATTTATTTTTTCCCCGCGGAAATCGAACAATTTTCCATTTTCGTCTTTAACCTCAAGCGTGACACTGTTTACATGTTGTCCAGTGCTTGCTTCACGTTGTCTGAAAATAGCATCATTTTTATAATAAACGTTTTCAAAAGGATTCCCCTTTATATCAAAAATTGAAATCAACTTTGACCGTTTCCCGTTTTCCAGATTGCGTTCAGAGTCAACCAAATCACAGTAAACAAAATATTTGTCTGGAGAAGCAAACTTCTTGACAATAATATGGTTGAAAGAAAAACTTGACTTTGGAAGCCCGAGAAAATTGGTCAGAGGTTCATTGAATTCAAGAGTTTGAATTTCTTCTTTATTTATTTCCATTTGTCCGAAAGGTGAATTTAATTCAATCGGAATTTTTATAATTGTTGTTTCAACCTTTTCATCTATTTTTTTCTTCAGAATTTTTTCTGTATAATGCCCTGGGGGTAATTCAATTTTAAGAAGAATTTTGTTGATAGCGTTTTTCAAAAATATTTCCCCTTTATTTTTCAAATTAAACCACGAATTTGGAAGCGTGCATGACAGCAATGAAACATATTTCGCTTCTGGAATTGTTTTTTCAAAAAACACAGTGATCGGGTTCTTTGTCGCGGTTATTGTGAGCACAACCATGATATATAAATTGTGAATTTTTTATTCAATTAAAAACAGGGCGGCCGATAATATGCCTCTTTCCGTTTTTTACTGCGGTTTTCAATAGCATGCGAACTCTGAAGTTCAAAACCCAACCAACGATTGCGTTTTTCGCTACCGTCAATCATAATTACGGTAAAAGTTAATGAACCTTGAAAATCAGAAACAAACAAAATGGATCGAAGTCTACCAATCACAACTGACAGACGTGACCTTTTGACCCTGTTGAAGCGTACCTCTGTTTTCTGAGAGGTCCGCCTGATGATTGACGGCAGCGAAAAACGTAACCGTCGACATGAACAGAGTTCGCATGTTTCTGAAAACCGCAGTAAACACAGGTTGCACAAATCAATTTTCCTGAAACTACAAACTTTCCCGCAAGACGTAACTTTTGTGATGCGTTGATTTTTTTCACAAAATGGGTGCATTTTAATTTCACAATGAACTTCAAAAAAACCCAGATCCCATTTCTCTTGGATCTTGATTTTAATTAATTCTTTCAATATCATCTCACGAATTTCGGGTGGGAGGTTTTTGACCATGTTCTATATATGTGCGCGCATGTCTTAAAATAATTCCTTAGCCAAAATGTGAAATTTGAGTTTCCTCTCCAGTTGCCCCATTGATTTTGTGACCGCGCTGTGCCCCCGTTTTCTTCCTTGCTTGCCTCCTTCTCACACATGATTTATGTGGTCTCTGGCACAAAATTTTTCGCGTTTTAGAAGGTATAGATGCCGTTGTGGTACGCTTGCCAAACCAGGCGACACAGTTGGAGCCGGGTTTGGCAAGCGCACCACACCGGCATCTCCCCCCTTCTAAAACGCGAAAAAAATTTTTGTGCCAAAACCCCCATATATCATGTGTGTGGTCACAAGCTGATTGCTATGACCAGAGTAGCCAGCGGCATAATAGTCAAGTAGCCGGTGGAACTCCGACACCTGCCGTCTTGTTTTGAAACCCCTGCAAGTTGCTGTCCATAAGAGCCCTGTGTGCCACCAAGGTACTGATTGGATACATGACGACAATGACAGTGATGATGCTGATTATGACAGCGACAATGACGATGATGATGACAAAGACGATGACAATAATGATGACGACGATGACGATGACGATGATGAATCAAAACAGGCAAAACAATTCTGATAAGCACTTTGACCAATAGGAAATTGAGGGAAAATTAATATTGCAGCTGGCACAAAGTTGGGGGAGAGGGGAGAGATAAAGTCATGATTTGTTTGAGTTCTATGTACACGTACAGTGTACATCTGGCTTGGGTTGTTCAAAGGTTGGATGATGCTATCCTCCAGATAAATCACCATCCACTGGATAGTGTAGTTTCTTTTTTTAACACTTGTCCACTGGATAGCGATTTAATATGTATTGGTGGATTGCATTTTCCAATCTTTGAACAACTGTCCAGAGCCAGATTGCTTTAATTGTAAACTAATTCCAGAGTGTAGTAATGAAAGGTTACTTTCTGTATTCAACATTCAGTTGTGAGTCTTTTTCTTACATAGAACGAGAAGTGTTTGGATCGTTAATGGAACAGCTGATGATTAACTCTGGAGAAAGTGAATTAGAGGTAAGTCATTGACTTGTTGATGCAGGTTGCTGTCAGCCAATCTAGTAAAAAATTGTTCCCTTCTGTACACCTTCAATCAGTCGTAAGTTTTAAGGGGCACTTTCATGTCAAGCATCTCTTTGAACTGTCAAAAGCGAAATGACATTATTGATAATAGGAGCAGCTGCAGGGGGGGGGGGGGGCGCAGTGCCACCAATAGGCCACTTCGGAAAATACCATACTCTTTGTTTGTCCTCCAAAATTTTGCATAAGCATTGTTTTTGTTTTCTCTTGGGACCATTGTAAGTCCCAAGAGAAACTGGAAACAATTTTGGGGGACAAACAAAGAGTATTATGGTATTTTCCGAAGTGGCCTATGTGGCCCGGGTTCGATTCCTGGACCAGGGGTTGAGTGTAACTTGGTTTCCATCTTTGCTCCGAGGGGTTTCTTAAATTCGAGGCCTTGGTTTTTCTACCTCCTAAAAAACCAACAATTCCAGAGTAGTACATACACCCCAGGTTAAACAAAGTCGATTTTTTATGTTTTGTTATGCTTAAGTATCCTTGGTTAGTAATTCGAGAGGCCAAACCAGGACGGATAAGACCGCAAAAACGAAAAAGCACAACTTCAAACCTGGGACAGCGTGGCGGAAGGTGAGTTTCGTTGAAGGAATCTTCAAAGATTTACATGTAACCTAGAATAACATCAAATGCATCCGTGTTTTGTTTTTATATTCTTATCAGAAAGGAAAAAATTGAAGACTTAACGAATGATAATGTTTTAGTGCTTGACATTTTGTCATTGTGAGTGAAAATTAGAGCTAGCAGTTTAAAACTAATTAATGCTTTGTCGTCCGTTTGAATCCCCTATGATCTTTAACATTCAATATTCAACAAGTCGTTCGTGCGAAGCTTTTTTATTTGGCGGGGGGAGGGGGGGGCTTTCATTGTTTCATGTCACCTGTTTTGAAATATTTGCTTGCCATTTTACGGTAACGCTTGAAGTCATCGGTTCGAAAACTTTTGCTAGCCGTTTAAACACTTCAAGTCATCCGTTTGACAATTTTTGCTAATTTTTCGAACGCTTTGACAAACCGTCCTCCAAGATTTATGGTAGGTTTCAAAATCATGACATCGTATTTAAAGCCCAGCGTAAAAGAAGGGTTGGGTTTGAGATCTACGACACTCATCTGAATCTCTCATACAGGATTCCCACCACTCAAAGCTGCAGCTTAAAAAACTTGTGGCTTTCTGGCTGCGTAGGTTTTTTGTGTTTTTTAATGGCCTGGGCGTCTGGCGTTTGCTTGGATTCTCATCCTAACGTCTTCGCGTTCACGCTACTTGGCGACGCCGCTCTGTGGCTACGTGGCTCTGTGCCTCTGTGGCTGCCTGGCAACGCGGCTTGGAGGATCTATGTGGCTATGTAGATCTATGTGGCTACATACCTACGTGACTACGCGGCTATCTGGCTATGCGGCTCTGTGCGTACTTGGTTATCCGGCTTTATGGCTAATTTCCTTGCCATTTTTCTGTTTTCTCATAAAGAGCTGGTGTTTCTAAGAATGCATCTGTTGTAGCAAAGAAGACTTCTGGGTTCATTCCTTGGAGAACAGCTGCCAGAGTGGGAAAGAACAGGTGAGTTAAACACAATAGTCCAGCCACGAGTGTGAATATTCTATAGTCCTAACAAGTCCTGACAACAAGAAGTCTACACAAGTCCTAGGTTTTACTGAAACCAGAAAATCTTGCCAGAAGTGTTGAACAAAGTAAATGTAAACTTAGTTAGGGTACCGTTGTAGACTAAAAACGGTCCCTCTTTGTTCGTAGTTTGTCAAAGGAGTAGCGATCATTACGGGGGAGGGAAACGCTAGGAGTTCGTGTGGCTCATGGAAAACCTAAGTGTTTTTTTTTTAATTCGTTTTTCTGGCCTCGGTAGTCTTGGAATGTAACTATAGGTCAACGATGTTGAGTATAATTTATTGTGCAGAATAAGTTACACAGGTTTTGGTTTTGCGAAAAAATAGAATTAAAATTCAATTGAGAAAATTTCCGAAGGCTTTCTTATTTATTTTATTTCACATTTTTTCTCAGACATAAACTCGGAAGACAAGCTGCACAGGACGGTTTCTCCGTCAAAAAGAAAAAGGTTAGTGGTCCTGTGACAGTCATTATATAAAACCCAACGAAATAGATTATACATTCAAACAAATAGGGTGAGAATTTTCTCAGGTATTGATAACTCACTTCTTGAATATAATTTGGTTTTATCAACTGGGTTGATAATGTCAATTGGCCACCGTAAAGAGATTCAAGAGCCGACGTTTCGCGCGAATCCGACGAAGGGCTAACGCTCGAAACGTCAGCTCTTGAATCTCTTTACGGTGGCCAATTGACATTATCAACCCAGTTGATAAAACCAAATTATATTGTTATACTTCCCACCGACGCAGCACCACAGTTTCTTTAGAAACTTACCCCCTCACTTCTTGGAGTACATGACACGAAAAGTTAAGGCAAGGCTTGACGTTGATGGTTCAATTTGTTAGTGTTTTTGTTCTACGTTTCGACAACTTCAGGTGAAGACAGTCGTAAGTAAACCTCGTGCTACAAGCTCACCGTTAGTTGGTGAAGAAGATGACCGAGCTACCAACCGTACAAGTACTACAGGTGAGATGTTAACAGACCACTTCATGGCGAAAGGGGCATGATGGGTAATCGAGGTAAGATTTCAAAGCGGAAGCGCGTTTTTCGTTGTATTTCTGTTCTTTTTTCAAATTTGGAGAAACCCTTTTCATGGGTTAACAGCGTCTTTGAGCCGATCGTGTGTTTGATTTGTGTCAGCGACATAATTTTTTTTACGGATAAAGCCGAATAGTTTAAACGTAATTTGATAATAACATCTCCGACTCTGTGAATTTAATTAGTGTGTTGCTCATCGACTCGAAAACGCAAGCAAACGTAGCAAAAGGGTTCTCTTAATGACTATCAAAAGTAAACGTTTCGTCTCGAAAGTTGAACTCAGAACGTAAACATGAAGAAAAACGTATCTTTTATCTTTTATCTTTTACTTTGGAATCTTGTCCCGATTACCCAGATAATACTCCTTAATTGCATCGTGCCGGATGTAGTCTATTATTTTAGTAAAAGGGTTTGGATTGAGGTACTGGAATCTAATGACTTGTTAAATTGCTGAAGTTGTTCGAGCTCTGTCTCTGAAATTTAGTCATTTACAGTATTTCCTGTATGTTTGTATTTCAGAGTCTTCTGTTGACAATCATGAAAAATTGAAGGACATGGCGGTACGTAGGTTTTATTGCGAGGCGTCTCGTATAAATTTTGGTTCATGACAACGCTTGATTTGAACTGCCGGTTTTTTCAATAAACAATATTCGTATTAACTGTCATATTTGATGTATGGTTTGTTCTCTTGTTTGTTCGTTTCCTCGCTCACTCGCTTTTTCGCTTTCCAAGATATTTTTACCCCACTTAAAAATTCAGAGCCCTAGAGGCGAATATTGATATGATAATGAGTTTGTAACAGAGAGAAAGCTGAGCGAAGCAAAAAAACGCCATTAAGCAAATTATCATAGCTTGAAGTATGCGTCTCGTAGCAAGCGCGGGGAATTGTGCATAGCTGAAAAGCCGCATTCTTGCTCTGATTGGATGGAGCACGTTTCGTAAAATTTTGAAAGCTTCAAAAGTAATGCATTCATCCGAATATTGCTCTCTTTTAGGTATCATTTTCTAACGTTTGATTCTTACGTTGTAACGTTTCAGGTAGAGATGGAGTTTCTTAAACGCCGACTTGAAGAGGAGAGTCGGTCACGAGCTGCTGCTGATTCAAGAATACTGGAAGTACGTCGTTCTTGTTTACATGTTTAGAAGCTTGAGGCAAAATCACTTCCTTTCAAAAAATCCTTGAGGACCTCCGACTTCCTCCGGCATCCTGACAGAATGTCGCCGTGGTGTAAACTGCGATGAGCATACATCCCATGGGAGGGGAGGGGTGGGGGGTGGGTGGGTGTGTGCGACAGCAGAACATGTATTCCTAGCCGCTCCATGCTGCAGAAACCCGAGTTAAGCCCCGGAAGCCATGAGCCAGTTTGGCTTAAAGGAGCTATGTCACGATATTTTAAATAGTTTACTAAGGTAGGTAAACACCAAAGGAGTGATACTAAACCAAAATTGAACAAGGATGGCTGAGGATGGAGAAGATTGAAACGGATTGGAAAAGACGATTTTGAAAAATTTAGGCTAAATTTTCAAAGTGCACGAGCGATGACATAGCTCCTTCAAAAGGCTTTGCTTTCTTTTATAGAGGTTCAGTAGTTGTTCCAAAGCCGGTTGTTCTTTATTCCTTTCGTTGTTGTATTTCAGTTGCAAGTCGAAAACAGAAGGTTGCAACAGGAAATACGGCTGTTGAAGACAAAGCAAACGGTAGGTGTCAACTATATAAACATTGGCATTTTTCTTTGTTAGTAATTGAAATTTCTAACGATACTTTGTAAGGGAGTTGAGTAAATCCAGTTGGCCTAACAAGCGTCAAGAGCTAAAAAACGTAAGTCGTGTTTGCTCTGGTTTTGTATTACTAAGCGCAATGATTGGTTAAAATCTCGCGCCACTTTTTGAACCAATCAGAAGTAAAACCAAAATCAGCCGTGTTTCGCGCACGCACATTTTCCCGCGCTTCGCGCCGGCTACATGTATTGGTTCGTTGGATTATCCACCTCCTCTGTGATTGGCCAGAGTGTTTGCTTTGGTTTTCGTTTGACGACACTCGATTGCAAATCTCTCAATGTTGGTTCTTTGCTTATTATTTGTGTTTCTGTCTTTAATGTTATACAGCTGCCACCCACTCGCCCACTTCCATTTAACGGAATGCTAATGAATACGGCGTTTGATCATCAAAAGAATGGAGGTATGTTAGCTCTCGGACTGTGTCTTGTTTTCTTCTTTGGAAGAAAAAAATCGTTGTTGGGGAGGGCAATGAGGCTTGTGAAGGATGTTTCACAAGGACAGGGAACGTACAGATACTGTAGTCATGTTCGCTAACGAAGCCCAATTTTTCACATTTAGGGTGTTCTTCCGGGCATTTTATCTCCAAATGAAGTCGGTGACCCCCAATTATTTTCACATTTCCGACATTAGTAACTCATTATCTTACAGTGGTGAAAAATCAATGTGAACGTCCTTAATCGCGCAAACATTTTCTACCACTGATTTTTTTTCTGAAACTCTCACCACTGTAAGATAATGAGTAACTGATGTCAGAAATGTAAAATAAATGGGGGTCACCGACTTCGTTTTGGAGATAACATGCCCAGAATTGTAAATAAAATCAGTTCATGGAAAAAAGTAGGGCTCACCGACCATTTAAGAGAGTAAACTACCTGCAAAGCTACGAAACGGCTTCTGGCCCTTTTGTTTTTTCTCAGCGCGCGCGCTCGATGGATGACGTGGCGTGACGAATTCTCTGCGCAGTAACGATGCTCACAAACAATTAGCGCAAACGCCCTTAAGAGGGTCTTTTAAACTATACCAAACAGATCCAGCAAACGGTTGATTTATGCCAGCATTTTAGTGGTTATGCAGTTCAAAGGTTAACAAAGGTAACATCTTTACTCAAGATTATCCCTATTCTGTTTTAGGAGCGAGAACCATTCTTGAAGACGATCGTGTATTAGAAAGCATAGAGGCGTCGTTCAGGCAGTTTCATGGTTTCTTAGATCTATTGAAAGGATCCAGGTGATTTCATCTAGTGTGTTTTAATCTTTTTTATCGCGATTTCGTTTGATGATACATGTATGCAGAACGCAGTTTCAAGCATGACCCCTTAGTATCCCAGGGCTGACTCCAACCTCGGTCAAAAGTAGCGAAGACAAACGAATATCACTCTCTTTTTTCGGTTGTCTTGACTCACTTGAGGGTAAAAATATATATATTATCCCCTTCCTACCCTGGTCAATGTTGTTTCATGGGGTTTGCAATTCACACGGATATGTTTTCACAACATACAGTAACAACACTGAAATGCAAGAGGGAGATGACGAAATGAGCTTTAGTACCCTTAATTAGTGGAAGTTTGTTTAAGTGTTTCAACAATTATATCCAAGATTTTAGAATAGTCGGACCTTGTAGCTTCAAGAAAATATAATTATCATTGCAAATGTGAAATGCCAGATCTTAATTCTTCCGAGTATAACTGACTCTTTTAGGATGGGCAAGTTTACATTATAAATAACAAATGTTCCTGTTTTTTCTTGTTTTTCAAGGTTCAGCGATCTCGCACATGTTCTTGGCGAGAACAGCCGCTTATCGCAACCAGATAAAGGTTTGTCACCAATCACGGAAGAGTCATCTAGAACAGCAAGATGACGATTGGCTGTTTGTTGACAGTGAAGACCAATGAAGCCAATTCAATGCGTGGTCAAGTGTTATTGTATTCATCTGAAATCTAACGATTTTGTTGAACTTGTAAGTTAAGATCGTAATGAAGCTAAGCTCGTTGCCTCAAGACTATTAATTTTTCAGTTGAGTTTCGATTTATTTTACAAGCATGTATGTATTTATGAATTTATTTTTTTTATCTCAGTATTATACGACAGACATTTTCAGAACTTATATAAATTTCAACCATCGCTACTTTAAATAAATCAAGTTATGATATTTTTGTTATTGTAAAGTTAGTTTACTTGTATTTTTATGTGTAAAAGTTAATAGTAACATTAAAGTTCTGTACTTTAGATGGCTAACAATGTGATTATTTTTACTGTGCTATAATATAGTGTATTTTCCCAGCCGCTTTTCAGTTAGTGAAAAGAACCAACACCCTTTTAGTTCTAACAACAGCTGACATCTTTTTGTTGGCTTTCCAATCATCTCAACCAATCAAAGAACCAACAACCACCCTTCCAAAGTTTGGGTATCTTTCTGTAATGTATCAAGGACGAGGGACTGTTTCGTCACATTTCCAAACACCGAGAAGAAAGTTGAAAATACGACGCACAGCGGAGGAAACAAAGTAATAAAATTGCGAAGTTGATTCTTCAAACTTCTCAATCAATAAACGAACCAACAATCGCACGTATACCTTTGACATCTTTGTGCTGGTTTTCCATTCCTCTGCCAATCAGAGGCAACGACCGCACTTCAACTTTTTGATATATGTTCTGCTGGTTTTCCAGTCTTCTCAGCCTGGTGCACGTGCACATAATCGGCACGTGACTATGTTAACTTCTCTGGCCGCCTCCCAGACAAACTTGGTTCTGATTGGTCAAGACGCTTATTTGGCGTACCTAAGCAGCTACGCATTCACTGAAATACGTTTCGACTTCGATATTTGGCCTTCGGATGAATGATCGACTATCAAAGTTAATCTGTAATGTTAAGGTGTAGTGCAGGTGGTCAAGTAATTAGCTCTTTTAACTTGAGGCCAGGTGGTCAACGGTTCGAGTTCTCCAATTCGCTATTCATAGCTTGTGTGCCTTCGAGTAAGACAGATGTTGGTAAGCCGTTATTTATCTTTTCAAATTTCTTCCGATAACGTCTCTGTTCGGTGATTTTGTCTCATAATTTCCGCCATCTCAAAATCGTTCGCTTGAGTTCCGTAGTTTGCATTTGATTTTCGTGTCGGCCTCCGAGATTTCCGGTACTGGGACGACGTTTTCCGTTTCACGCTTGACCCGTGCCTCACAAGTGACCTTCCATGTACACTTCCGTTCGCTTCAGATCCCGAACCACTGCGCCTGCGCGGCAGACGCTTGTACATCAAATTGGCGGGAACGTGCGAGAGCGTCGGCATCTTTGTGGAACGCCGCGGCTGCTGTACGCGCGTGCGCGCTTGCATGTAAAAATAACTGAAGTTGCTGCCGATCACCGAAACCGGAAGTGCGATGATTATCACGCCGCAGATTGCGCACATGGCTCCAATTATTTTCCCCACCTTGGTCACGGGAACCACGTCCCCATACCCCAGAGTCGTAACTGTCACTATAGCCCACCAGAAGGACTCTGGGATACTTGGAAACATTTCTCTGTTGGCGTCATTCTCGGCGAAATATATCATGCTGGAAAATAATATTATTGGAACAATTAGGCTGAGAAAGACAAGAAACAACTCGTTCTTGCTTGATATCAGAGTGTGGAATAAGATTTGGAATGAAAATGACAGGCTGAAAATGCGAAAGATCCTGAACGTTCTCATGACAACAAGCCAAGATGTCCGCGTTCCGACGTGATAAAGCGAAAGGTAAAATGGAAGTACAGCAAGCAAGTCGATCCAGTTCATGGGATTCTTAGCAAAGCTTTTGAAATTTGGACAGAAGATCAGACGGAGGAGGAACTCTACTGTGAACCAAATTGATGTCACGGCGTCTAGTGTACGGAGTATGCGCACTGGTGTAGTGTTTTCTTTGATGGATGTCACGGTGCTGAGGCAGAATTGCGTGACTGAGACAACAATGAACAGACTTGTCAAGCCAATGAAAACCTGTAAAATAACGAAAATGCGCTTAGCCTCTTTCTCTCTGGGAGGTATCCGCTGAACACAATAAGTGCAGGCGTACTAAGGTAAGGAATCTCTCGTCATTTGTGCCCGCACTCACCTCACCCAACGGATGCAGTTCACAGCGGTCAAACGTAAAAAAAATCCAACGCCACTTCAGGATTTTACCGCCTCGAACGTTTTGTGAATTTGACGCCAAAATGTGCAGGACTTTTGTAGGAAAACGTTATAAAAATAGGACGATAACAAAATTTCGATACGGGAATTAAACTACAAGGTGGATAACGGCAAACAATGCTTTACGTAGTATCAGCCTTGTGTGTTACAGTCTATTTTTGGCTGATTAGGTTTCTTGTAGATCCTTCGTAAGTTAGCAGCATTATCGTTCGCGGTCCTTTGCAGGTTTTGTTTCTACTTTAAAAGTTTCAGCGACTGTCTTAACTTTTGGCCTCAAAGAGAAGAATTTGAGAAAATGAATATGTTTGTTCGAGGCAGTTTTGTTAGGGATTGCGCACGCGCGCCACTTTTTACCTCTGTGAGTCCCTGCTTAGCCATAGGCTCACTGGCATGATTTTGGAGCCAATTCAGTTTTCGTAAACAGAACTTATTTAATTATTCTTTCTATGGGTGAAGAAAATTGTGTTTACAAAAATAGGAAACAGTCTTTCGGGAGTTCCTTAAAAATGATGTGGTGGTGGTGTAAACTCGCAAAATAAGCAGACAAAAGCGTATGTAAGAATGCCGTTCATTTAATAACAGAACAGAAATTCTGTAGTTTGATTCAATAAAGAACTATCACTCATTTACAGAAAGGAATTGACAGACATTGAGAGGAGATTTAATAGGGAGCTCGAACAAACAGATGTCAGTTTACAGACTTTTTATAACAAAACTCTTTTTCGAAAATAAGCACCTGCCTCCAACATATTTCTCGTAATCTGTTTGCTATACTCTTAAATGAGCTGTCAGGGGCACACAGCTTTAAAAGCGGGCTATTGGCCATGGAAAAGCAGCAAATAAAATTTGTTCGCTTTAAATAAATTATAACCTCTTGGAAGGGTGCACTATACTATTCCATTAAGCTTTGAAAAAGGACGAATAAAAACGAAGTCGTGTATAAATTTTGTCAAATGAAAAAGTTTCCTGGTGTGAGACGCAAAATTGTCAACAATTTTCGATTTTCAGAGGGTTGTATTTATTTGAAGCTGTTTATAAATCCTTTTCCGCGATAAATGACCATTTCTTCTGAAGAGGTGACTAAACTTAAATACAAGGACGAGTTTTTCCGTTTCGTTAGGAGGGTTACAGATTACTTATAAAATCTAAACAAACTAAAAAGTACTGAAAGGCGTTGAAAATAATTTTTGCAACAAACAATTTTGTCCTGCATTATTTAAGCTGACTTTTGAAAGATATTTTAATTCGAACTTCATTTTTGTAAAACCGATTTTCGTTTGCGAATAAATTTATTATGCAAGTTTATAATGAAGGCAACGTATTCTACGTGAGGTAATTCGAGAATTCAATTGCATTTATTTTTAGTTCTGCAAACAAGAGATTCGTTCATCAAAGATTTAATGAAACAGTTTTTGCAGAAAAGCTATTCTCAAATGTGCTTACCTTTGCTGCAAGCGATGAACGTGGTTCATCTAAGAGCGCCCACACTTTCGGCTGAAAGCGGTTCCATCTTTCTTTAAAATCTCCCCTCATGACTTTATCAGATCCAAACAAACTTGTAATGGTTCGCTTTCTTGCCCCCTTTACGCTGTCGAAATCTCCGGACGCTTTTCTTGCGTTATCGAGATGAAATGTTTTAAGAGTTTCTTCTGTGTTTATCTGTCTCTTGTACAAAACCCAACAGCATGGTTCGATGTCCCTGTCGTTTATTCCCCAATAAGACAATTCCTCTTGAAACAGCGCCGAACAAACATCTACAGGACAGTGAAGCTTTCCGATGCGATAATAATTCAATACCTCGGCGAATATGCGTGGGTGTCGGTCGAAAAAATACTCTCCTAAAACAGGGTCGTAGTCTGGGCTGTTAGGATGATTTTCCGCAATCCACGAGAGCCTTGTATCTGGGACGTTTTTCAAGGTGGTCAAAAATGTGTTGTGGCGATACCCACCCACATTTATAGTAATTCTATCGTTTCGTAAAACGTCCAATAGGTTGTCGCCGGTTGTGGAAATTTTGCCAGCCATTTTGTTTGGTAGAACCACAGTGTTATAGTTTTGTGGTGCGTGATTGATACGAACTCAGACAATAGCCGACTCAAATACAAAGGAGTTCTTCTAATTTGCGCATATTCATAGTTTTGGGGGCAAAAGTGGCCGGGTTTTAATTAAATCACACAGTCAAACGATTGTTTAAGTATGATCGGTCGGGTGACATATATTACGCCGGGAAACCCTTCTCAAAAGCGTTTGTTTATAGTCTTCGCAATGCCAGCCGGAACTATTGAATGCGCAACTAACGTCGTTATAAAGAAAACTGCCAATCGCCATTTTTGATTCAAATAAGATACATATGCCGAGGCAGTTGTAACTGTGCTTGATTCGCATGTTTACTTCCATTTATGTTTCTCCTTTAGCGAAAATTGCTTTTTCACATCAATTCACCTGCAGTTTTTTTTGTATGTTTTTTGAGGGTTCGTTTGTTTAAAACTTTGTTTAGCGCATGGTAAACAAGAGCCCAAGGCATTTGCCGCCAATTGGCATTGCAAACACGTACTGATTAGATTAGCGACCTCTGCAATTGTTTTATTTATAAATCTCTTGATTATATTATGTGAGTTCCCTAGCTTGGCAATCCATTGTGTGGAAAAAAAAAGAAAGGCGACTGCACCTGTTACCGCCATACCAAGCGAACCTAAATGTCTTTCTAACCTCGTTTTAGAGTTGGAAAATCAAAATAATTTTTACTTTCAAACGAGGCAAGCAAGCCTTGGCATTCGCCATCTTTGATTCGCGATTCAGTTTCAGCAAAGATCTCGTATTTGCCGCGGATGAAAGAAAAGCGACGCGGACCTTTTAGAAGACAAATTGTTTCATGGGTTACAGATCATTTCCTCAACAGTAAGCGTTCGTAACAAAACAAACATCTCTGTAAAATGCATTGTCTCTTCTTTTATTGACTATAACGTTAACCGAACTGTGTTTTTTCTATTTGTTTGTCAAGTTTTCTTTGATCTAGAAAAAAATCTAAACGTACAAGCTTTAGTTAGTAATTACAATTAAATTAATCGGGAGAGATTGGCACCTGCTTACTTATCGTGTAATATGCTGATATTGACGGAGAGGATTACAATTAGAAAAAGATCTAAACCCCTATCAGGTTTCTATTAACTGTGATAAATGTAGACGAGAAAGACTTGAACTGATTTTACTTGGTAGCTGTGGAGAAAATTAAACAAGAAAATTAATAATCTATGTTTAAAAAAAATTAGAGACGCTAGGAATTTTACATGTAATTTATCAAACACGAGAGACAGAGTTTCATCGGAATATCCAAACACGAAAAGAGAGTTGAAATACAACACGGTAGCGATGTAATTTTGACGAAGATGTCAGCGAGTATGTAATTAACGCGGGTCGCGGGTAAATTGTCGCGGGTCCAAAAATGTAACATTTATCGTAAAAATTGAACTTTTATTAGTTTAACCTAATAACAAATAATTAGCGGCTAAATGGCCCATAACAAATTTCAATTGTAATTGCTTTAGTGCAATTGCTAAAATTGCTTCATGTGATTGCTAAAATTAGTTTTACCCGATAACAAATAATCCCATAAAAATTGTAATATAATTGTAACCCAACCGTATCCTAACCCTAACCCGCGATCATAATTTTCTGGACCCGCGACAATTTTCTGGTCCCGCGAATTTACCCGCGACCCGCCACAATTTACCCACACTATTTTCTGGACCCACGACAATTTTCTGGACGCGCTACAATTTACCCACGGCCCGCGCCGTTTAGATTATCTTCTTGTTTGACCGTATAATAAAAATCTTATTACTGAGCTTAGTCTTTCTGCATGAGAGAATCTTGTAGTCGGTGTAAGTACAGACCTCACTGCGTTCGTTCTGTACTCACTCATGACGTCGTTCAAGATACACAGCTTATTGTTACACTACTGTTCTATTTTTTATAGATATAAGTGTAAATATTACACGCAAAGAGCTAAAAATTTCACCATCTCTTTAACTGTTTGGAGTCCATTCATGTCTAACATGTTGCCTTCTGTACGCCAAGCCGTATGCTAATGAGCCAAATGATGAATCCCCCCGATACTGGACAGTCAATTTAGCAATCTGATTGGCGAGAAGCTTGGATGTGAATAGCAATGCCAATGGATATCCCTTAAGGTGAGTTTTAAGAGAAAAATAAACTAGCATGGCCCCAGCTCAGTACTGAAGAATACTGGTCCTCGGTCGTTTTTGTACGCATCGCGCTGCCCTCGTTCCGCACTGCCACGAACTTCGGCTAATATTCCCCAGGACGGCCCTCAAGCTCGGTTAGTAAGAGGTCAATACAGACCGATTAAGCTTGGTTAATAAACACATCACGAAAAAAGAGATAACGATAATTGAAAGAAAATAGCGCAACTTTCATCGCTTATAAAATGGTCAGTTTTAATCCAAACGGCTTCAAACTTTGGGATCTTATCTTTGAAGATGTGAATTTTAGAAACATAAAAAAACAAATTTCGCTTCATATGCACTTTTAAGTTGTTTATCCAACTTTACGCTAAACCCGCATTTACGTCACGATGCGCTGATGTAAACTTGGCGTAAAAATATTTAAACCGCAACTAGCGCAAAGATGCTTATGACAGTGAGTGATATGAAGGTCAGCTTTAAAGAACGTAAAGGTAGCGTAAAGCCGCTTAAATTAGACGATTACATCAGCTTTAAGTTGGCTTTACACCGCAGTAAAGTTATCTTTAAATGTTGTGAAATAAGCGCAAAGCCCAAAAACAACAAAACCAAAAACTCTCCAATACTAACCGGGTTCACAGTCAGACCATGGAAATTCCCATGATCCTTTCGGCGACATGGTCCATTTGCCCGAGCTGTAGGTATATGACTGAGCATGAGGTTTTATTGGTACATATCCGGAGTTACATTTAACCTGGCATATCAGTGTGTCACTCCCAAAGTCAATGCAGAACACAGTTCCATGGGCTGGGTCGGGCGGTACTTCCACGCCTGTATTGAAACGTTCACACAATAGGCGGTCACATGGTACAAAATCCGCCATGCTGGAAAACAAACTTATTATTATTCCCGCACTGGGACAGCCAAACAAAGCGATATCAGCCAGTCAAGCTTGACTTTTCTTTGTTAAGGATGTCCCAGTGCGGGAATAATAATAAGCTTGCCCTCCAGCATGGCGAATTTTGTACTATGTGACCGTTTGTTGCAAAAAGGCCTATTCGTGTGGAAAGTCTTTAGCCTTGTTGCTTGCAACAAGAGGAGAAAATGAAGGGAGAGAGAGAGCATTGCTGGAATGTACCAGTTCCACTTAAGTTATTTATAGACTAGCTCCCTAATGGTGCATACTTCCGTCTTAAAGGCTGATATAAAAGTTACTTTAAGTAGGATAGAAATTTCCCAAACGGCTGGACTCTGATTATTTCTCTCTGTCCCGTCATTTTCTCTTACTTGTAACCATGTCCTTAACATGATGATTTGAATATCGAGGGGGTTACTTAACAGGAATAGGCTAATGATGATGTGCCGCTGGGTAGGGTCGCATTTTCACGACTGATTGACTATTGTGGGATTGGATTTTCAGTAGAGGTTACTAGAATGGGGTCGCACATTTTCGGAATTAGTTTTGGAGTAAGAAAATTCAAGCAAGCATTGGTTTAAAAATGAGAAGTTTCGCGGTAAAAAAAGAAGTTGTTACAGCGTTTAGATGGCGAAAATTAGGATAGGGTCTAATTAGCCACAAAATAATCAACTATATATTAATGCCGTGGGCAATATCATTACTGGCCGTGCGATTACGCTAGAGAGCTGACTAAATCCCTCTCAATGAAGTACATGAATCGACTCAAATGAAAGTTCTTTATGAAAGTTTAGCTCAACAAAGGTTTTTCCGTTAAGATTTTTCCAATTTAAGCAATTGGAATAAAGAATTCTGCAAAAATCAGGGCTTCAACGGGATTCGAACCAGTGACCTCCGCGATACTGGTGCGATGCTTTACCAACTGAGCTATGACGCCACACATTGGGAGCAAGGTCGATTTAAAAAATATGAACGGGACTGATATGAACTCAATAAATTGATCTCGCTCCCAATGAGTGGCTTCATAGCTCAGTTGGTAGAGCATCGTACCGAAATCGCGGAAGTCACGGGTTCGAATCCCGTTTGAGTCCTGAATCTAGTTTTCAGGCTTCTTCATTCCAATTGTTTAAATTCGAAATTCACTGCGAAGATCATATTTCACTTCCACCTTCGTCCGCAGTTCACAAATGGATTATTTCATATCATTAAAACCCTTTAGCTACAATCTTACCAGCGGCAATGGTCGAGCAAAGCAAAACAGCAAAAAGACCAAAATATTCCTTCATAATTTTCGTCGAAGCTTCTCTGTTCTGGATTTAGCAGTAGTGTGGCCTAAGCATTTATTATGAGCATACTGATACTGTGACGACACGACAGCGAAAACAAACGCCAACAGCTAAACAAATTAAAATGTAATTAAAAAGACGCGATTTTACGCTAAATTTAAACAGGTGAGGAAAGGTATATTTAGATGTAAATAATCATTTGCTGTGCCAATGAGAAAAAAGTTGAACAATTAATATCGCTTTAGTTTAAATTGAAAAGAATATTTCGTTGGAGTTTTACTATTTTTTCAGACACCATTTCATTAGGAACAGAGCATTTAGGAAGACAATCTTTCAAAAATATTATTAAAGGATATATTTTGCAGCAGATGGTTTGAAAGTCGGTCTTGTACATGTAGTCTTCATGAAAGAGCAGAGATTGTCCTTCAATCCGGCTAGCGAAAGAACTAACGCTGTTGCACAGATCATGGCTGGGTTTCCGTAACTTAATTTTCGCAGCGTAAAATAATAATTCTTTCCGCTTTTCTTCATGGCAGCTTTCTAATTGTAATCCTCTCCGTCAATATCAGCATATTACACGATAAGTAAGCACGCGCCACTCTCCTCCCCCCCCCCCCCCCCCTCCCCCTGCAACGATTGTTTATTTTTAAACGATTTTTGAGATTGTAGCCTAAAAGAACGAGGAGCTTATTTCAAACAATATATCAGAAAGGTCGACTTTTCAATGTTTAATTGTTCTTTAGTAATACATTTTGGCAAAATAGCTCAGTTCAATAGGCAGTCATTACTTAGAGTGGAAAGAAGTTACTTGACAGGGCCCCTCTATCTGACGTTCCCAGGGTCTTTCATGTTCCCGCCCTTTGTTCCCGAGCGAGGTTCCTAAAATGTCTCTCTAAGCTCTTTATATTTTAAGTCCAAGGTTAAGATTTCACATCAATGCACTCGTAGATCTCCACTCGCATACATATGTAGCCGTTGACATTCCAATCTATTGGATTAAAGCGAATAAATTTCGCTTTTATTGGCTGGGAGAAGACATTCCTAACCACTGTGCCACTATCCCAGTTTCCAAGAAATACCTGAAACAGAGAACGCAGAGTTTGAGCAAATGGACTTTAATCACACGGCGGCCATATTGGCCTTAGACAATAGATTTTGTACCCCGAGCCTCGAGTTCAAATGTTTGGGAACGAGTTCCCGCGAGGCAAAACAAAAGTTTTCAATCCCTCGGGACTCAACATCGCCGCCGTGTGATTAAGGCCTATTAACGTTGACAAAATTAACGGTTTTATACGAGACAAAATTTTAAAACTTATTAGCATTGTAAAGGAAAAAGCAATTCCAAGATGGTCTTATTTTAATTTTCTGCAAACCCCAGCTATTTTCGTGCTGAACATAATATATACCCTGTATCGCAAGGTAATAAATATGGCATGTACTAAAACCAGAAAGACCGGAACACCAGAAAACCACAAAACATGGAACACCGGAACACCGGAACACCCCGGAACACCAGAAATGAATTGACATTTTATGGTATTTCTGCTGTTCCGGGCTGTTCCGGTGTTCCGGTGTTCCTTATTGGCCATGTGTTTACCTTTGTGACATTAGTTCCGGGTTCTTTGTAGCCTTTCCAATCTTTTCCATCAGTGCTGTAAGAGACTTTGTATTTCGATACAAACATTCCCCACATGTAGCCTTGAGTTGCTATTCCGGACAGCAGTCGTTCCCGCATAAGATCAATCTGTTCACAAAAGAAACCAGCGTGGCGCATGTTGAGATTTTGTAAAAAGCAACTAGAATAACTAACAAAGCGACCCAAATATTTTATCAAGGCGCCTAAAGGTTTTACACGACAGATACTAAAGAGAACATCTCCCGAGATGTTGATTTGCCACAGGCTGTTACAGCTCTAACAAACGCTGTTTGATCAGTACCGTGTGTAAATAAAAGTCCTCCAGAAAACTGGAATATCGTCCCGAATATTTGGGAGAAATTCCCCAAAAATCTCAACATTCCCGAAATTTTAACTTCGTTACTTTGTGTTTCCCGGAACATTTTCCAAGTCTCCCGATTCCCGAAAAATCTTCAGATTCCCGGAAGAATTTTGTTTTTCTCCCGAAACAGCCCTTCTTAGAGATGACATCCCCCGTATTTGTCCGTACATAAAGACCTAGGACCGATATCCTCTGTACGGTTTAGAGGAAAGGTTGTTTAGAACAGACTTGGCTAATTAACCCTTTACTGCCCAAGGGGTCTCCCTTTGACGAGTAAAATCGTCTGGCGTTAGACAGAGTAAAATCTATAAGTCACGCTTGGGCAGGAAAGGGTTAAGGGAGATAGTTTTTTAACCCTTTACTGCCCAAGGGGTCTCCCTTTGACGAGTAAAATCGTCTGGCGTTAGACAGAGTAAAATCTATAAGTCACGCTTGGGCAGGAAAGGGTTAAAAGACTGAAAAAGATGTTTTTAGATCAAAGAGGACGGATCGAAAGGGTCAGCAGGGGCGGATCTAGGGGGAGGGTGCAGGGGGTGCGCACCCCCCCCTGAGATGACCTGTGGCTTTCTAATACAGCTAGTATTTTGCTTACGTCACCCATCAGTTACGTCATTCCTTAGTGGTGCACCCCCTCCTGAGAAAAATCCTGGATCCGCCCCTGGTCAGGAATGAAGGACATTCTAACCCATCAAATGTGAACCAGGTTTTGGCAGGGAAATGATTCTCTAACATTGTTTACAAACTAATTAACAATACATACGAAAATCACACGCGGGATGAATCGGGACAATAATCGGTCTAAAACATAGAAAATAATGGACTGGCAAAGGAGTAACCAGATTGGTTGATCAACTATTTGCCCTCTGTTTATCTCTGTAGTGTAATAATTTGTTCGGGATTTACTGAGCCTAACAACTCAGTAATACCGAATTAAAGAATAGCATGACACAGCCAGCCGACCAACCCAAGCTAACGAGCCAAAGCTAACAAACGCTGCCACGAAACCATCATGCAGAAAAGTTGTATTTTGGAGTTGTTTCTAACCCCGGGTTGGGGTGACTTGCATATGAAAGAGGCGGGAATGCTCGTCGGAAATTTTGAATTAAACCCCTAAAGGAAACCGATCTGGGCGTGGCGCACGCTTTTTTGACCGCTACAAAGAGAATTAAAAATATACATATTAAATATATATTTTTATATTTCTTCGCATGCAACCATATTAAAATGAGACCTTTACGGCTAAATATAATGACGTTTTTCCCAGAACACCCTAAGTGAGACCAAAATGCTAAATTTACACCCATAAGCGAGACAAAGAGCATCCCCGCGCCTTTCATATGTGAGGCCCCCAGGGGGGTTTTACCTGTAAGAACTGCTTTTTATCCAGTATGTCAGTACACCAACCACCCCAGATCGGTTCGCCTGAGCTGCTTATACTAGCGTGGTTGTTAAGCCGAGCATTGGATGCGTAGTGCTGACACCAGTGGGAGGAGGCCGTCATCTGTTGGTCTGTAATCTTTGTACGATATTCAACACCAACCGGCTTTTTACAATCTGTAATATTCAAACCAAACACACGTCAAGCCTACACACACGTCATGGGGTATTAAGTGTCGATGAAAAACAACAGAGGGTATAAAATCTGCGTAAAGTCAATGGTCCTTTCTGTAGGACGGGAGTGTCACGCGGTTTCTGTAGCATGAAATGACAAAAAGAGAATATGAACTAAGCGACTAAGAGTATTTTGTCGTCCCCTAGATGAATTCCTGCCCATCACATTGTTACTTCCCAGCATTTTCTATAAAGTCTCCGGTACCCATTTATACACCTGCGTAAAGAGAAGCATGAGAAAGTTGTCTTGCCTAGGATTTCAAAGCAGTGCACCCACCGGCCAGGGCTAGAACTCACAGCTCTCGATCCGATGTTCAGCGCACTAACCGTTAGGTCCCAGTGTGTCACATAAAGGGTTTTTACCATGCTCGTCCCCATAGCCCTTTTCGTTTCTCTTAGCCGGCGGGGCCTTGGCACGAGAAACGAAGGGCTCTGGCATATGGAGACACGATTTCTAGTCCGAGATTCTAGGACTTCCGGACTTCATGTATATAGCATTGATGTTTCTACATGTTGTGTGTTGTAATATGGCAGCTGACAAACATTTAGACTTTCGTATTTCTTTGCTCTGTCCCCAGAGCCCTTCGTTTTTCGTGCCAAGGCCCTGCCAGCTAAGAGAAACGAAAAGGGCTATGGGGTTTTTACGAAAATTGCTCGAGACTTTTTTGTCCCTCCCCAGGAGCGAGCAGATTTGATACCAGGCCAGGCTGCGTAGGCACGTTTGGTGGCAACTTTGAATATTTTCACAAAAACGCTGGACCGAAAGCGCAGTAGATTTGCCGCTTATATCTGTTTATGGAGAGGATATTTCCAAAGCCGAATGCTTATGGGAGAGGGAGAACTATCTGCCTTGAAGATGGAGAGGAAAAGATGCCTGCTCGGCTGAATTTGAGCGTTAAACATCGTCCTTGATCGTACGCGTGGAGCAGTGATAAATACGAGGTATGTGAGAAATAAAATCGCCAAAAACATCACTGTAAAACTCGAAGCAAACAAAAGGACACAGAAAATGATCTGTGATCTCTTTGTTGCAAGCTACATAAATTACAGCGAAATAGTTGTTGTTTTACAAAAGACGGCAAGACCCCAATCAAGGTTTATTCCTTCGTTACGCTTGTCACGCATTGTGTGTCACTGGTCGTATAAACTCAGGGAGCGTTGTGTGATTTTCTAATTTTCTCCATAGGAAGTCACATTGACACTTCACCATTAGTAAATAAAATGAGCTGTTTTGGACGATATGGGGTCGCTAACAGACCAAAGTACTCAATTAAATAACAAACTATTTTTAATCGGGTAACTGAACTTTAGGAATTCAAAGTATTTTTTCGCTCGCATGATTAGCTGATAAGTCCAGTGGAAAATTCCTATACAAAAGTTGACAGAATTTATCTGCAATCAGCTTTTTCGTTAGTTTTCCAAGTGTTACACTGTTTTTAGAACTTTATTTTTCATAAGAACATCGATGCTGAGATTGACCAAATTTTAAGAACATGCTAAGAAGTCAGAAGAGTTTAAAACGTCTCCATTTTGCCACTTGAAAGAATGTCAACTTTTCATCCTAAAATCGTAATTCATAAACAAAAAACATGAACGCCAGCTCAATTAGACGTTCTTATATAAAATGTGTATTTAAAGATGACAAGTTGCTTGTATCGCTTGCTGTCAGATTTATTAGCTATCCACTGTTTTAAACTTTACGTTGGCATGTTTCGGCTGCTGACACAGCTTGGAATGGGCCCAAAAAACAAAGCTGGGATTCCACCATAAAATGTTCGCATGTCAGTCTTAAACGCGAACGGAGGTAAAGCGTTACGTTATGTGTATGGCCCAAAGATATATTGTCTCTAAAAACACGCACACATTTTTACACTCATTTATAAACAATGGGAAACTTTACCTCGTTTAACTTTCTTCATATAAGAACAGTCCGCCAAGAAAAATAAGCCACAAACGAGAACAAACTTCACCTCCATAATTTTCGCCCTTGACGCCCTGCAACAAATATTTTACTGCATTCAATTCGCTGGCATATTTAAAGTTTATAGAAGTCTTCGACAGAATGTTATCACGTTTTAATATTTACGTTCGTCAGTAGCACCCACCCATTTTGTCAAAAACAGGAAATGACACGATGTTTAGTGTTAGAAGCATTTTCTGGGAAACAGAGAAGCCATCGGGGTCCCGTTCTTCATGAGGTGCCAGTTGTCATTACAATGTCTGCAATGACATTCAAACTGTCTGAGAACAGCAAAGATCGAAAGTTAATCACATTTTAAAAATAAGTAAACTTTTTTCCGGGAACTAATGACTCTTGTACGGAAATATACTCGCCATTGCGTAATGTAACCAAATAACTAGGAGTTCCGGAAGCAGAGAAAGAAGATGTTAAAAAAAACCTTTTCGACTTCTTAAGTATAAATTTGAAAACTAAACCTTGCGTTTTAAGTTTGTGAAGTTAATTACTCGTTCAAATTGCCTACTAACAGTTTTAGAAGATTGTTGGCGTTTTTGTCATCTTAACTTAAAAATCTTGTCGCTATTTTAGAGTCCAAAATTCACCTCTAGCTCTATTGACCTCAATATGTAAGAAAGGAAACCGTTTTTATACCTCTTTATTAATTGTTCTTGAAACACCCGCTCTGAAAACTGAAAAAGGTAAACAAATTAAAAGCAGCACACAACCGCCAGAATAGAAAACATTGTCGAACTGAGTTGTTTGGATAAGTATGTATAAAGTATGTTATCTCAATAAAAGGCAAGCAAACTTCCTTCAGTTTTGCCCAAATTAAAGAAATACCAAGTCCTAAACCATTCGGTTGCCACATTTACCAAATATACATCTTAAAAAGTCATAAATGTTGAGAGCTTTTTCGGTAATTTAAGATGCTGTTTAAATTACCTGACTGGCCGTGAAAAAGCATGCCTGTTATGAGGTGAAACATTTTTTTATTATTTTTTTCATATTTCATGGGCTCGCGCGCCTCTAACGGAAAACCGCAGTTGTAGGATGTCCTGCGATGGCACTACGCCTTAATTAGTTCACTCCTATTAAAACAATTTCCCCGGCCCTCTCAAATATTATGTTATATTAAATATTTGCATTTTATTTTGTGCACATCTCCGAAAAAGAGACACTACCGCAGTGATATTTCTGCTTTTTCTGCGCCCGCACATCCCCACAGCCTGCGGTGGTCTACTTTATAAAAGAGTGAATTAATAAACAAAAATTTTATAAAATAGTAGAGTTCAGTTCGGATTTTTAGTTTTATTTCTATTTTTGATATAGTGACATTATTCTCTAAAACTTTAAAATACATAGGCAAGGCTCGCTCTGCGCCAAAAATAACCCATTTTGAAGTTAGAAAGCTCGCTTTTGGCTGCCTATTTTCATATCATACTGCCTTGAAAACGCACGAAATGCAGTCTCAGACAAACTTATTTTCAAACTTTTCCTGGGAGAGCATGGCCCCAGACCCCCCTGGAGGCTCGCGCCTCCAGCGCTCGTTTGGTCGGTCTCCTTGTTGGATTGGACCCTCCCGCCAAAAAAAAAAGAAATAAAATGAAATAAAATAAAATGAAATAAAATTAAAATGAAATAAAATAAAATGAAATAAAATAAAATGAAATGAAATGAAATGAAATGAAATGAAATGAAATGAAATGAAATGAAATGAAATGAAATGAAATGAAATGAAATGAAATGAAATGAAATGAAATGAAATAAAATAAAATAAAATAAAATAAAAAACCTGACTACGTACCTGCAATGGAGTCCCATTTATATGAATTTGTCGCCTTTTTTAAGAACAAACAAGGCTGCGCTCAACTGGAAATAGTTTGGCAGAGTTTTCAACATCCGCGCGCGATAGCGTCGTTTTACTAGCCATCCATGTGTCCTTCCGCTTATTGACAATGAAAATTAGCCAATGAGCGCGCGAGATTTTCTGCAGTTATAGCAAAATTAACAAATAGCTTTCAAGTCGAAGGAAACCTAGACATAATAGTTTCTCTCGGTACACAAGCATCACTCAGGTAACAATTAAACAGAAACAAGCTTTGCTTTGAAATAAAGGAGAACGAGATGCATTGTAATTGAAGAGCTTGAAACGTTTAGGCTAAACCTTGCAAGGTGCGTCTTCCGTAACAGAGTTGTTTTAAGATTCTTTGCCTCTGTGAAGTTAATTGATCGGAGGGAAGATAGGGGAACCCTTAAGGAAACCAGCTGGGATCGATTAAGCGATTACCATTGTGGTGTGAACTGGGAGAAAACGGAAAAAGAAATAATCTCAACATTGTATACAATTTTGCAATATGAAAGAATTACGACACTCGCCATGAAAGTCCGTGCTGTCGCCCGCAAGCGCAAACAAAACAAAGCTACTCTGCAGGACAGTACATCCCATGACATTCGGGGGCTTAGCCATCGAGACATCACTCGTGCCTTCCTGGAAGCTTTATATATATTATTCTGTATTGATAATAGGCAAAATTCAAAAATGTCAGATTAAGTTTACTGTACAAAAAAAAGCAAGCCGTGATCACGTATTTTTGTTGCATCATAGAGATTCTAATGACCTCCACTTATTTTGGCAGATCCTGCCTCGCTGAACGAACTAAAGAGGGCGTTACTATCAGTTTTCAATGTAAAGTGACAGTTGCCAATCTTAAGCGAAACATCACGTGGTGTAATAACGTAACAGTGCTGACGCATGGAGTGAACTTGACCAGAATCTCAAGATCCGATACGGGACTGTATTATTGTGCTGTAAGGAATGGGATCGACCAAGCTGTGAGTGCCAAGGTCAGTACCATTGATGCACAATGTAAGTACCATTGGCTTTAGTCAAATCATTTTACTTTACATTTCGAATTCATTTCTTGTAACAAGGCACGAAAAGGCAACAGTATGGTGGTTCCATGTTTTCCACATTATCTATTTTTCACGTGATACTTGTTTCTTATGAAACCAACTAAGCTGTCCACATAAGGCATATTGGCTCATAGCGGGCCAAATTTATTGACCTAAACCCGAACGTAATCAGCATAAATTTTGAGGTTTTGGGGCTAAGTGCTGCGCACGCCAAGAGGGGTTAAAGTTTGGGAGCTAAGTGCTGCGCCCACCCAGAGGGGTTGAGGTTTGGGGTCTAAGGGCTGAGCACGCCGAGAGGGACTGAGGTTTTGGATTCTAAAGGCTGTGCACTCCCAGACGGGTTGAGGTTTTAATAATTATTGCAATGGCGTTACAAGGAAGATTGAACTTACAGTCTTTTACTTATAATTAGGGGATATATTTCATTGTACGAAGCACACATGTAGAACACTCTTTGTGCAGCACATAAACAAATAAGTAATAGATAGGCCTATTGGTGAAAAACAGGGTGATATCTCATTACAATTTCATGGAAATCAAAGTGAAGAAAACGATGTATCGTATTTTCGCCATTTAACGCCGGACCCCCGAATAAACGCCGGATCTGTCACGTTGAGTTTTAAATAAACGCCCCCGGTGTTATTCGAAGTCCCGGTGTTTACTTGGGGTCCGATATTTGTTTTAATTCGGTGTTACACAAGTAAATCTCATCGAGAAATAGGTTTAATCATTCAGTTTCACAGGCAAACACGCTATCCTTAACATTTCGATTTATCCGTTTTTCGCCCGCACATGCAAAAAACTGGGAAGTATAATCGATAAAATACAGTACCCATGCAAAGAATCTAACGATGTTCTAAAGACAGCAAGAACTTCCTTGATTACAACACTTCTAACATTGCGCGAAAGCTGTGGAAGGTGATGCGGGATTGGCAGCCAATCGCCAATCGATTCCACCGCGCTTCCTGTCCTGTAAGAATAGATTAGCACAGTGGAAATAGTTGCCGCCAAAAAATCCTGCCGCTCCTTGTGGTGAAGGATGCCCTCCCGACTTGATGTAGTTCTTTTTTGCATCGATGAACTGGCCAAACTTCTGTGCTTCCACTCCCCAAAGAAGAAACACCATTGGCTGGCCTTTCTCGTTTAGATATCTGAAGAGAATTTCTGTGAAGTCTCCCCAAAGTGCTTGATGACACCCCGCTTGTCGATGCCGACATGTTAATGCTGCGTTTAAGAGCAAGACTCCCTGATTTCGCCATGGCGTCAGGTCACCGTTTGTGAGGCCCACATCCGCTCCTTCCCACTTCAACTCTACCAGCATGCTTAGCACACTTGGTACATCACGTGGGTTTTCTCCAGGTTTCAAGCTGAACGCCATGCCTGTAGCTTTTCCTGGTTGCGGAGTTGGATCCTGACCGAGAATGACAACTCTGACATCTTGGAGGCCGATGTTATTAAAGGCGTTGAATATCAGTGGCATTGCGGGCTCGATTTGATTCTTTCTAGAAACACCTTCCCTTGCAAGTTCGGGAGATATTTCTTCGATTTCCTTCCGGACTACAGCCTCATCAAAAAATTCTTTCCATCCACTTGGAAAACAGTTATGTGTGTAAATAAAATCGTACAGTGTGACTTTATCGTAAGTTGCTGTGTTACAGTCGAATCGCACGCTGCGCTTTTCCAAGCTAGATGCATTGGTGTGTGAAGCAAAGGGGTTATCTGCAAGTTAAATAAAAAAAATGGGATATTGTTATAACGAAAAAGTGAACACTCTTCTACACTTGAAATTCAGCAAGTCTTTGGGTAAATCAAAGAAAAAATGACACTTGAGCAACAATCAAATCGAATAGAGAGATTCTTTCACCTTGGAAACTGTCACTTGAAGTTGTCATGGGACAAGAAAATCGAACAAGCTTTTTTGACTAGTTGACACACCTGCTAAATTGACCTCGGTTATGCGGGGATAATTTAAGTTCCCCTTGGGGGTCAAAAAACTAAAAACAATGAACAAAAATTCTACAGGACGACTCTCATATTCGATCTAACGCAATTGCACCAAAAAAGCTTTTTGGCCCATTTCAAATTAGAAGATGGACCTTTTGCTAACAAGAAATATCCGTTTTTAAGATTATAAACACCATACCTGCATAAGTGGCATTGAGAGTCCATAACAGAACAATGACAGCAATGATTCGAGCCATTTTTAAGGTGAAAATGCGCCTTAAAACAAAGAGAAAGAATCGCAACGTCATGAACTTACATTTGTAACTGATTTATTACGATCTATTCAAGTCTAGCCAATGTGTAATTCAGCACCTTCCTGGTAGAATAATATTACGCTGTTTTTTCGGTTATAATTTCTCGATTAAAAAGTTATCATCATTCTTTCGGTAATGGCATAACTTTGTAATGACGTTATCTGCAGTCCATAACGCGAACCCTCAATCACTCAAGTCTACCGTTAACTCGAAATTTTTCACATTCTCTTCCAGGAAAATTCCTTGTTAAGTTAACCTCGATAAATCGAACCCCCGGTTACTAAGTGAACATTTTGATATAAATTTTCCTTCTGCCAAGTTTTGGGTCAACTGAATTCAACTGCATTTTTAAAACCATATTTTGTTACAATGAATATGTCATCTTTTGCAATGTATATAATTTCCTACAGATTAATGGAAACTTTGAAACAATGGTTTGCCAAGGTAGACTAACACCAAACAAGTAACGCGAAACTGATAAGAAATAAAGATGGCTTCGAATGGGAAAGATTGAAATGGATTCTTATTGGTAAACTTGAAAAATTCCAGGCTAAACTGTCCAAAATGTTGCATGCGTGACAGAACTCCTTTAAGACATATTCAATTTGTTTCATTGGTGATCACTCAGAGGTTAACTGCGTTCAGTATTAGGTAGACAAACCACCTTACGAAAGCAGGAACGTAACCCTTATCATGAAATATCGCATTCAAAAGACCTTTACTCACTTGTTAAGATCAGATGTTTATCCCAAGAAAGTCCAAAGTGAATTGACGACTTTTGGATTCAAATCCACAGATAAAGGCAACCTGTTTGTTAATTAGTCATAAGTTAAAAAATATCTTGAAAACGCCGGTCTGGTTGTTTTTTGTTTCTTTTTGTGGGTACTTAGATTTTTGGCAGTTTGTTGAGTACAAAGGAATTTTTTTTGGTGGCATTTCGTGAACTCACGAGACCAAAAAATCGCCATCTACATTGTAATTATTATCTTAACCTATGTTATTTTAAGTATTATTGTTGAATGTGGTGATTTGATGGCCAGCCATTTTGATGGCCAGTTTGTATTTTCTTTGTTAAAACTTCCATTTTTTTTATCAACAATGTGGTCTTCTTTGTTTCCTCGTCCCACCAGAAACTAAATGGTACATGTCGTAAAAATGCACGATTTTACGTTCTGTGGATTTGAATGTTATCTGATTTGTCGAGTTGCACATTATCTTTAGACTTGCCGATTTGACGGGCTTTCGAAGGTAACGCTCAACCGAGCTTTTGCGGACTCACGAATTAATGATTTGTTAAAACATGTACCAGTCAATGAACTTTGAAAGGTCAGGGAGTAACCAGGCGAGCGATTTTATAATCGACCAAGCGATAATTGAAATTTCCCGGCATTTTACTTCCTGAAATATGACACCAGAGCGAATTACCCATCACTTACAAAAAATGTCGACCTGTGACTGGAAATCTGTTATGACGCTCCTGATCAATTGCGTAACAAACATTCGTTCGTTAAAACAACCAGACTATTATTGGTATTTAACAACTGTTCACCAAGCAAGCGAAGCTGCGAGGTAAATATCCACCACTAGCCCCCGACACTATGGCGAATAGCTCTCTTCGCATATACTAAAAAAATGAAAAAAATTAGTTCAAAAAAATGATTTTTCAACTCATTTATTCAACTCAATTATTTACGCGAGCTTCCGGGAGGCTAGCTAGTTGTCCGGAGGTGAATGTCAAAGGATATCCCATGTTGCACACGCCCAGAGTGGTTGTGGTTTGGGGCGTAAGTACTGCGCACGCCCAGTGTGGTTGAGGTTTGGGGAGTAAGTTCTGCCCAAGCCCAAAGGGGTTGAGGTTTGGGGGCTAAGGGCTGCGCTCGCGCAGAGGGGTTAAGGTTTGGGGGCTAAGGGCTGCGCACGCCTAGAGGGGTTGAGGTTTGAGGGGCTAAGGGCTGCGCATGCCTAGAGGGTTTGAGGTTTGGGGAACTAAAGGCTGCGCCCGCCCAGAGGGGTTGAGGTTTGAGGGGGTAAGGGCAACGCAGGCCCAGAGAGGTTGAGGTTTTTGGGAACTAAAGGCTGCGCCCGCCCAGAGAGGTTGAGGTTTGATGAGGAAAAGGGCTCTGCACGCCCAGAATGGTTGAGGTTTGGGAGGTTGAGGGCTTCGCACGCCCAGACGGGTTGAGGTTTGGGTGGATGAGGGCTGCCCATGCACAAAGGTGTTGAGGTTTTGGGGCTAAGTGGTGCACACGCCCGGAGGTTTAAGGTTTCGGGGCTAAGTGTTTCTCACGCC
>OX393571.1:2367259-2467259 GCA_947652115.1 Blastomussa wellsi
TCCCCCAATCAAAATTTTTATTTGTTGTGGAGCAGATATCTTTGTATATCTTGACATGATATTGGTTGTCCCCCTTTATCCAATATGAGTTTCTGGTACACAATTCTTGAAGGTTTTTGGCTTTTTAAAAATGTATTGAATAGGCCTTCGCATGTTAGCTGATCGAGTTCTCGGAATTTGTCATTGCAACAGCTTCATTGCAGAGATTATTCCAAAAAAGTCAATGGTATAACTTGGAGTTCATATTTGTTTTGAAAACGTGCAAGGGATAAAAAATTATAAGAATTTTCCAATAAATGTTTTACTTGCATTATCCCCTTAGAGAGCCATTCTTTGCATAATACTGGTTTATTGTTTACTCTTTTTAATTAATTTTGCCAAAGAGGTAGAGACAGAAAATGATCTTTTGGCGCTATTGTTCTCTCAAAGAAAGTATCTGACCATATTTCTATGATTTCTTTGACGAATGGATCGTCTATTCTAAGGTTATCAATATCTTTTTTGTCGAGATTCCCTGTAAAAAAAGAGTTGCTCCCATATCTTCCAAGCTCTAAATTTAAGATGACTTTTCATTTGCTACTGTTTTCTAGATATTTTTTGATCCAAGTAGCTTTGCGTGATTTGTTGAAAGAAGCAATATCAATCATTTTGAGATTCTCTTCTGGGTAGTTGAGATAAGCTGAGATAATTATGTCATGTATATAGAATGGATATTGAAAAAAAAAAAAAAAGACTAATAGACCTTTTTACCGATACGGCGGCCATTTTCAATTCTATTGTTTCAAGTAGCTATTATGGGATGCCCAGGGGGCAAATACATATTAATTTGTCCCTGGGCATCCCATAATAGCTACTTGAAACAATAGAATTCAAAATGGCCGCCGTATCGGTAAAAAGGTCTATTATGTCACAAATTGGCACTGGTCAGAAGACCAAAATAGTTCGAGACGGTATTAAAACTGATAAAATATCAAAACAAGATGCTTATGATACCACATCAGAACTATTGAAACCAACCATTGACTTCCAGAAAGAGGTCAAAAAACCATTGATGAAAAACAAGATGAATTAATTGATGAGCAGCTGCACAAAAATCAAAAGGTGATAACAAGTGGATTGGAAGATGTCGTACTTCTTAATCAATTACTTAGCCTGCGTGCAGCCGTCACCTATTTCCTAAAGCGGAAAAGTGACGTCTGCAAAGCGTCGTCGTTAGTCGTGTTCCAATATCCTGCTGTCTCTCCAGAATCTGGGACCGCTCTCTCATTGGTTGCTTTGACAGTAGGCATTGTTAGAATCAACCCTGATTGGCTGTCATCGTAAAATACTTAACGTAATTATGCGTTGTGTTTTCATTAACATGCAAGAGGAAAACATTAACCATAACTCATGTGTGATTTTGTGCAGTTTATTTCGCTTGTTGTGAATCACAACTACAGAAGTCTGGTTCAAGGTAGAGGAGAATTTCAAAGTGACAAAGTCTGCTCTGTACAGTTTGCTTGTATACTCAAGATCCCTGTGTATCAAGCAATCGATGCGTTGGAAAGCTACGGAAGTGACCCGCGGGGATTATTATGAAAGATCAAAGACAAAATCTTACATGAAAGTGGTTATAAAGCTATCAAGGCTGAGCTGCTAGTGAATAAGGAGTTCCAAACACTTGGAATGAACAGTGTGGAATCCTCGAAGGGGGAGTACTTTTGGATGAATCGCTTTCGTGATCGTGTACTTAAAGTTACTAAAGGAGTTGATAGGCTGCTGTATATAACTCTTGCGATTCCTGACATTTGTCTCAGATTAAACTCGTTTTCAAGCTATTTCGCTTTGTGTATTTTTGGATGCTTGTTATATTCTGTATAATTAGGGGGAACTTCAACTCAAACAGTCCTGTCCGACTCAGTAATTTAGCAAATATTTAGCTGAGGTCACAGGTCTTCACCATTACTTTAACCCTGTAAATTTTTTTTCTGACACTTGGCAGATCATGAGCTTTAATTTTCCATATGTTTTGCTACTCACTGTCTTTGCTAGTACTGGTTTTCTGCTTTATTTCTATTGCTTAAGCTCTCTAAATTGATTCTATTTGATTGAGCGAAATTCTTGAATTAAAGCTATAATTTATGCTAAATTTAATCTTGAACAGCAGGATACTGGAACACGATTGGCGACGCTGTTTCGCAGATGTCACTTTTCTGCTTTAGGAAATAGGAGACGGCTGCACGCAGGCTATCAATTATCGGTACTTGGAACTAAATCACAATCAACAACAAAATTACCTATTGGTACCTATCGGTTACAAACCAGAGATGATGAAAGGATTTGATAAAGATAAGTTGGAAACTTTGAATCAATATGGTCTTGCTCCACGATCAAAAATATTCCAAGCCCACAGCAATAAAACAATTGATGTTGATGAGTGTGATGCTTATATAGGGGAAGCAATTAAAGAACTTGGCAAACAAAAAGGTACTTTATAAAAAAAGAAATCAAAAGATAGAAATGCTGGGAGAATCAACGAATTACCGGTAACTGCTGAAATAAAATTGCTGCAAAAATATCGAAACCGAATAGCTCTCATACCTGAAGGATTGAAAACCATAGGAACAGGTATTTATACACAGAAATGCTTATAAGATTGATCCAAGAACATCATTGAATGGTGGCCTTGTGATTGATATTCCAAAATTATTTGGTCAACTGAAACTAATGGCTCATAAAAATGGTCAGAAAGTGTATGATTTAACAGCAGCAAAAAATATAGTAATCTTGCAAAGGTGGTTTTTGACGATCTCGACTGATTAAGTGAGATCCCGATTCATAGAACTTCTAAAAAATTCAGAAAGTTAGTATCAGGTGTAATGTATTACAATAATCCCAAAGATCTTATGGATCGTCTTGAACTCCTTGGAGGCTCAGTTTCAACGGTAAAAACGGTGTCAAACAAGAATTTTCCCAAATAGCACACACATTGAATAAAATTGGGGTTATCAATAATGATGAACTGAATAATTTGCTCAAAGAATGTGTAATCTACTAATATATGTCACAAAGATCATTGCATTTTTCATCTAAAAATAGGCAAAAGGTTGGAATTAGTGAAGCTCATGATTTCACAATTAAATTTAATCCTGTTTTAAAATTGTCAAGTGGTATGAAACATGAAATGTCTGTTAATCAAATACACCTTTTTCCAAAGTGACTACCATTAAAAATTTAAAATTCTTTTGTTGGCATTCTTGGTTTTCACGTGACGTCAAAAAATTTTAAAAACAAAATTTGCTGGGCCTGCGTAATTTTCATTGTCACCACGTGAAAGAAATCCTAAAAATATATCTATTCACAAGTTTCCAGCTAGATAGTGTCCTTTGTGTTTGAAATACAAAATGTTGAATTTTCAAGATTTCCGCCGTACGTGACCTCACGATGGCACTGTGGCAAAGCTGTTTTGCAGTTTAAACAGTTCAAGTATCAGGAAAGATGTGTATGTGCATATACACTAGATCGTGAGGAATGAGCCGTCGCTTTATGGCAAAAGTCAGTGCCAAATTCAAATGATCATTAAATCTTTCTTTAGATACATAAATGGGATATTTTAATCTATTTTCATAACCAAATACATTTATATTTTATTATTTTGTTTTTCAATCTTATTATAATCATGAACTTTAACAGGAAGTTTAACATTTGTATAATCCAAATTATGAACAATTGCTCTATCAGATTTTTTAATTCTACATGTATGAGGATCTTTTTCTTGTGGATTTAAATGACGAATATGACACCATATAAAACACTCATTGTCTTTATTTTGCAAATTAATTAATCCTTTATTATGTTGAAGTTCTTTAGGTAAATTAATATATGATGATCCTTTCATTGGTTCATATTTGACAACAATTATATTATGTGAATCAACTGAATCGACCAACCACTCCCTTAATTAAAGGGACACTATCACGTTTCTGCTCATGAGCCAATGTTTGATTTTTGGACAGGATGTCCTGAATTCAAAAGATGCGCATTCAAAGATCCGTTTGCATCGTCCTCAATTTACTTCGATATCACCGTAAAATTACTCAGAATTGTAGATTAGTGATATATGGTTCTTGTTCAGTGCCAATTTGTCTGAAATCTAGAATTTTTGGCGTCATTTAAAATGCTGTGTGATCGAGCTTCAAGAGGAGGGAAGCATTAATTAATTGCACTGGACGAAGGCTTCTTTCTCCTGGCAGCTTTCGAAAAAAATCCAAAAATCAGAGAAAGACCAAAAAGAATTGGAGCCAACAACAGAGTACATTTACGTAAAGAAATCAATCCACAAGACTTGAAAGTCTTGAAAGAGGCTGAAAGCTGATTGTGTTCTTCAACACGGGTGAAACTGACCTTTACTCTTTGGTATTCCAAATGTCTTCGTCGGTCTTCAGGCGTGCTATCTGGTTCTCTCTGCTCAGGTATAGACTATGAGAATGATACCGGTATAATATTATTTCTTTTCTCAGTGGAAAAGGACAAAAAAAAAAAACTCTAATGGCTTTTGACTACCCGTGCATAGATATACTAGGTAGTACTGTTTTAATCTGCCGTTTTACATGGACAGCCGACTTGGTCGAGCAAGTTGACTTGCTTACAATGGCAATACAGCTCTTCCAGTAAAAGCGCAACCGACAAGCTGAATAATTGCATAGTGATGGGAAAGGAAATAGCGTGCGGTGAAATAGAAATATGTTTGTTTTCTTCGACGATCTCATCTTGTTGAGACTGTATTTTTCCTTTTTTTATTTCTATCTGCGTTCTATCGGTCTCTTGTTTTATACTGTTCGCATAATAAAGAGCGGCAGATCATGCAGGGAAAACAAATTCAAGTGACAGTTCTATTGTTATAGTTGATAAAAGGCAGTTGGTGCTCGTGCATGCGCAAAATCGTGATAATGTCCCTTTAAGCCATTGCCCAATACTCTTTAAAATTTCTTGAATAGACAATATTCATATTCTCCGACGGCCCTGGGGCCAGAGCCTTCTGAACATGAATGCGATGCTAATGCGGCAGGGTTCGTACGGGTCCTGGAAAACCTGGAAAGTGCTGGAAGTTAATTATGACATTTTCCAGGACTGGAAAGTCCTGGGAAATTATTACAGGTCCTGGAAAGTCCTCGGAATCTGTTTAAATCAAGAAATGAATTTTTCTGAACTAACTTTATAAGAAATGCAAGGCTTACAGTTGGAAGAATTTATTTTGGGATCTTGGAAGAAATAGGGTTTAATGCGAATTTTGGAGTCCTGCAAAATTCAATACGAGTCCAGGAAAAGGCCTGGAAATTTGTCTGTGAAAAGGGGTACGAACCGTGATGCGGGGTACTTTGCTCTGAAATACAAAGAAACATGAGGAAAATTACAGCTCTTGTGCCGGAAAACCAAAAAAGCATTGAAAGTTGTAATACTCTGGAGTTTGTAAGTGATCTGCAGGTTAGAGGAATACCTTAATTAAGCGAACATGCAAAAAGGTTAGGTAGGAGTGGCCGAGAAGATTCACAGATTAATTGATCTGACAGGAGATTGCGAGTCAGTCTGGAATCAATATCCCCAATCTGCAGAGAAATACTTTTTGACTATTTTGTCAAAAAAATTTGCTGAACTGATTCTGTTTAGTCTTTGATTACTTTCTGATTTCGGTTTCACCAAAGGGGGAAAGATACTGGAGAAACTACAGGTACAGTGTAAATATATTTCTCACTCGCCAGCACATTTCTTTGATCACTAAACTGACCAAAATTTCCACATTATGTTGAGCCAAAAAAATGTGGCAACAAATATGGCCAATTCATTTTTTAAAGAAAAAAAAAAGAAAAAAGATCACTATGTGCCAGGACTGAGGTTTGAACCTATGACAACACACCCCCAGATTCCAAGGTGAGTACGGAAAAGCAAGCGCGCACCAAGCCACTGCGCCACATGGCTTAACTTGAGAAATGTGGAGAAAATTTGGCTACAGGTCAGGCGTGGTCAGACAAAGTAGGTCCGCAGTTTTTTTAATTACTTCGTGACATTTCATTTATTTTGAAGGATTTACAGTTTCCCCAGTTTTTTCTTGTTGGAATGAGTGATCGGAGCTTGCGTTTAAAAAATATGGTAACAAATATGGGCAATTAATTTTTTAAAGGAATAAAAGAAAAAAAGACCATCCTACTTGCACGGACTGGGGTTTGAACCTATGACAACACACCCCGAGATGTTGGAGTGAGTAAAGACCTGCAATAGCGCACCAAGCCACTGTGCCAACTGGCTTAACTCGAGAAAGGTGGAGAAAATTTGACTACAGGTCAATATCATGTTTATGCGTGGTCAGCCAAAAGTAGTCCGGCAGATATTTCTTTTAATTACTTCGTGATATTTCATTTATTTTGAAGGATTTAGTTTCGGGCAATGCAAAGGTTTAAAACTGATGCTGCTAGAAGCAAAATTTCGTAACCAAGCGAGCAGGTTCTTGGCTGAACAAATTATATAAATTCTGACGACCCTCACTTCGCCAGTTTTTTTTTTTTCTTGAAGGAAAGAGTGATCGAAGCTTGTGTTAAAATAAATATGGCAACAAATATGGCCAATTCAATACCCACTTGCATGTCAATTTCAGTGCGAAATGCAACCTTAAAAGTAGAATCACAATTTGGCAATTTTTTTTGTTTTCTTTTAGGCAACAGAAGCAACAAGGCCGGCTTTAAAGTTCGTGGTGGCTTTCTCCGAAGGATCATGACCGCTGCGTTTCCCTGACTGTCGAGTGAGTTACAATTTTAACATCAGTGTGTAAGGTTAGTAAGCGTATTTTACAGGTCAGGAAAAAGTTGTTCTGGAATACAACAGCTATTACTTCTACATTTATTTTATACTTTTAGCAAGAGTTTTGAGTTGTCATCCTTGTGGAACAACTTTGCACTAATTCGAGTAAAAATTTTTCTAAGTCTTTTGACATGCGCGTTGATGAGTTCTCTCTTGTAGATTTCAGATGCCTTTGAAATGAGGAACGGCAAAGGGAAAATTTCAATCTTGGAAGGAAGGCAAAAAGTGTATGTGGAATACACCACCTCCCCACCAGCCACCACTAACTAGCATTTATTTTATACTTTTAGCAAGAGTTTGGCGTTCTTATCCTTGTGGTACAACTTTGCACTAATTCGCGTACGCATGCGCGTTAGGATTCAGATCTATGAGTAAAAATTTTCTAAGTCTTTTGACATGCGCGTTGATGAGTTCTCTCTTGTAGATTTCAGATGCCTTTGAAATGACCAGTCTGAGGAACGGCAAAAGGAAAATTTCAATCTTGGAAGGAAGGCAAAAAGTGTATGTGGAATACACCACCTCCCCACCAGCCACCACTAACTAGCATTTATTTTATACTTTTAGCAAGAGTTTGGCGTTCTTATCCTTGTGGTACAACTTTCCACTAATTCGCGTACGCATGCGCGTTAGGATTCAGATCTATGAGTAAAAATTTTCTAAGTCTTTTGACATGCGCGTTGATGAGTTCTCTCTTGTAGATTTCAGATGCCTTTGAAATGACCAGTTTGAGGAACGGCAAAAGGAAAATTTCAATCTTGGAAGGAAGGCAAAAAGTGTATGTGGAATACACCACCTCCCCACCAGCCACCACTAACTAGCATTTATTTTATACTTTTAGCAAGAGTTTGGCGTTCTTATCCTTGTGGTACAACTTTGCACTAATTCGCGTACGCATGCGCGTTAGGATTCAGATCTATGAGTTAAAATTTTTTCTAAGTCTTTTGGCATGCGCGTATGAGTAAAAAATGGCGGGAAAAAAACTCTTGCTAAAAGTATAATGCTAGTCAGTGGAGAGTGGCGGTATCCACGTCCACTTTTTCGGCATGTGCTAAACCCAGGAACAGGGGAACACAGGAACACCACAAAACACGGAACACCAGAAATAAAAGGCCAATAAAATTCTGGTGTTCCTGTGTTTCGTGTTTGGGGTGTTCCGGTGTTCCTGGTTTAAGTACATGCCCACTTTTTCCTTCCTTCTAAGGTTGAAAACTTTCTTTTCTTGGACTCGTCATTTCTGAGGCACCTGCAAAAGAAACTTCTAATAATGCTATTTAGAAAATCACAAAACAACTCTGTAAAGTAATAAAGTTATTTATTCTGTAATAACGCAACAAACAAGTCAATAAAATGGTGTCACATGAATTCATCAGTTTCAGTTCAAATGACTGTTAAGGATAATAAACAATCCAGTAATTGTTATCAGAGCCGGGAAAAGTCAGGTCGGTACACGTTCCTCACAATACCGCTTTGCTTTGAAGATGCCATGATAGAAATGAACACCTAAATTAAAAACATTACATTTCTAGACTCTGATAGCGATTACCTTGTTGTGAAACTTCGCTCTTCCTATTGGCATAACAACACTCGGTTGCTTTTAGCCACAGCTGCAGAACTAGATTATGAACTAAATAGAATTGATCATGATTTCACAAACCCTATGAGAAACAAGGTATAAAGGATTATTTAATACGAGTGCTTTCTTTCGAAACCTTTAAAGATCTACAATAATTATTGGTATCGGGAACTTGATAAACTAGGCGATTTACTTATGAGTAAAACATCGTTAAAGAATCATCTGAAAAACAATAAACCTAGCTTGAACAAAAAATATATGAATTACCATATATCAAATGTTACCAACATAATTTGAATAACCTTGAATTTCTCGGATTTTCTGCAACGTAAACATGTATGTTTGTTTTAAAATGTTGTGTAGTTTTGTTACCACACCAAAATACTAAAAAAATGTGACTTTTAGTTCTCCTTTGCTCGATGTGGAAGAGAAAGTTTTTATCTTCTCAAATTCGAGAAGAAAATTACACAGCTGGTAAAACATAATTATATTTGAGTCTTTCAATAAACCCAACTGATGCGAACGACTTCAATTCAGTTCGCTGGGCTAATTACGTCAAATTACCCGGCGGGCGGGCGGTAAAAGTTCGTCCTTCAGTTTAGGTGGCTCCGTAGTTATTCCGAGGGAATTCGTAATTGCCAAACTTTGTGTCATAACTATTTTGGCTTTGGCGCGATGGCAATGAAACTTTGGGAAAACTTTCTCCTATCATTCAGTAATAATATAATTATATTTGATTTAACTGATGAAAAATATTTTTAATGTTATTGACGTGGACCTACCTCCTTGAAAAAAATGGCATCCAGCAAAAATATACAACAATATCATAATTTAAGAAGTGCTTTAAAAACATCAAGGTAAACAAAAGAATATTCTCGTCTTCCCTCTCCTCCTGGGGGGGGGGGGGGGGGTCAGCGTGCATATCACTGACGCCCCCTTATAAAGGTGCGAATTCTTTGGATAACTGCCGCACGTGCTCATTTCATATTCAAAATTACATTAAAAAAAACTGCTTGTCCGCTTTGCCAGAGAACAGTCGCAGAGTACGTTACAATACCAGCTACAATTCTCAAATTCGCAGCACGGCAAAGCAGCAAAAATCGAGGAAAAATTCAAATTCATGCGGAGGAAATATGACATAAAACTGGGGTACAGTTTTCGAACAATTTTGTAAAAGGCAACTTTGAAGGTGCGAGGAGGGTAACGACCATTTTATAATGTTTCAAAACTAGCGAATACTTTTTAACAGTTTGGACGATCGACAATCGGCTTGGCACTCTGACTTAGCGAGCATTGGCGAGGCTTCTCACAGAAATTTGGGTTCGTGGCTTGTTTCGTCAAAAATGACTGTGAAGCTGAAAAAAGAGACTATAAGATTTTCGCAATTCTGCTCCAACGATTTTTTGAATGTTGAATATGATATGTATAAAGTTAATACACGCTGATTCTAGAAATTTAACAAAGATTTATCAGCAAATTTTTTTGCTAGATGCGATTGTTTTAAAGAAGGCAGGTCCATGAAAATGCCAATAACATTAAAAATATTTTTCACCAGTTACATCAAATATAATTATATCATTACTGAATGATAGGAAAAAAATTTCCCAAAGTTTCATTGCCATCGCACCAAAGTCGAAAAAGTTATGACGCAAAGTTTGGCAATTACGATTTCGCTCGGAATAACTACGGAGCCACCTTAAGAAACCACTGGCTAATTACAAAACATGTAAAAACTATGCAAAGTGAGTCTGAAATTTAATACCATCCAAGGAGCACAAAAGAGCTGCGATTTCAACGATTCTGCCGAAATGTTTGTACCTTCCTCGATTTCCCTAATTTTAAGGTGGCTAGATGGGGTTTTTGAGTGAAGATGTCTTTCCAAGAAGGACCCTTTGTCTCACTTTACAGGTTGCAAATGGGTATATTTGTTCTTTTACAGAGAGAGACTGGAGCTGAAAGAGTTGCTATGGCAACAATACGAAGAGTATCATTTGTTTCTTTTGTGATGCACATTTGTGGTGCCAAGTTTCAATAACACTGCTTCGATATTTCCAGAGATGTTTTATATTCCGTACTTTACCATTTTTTACTTGCAAACATCATGAAGTCAACACTACTCTAATTTGCATAATAGAAAAATGTCAGTATATTGTTTTTTTCAGCACTTTGTAATTTCTTGTATCTTGGCGTTATGTTTAATTTGTAGATTCGTCTATTCCGATCTAGATCCATTAGCAAGACAGATCCATGAAGGTGTCAGAATAACAAAAAAATTGTTGAAATCCGCAAAAGACTTTGTCACTAAGTGACAAAAAGATGGGTCCCACAAGCGGGAGCACAACACTGACATACTAAGGCAATGAGAAAAACTTCATTTACAGACTCGCCTGAGGGGGCACTTCTGTTGCTGGAACCACTGCGGGGACGAATAGAAGACAAGAACACAATGCAGATCAAAACCGAAAGGACGAAACTACAACGTCACAACGTGAAAATTTAGGCACTATTTCAAACAAGTCAAGGTCAGCTTGCCGTAAGAGTAGAGATTAACATTAGGCGCGGTGCAGCAACTGACCGGCGATCCTGAAACTGCGAGTTCAAATCTTGTACACTCCAAAGTAAATATTTTTTCCTCAATGAGAAAAGGAAAATGATATCTTTATATTGTTTTTTCAGCATTTCGAAAGTTCCTGTATCTTGGCACAGACGGTTGTTCTCGTTACGTTTAATTTGTAGATTCGTCTTTTCCGATCTGATCTGGAGTCAAGCAAAAATACAGTTTCGGACCCCAGAGATTTTTCAAAGATCCGTTAGCAAGACAGGTCCATGAAGGTGTCAGAATAAGCAGGAGCTTAAAGATACAGCATACAGGCTCCGGAATTCAAGATAAGAATTCAGACAAAGAATTGACCCAGGAGTTGAAATCCGCAGAAGACTTAGTGACTAAGTGACAAAAAAGCTGTGTCCCACAAGTGGGAGCACAGAACTGACATACTAAGGCAATGAGAAAAACTACATTGACAAACTCGCCTGAGGAGGTCACTTTTGTTGCCGAAACCATTGCGGGGACACAAATAGAAGTCAAGAACGCAATGCAGATAAAAACCGAAATTAGGCACTAATTCAAACAAGTCAAGGTCAGCTTGACGTAGGAGAGGAGATTTACATTAGGCGCGGTACAGAAACTGACCGGCGATCCCGAAACTGCGAGTTCAAATCTTGTACACTCCTAAGTGAATATTTTTCCCTCAATGAGAAAAGGAAAATGATATCTTCATATTGTTTTTTTTTTCAGCATTTCGCAAGTTCTTGTATCTTGGCGCAGAGTTGAAGTCCGCAGTGACTAAGTGACAAAGAAGATGGGTCCCACAAGTGGGAGCACAACACTGACATACTAAGGCAATGAGAAAAACTACACTGACAGACCCGCCTGAGAAGGGTACTACTGTTGCGGAAACAAACTTCAGATCAAACCCGAAAGGAACAAAAACTACAACCATAATGATGAAAATAACAATTGGCCCCAACCAACCTTGTCTGAATGTGAGGGCAGCATTATTTTTAAACTATCAACTGTAAAATTTGACTCGCAACCTCCACTCTCTCCAACTGAAAACCGTTCTGAACAGAGAAAGATACTGTACAGTAAAAGATGAAAGTTTCCGATGAGGGCCGTTTTACCGAGATCGAGGTTACCACCCACGAGGTCTGAGAAAAGCTTAAGAACTTCAATGACAACGTTTTGGAGACAATTACGGGCGAAGTTATAACGTGTTCGAATACAACAGAAACAAAACGGTTTTAAAACTTCAAACAGAGTTTTTCCACAAGGCCTATTCAAATAATATGCAGTTTGGTTTTAAATGAAGTTAATACTACAAACATCACGTCCAAATTTCGGAAAAATCGTGCCATTTGATTTCTGAAACAATGGTTTGAAAATGACCTGGTTTCAAATGTCATTCGCTGTTTTTCAAAATGACCCTATAGTTTTCACATTAAAAATGAATTTTTTAAACTTAGCACTCAAAAAAAGAAAGTCATTACTTTATAGGATCTCCACTTTTCCAATTAACTGAAACATTCTACGTAAAGTCTGTCAGTTTTAGCCTGAGCTCAGAAAATATTTCAATTGGAATGTAAAGAGATTGAAAAGGGAACCTCCACTCTAATAGCAAATGATTTGTCGAGAGAGTCGAGGTTTTCTTTAAAGCTGAAATGTATAGTCACTCAAAACCCAGATCGAGCAAGGTTAACCTGTCATTGTTTCTAGCTTGTTTTGTTTGTCATTATTTCTGCGCTGTCTGTATTCCTACTATTATATGCTGCAAAAACGGAAAAAAATTTGAATAAAAGGGTCACTTTACGCTACGTAGGCGGATTAGGCATATTAGACCAGTATGTAGACGCATTAGGCATATTATGTAGATTATGTACCATAAGCATGTTAGCACAGTGGCCACCATACATAGCAAGTCTGGCATCCGCATGAAGGTCTCTAACAGTGAACCAATCATTGCACTCCTTGAATGTGATGACGTCACATCTGGAACAAACAAGCCATAGAATTCATTAACATTCAGTTACAGTAATAATTATCACCAGTCACTATTTTGGGATAATCTGTATTTTCATTTTCAAAAAAAAACAAAATGAGCGATGGGTGGGGAATATAAAACTGTACAACGACTAAAGGAAACGATTACAACAGGGCAAGAAGGAGGATTCCCAAAGTGGCGGGGCCCGGGAGAAATAAGGAGGAAATATCGGTAATATTTTCCAATAGAAATAACACCGACAGGGATGAAAATCACCAAGGAAAGAAAGCAGGAGAATAATTGGGTAGGGGTAGGGATAGGGGAAGTTCAGGGCCTCCTCTTGAAGCCCCCTCCCAGGGTGGACAACAACACGTCGAACAGGCAACAAAAACGCCTCTGTATGAGATTACGCTCAAATGAGAGATCAAAGGCCCCTATGAGCCCGCTCATGGGTAAATTTGATGATTGTAGAAAAGGTTGTTGAATAAAAAAGAGAAGAAGAATTGATCATTGTGGAGTTCTGGGTACAGCAGTAAAAAACAGGAAAATAAACATATTTTTATGCATGGGTTCTGATGTCAAATGGTTGCTTATTGACACCCTTTAGGTAAAATCACTATAAATTATAAATAACTATTTATTACATATTTAAAAATAGATTTTAACAGAGTGCAACAACAGAAATGAAGATCAGGGGCGTATCCAGGATTTTTCTTAGGAGGAGTGCACCACTAAGGAATGATGTAACTGATGGGTGACGTAAGGAGAATACTAGCTGTATTAGCAATCCACAGGTCATCTCAGAGGGGTTGCCCACCCCCTCCCCCTAGATCTGCCCCTGAAGATGAACACTGCCCTTATTCCACAGAAATACTGACTACCATAATGTAGTACATGAAAGGTCAAGGGAGACATTCAATCTAACAGTCTCCTATTCGCCATTTTCGCATTGCCCATAATACACCTTGTTTGCCCCCCAAAATTTTGAATAAGCATTGTCTCCCGATTCTCTTGGGACAACTGTAATACCACGGAGAATTGGGAAACAAAAGGTTATGCAAAATTATGGGCAATGCGAAAATGGCCAATATGCGTGCAGATTGTACAATAAGTAACAATTATTCCATAAAAAAAAAACAATTATTCCATAAGCCCGCATTGGATATGAGGTGATAAATAACCAACGAGCGCGTAGCACGAGTTGGTTATAATCACCTCATATCCAACAAGGGCGAATGAAATAATTCTCAACCTCGGTTACTGTCTTAGGAATTTTAAAACAGTACACTTGTCCAGCGTATTTTCATTATTATTAATAATGGGGACATTTCAGTTTGACCTAAACGGAGTGATGGTATGAAAAGGCGGCAAAATCAGCGGTCCGTTGTTCGCTCTGTAAGTTGAATGAAAAAAGTGAAAGGCGAGCAAGAGAAACAGCTGCTTCTTCGTAAATATTCCTTTATCTTGGAACATCTGGACAAAAAATGTTGGTTGACGAGAAGATCCGAAATATTGCGAAACTGGACATTGTATAACTTGTACAAGCCAAATTGAGCTTGTTTACAGCTGTCTAGTGATCTCGCAGTTGATCAAGAACCCGATAACGAATGATTCCAAATGAATTGTGTTGAAACAAAGCAGAACCGATGAATTCCTCTGAAGAAAAGGACAAAGCAAACTGTCACTGAATTGCTGCCTGGATGAAAAGGGAGGAAGAGATTGACCTTCAAAGATGATTTCACTGTCAGAAGCCGATGTAGCTTGTAAAAATTATATACCGCCGCAAAAAAATGCCCCTTCGGCTGCCACATTTATTATGCTCATTTGAAAGCTTGGACTCGTTGGAACTGACAAGCCTTGTCCAGATGTAAGATAAAAAAATCGTTAGCCTTATTTATGCTGATACTCTGTTTCGATTAAATGTTTCATTTCTGTTTGACTGTACTGCACGACATTTGACTTGTTTTATGTGTTTATCTTCCTTGCCTGTTTCTTTAATCTTTTCTTCACAATAATTAGAACAGTTATCAAAAACTCTTGAATGTCACCAAAAATAACTATGTCGAAACGTTCTACGAGCAATTTTTGGCTCATAGAGGTCAGCGCAGTGCTTTATGTAAAACTGACATGACGTGCCTGCTTTACAACGTTTTTCTTTTGGCGACGGAAATTTGTGTAGTGGCGACCATTTCACAAAAGGAAGTTGCCAACAGGTGACTTCGGAAAAACATTAGCTTGGAGCCCTGACATGGATAGTTCAATAAAAGAAAAAGAGATGACAACAACTTAGCATATAATATATGATGATATATTATATGCAGCTTTGTAAACTCATGAACTGTAATCTTGCAATATTACACCAATCAACTCACCATGCTAAGAAGCATCTCATCTTACGGCTTTAAGCATCCGTTAAGAAGCAATTATCAATATCAGATTTTCCATTTTGTACGTGACATTTGCCTGAAGAGAAGTGAATAATAAACGTGAATAATGCGCAGGGTGGATAATGCTATTCATTGGAAAAATCATTCAGTGGATAGTGTAGTTTGTTTTGGCAGCACCTATCCACTGGATAGTGATTTTATCAGGTGGATAGTGAAATCAGCCCTTTGACCAACTGGAGACTGGGATCTAATTTTTAATGAAAACCCTTTGTCTAATGTTTAATCCAAGAGAATAGAGGGGGTAAGTTTCTAAAGAAACTGTGGTGCTGCGTCGGTGGGAAGTATAACAATATAATTTGGTTTTATCAACTGGGTTGATAATGTGAATTGGCCAACCCAGTTGATAAAACCAAATTACATTAATCCACGAGAGGTTGCCAGAGAGGCTTCTAATAGAACCCAGCCGTAGGGGGGGGGAGTAGTTATGTCATCAGTGGTGATTGGTCGGTTTGGATCCGTCGGTAAAGTTAGGGCGTTCTATTTGGTCTGTTTGTTATGGCCATGTCATGAATTACCAGTAGTCGTTTGTACGGTGCCGGTAGTTGCTGACTTCTGTTTAGCGTCTGTAGCGTTGTAATTGGTTTTTGGGCTGCGTGGATATTGTATGGTTGCAGGATCCGCGAGATGGGTTTGGATACTGTGGTCATAGGAGTTTGGTTTACCTTAGTCTCAGAAATGAGTTCAGTAGGTCGGCGAATGTTTCGTGTAATTTAAGTTGTTGTTGTAGCTGTTTTTAGAAAAATACATGGTCAAGGTAATCGTTTTTGTCAGATAAACTGTCTTGTGAGTTGCAAACTAGTTGCACTCGACTTGTCAGTGTCTTAATCGTCGTTGCTTTGTGTGATGTCGAGTTGTCAGATGATTCGTCAAGTAATCTGTTGGTGTGCATCGGTTTTCTGTAAACTGTTGTACTAAGAGCGTTACCGGTGCTTTCAACCAGGCAGTCTAGAAAAGGAAGTTTTCCATTTTCTTCAAATTCTCTGGTAAACTGTATGTCTGTGTTATGATCGTTGAGGTGGTCGTGGAATGCGTCAAATTCATCCTTGTGAACGGCGGTAAATGGATTATCAATTTAGCATAACCAAAGTAGAATCGTTTGTCATTAGGGTGCGTTTCTTGAGGCTTTGCATAACAATGTGTGGTTCCAAAAATATCCATACGGAGGCAAAATATCCACGGAGGGAATTGGAAATTCCAGAGGGGCGGGTGGATCAAAGGCCCAGGAAATTCCTGAGGGGATGGGGGTTTGTCGGTGAAATTACATTTCCAGATGGTCAAGATCGCTAGAGTGCAATCGTAATACATTTAAAACAGGTTTTCTTTCTCCTGAAAGCGAATTGGAAGCAAAAAAGTTCACATAAATCCTCCGTTTTGTTCGTAGATGCAACACTTATTACCAATCTACCGAATGTCACATGTTTTGACGGCAATGCACTGGTGAATAGCCTTGTTTGTTCCTTGCGTTCGATCGAAAGAAAGTCATTCTTGTTAGCGAAAAGTTTCACAATTGATAGTGATGAAAGTGATGTTATGCACCAGTCAATGTAAACCCCTGCCCCCCAACCCCGGGGATTAGGCGGGGATTAGACCTAATGTCCTGCCATGCGGGGACATGTCAGACTGTCTAATCCCCACGGTGCGTGTTCGCACCATGGGGACTAATCATTGAGCGCCGCAGGCACGAGCTCATAGAGGGGTCCGGGGCATCCTCCTCCAGAAAATTAAAAAAAAAAATAGATTGTCTGAGACAGCATTTCGGGCCTTTGACAGGAAAAAAGGTAGCCATAAGTGAAGGTAAAAACGTGAATAATTCCGGTACATTCTTAAATTCAAAACATATTTTTAATATATTTTTTTAGAAACAAAAACTTTAAACAATGACGTAAATTTTTACCTAAAATTTTACTGAAATTTTTTCACATAAAAGGAAGGCAGGCAAAAAATTGATATCATAGTTTAGCCAAACAGGGACATCTTTTCTCACAACAATATCAGTTTCTATACGTGACAATTATTTTGCGGACAAAGTTACCCATCAAATTGACAGCGAATTGAGCTTCTTGCTCTTTGCAGCCCATTTTCGCATGAATTGGCCGAGGAAATAGTCGGAATATAGTAAATACTATTTCAATTTTATCTTTGTCTATATCTGTTTTGCCACAATTAGCGGACTTTCAAGGCTGGGGGTGTGGATGCACCCATCGCACCCCCCTCCTTACGGGCCTGACATGCACAAATAGAGGAATTTTACATTTCGTGAAAACACACCTATGGATATGCGAAGCAACACATTGCAAGTATTTGCTTCCAGGAAAGGCAGAATAAAATTTTCAAATGCGTGACATAATAATTTTGAGCGTGACTAACAATTTGGGCCAAAACGTTCCAAATAAGTAAAGGCTAATGTCCCGCATACTGGGGCACAGTGTATATATCTAATGCCCCGCTAATCCCTGCATAGTGCCGGGGTTGGGGGGGGGATTTACATTGACTGGTGCATTATGATTTCAGGGACCCTAGCAAACGGAATGAAAGAGATCGATGGATGATTACCAAATATTTTGTCTGTTTTGTTTACAAGAAAAAGTGGCTTAACATTGACAACATTTGCACAATTTCTGTTCAAAAGGTTATTTTCCAGAGGGTGTAGGGGGTATGCAAGATACTTTTGGAAATTCTGGAGGGGTGGGGGGTTTATTTTTCTTTGCAAGGTGGATGGGTCTTACCTGAAATTCCCTCCGTGGTGGGGGTATGGATATTTTCTGGAACTAAACAATTTCTGCAACAACAACAAAAACTGGCAACCCCATAGCTGCTTCGTGCAACAGTTTGTAGTGTTTAACTTTGTACTGGAAGTAAGTAGAAGTCAGACAAAGGTTCAATTAAGTCCATGATGTCTTCTGTTGGTAGCGGTAGTGTGTCAGAAGACACTCGGAGAGCAGTCTCAGTGCACTCACTGTATGGCCAATTGAAGTGGAATACTGGTGAACAGTGATTTCACATCAAATAAATTACACAATTTTGCAGTCGTCAGGTATCTGTACAGTCTTGATGGCGGGAACAAAGAAATCGGTGGATTGCAGATTGATGAGACAGAACCGCCTCAACACTAGAGACAATAGCCTTCTGCATCTACATAAGGGGGAGTCCTGTAAAGGGGAATACCCATAGATCACAGCAGGACTTATAGCAAAAATTAAAAAGGGAAGGGGAAAAATAAATAATAAATAATAATAATAACAATAACCTCACTGTTCACCAGTATTCCACTTCAACTGTCCGCACAGTGAGGAGTCACTGAATGTTTCAGTCTGCTTGATAGAACGTCCGTGGCAGCCTTGTCTAAGGGACAGCAAGAGATATTCCTGACCCAGTTTTCGTCGGGTTACGTCGCTTCGGTTCTTTGTTTCGTAATAGTTGTGTCAGTTTTCGTCCGGTTTACGTCGCTTCAGTTCTTTGTTTCGTAATAGTTGTGTCAGTTTTCGTACGGTTTATGTCTTTTCAGTTCTTTGTTTCGTAATAGTTGTGTCAGTTTTCGTCCGGTTTATGTCTTTTCAGTTCTTTGTTTCGTAATAGTTGTGTCAGTTTTCGTCCGGTTTTTGTCTTTTCAGTTCTTTGTTTCGTAATAGTTGTGTCAGTTTTCGTTCGGTTTATGTCTTTTCATTTCTTTGTTTCGTAATAGTTGTGTCAGTTTTCGTCCGGTTTATGTCTTTTCAGTTCTTTGTTTCGTAATAGTTGTGTCAGTTTTTGTCCGGTTTATGTCTTTTCAGTTCTTTGTTTCGTAATAGTTGTCAGTTTTTGTTTTGTCTAGTGTGGTCGCGTTTGGTCATTTTATCGGCTTGTTTGTCTGCAACAGTTATAACAGTGTTCAGTAATTACATTGTAAGTCAGTCGGTATCAGTTGTTTAAGTTGTCAAAAGGTGTTGCTGTAGTCTGTTGTTGTAGTGGTTGAGTCTGGCCAGAACAAGATTGCGGTCTTTGCAGCGGTGATTGAACCAGAGTTGTTGTCGTATCCGTCTGACAGTATTTGCGTAAGTGATGTACTTGTTCGCAAGTTGCTCGCTCTGTCGTCCAAGTGAATGCAGTATGGTAAATGGTTTGAACCCGGGTGTAACAGTTGATCGTGTAGTTTGATCGTCCGGGTGAGGGTAGCCCTGAGAAGGGCTGTTGTCGGTGACAGAGACTGATGTTTTGAAAACCTGAGATTGAGAAGAGATCATGATCAGAGTCACGTGAAGAGTTGTTTGTCAGTAGAATGTTACAAGCCTGGTTTGGTCAGATTCGCCGCGATGTTATCAGTTACGACACAAGCCTTCAGCAAAATTTAATTTAATATTGCCATAAATTATTGTGATATTCACCCAAAAATTAATTATTATTGGAAAAATACAGTGTATCAGTCAATCAAGTTAAAGAGTTAAGTCTAAATGAATTTAGAAGTCTTATTCTGTACATATGGGCCACTGTATTGTAAAAACAAGTACCACAGACACGGAGAGATCACAACACTTACAGAGGTGTGACATTGAAATGATGTCAAAATCAAAGAAGAAAGTGTATAAGACACAACAAAAGTCATGAATAATTATTTCGATACAAGACTTCCACCTTCCAAATAAAAGACAAAAAGAAAAATGAAGCAAGCCACTTGCATGAACTGTAATTAATATTAAATAAATTAAAATTCTTTGCACAATATTTTTTAAGAATAACAGAACAATCAACACTAATATTTTCATTTTAAGACAATCACTCAATCAGTTAGTCCCTAATTAATTGCTCTGGTAAGCAGTAAAAAAGTATCTGGTTGCTCAATTTCAAATTTGGCAAAAAATATGACTCTTCAGCCTTCAGGCTATAAATGCAGTGGTATCAACTGCTGCGTTTTCATTCCACAATTCAATTAATCCAAATACAACAAAATGAAATGCACTGTTGTTTGTTCGTTCTGAAGCAGTTAAGCAGCACTTCTTAATTCCACTTCTTGTAAAAAAATTATAATAAAAAAAATTGATAATAAACAGTTAGTAGTTGTTTGAACAATAATATCAAATGCAGTTGGATGAATGGTGTTATATAGAGAAATTAGTTCAGTCATTGAAAGCCCCTGCACACTCAACAGAGGAAATACAAAGAAACAATGTAACACATAGGGAAAAAAAAAAACAGAAAAAGAAAACAAGGCATTATCCACTTTCAAAATGTTTTCAAATCCAATTTGCCTTAAAGTGCACCTATCACCAAAATATTTTTTTCGCTAAAATACACCTTTTTTACCAGTTCAAAATGCATTTCACCTTTCGTTTCTCCTTTTCACCAAGTTCTGGCTATTGATAGTATTAGGAAAACTGTTCATCATTTGTTCCATGACCGAGTCAGAAGGGGTGTGGGTCTACCCTTGATTTGACGTAACAAATTGATTTGCATCGCATCAGGTCTTTGTAAACATGCATGCAAATCAGTTTGCGATGTCAAATCAAGAATAGACCCACGCCCCTTCTGAATCGGTCGTGGAACAAAATAATGATGAACAGTTTTTCGAAACTTGGTGTTAGGTGCACTTTAAATAACAAGCAAGCATGTCTGTGGTCTTGCAAAACCTAACTGTCCTATTCTGAAACCTGTCCACAAAGAGAACAAAAAACTACCCATAAAATTTCAAAGAAAAAAAATACCTGACATGAATTACAAAAATAAATTTGCCTGGCCATATAAGGTTATTAAAAGTAAAGAAGAAGTGCCAGTGGCTAGCTCATCTAATATAGTAGGATTGTCCAAGTGAGAGAGAAGTTTTAGACAGGTTTGCTGTTGATGACTCAGTGACTGGCATTAATCTTCGCATACAGGTAATGTGAAAGTTGTTGGTCAGTTGAAGGTTTTAGGTTTAGGGCTGGTCACCCATTTTTGTCGAGGGCATGAACAAGTTGTTTGTAGGGTGCAGGAAAATGTTCTTTAGTTTTTCCAAGTATCTTCATGTACGTGTACCAGTTAGAGTGATCATCCAGGTGGGGGTATTTGTGAAAGGAAATGTTGCTGGCGAATGTGTTTCTCCAACCTAAGCAGACGTCATCCGTGAAAAGTAGTTGTTGAAAGTCAATGATGTTGTACATGTATGTGATTGTCTGGTTCGTTGAAGAAGATTGGTCCGTTCAGCAGTGATGTTATTAGTCAGTTGTGATCTGTTTATCGTTAGTCAAATAATTATGTTCCTGATGTGTGGTTCTGCTGATTTTGCTAGGTTGAGTAGTTTGGTGTTATGGTCTTGTGAAGGACACGGTTCAGAGTATAGCACAATTTTTCCACTTTTGAATTCTTCATTTTTAGATATTCCCACAATTTTCCCTTAGGGTGCGTTCGTTTGGGATCAATCCGGAATAAAAATAATTTGAATAATGCGAGTAAGCATTTGTTTGGGAGCTATTCTCATTACAGAATACCTGGATTTCCATTCTGGCTATTCTGCTCCAGGGAGCAGAATTGCTGGAATATATTCCAGAATATCCCAAACGAACACACCCTTAGTTTGCAGTTTTTCCCCTATTGGAACCTTTAATAATGGTGATTTATCTATCTTTAACCCAATTTTTGATTATATTTTGATCCCTATAACTCAGCCCTGGATACCATACAAATGTATTCTAGGGGGATTCCCTGGCAAAGCAGGTTAAGTTTTGATTCGATTAATGCATTATTAAGAACACAAGTGTTTACCTTAGTCATGGATTGCAATAAAATCATCCATCTAGAGTAAGTTAATGCATGATATCCCCTTCTTGTCTTGTCCTGAAGTACTCTGTCTCGACCTGTTAAAAAGAAGAAATAAAAAAACATTTTAACACAATTGGACAGAACACAGTTGTCTCGTTTGTTGCTGGGCAATAAACACCTAACAAGTAAGACAATGTATATGTACAAGCCTAAGATGGAACTTACCCCAGTTGCCTTCCACGTTTCCTCCCCCCACTCCCTGGATAAGAATTAAGCTAGTCCATTGCAGGGGCACTACCCCTAGCATTAAATTTGCCGGTACACATTTATGCACCTGGGCAGAGAGAGGCACGGCGAGAGTAACGTGTCTTCCACAAGAACACAACAGAGTACCCCAGCTAGGACTCGAACCCAGATAACCCAATGTGGGGTCCAGCACACCAACCATAGGGCCACTGCAAACCCATAATCATCACTTTAATACCCCCACACCATCTTGATCAAATGTGGGCAAGATACTATTTGAGGCTTTCAAAGAGTCAGGTATGCATCATTCACCACTCATTGTAATTGCTTCATGTTTCAGTCATAACAACTTCACTTCAATTTAAGTGTGTGCCCATGTTTTGAGGGTTCCGATCGTTAAGTATTCACAAATTCATGTTATTGTTTGGGCCCACTGCTGATTCATTGTTGTTTCAATTGGATCTCACTCGGGAATGTCAGACCACTATACAAATCGGAAGTCCCTTTGTGAAATGTGTAACAATTTTTTTTGTTTATCACCCAAGAATGAACAACATTTTCCTTTATTTTCTTTCACCACAAAAGAAGGAACACTGAATTTATATTATTTCCAACTAAATAAGCTAAATTTTGTGGCTCGCTCTTCGCGGAGTTTGACAGATGAGACGCAAATGCATCCTCACATCAATTTAGATTGCACGGGTTGCCTTGCCAAGCTTTTTGTCTTACTAAAATTATTTTGACTTTGATGTTTGAAATGCAGAGCTTGGTAGTTTTAAGATGGCGATTTCAATCTACTGAAAAAAGCCATTTCTTGTTGATAGAAAATCTTGGCTTTCAGTGGTCGTCAGTAGTTCGACATCTCATTTTGAAGCTCTATGTTTAAATGCTCTGGTATAATAAAAATCAAAGTTTGAATTATAAGGCAAAATGATAAACTTCTCAAAATCTTCAGCCTACTTCAAAAATTCGTTCATGCACGTATCAACAAAGCAGCAAACAAAAACGATATGCATTCAACTGTTCAACTTGCGGTCACTTAATGAAGCAGTTGTTTGTTCCCTTTGAAATCTGTTAAATGTCTTTCCTGCAAATATCGCACCTTTCTTCAAGTCGAATGAAACCGATCACTACTCTGCATCAATACATTTTCAGGTGCTTCCAGGAGAGATACCCAAAAGAATAAAGTGAGCCCTCAGGGTAAAAATGCCAGCAGCTTCACCACACTTTAATTGTTGTGAAGTTGTAATGGTGTTCACTACCCCAGTTAATGTGCACATAGAAAAGTTTGGAGAGCTTCTGTCATATTACAGTGTGAGTATGACTCAAGTATGAGTCAACTAATATACCAGTCAAATCAAAGCTTCAACCCCCTTTCCCCCTTCCCCTCTCCCCTGGCCAAAAAGCCATTCAGATGCACCCATCCCCAGGAAAGTTAAAAATGACCAGATTACCATTTCAACTTATAAGACAGAATGATTTTTAATATTACACAATTTAAAAATGCCGGGTGAGACCTATTTAAATGTTGTAAATGTTTATGCCTCCACGGGCCATTCAGGAACAGATAGAATTTTTCAACTCTTTCAGTGAGAAAATCATAAATATTCTTGACCGATACTAATTTAATAATAGCCAGTGACTAGAATACAATGCTAAGCTCAACCGATAAGCAAGGTGGGCTTACCTTACGATTCATTATTGTATTTCATGGAAGAGGCCAATTTAGCTGATATACAGGTGTATAATTATCGAAAAATCCACGCCCAAAAGTGTTGTCACATGATACAATTGTTTTTCTTTTCACAAACACCACAACATAAATGGTAGCTTCTTTCTTTTAATAATGAAACCAATTGCAGCAAAAGGTTAATATTTTAAATTTTATAGCTTCTTTTAATTAATGGAATTATTTTCAATGATGAATTATTTTCAACATGAAGCCTTATGTTTCGAGATTTATTTACCACACAAAAGTCTTTTCTCGAAAAATCTCTCAAAATGCAGTATAGCTGGTATATTTGTTCCCTGGTTGTTATGCAATTTGCGCCAAAAATCCTGGTAGAGGATGTTACATATTTAATTACGAAGAGTCCATGAAATATTTACCAGTGCTGGCATGTCTGCAATGAAAGCTGTTTCTCTGGAATTACTGTACCTTTTGATCCATGCCTTTAATTCTTGTAACGATAAATGTATTCAAGACGCATTGAAATGTACAGTTGCACGGAGATTCAAGACAATTGATATGTATAATTAGAACCACAAGCGACTAGCGAGAAAATAAGTGCAATGTTTACCGGCTACAAATTGACAGCCTTAGAGTGTTTCAATGAAGTTGAAACTCGGTGATTATATTAATTAATATTGGTTAACAGGGTTTTCAATAAGGGCCGGCAGCCGGCGAAATTCGCCGGCTACTTCGTATTATTTCGCCGCCTACTTTGATTCAAAATTTGCGTCAAATGAGACGAATGACATAAAACATTTTTCTATACAAAACACGATGCTTGAATTGGCCAACATTTATTTATTACTAATTAAATATAATAAATTTATTAATTTCAGGGTCCGAAATTGCGACCGATACGGTCGCCAATGCGACAAAAATTTCATCTGTGGCGACTGGCGACAAAAAGTTCAGGTTTCCTTCGTGTTGACGATGCATAATGGCCCTTTTCTCAAACATTGTGTCCCTCCAGAAAATTGTATTGAAAGAAATTTGCTTCTTTAGCATTCAAAATAAGAAGAGAAGTCATTTCATCCTTTTGCTTTGCTTCGCAAGTTTCTATCGCATCGTAAAATTTGCAAGTTTGAAATCGCCCTGTAATGCTTTGCAAACCTTATAATACTTCATGTATGCCTATAAATTGTGTCTCTTGTACAATTTATACAATTTGACAACTAAAAACTAGGTTGCCCCAGTTTTACGGGTCATGATCATGCATTGACAACTTGAGAAAAATTTGAACGTGAATGTGCTTAACACTTGTTATAACTATAAATGTATTTGCCCCAGAATGCAAAAATGCATTGGGTTGAGAGATCTCCCAGGAGCACGCTCCCGTATACCCCCACCCCAAGGTCATGCCTTTTGCTCGAGTTGGCCCTTCACCGCCTACTACTGAAGTTTTGCCGCCTACTCCGATTCTTATTGAAAACCCTGGGTTAATCTACCTGAAGAATAATTGTTAAAAAAATTTATCTACCGCTTTTTAAATAACGACCATTTTAATAGATGTAGGGTCAATTTTGACAAAAAGCCAGTGTTTTCAGAAATCGAACAGACCGATTTTTCTAAGATTTTCTCCAAATGTAATTGGATGCTATTCAATTTATTTCAGACCAAAGTCATCTTACATCAGGCCTGGTGAACAAACTTTTTAATAACATTCAGGAACTAATACGATTTTGTTGTATTTTAACACCTTAAAACTTCACCATAAATTTTCTCAAAATTGCTCTCATAAAAATTCTTCAAATTTGGCAGACCTCAAGAAAAGTATGTCAGGTTAAAGATCCAGGAAGGGTTTTCCAAAATTATCCATTGATGACAGGTTATTCGAGTCTCGAGTAAAGTGGGGCATGATGTCACTATGTTGCTATGGTAACTCCTATCACGATAAAATGAAATTCATCTGAAACTTTGGTCTTTCTCTAGTGCACCTGGAGCAATCAATTTTCTGTCGATACTCTATGGTGGTACACTAGATGCTCAAAGTCAAAAGGTATCGTCACTCAAAAATCCGATCGAGCCACCTCAACACAGAGAAAAATCACAAGTGCACCTTTAAAACTTACTTCAAAAAGCACTTGATGTATTCATTTGTCAGTGCAAGAGTTGGGTAACAGCTGAGATGATGAGAGTGCAAAAAATAAATATCAAATGGCCCAGACATGGACTTAGGGCGCATGTGTCCTACAACACCGTATTCTACTGGTAGAAAAGAATGCAACATTCCTTCTATGCTCGCATTGACAGCACCGTTCTTTGTTCTAGAAACCACCACAAGGAAAGCAGATGGTGTTTTGAAGCAAATATATACCTTCCTGATGCAAAACAGAAGTAGTAAGAGTTTCACCTGATGCACACCATCAGTTTCTCCCAACCCCTACTCCCTACTCCCCAGATAATCAATTAAATGATATTAATTAATTCAATCATGTAGTTTGATCATCTGGGCGAGGGTAGTCCTAAGAAGGACTGTTGTCAGTGACTGACGTTTCGACAACCTGAGCAGCAGTCATCATCAGAGCCATGTGAAGAGTTGTTTCTCAGTCAAATGTAAGTCTGGTTCGTGAAACTGATTGGTCAGTTTAGCCATGATGTTATTGGCTGTAAGACTAGTGTAGTTCATGTCGTCAGTCGTAATTGGTCAGTTTTGATCCGTCGGTAAAGTTAGGTTGTTCTATTTTTGGTCTGTTTTTTATGTCAATGTCATGAATTAGTCTTTTGTATGGTGCTGGTAGTTGTTGACTCCTGTTGAGAGGATTCTGTTCCAAGCTAGTAAACCAGCTGTCTGCAGTCATTGAAAATAGTTAGTGCTGTAGGCCAAACAGTAAGCAGAGTACCAGTCGATACTGTGGTTCATAAGTCAATGTTGCTCAGCAATGCGATTGTTGACATCACAGTTCCTTGTCGCTCGTTTGTGTTCAGTCAGCCTTCGGTTGAGGTTCCTACCAGTCTCCCCGATGTAAGAGGCTTGGCAGTTGGAGCACTTGATCTTGTAAACTGCTCCTTGTCTTTAACATTGGTTAGTCCATGTAAATGTCATAGCATAGGAATCGGTTTACAGGCTATGCGAATATTGTAAGGTTGCAAAATCCACGAGATGGTTTCAGACATTCCCTTAATGTACGGTATAGTCATTGTAGTCGTAGTAGTTGGGTTAATGTTAGTTGTCAGTTCAGTAGGTCAGTGAATGTTTCGTCTATTAAAGTCGTTGTAGTAGTTGTTTTTACAAAAAAACATGGTCAAGGTAATCATTTTAGTGAGCTAAATTGTCTTGTCAGTTGCAAACTAGTTACACTCATCTCGTCAGTGTCTCAATAGTCGTTGCTTTGTGTGATGTCAGGTTGTAAGATGATTTGTCAAGTAGTCTGTCGGTATGCGTCAGTTTTCATAAAGAGCGTCATCTTGTGTGTAAAGTATCATCAACGTAGCGTACCCAAAGCGGTATCGTTTGTCGGCAAGTTGTTAGGGCACATTCCTTGATGCTTTGCAGTCTAGAAAAGGAAGTTTTCCATTTTCTTCAACTTCTCTGGTAAACTGTTTGTCAGCGTTCTGTTCATTGAGGTGGTCGTCAAACGCGTCAATTTCGTCCTTGTCATCGGTGATAAAAGTATCATCAATGTAGCATACCCAAAGCGGTATCGTTTGTCGGCAATTCGTTAGGGCATAATCCTTGATGCTTTGCATAATACATGTATAACAATTTCTGCAACAGCAATGGAAACTGTTTGTAGTGTTTACCTTTGTACTGGAAGTAAGTAGAAGTCAGGCAAAGGTTCAGTAAGCCCATGATGTCTTCTGTCAGTAGCGGTAGTGAGTCAGTAGACTGTCAAAGAGGGGTCTCAGTGTACTGTAAGGCCAATTGAATTGGAATACTGGTGAACAGTGGTTTCACATCAAATGACACTAGTTTGTCAGGTATCTATACAGTCTTGATGGCAGTAATAAAGTCCTCGGTAGAATGTAGTTTGCGTCTCGACTTGTCTGTAAGTGGTTGTATAGTCATCACGTACTTGGACAGTTGGTCTGTAGGAGACCTGCAGAACGAGACTATAGGTCACATAGGGAAGCCAGGCTTGTGCAGTTTCGGTAGCACTCAGTAGCACCTCACTCGGTAGTAGCATTGAATGTCAATCGCGTCAGTCTTCTTGAGGTCAAGAAGTTTGCTATTGAGTTTACGTTGAAGTGTTGGAGTTGGGTTACGTTTAAGTTCCTCATAGGACTGTCTGTCATTAACAAGTGCGTCCATTTCGAAGTAGTAGTCAGTCGTGTTAATAACAACAGTTACACGTCCTTTGTTGGCTGGTAGTATAATAATGTCTTTGTCGTTTCTCAGTTGTTTTAGTGCTTGCTGTTTGTACCCGGACAACCAGAATTACGATGGAGCAACCAAATTGTTCTGAGTGGTTGCTCCTTGGGCAACCAAAACCTGTCATAGCGCTAGTCCCGAATGAAGACTCGATAGATTTGAATAATTATGACAGCTTGTTGGCTTTGGAGAGTAAGCGATACCTAAAAGTTAGTGGAAAGAAAAAAGTGCGGAAGAAATACTTAAGTATCACATATGCTACCATTGGAAGCCTCTTCTCTCCTGTAGCATTGGAAGGCTCTTCTCTCCTCTTCGTTTTGCACAACGTACTTATTTCAATGAGCCTGTCAAATATTATCGTAGTTAACATGAGCCTCTTCCGCTACTTCAGCCGTGAGAAAGTGAAGGCTGGTGGTGATAATGACAATTTGGAAGCCATGAAGAAAGATGATAAAAGCACTGATGCTATGGGTGTGTCAAAATCTACAGCAGAGAAAGCAGCGGCGAAAGAAAGTTCAAGTAAAAGATTTTGTACGTTTCAAGAGTCGTGGAAGACTGGAAGACCCTGGTTGAAATTTGACAACAAAGAAAACGTTATTTTTTAGTTATTAGTTTTCGAAAGATAAATCTCCATTTGGAAGCCAAAAAGTCAACAAGTTTCCATCTTAGCTACCTGTATACTTTCTTGGCTTTAACTGGGGCAAGAGCTTGGACAACCAAAATATTCTATGGGCAACCAAACTTGGTCTTGTGGTTGCCCAAGGGGCAACTGGACATAAAAGTAAATTTCGAACCCTGTGATTATCCTTGGTCAGTTCTGTCAAGTCTCGTTGCCGAGACAGAACCGCCTCAACACTGCATACAATAGCCTCGGTCGGTATACATCGAGGAGTCACTGAATGTTTCAGTCCGTTTGCCAGTACATCCGTTTCAGTCTTGTCTAAGGGATGGGAAGAGAATTCTTGAGCCAGTTTTCGTCTGGTTTACGTCGTTTCAGTTCTTTGTTTTGAAATAGTCATGTCAGTTTTTGTCGGTGCCAAGTGTGGTTGCGTTGAGTCGTTTTGTCGGCTTGTCTTAACAGTGTTCAGTAAGTCAGTCGGCATAAGTTGTTTCAGTTTGTCAAGGCATTGCTGTAGTTTGCTGTTGTAGTGACTGAGTCTTCAGTGACAATTGATTATCCGTGCTTTGACCAGACATCTGCAGGTGGATTTGACAATCTGGATGGCCTCCTGTGTGTTCAATGGCGACTTAAGTTTAAGTCCAGCTCGAACAAGACTGTGGTCTTTGCAGCGGTGATTGAACAGAGTTGTTGTCGTATTCATCTGACAGTACTTGCGTAAGTGATGTAGTTGTTCACAAGTAGTTCGCTCTGTCATCCAAGTGTCAGTGAACGTAATAGACATTCGAATGACAAACAACTCTTCACATGAATATGATGATGACTTCCACTCAGGTTGTCGAAATGTCAGTCACTGTCACCGATGGCAGTCCTTCTCAAGACTCCACTCACCCGGGCGATCAAACTACATGATCGACTGTTACCCCCGGGGCCAAACCATTTACTGAATTAATTAATTCATTGGCTATCAAAGTTTACACCATAGTGCTTTAGCAGTTAGTGGGTTAGCAGAAAACCCCCTACCAAACAATCACAAAACTAAACCTCTAGGTTATGAATTCTTCCAGGAACCGATGAAATCTCTTGGAGTACATTTATCATAATTATAATCAAGCTAAGAATGATAAATTAAATTTCTGTCAAAATTTACAAGATGGATACAAAGCTGAACATGTGGAAAACAAGAGACTTAACATTATTCAGTCAAACAATGTTAGTTAAGACCCTTGGCATATCAAAATTTGTTTATGATACATCAACCTCTCTCACGTGGCAGATTGAATTTTCTAAAACTTTCAAACATGATTAAAGCACTGCACTTGAGTTGGTTAGGCAGGTTCTTAAAATGCACCAATGAATCCTAGCAAGCAATCCCAAATGGTATTTTTAATTGGTATTATTGTCTTTTGAAAACATACTGTACATCTTTAGTTAATTCCAACTTACTTGAAGGAAAAAGCAAACAAAATTGGTATAATTAATATATATTGGAGGATGCAGACATGTTTTATCTTTCCAATAAAAGAACAATCTCGCTAAATAATCTTAGATTCAAAAATTATTATAACCTATTTCAGGAAAACTTTATATCAGAGCCTACTGCAATAGGAAAATGGTCAAGAACCTTCCCCAGCTTTCAACATAGCTGGAATCAGCATTTCATGTAAATCTATAAATAACAGGTTTAAGGTGGCCTGATGGTCAGGTGAATATACAAGTATCTGAGGATTTGTCTAACACTTGAGGTGGGGGGGAGGGGGGTGGGATTTTCAACAAACCTTTCTACCTTTCTAAGCAAAAGTTATGATGCAGAGACTGCATATAGCATGCACATATTATTTTTGTCACATGGTAGCTGCTTACTTGACTACAGTCAGCTTATTTGAATTCGCTTTGTGATGGGTAGAATCACTTGCAAAATTACCTCAAACATGGGCAAAATCTACTTATATGTAAATTGCTGTGTTTTGGTTGATTTGCTGGTGCCTGAGCTCATCATGAAGGGCTGAGAAGGTTTAAACCTTCCCAATTCCAAAAAACTGTTAATTGGCACTGTGATTATGACAAACTTCGACCAGATGCTCGATTTCAGCTAATGGCAGTTTGTAGTTCATGGACAAGGGGCCACAAAGCAAATGAACCTGGTCTCACCAGGCATCGACTGGTAAAATATGAAAGTTTCAATCAACTGGAAAACTTTTAGTGAATTATTGACGACTTATAAAAAACATCAAAGTGGTTGGATGTTGGTCATTCCTGTCCAAAGAAAAATCACATTTTCCATTATGCAATGCAGTCAGATTCCTGCTAGTTGGCTGCTTGGTTGAGGTTACTGACAAAAAAGTAAAGGGCTCTTGTTTGAATTTTTGGCCAAACTTTGCATTTGAGTTTGGAGAAGGGTTGCTTTGTAATGTTTGCCCTGTGATTAAACGAAAGAAATGTTCAGACTGTTTGCTTGTGAGGTAAGATTTGCATTAAATCCTTGCATTGTTTTGGAGCGGGTATGTTGTTTTCCTGCAATCCCTTACTTTTCTGAGAAAAAGCACAGTGCTGCCATCTATTTTCCTACATTGTTTCAACACAAAACAAATACTTCTACAATATAATTTCTTATAGAAATAAAAATAACTAGCCCTAGCAGTTTTTTTTCAACCCTATGCAGTTTTGAATGTTCACACTTGCATTGTAAAGGTAAATAGTAGCATTAATTTTCTATTTTTCCATGCTTTTAACTTTTCCAGCTTCATGGGGATCAGGCTGAAGGTTGATGAACATTCAATGCAATGAACCATAATAATGCTTATCTGGTGAATTACATGTCTTTTGCTACAGCAGGCAAAACACTGATGCTGGGTATTGGCCAAAAGGCCTGTTTTTGCAAAATTAATAGGCCATTTTACAGTTCTGTCCTGAGTTACCAAGCCTTTGAGTGGAAGTGAGGCTGAAGGTGACCTTGTGCTGATACAAACCCTCTCGCTTTTAATATGTAATTCCTTATATTCTTATGCTAACTAGTTTCTGGTTTTAATCACGGCAAGGTCACCCCAAGCCTAGCTTTCATACAGAGGCCTGGTTACATTTCGCAGAACTGTAAAATGGTCTATTGCAACTTTTCAGATTTTTTTCTCTGCAAATAATCAATGCCAGCCAACCACTTTGGTTGATTGCATAGACAACTGTAAACATAATCTGTAAAACATTGTTTCTTGCCTGAGTGACTTGGCATTTTTTCTCACTTATCGTCCTAAGAAAAGCACCGTCGGAGACAATGTACCACCAAAGCTTGTAATGTTACCATGGCAACATGAGACCCAAACATCATTGTGTTTGTCATCATTCATGGCAACTAGAGTGATGATAGCTGAGCTCCGGTGGCCCAAAGGGCCGCCAAGCGGAGCCCCATACTATACTCATATGGGAAAGAAAATGAAACCCATGAGTTGATTTTCTCATGGTTATCATGGCTAGCGGTATTGCTCGTGGGCGCGTATGCACAACGACGGCGACGGCAACGGAGTCGTGTGCACAACATGGCGGCCGTAAACAGCCATGCCTTGTCAACACCTTGTCAGCCTTATCAGCTTACATCTTTGTTATAGGGCATCCATGTTATGGTCAACTGTTAGCTGTCAAATCGAGGTATCCGCTGACCAGTATCACATGACCAGATCGTGGCTCAGGTTAGAACTCATTGAGGTAACATGTTTTTTTGAAGTTGACCGCTGACCAGGCAGTGGTTCTCTTCACTGATCGCGGGCTCAGGTCCGATTTTTTCTTCTGGCAGCATTTTTTAACTTTTTATGGTCATTCGTAGTGGAAATTCTGCACTTGGAGTTGACGTTTTTCATTATCATTTATTTCAGAGAAATTATTAAGCACCAGTCCTCAATGCACTTTTAAATGCAGCAATGTCAGGTCATTGAAAGAACAATCAACTATCAACAACATACAAATGAGTATACGCGTATACAGAGTATACAGACTAAACGCGTATACGCGAATTTGCATACATGTATATACGCATTCGTGTATGCGTATATACGCAGCGCATACGCGTATTCCGCGTATATTTTGGGACGCTTATTTCTGAGCGGTAGTGTAGTATATTATTTTGTCACAGAGCAATTGAACCAAAAAGACCAGAAAACAACAACAATATTAACTTTACTTGCACCTGACTCAAGACTCAAACTTGACTCTTGCTGTATTAAACGAGACTCAAGTTTGGGGAGCAGAAAGAAGCATAAAGACAGTGGCAAACAAGAACACATTTTGTGTCCACAATAAATGTTTCAGCATTTGTGCGTGGAACACTGTACTGTGTCCTTGTTTGCTACCATCTTAAGAATGGAGGCACTGTGAGAATTAGAACTTTGAGTAGCCCTACGGTCTGTTTACAGTAAATGAAAGTTGTCCCGAAAACTTGGAATGTTGTCTAATTTGCTTTGGAAAAACTTACCAAAATTTTAACGACATTACTTCAAGTTTCCACAAAAATTTCTCACATCTCCCAATTCCCGCCAAAATCTTCAGATTCTCGGAAGAATTTTGGTTTTTCTTTTGCAACTCGCCTTAATAGAGTTGATACTCAATCTCTGTACAAGAAGGGCTTGCGACAATAACTGAGGACAAGAACTCTCGAATTTGAGGTTTCCAACTGTGCACCATAACTCAATACATTCATACATACAATAGTCCAACAAGTAAAATCATTGAACAATAGACCATTTCCGAGTTCCCTTGACCCTCTATTTCAAAGCGAGTCTAAGTGCAAAAGTTTTGTGATGGTAATTAGTTTTGCTTTCCATATGAATGAAAACTCATTTTCATTACAAAGACTCTGCACTTAGACTCGCCTTGAAATAGAGGCTCAAACGAACTCGAAAATGGCCTATTGTTTTATAAGATTAATTAAGGTACACGTTTATGCATACAAAATATTTGCTGCGGCCATGCTAACTATGTTATACTGGCAAATTACCCTTCTACATGTACCTTGGTCTCTCTCACCAACACCCAATTCCAACCAACACCACTCCCCCCCCCCCTCACCCCTTCCCCCACCCACACACACACGAAAGACTTTGAGTACGAGGGTAAGTGCTTATTTCAACTAGCAACCACTCAACAAGGACAAAAAAGCACATTTTACATAGCCCATTACCTAAATAAATCGAATTTATATTGATTTGCGCTTACCTGCACATTATTTGTGAGTTCAGTCTCCACGACTTGTGTACTACTTGAGCTCTTTGCAAAGAAATCAGGACACTTCTCCTAAACAAGGCAAAGCACAGAATGCTTAATAAGAAACCATACCCGGTGAACGAAGCATGGCAACAGAACAAGAAAAAACCATAAATTACAAACCTTCTTTCGGCCTCTAAATCCTTTTTGTAGCGGTTCAAGCAGCATGGCGGAAAGTGTCTTTGCAAAGAATGCTGGGAGCCTCCACGCAACTCGCGCGTTAACCCCGCGAGTGCGCCCCTGTTCGAGGTCCACGAGTGGAGAAAAACGGATTTCCACGCTTCCCTTCAAGTTCTTATCTCGAGAAATGTACTGGCCGAAAAATAATTTTCTTCAACGAAATTATCTATTATCTATGTATATATGTATATAAACATAAAAACCTCTGCTTTAATTTGCGTTTTCCATGATTGCGCCTTGTTGCTCACCTGCGCCAGTACCCTGCTCCCACCTCATATCCATTGTTTGGCCATTGATTTCTCCAGCAATTTGCGCAAAGAATACAAAATTCTCTGAACGTAAACTACAAATTATATAGAGTTTGGAGGGTTTTAGTGTGAGATTGACGACGTTTGTTGTTGTTGTTGTTTTCACAAATACGCGCTCGGTAAGAGTAAAGGTAACTAGAAATTTTATCTTTATCTGGGACAACAGGAAAAACACAAAGGGCCAGACCACACTTATGCATCAAGTTAAAACAAACGAAATTCGGTTTGGAAATATGACTTAAACTCTGTCACCACTTTTATCATGATTTTGGAAATGTCAAAAACGTACATCGATCCTTGTAAGCTAAACAGTAATTGTTTTAATTTTTAGACCGCGCAGTACTCGACAAAATGATTAGAACCCATTAGGAAGCGAGGATGGCTAATGATAGCGAGGATGGAAACGGATTGTCATCTGGATTTTTGAGAAAGCGTTAGGATGCCAGTTTTTCAAAGGTTCAAGTTTGGCTTGAAAATCGTTGAAATTTTTCAGGCAGGGTTGTAGTATGTAGGTGTAGTATGTGGCAGCGTACGGATGTAGAATTCAGGGTGAGAGTGTTGCAGGAAAGGCGAGGGTGTCGCAGGCAAGGTGAAGGTGTAAAAGGCAGAGTAAACGTAGAGCAGTCAGGGTGAGGTTGTAACAGGCAAAGTGAGGGTGTAACAGGCAGGGTGAGGGTATAGCAGGCATTGTGAAGGTGTAGCCGGCGGGGTTAACGTTTTATAGGCAAAGTGAGGGTGAACCAGGGATGGCAGGGAGGGGGTTTTGCAGTCAGGGTTAAGGTTTAATGGGTGGGTTGGAAAGTGTAGAAGGCAGGATGAGGCTCTATCATGGAAGGTGAGGGTGTAGCAGACAGGTGGTGTGTAGGCGACAGGGTCAGAGTGTAGGAGGCAGGGTGAGGGTGTAGCAGGCAGAATGAGGATTTAGCAGGAAGGGTTAGGGTCAGGGTTTAGAAGGCAGATTGTAGGTGTAACAGGCAGGATGACTGTGCAGTAGGCGGAGTGAGGGTGAAGCAAGCAGAGTGATGCTGTAGCGGGAAGGATGAGGGTGAAGCAGGCAGGGTGTGGGTGTAGCAGGCAGGGTGTGGGTGTAGCAGGAAGGGTTAGGGTGTAGCAGGCAAAGTGATGGTGTAGCAGGCAGGCTGAGGTTGTAACAGGCAGGATGAGGGTGTAACAGGTAGGGGGAGGCGTATGAGACATGGTGAAGGTGTAGCAGACAGGGTGAGGGTGCAACAGGAAGGGTGAGTGTGTAGCCGGGCGAATGTGTAACACCCTTTTGATGGCGTAGAAGATTGGGTGAAAGTGTAGCAGGAAGCGGGAGGGTGTAGGAGGCTAGGGGAGGGTGTGGCAGGGAGGCGTAGCAGGTAGGGTAAAGGTGTAACTGGCAGGGTGAAGGTGTAAGAGGTAGGGTGATCTCGTAGCAGGAACGGTGAAGGTGCAGCAGGCAGGGTTAGGATGTATCAGACAGTGAGGGTGTAGGAGTCATGGTGAGGTTGTAGCAGGTAAGATTAAGTTGTAGGGAACGAGAGGGTGTAGGCTGGAAGGAAGGGAGATATAGATTTATCGTATAGATTTAAGCAAAAGCCCCCTATGGTTTTGGACGCGGTAGAGGAAGGGAGATCATCATATTGTCTGTCAATTTCTCTTATCGTGTTTTTCAGGGTAAATAAAGTTATTATTATTATTATTATTATTATTATTATTATTATTATTATTATTATTATTATTATTTTTGCTTCTGCTATTGTTGTTGCTGGTGCTGTTGTTGTGGTATTACTATTATGCCCCTCGAGTTTTTGAGATAATCATGAGGTTTTAGACAAAGGCCCCACCCGGTTTTTAAGTGCACATTGAGTGTATGTGTTACTTTTACACGGGAGGGGAAGGGGGATTGGAATAAAGTATCTATAGAATTTTGGAAGGGAAATTTTTAAAATACGAGAAATAGCCAGTCAATAAGCGAATGGTTTTATTTTATACAACTACACTGAGAGTAAATGATAGCTTGAGTAGCTGGCGGTTTTGTTCGGCTAAGTAAATTTTCGTAACTATGTAAAGTAAAACAAGTAGTTTATTTTCAATCGCACCGTACAAAATTCTCTTAAGTAAAATAACACATAAAGCAGTTTTATTGTGCCTATCAAAGTATTTACTCCATATGATCAGGTAACAAAAGGTGACAGTTCCTTGCAGGCGCGGATCTAGGATAAATGATGACCGATTTATTACAAAACGAGCTCCGAAGGCGCAAACCCCTATGCTAGTCCAGGGACATGCTCGCACGGAAAATTTTTTCGATTCTAACTTCTTCAAAGTCTCCTTTACTGGGTTCCTGAGTAATTCAGTTATGATTTTTGCTAGTTTCATTCTTCTGACCGCTTTCCGTAAAACGGTATAAACGGGTATGGATCCGCGCCTTCCTTGCTCTTCACGATTATCTGTTTGACGTCGTAGAAATAAGTGTCTAACTCTAATTAATTACGCAATGAATGAATGAATTGATGCTTAAATTCTGTCTAAGTAAGATAAATTTTAAATGACTACTTTGTGCTCCCTTTCAGGCTAAATAGGGATAGTAACAATGAATAAAAGAAAAGAGACTTTGATTAAAAAACTGATTTAAATTGGTAAGATTCCTCCTCTCTCGTCTTCTGTTTGTTGATGGATTTGAGAAGCTTGGATTGTTCCTCTAAAAGCTCGTATATTCCTTTGATTCTGCGATGAAGAAAAAAACAAAATAATTTAAGTCTAACAACAACAACCAGTGGCGGATCTAGGGGAGGGGGCCCGGGGGGAAACTTCCACTCCCCCCCCCCCCTAGAGAGAAGACTGGATCCGCCACTGACAACAACAGATGGTTTGAATCTGACTTCATTCACGCTCTTCGCTATTCGGTTTGTGTTCCTGTTCCTATCCAAGTTATTCTGAGTATTAACTTAGGTAAAAGTATTTTCAATTAAAGGAGCTACGTTATCGTTTGTGCAAATGCAGCCTAAATTTTTCAATTTCGTCATTTTTAATCTGTCTCAATCTTCTCCATCTTTAAACCATCCTTGTTCTTTTCTGGTTTGGTACTCGTGGGAGGGGTACTGCCTTAAATTTCAGATAGATATGTGCCGCGAAGGTTCTTAAACGCTGACCCTATTTAAGGATAAAGAAAACGTAAGCTGAAAAATACTAAGAAAGATATGAACGGGTCAATCTATTTCGTTCCTGTAACGTTATACTCTTGAGGGATTGTTGAAATTAAATAGACTGGTTTTCGTTTCACTTGCCGTTTACCTACTGCAATATGAGACGATATAATTTCGTTACCCTATCTAAGGATCACACCAGGAACAATGCCAAGAGGAGCTAAAATGATAGCCTATTTAAGGATCGAGAATCTCAACAAACCATACCCTATCCCGCGGCACATACATATATAGCCCATATATCGGAGTACTACCACGGGGTTTGGTATCACCTCTTTGGTGTTTTCCTTCCTTAGTGAACTATTATTTTGAGGTTTCCGCGCATTTTGAGGGAAATTTGGCCAGACACAAAAAATACTCAAAATATCTTGACGTAGCCCCTTTAAACCACGCTGAAAAAGAATCAATATTAAAAATACTGTTATCGTAAGCAGGCATGATATAAAACTATAGGGAAAGTGGTTGACACTGATTAAATTTTAAAACAACAAATTATAAATTTTAAATAGATTAAATTTTAAATTAATTTTAATTAAAATTTAAAACTAATAACCATTTTAACCACTTTCCCTATCGCGAGTCATTGTATTGAAAGCTAAAATGACTGAAAAAAAGGCAATCTAATTAACGTCTGCTCAAAATAAATAGACAAACAGCAACGACGCTAAGTTTTTCCGTTTTCCAGTATGTTTGTAATTTATTGTGAATTGTGTTTTCTATTATGTTTCTCGTGCACACCTTGTCCCGCCTCGACTAGCTTTGCGGCTATTTGCGGGACAAGCCCTTTTTCTCTGATAAATCTGTAAATAAATAACTTGTTGTTGTTACAAAAGTAACTGTAAACCCTCTAAAATAACAAGAGAATTGTCAAGAAGGAAGGAAGTTATCAAAAACGCAAAAAAGGCAACGTGTTCCATTTGAAAGTTTATGTATATATTACCGTTATATGAGAATTCTGAAAATTATAACTTGTTAAAACTAATTAGACTGCAAAAACCGTGTACGAAGATCCTGCTTGATTTAACGTTGGATCTCGCAGGAGATCTAATCAGCCAAACTTGAAAAATTAATAAACGATGATAAGTCAAAGACTGCTGCAAGGCTGAAACAACTTGATATATTTTGAACAATATTTCGGCTGGCCAGACCAGCCTTCTTCAGCCTTGCAGTAGTCTTTGACTTATCATCGTTTATTAAAACTAATGATTCTATGATTCTTCTGATTCTACATATACCTTGGATTCATCCTTGTTTGGATATTCAACATGTTTTTTAACATGAGCGCGCTTAGCAATTGATCTAGGAACGGTTTCTTCCATTTCTAAAACCAGTTCCACCTGAAATTCGAAAAACCATAAATAGGGAACTGCAAGTATTAGTATTTATACATAAAGTATGAAAGTATGAGTATTCATACATAAATGTGTTTAAGTATTAACTTTTCTGTAGCTTTCCATTTCATAGTGTAACGTTTCAGCTTCTTTTTTATCTTGTAAAACGGTAACTGAGGAGACCTACTTAAAATATGCTACATAGTTTCCTGTAGGTGTCCTCTCCATTGTTACCTCAGTTTTTCTTTCGATCTTTTCTTGTCAAGTTTTGATTAAAATAAAGTAATCTGTGGTTTGGAAAACAAACAAATAAATAAAAATAATCATGCTTCAAGGAGAAATGTCTCTTGTACCTCGATTTATTGGTGTACAATTCAAACATCTCCGGTTCTATCTCGGAAGTCTTTGCCAAACCTCGGAAATCTTCGGAAACATCCTTTGAAAATGTACGGACAATTTTCGGAAACGTCCGTGTAACCTTCGGACAACATGTTTAGAATCTTTAGAAGTCTTCGGAAAATGGTAGAAAATGTTCGGAAAATTGCCAAAAACTTCGTCAAGCATGTTATAAAATAGATATTAAATTTCTCTTCTCGTGTTGGCTAAATTTTATTTTAGTTGTTATACCTGCATCACATAACGGTCAATTAAGACGTTGACTTGAATCTTTTCAATATCTCCCACTGCGAGACCGACCTAAGCCGTAGTTACAAAAATAAAAATAGATGGAAATGAGATCAATTTTATGAGTTTGTCCACTATTTTTAAAATAAGAAACGTTCTCTTTGTAAGTTAGAAAGAATACTTCTACATGTTCTAAGCCGGCGGCAAACAGGATGAGATTTGCTAAGAGTCCAAACTCTGGATCCCGTACGCGTTTGGCTTGAAACCGGGCGCCATTTACTCTCGGATGCCGGCTGCCATGTACTCTCATCGACTCTCATCGATCGAACGTGTTCAAATTTAATTTTTCATTAGAATCGATGTGAGTTTTGTCTTGCTTTACTCGAGTTAACTGATGATAGCCTATGAAAGTTGACGAAAAGTCACAAGAGCCACTTGTCATCAACCCTGATCATTTCTTAGTCCAGGACTTTAGGAGGGGCAATGGCGATTTCGATAATTCGGAGGTCAACACATTTTTTTGAGGAAGAATTGCGTTCAAATTATATCGATTTGTGTCACTCACCAACATGTTCATAAGTGTAACGTTATCGGCATTCCAAGCACAAACAGAAAGAACAGTATGTTCGTCAGCGCAGCGAATTCCAGTTTGTCCCACGGCATAAAGATGTCAGCATAGTTAAATTCACCGAGTGTCATCACAAATATGGTCATGAAGGAATACGGAAAAGTGGCGTACGACCCCTGAAGATAAAACAACAGACTTGTTGAGGTCCAAAAGCTTACCCTTTCATGTGCCTTTTTGACAGAAAAGCTATCCCTTTCATATATTTTCGGTAGGAAAATGGTATGTCTCTTAAGGTAAACTTGAAAAAAAATCAGACTAATATCGATATCTATAAATGAAATTTCACATAAATCTTTAGGTGTTCATGTAAACGTGTTCTCGAGGAAGGATAATGTTGCATAACGTCATGATAGCAAGCGATATGCTGACTTTCGGCTATATTATCAAAACAAAATTCCAAAATAGAATCTGAATCTTGTGTTTTTAGCAGCTTTCCTGGGAGTGGACTGAAGATGAAGGGTTAAAGAGCACGCTAGGACATCTCAAAATGTTTGACATTTGCGCTAACTTGTTATTTTATTTCGACGCAAATGGCTGATTTGTGGGGGTTAACGAATCCACCTTCCGCATCTAAGGACGCTTACTATTTTTCAGTACTGGCCGGCCAGATCGGTACAGTTGAAAAAAATAGACCTTTCTTTTGAGAGTTCCAAAAAAATTATTAAAAATTTTATCAGAACAGTGCAAACAGTTAACAAATTGTCTGACTGTCCGAACAGTTCTGATCAAAAACGGAAATTTCTCCCTAAATAGACCCTAACGCTCGAAACGTCAGCACTTGAATCTCTTTACGGTGGCCAATTGACATTATCAACCCAGTTGATAAAACCAAATTATATTGTTATACTTCCCACCGACGCCGCACCACAGTTTCTTTAGAAACTTACCCCCCCCCCCCCCTTTTCATAAATGGCTGCCAATTATAAATTCTTTTGTAAGTATTAAAATTAACCTGACTAACCTCGTTTTTGAGTTGAGAATTCAAAAGAATTTTTACTCCCAAACGAGTTTAGTGAAGCTAATTTGAATGCATACAAAAGAATTTTTAATTGGCAGCCATTTATGAAAAGGGTCTATGGACCAGTCTGGTCTGCCAGTTATTACTAATTGTAAGCGCCCTAAGAGAGCCTCTCACAAGCTAAGACATTTTAGATTTTTAGAGCAGGCGGAGCAGGTTAAATGTTGGGTGAGGAGGGATTGGGCAAGGTAAGATGGACTAGCATCCTAAGAGATTAGGCGCAGTGCTGTTAGTCACTTAATGTCACTGAAGTCGGTATTAGCACAGTGTGGGTCAATTTGTCTTTAGCGCAGACCGGCCCCACTTTTGCTTCTTATACTTTACGTGCGTACAGACAATATAAATCATCAACAACGGCAAATTCTTGACTTGAAAAAATCTGATACAATTTTAAACACTTATCAGTGTTTTCGTTTCATATTGCTACAATTTTATTATTTTATTCCATCTCACATTTTAAATTGATAACAACATTCCGCCAACGTCAAAAACGTGGAGATCATTTTAATAGCTTTTAGCGGAGATTCGGCGGCCCCAAGTGCCCCAGAGCGGAGTCGCATACCCATAGAAATTCAAAGTACAAACAGGAGGACCATGCCTTTCATTTTTCATGGTCAAAATGGCAAGCGGCACAACTCGCGGGCGCCTACGTACGCACATCCGTCCGTCCATGTTACCATAAGCTTGCATCTTTGATATGTTATGGTAAATTAACAGCTATCAAAAGGTATCTGCTGACCAGTATCACATGACAAAATCGAGGGCTCAGATTTAGAACTCATCGAGGTCACGCGATCTTTTGAAGTTGACCACTGACCACGTATTGTTTTTTTTAAATGATCGCGGCAGGATTTTTTTAATTTTACATGTTCATTCTCAGCGGAAATTCTGTAATTGGAGTTGAAGTTTTTAATTATTCTTATTTATTTCAGCTGTTGAATATTTCTTGAATAGTTGCGCACGCTAGTACTATAACGAACGCAATTTCACAAATTATTAAGAAGCAGCAATATTACGGAGCTCCGCTTTTAGGTTTGGCTAATTCTGTATATTATTGATAATAGTCAAGTGTCATATATTCGCTCCTGTGGCGTAAAATTTAATGCTATTTACCTCATATGAATCATAAAACGTGGATGATCTTAAAATAAATCGGTTTTAAATCAGTAATGAGAACGGTTATCATGCTCACCGTATCTTCATCTAAGAGCAGATAAAACGTGCTGCTAATAAAAGCCATAACGAACATGAAAAACAGCAACAAAACCTATAAGAAATGGCAGGTACACAATTCAACTTTGCGTAATTGTTCAAAAAGAGGAGATAAGAAATAATGCGGGCTTCGTTTTGGTTGAATAAACAAAAGTGGCAGGCAACTAAACAACTAATTGGGTGGTGGGTGTACAGCTAGTCGTGTGATCTAACCTACTAGCTTATTAAGGTGCATCTAACCCCAAAATATTTTTTCGTCAAAATAAGCCTTTGCACCAGTTCGAAACACATTGCACTTTTCATTTTTTTCCTTTTTACTAAATGCGGACTATTTATAGAATTAAACAGTTACGAAAAACTGTACGTCATTTGGTTCACGACCGAGTCAGAAGGGGCGTGGGTCTATTCCTGAGTAGACGTCACAAACTGATTTGCATACATGTTTACAAAGACTTAATGCAATGCAAATCAGGTGGTGACGTCAACCCAGGAATAGACCCACGCCCCTACTGACTCGGTCGTGAACCAACCGATGCTCGGTTTTTCGTAACTTTTAAATGCTATAAAATGTCAGCATTTGGCAAAAAGGAGAAACGAAAGGTGTAACCCGTTTAGAACTTGTGCAAAGGTTTATTGTAGCGATAATGTATTTTGGGGTTAGGTGCACTTTAAGAACAATCGAGTAAGAAAGTTTAATTTTTTTCATTAGCTGTCTCTGATGAAAGGGCTGTTACATTGTTATGTGGGAGACAAAAAGCATTCTTTAAAAAGGTGGAAACCTCTATAAAGTTCATGCCTTAAACAGGGTAGCAAACATTGTCGTCAACATAATGATATATTGGCCATATGAGGAAAACCTGTGATAAATGCATAAGGATACAATGGTTTTAGGCGAGAGTTTTCAGCATTTAGTTTATTACGACATAGCTATTAAAACACAGTGGAATTTAGATCCCTAGAAACTCTCAACTCCCCGTGAACCAAAATTTGTTTCACGAAATCCAACACTGCAATTTTACCCCGTAATTTCTTCCTCCTTCTTGGTTCAGGAATAAGGAATCCACTGTGATACAGCCATACAGTGGGTTTTTCAGAAGTTTTCGAATAGATAGGGAGCCCATTCTTAATGGTGAGAGCGTTCGCCTCCCTCCAGATACGGCTCACGTTCGCTGTACCCCCTCCACCACAGCCTTGTTGAACTCCAGCATCGCTGCAACTTTAACCACGCTAATGGCACATCGACACTTGTTTATACAAGCCAAAAACAACCAGTCAATGTCTATATTATAATTTCAAACATTATTTGTAACGACCTTTTTCTTATTTTGTCACATTTTTTTGTTTAGCCCCCGAGGAAGGTTCGTCTTGTTTGTTTTTCAACGCTTTCGAATTCGCCCGCGTCAGGATCAGAAATCAAGAGCGAAATTGCTTAAGTAAACTCTACTAGGCGTTAAACCTTAACAGCAATATTATCTCAACCTTCCACAGACACTGAAAATACTTCACATGTCAAACTGTGAAGAAGCGGTCACCCCCTGATTTTGTTGACAACCTCTACCCACTTTTTTTTTTACTAAACCATTGCATTATTCTGGATTTATATCACGCGATAGTTGACGAGGGAGACTTCCGAATCACTATCACGCAATGGAAATCGATGCAATGGAAAAAAAGTAATAATAATTTGAAAAACTTTTAGCCAAAGAGAAATTTTAGTCACAGCAAGTGCATCTTCCAAATTGCCAGCTGTAGTTCAAAATTCAGTCTCTAAAAAGGAGAGTTATGCGATGTTAATAGAAATTTTATTTGCAGCAATATGTGAATAAAACTATTGGAGGAACATTGGTGGCATCCATATTTCATTCTGAATAGTATTTTGATAACACGCTGACTCATCATTTATTACCCATTCTCTTCATAAATAAAAGTTTCAGGCCTCAGTAAGTGCTACCAGCTCCTGCAGGTCACCAGAAACTTACATTTATTTTTTCTGTATAATTTAAAAGCCTTCAAGCGATAACTACTTTTGCTTTAACCGGTAAATTAAAAAATTATGAAACTGGCCTCTGACAAAAATGCCAAGAAAATTGCTAACGTAGAATGTGCTTAACAAAACTTCGTGTTACGTTTTTCTCTACTTTTCTTCTGTGTCGGGATTTAGTACTAGCTCTCAAATAGCTGCAGCGTTTTTTATTACTGCATGGGTTTAATGTGGCTCCAGGGCCGGCCAGATGCCTCAAAAACTGAATTTGCTGATGGTACATGGTACATCACTTACAGAGAGAACAACGCACCACTGATTTTGCCGCCCTTTCATACAATCGCTTCGTTTAGGTCAACCTGAAATGTCCGCATTATTAATAAAAAAAAAATAGACTGAACAAGTGTACTGTTTTAAAATTTCTACGACAATAACCGAGGTTGAGCATTTACTAAAACAATTATTCCATTCTCCCTTGTTGGATATCAGATTATTATAACCAACTCGCGCTACGCGCTCGTTTGGTTATTTATCACCTCATATCCAACGCGGGCTCATGGAATAATTGTTAATTATTTGCCTTCTGTTTACAAAAAAGACATGCATTTCAATACAAGGATAACAAGGCCGTACATGGTAAGCTGCAACCCTACCAGAACAACTATAGAAGCCGTCAGTCCAGCCATGTAGTGAATCATTCTCGTCCCCATAGCCCTCTTCTTTTCTCTTAGCCGGTAGGGCCTTGGCACGAAAACCGAAGGGCTCTGGGGACATACGATTTGAAAACAAATTCGAATTTTCTTTCTTCATTTCGCCGGCCGCCTTATTACAACACACAACATGTAGAACCATCAATGCTATATACATGAAGTCCGGAAGTCCTAGAATCTCGGACTTGAAATCGTATGTCCCAAGAGCCCTTCGTTTTTCGTGCCAAGGCCCTGCCGGCTAAGAGAAACGAAAAAGGGCTATGGGACGAGAATGGTAGTGAATCTGACAAATTTAAAACAAAAGGAGTCGAATTGTTTAGAAATAAGGAAGCACACAAGCATATGGGTATAGAGAAAAATACATCAAAACAAAACAGCCACACACAACGCAAAAGGCGAGAGAGCGAGAATCGTCTATATGAAACTGTTTAATAACAGCTAAAACGACATCGAATAATGAGTAGAACCGCATAAATTAATAGCAAAGGCAAAAAGATCCAAATATCGGGTAAAAAAAAGTGCGACCTCAGAGAGATAAAATTCATTTGTCCTGCATCTTTATAAGGCTGATCATAATTATAACAATTTATTCGCGGCAGATAGTTGAATATATTAAAAATGGAAGGGAATCAGCATTATCTTACAAAATAGCTTATTTGGGCACGACTTTGATGTGTTAGACAATTTATTTTCGTGGCTAATCGCACGTGCCAGTTTTTTAAAAATACAGATCGGGAGCGTTGGGCAACAAGCATGTTTCTTCCGTTGATCAAACAGATAAGGGGAGAACGTGCCAAGAAAAGATTCCAAATTTCTATAAATAGCTGAAAAAATGGCTTTAATTTCGTATTTTATTGTCGTATATTTGCTCTCGTATCTTTTTAGCTGTGTTTGCGCTAGCTTAGCCTCGCGTGGGATTGACCTCGACGAAGAAAGGCTAGTGTCAGTACAGCCGTTTGAGTGGCTTAAAAGAGTAATTTCAAATCGGTGACGTGTTATGTGATAGCGGCAAAATAAACTCCAGCTCCGTTGGATAGTAATACTTTGCGCCATTAGACAGGTTATATATATTTTTAAAACGCGTTTTTTTTTACAAAAGCATAATCGTTACTTCTTTAGCGCCGATAATCACCAATACGACCAGTACTTGAGATGTGAAACCACAAAGGATTGCAAACAGACAAATGAGTCTGATTTTCGCAACAATCAAGTTCAAGAGCAAATCCGAGAGTAAAAAAAGATTGATTACAAGGTTGATGATCTATCACGCCAGTGCATCGTCAGTTCATAATTTGACAGTCATGAATAAATCATAATTATCAGAAAATTTCAAAAGGCTGTGTTAATTGGTTCACAACATTTGACAATTCAGTCACCAAACTGAGAGCGGCTAGTTGAAAGGAAACGCTTTCCTGAAAAACAAACTTTTTATGAGCGTTCATTTCATTATCAGTTTTGGCAGCAGAATCAAGAATATGTTGTTATTTCTTTATACAACGTTTCTTTCTTTCGATTGCGCAACTACAACGAGCCGGGCAATAAAAGAACTAAAACAGATGGAAAACACTATTTTTTACCCGCGCATACAGGTGAACAAAACTCCATTAACATTAAAAAATCGTACGTGTCTACCAAGCCTGTTCAATAAAACAAATTTCTGTTTTGTTTACAGCTACACAGGTAGTTTCCATAAATTAAACGTTCAGTCAAACTGATGCGAAGATTTCATATCAGTTTCTTTCACTAGGGAAGACGACATATTTCTGCCGTTCCATTGTGTGCTTTTGAAGTCAGTTTTTAATACATATATGGGATATGGATGATTTTAAAGGTTTCATCTATGTTTGGTAAAAACGTATTTTATGATCAGTCGTCAATACTGGTTGTTTCAAGGATAAAGGGGATTGATACCAATAATTATCAAACCCAGCTGCGCCTTTCCCCGTATTGTCTTGTTAATGGCGAAAGCTTAAATTTTCGGTTTGTTTTTCTTGTTCCTTATAATGATATAATAAAAAAAGTGATTATTCATCCTTTTCAACGGGTTATAAGCTTTATAAGTAAAGCTTTAAAATTTCAAAACGAAATGGATTTAATTTGCCTACAGAATTATTTTTTCTTTTCTTGGAAAAAAATATTTCGGCAGGCTTTTGCCAAAAAAAGATTCTTGTCAAGCAGCTGTGCTAACAAGTTTAATTTCCCTTTTTGGTGCCATTGTATTAATATAGCATTTTCAATTGAAGGAAACATTTGTGCAATAACTTCTTGATAGAGTGTGGTGAATTCTCATTAAGATGCTGTTATCTTCACGTAAGAGATCGTAATCAGCGCGATTCATGCAATGCAACCACAAAACGCACGTAATTTGAAGTTTACTTTCAGAACGATGGTGGATCTTGGCTTATGCGGTCTCGTTTTAAGCGTCTTTTTATTCATCGCTCCATCGGCCATTTACCTGACTTATGGCTTTAAGTGCTACGGGCAAATTGAGCAGTCTAATTTCTGTTGGAACGTGACTCAAGAAACGGCTTTTGTGTTGACAGTATTTGGATTTATATTTCTAATTTTTGGAACAGTAACCTGCGCCTTTGCGCTAGTGGTATGGCGATCAAATCGGAAATCTGACGAGTCTGGCGAAAATGAGATCAAAGACAAATCCGTTGAGTTTGTATTAGATGCTGGAGCAAAGCAAACGCAAATAATTTGGCTAGCTTAGTTCTCGTGCGAGACGAACAGCAAGATGCATTTTTGCAAATTCAGAGCGCCGGTCGACGAAATGTTTGCTAACATTATACATGTATGCTGCACTGAAAACCAAGAAAATCAACAATTAAAGATTTCCTGCGACTAATGAGGAAACAACAAATACAAGAAGAAGGCGATACATCTAGTGGTGGATGATTTGCAAATGAAAGGTACAATTGACAGTACTTCAATTCTTCAGCTTGGATGAATTTCGTTATTCAAAATGATTCTGCCCTCTAGAATTGAACAACAACGTCAACTTTACTCACAGATTGATAAAAAAAACTGCTGGATGGACAGGTGACTATCAAACTAGAGCAAAACGAAGGCAAATGCAGACATTAAAGATTATACTTTTAGTAAACTTTAAAAAAAACGCCACAGGGTAAAATTTTCTGTCGCTTTTTGAAAACAAATTCACGTCCCTTTTGCAAAACAAAGCACTAGGATAGTAAGTAAAATGATCCAAAACCTAGTAATCCATTATTTTTTTGTCTGATCGCTGGCACATTTTGAAACAAAGCTTAAAGTTCTTTAAAGTCGCGAAAAAAGACAATAAATTTCCGAATTTTTTGCTAAGTAACAGAAAATCGATTGCTCCAAGTGGACTAGAGAAAGATCAAAGTTTCAGATGAAATAGGTTTCAGCGTAATCGGAGTTACCATAGCAACGTAGTGACGTCATACCCCACTTTACTCAAGACCGAATAACTTGTCACCAAGAGATAATTTTGGAAAACCCTTCCTGGATCTTTGACCTGACATACTTTTCTTGAGGTCTGCCAAAACCCTGGCTTGAATATCAACAGTAGTGAAGTGTTATTTTGCGTTTTCGTCAAAATTGACCCTATATTTATTAAAATGGCCACTATTTAAAAAGCAGTTGATAAATTTTTCTAAAAATTATTTTTCAGGTATATTAATCAATATTTGATATAATCCCGATGTTTAAACTTCATTGAAACATTCTAAGGCTGTCAAGTTGTAGCCGCAACTTTGGTAAACATTGTGCTTATTTTCCGTCTAGTCGCTTGTGGTTCTAATTATACCTATCCATTGTCTCGAATCTCCGTGCAATTGTAAATTTCAATGCCTTATTAATTCATGTCAGTAACGATATAAGAAAGAGCAAAACAACCTTGACAAGTTTAACCCTAAATTTAACAATTTTCAGCTAGTACAGTCCTTCTTATGCAATAGGCCATTTCCGCTTGCCTCTATTTCAAAACGAGTCTAAGAGCAAAACCATTCATTTTAAAATGAGTTTGTTCTGCATACCATCAGACGTGCAGGTAAAATTTATATTCATATCAATGGTTTCGCATTTAGGCTCGTTTTGAAACAGAGGCAAAAGAGAACTCGGAAATGGTCTATTGTTGTTATTCGAAGCTATCCCTGTTTTTTTTTTCTCAATTTATTGTTGCCTCTGTGGTATTGTAATTTCTTCATTGTACAACTAATGACCTCCACGTTTTTTTATGATTTGAATGCACGTCAAATATTAGCAAATATGATTTAATTCACGGTGTACTAATCCCTTGAACTTGAAATGGACACACTTATTACGCAGGAGTTGTCATGACAGCCAAAAATCAAAACAAACTAAGTTTCCAGTTCGACGCAGTTGTTTGAAGAGTAATGACACTTCACTCTACTCACAAGTCTGGAAATTTTATTAATAACGGATCACTTTTTTCTTTTTTCTGAAAATGGTTGACAAGTGAGGAAACATTATAATAATTGGTTTATATATGACATTTTAGTTTAAAGGTGACATTAAAATTTCTTAATGGGGTTGCAACTTCTATACGTTGTACCAGCGGTGTTAGAATCAGTGCATTATTCTAAACGGTAGGCTTTTGTAAAAATTAAATTGATTGGAAAAGAAGGATTAGAGATTGCACCTTTTATACAGTTCTCCCTAGCGGGGGTTGACATCCGTGCATTATTCTTAACTGGAGGCAGTTTCATTCCATTCAAAGTAACTAAATTAATCGGAAAGAAGGATTAGATGGAATTTTGCCCGACAACCACAACAATTTGAAGTGGGTGAAAAATAAATTATATAACCCTTCGTCACTCCCCTAAGTGCGTGAACCCGGATTCGGGGCCATTTAGTAGTTTTATTAAAAAGCGGAAAACAAAGTTATTAGCTGAGTAATTGAAACCAATATTATGCCGTTACTTCATTCGTGACGAAAGCGACGTATTACAAGAAACGTATACAAAGACATCACGACATTCAAAATCCCACTTTTGCATATAATGCTAATTTGTTCAAACAGAGAAACTACTTGGCATTTTTTTCTAAATCCGAACTGGCGAAAATTCTCATATTAGACGCGTAGAATTTAGCTCAGATTTGCCAGAAACGTGCGCTTGTTGGAACCTTTGACGTTTCCGAAAGCCAAAGTATTCAAAAGTTAAACCGAGTTAAACCGACTTAATCCACGTTTTGCGGTAAATACGATTAATTCACTTTTGTCATTCAGCTTAGCAAAAACGCTTAATAAGAATGCATTGTGTAAAGGCATTTTGACACTTATGGAGGTATAATGTGAGCTGACATTTGCAAACAAACGTGTACGAATGTTTGATCAAGAGTCTGCAGAACGCGTCAAGAAATTTAATTATGCTAATTTGCATTGAGTCAAAGAAAGTTGTTATTGCTTGCCGTAATCCCAAGAAAAAGGTGTCAAAGGCAAACTATGATGTGTAATACAGTTATAAAAGTACTTGAGGAGATATTAAGCACCCACTTCGAACTCTTGATACTGTAACCAAACAGTGGCTAGATACAAGAAAGAGGTGCGTACATAAGTCATTCCACTTCGTTAACTTTGAGTTCTGTTTTTTTCTTATCATGACATGAAAAACCAACAACTCTTTAGTACACTTTTTAGCTTCTTTCAGCCGTGAAAAAGAGTCGATAATCTTTATCTGGTGCGAATAGTCAGGACTGGTTTCAATTCGCTGGCATGAAAAGCCAGGACAATTTTCTTGTCTATCCAGTTTCCCATATCACTGCATAAAACGCTTTACCAGCGACAGATTGTTATTCTTAAGCAAAATTCCGATGTATCTTAGTAGCGTTCGGTATCGTTTTTCTTTTACTTAGGGTGCAAAAGGATAATAGTGGACTTCTTCGCACATAGGAAAAATACCAATAATCACGTAACTTCATGTGATTGATGTAATTGTTTAAGAACAAGTAATTCAAGATTCAGGTAGTTACCCGGTCAAAGTTGACAAATTAAAGAATTATTCTAGTATTGTTTAAACTATTAGGAGCAAAGCCATCTTTCAGACAAACGCATGGAAATATCGAAACTAATAAATGATTTAGAAGTTCGTTAGCGCTGTTAATTAGTTTTAGCGACTTGATAAAAAAAAATCAACTGTTTCAGAAAGATTAGAGAAGATGAAAGTTTTTTTAAAACTTGCTTCTTCAGTCATCTAAATCTGATTTATTGATCTAAAGCTATCTGAAATGAGCAAAACTGGGCATGTTAAATGACCTCAGGTATTTTTAATAAAGCAAGCGACAGTCTCTTAAGGCTACGTCCACACTAGTCCGAATAAATTTGAAAACGCAACTTTTTTTCTCCGGATTGGCCTTCCGTCCACACTAAAACGGCGTTTTCGGTCACCGAAAACGGAACTTTTTGAAAACGCTCTCCAGGGTGGATAAATTTGAAAACGCTGGCTAGGTGTGTTAGTGTGGACGGCGAAAACGGTGGCATCAAAACAATCCAATATCGTTGCTCGCTCGATGTGGGCATGTTATAGCATGTATTAAGCGTTTCTTGCGATGCAGCGTTTCAAAATTGATGGCGAAAAAATTTGAAAACGGTATAATGTGGACAAAAAACATTTTATCCGCTTTCGAGGCGAAAACGCCGTTTTAAAATTTATCCCGCTTAGTGTGGACGTAGCCTTACGGGCTGGCCCAAAAAGGATTTTGTTTACACTTACCCCGTGGTGACTCCTAGTGAGGAACACATAAGAAATACAGGAGTGTTTGTTTTCCTTATGCTTTGTTTATCCTTAATTTGCTGCTGTCCTCACTAGCATTATCCTTATGTCGTTGTGCTGGTGAAAACAAGAAGATCTTTCCCAAGATTTTGTCTGCAAAAGTAGACATAAGAGCTATTGATCATGACCAACTCTATCTGGTAAAGCGATATCACAGTTACTGTCTGTGTCTTGCTGTTAGATAACTACATGGAGTTTTTTTAGTACAAGCATGCCTTTCTGCCTTTCTGGTCAGTGAGGATAAATCGTTCCTCGGAAAACCCTCACCCACCCCTCCCCTATCAGATGTTTTCGCGCTAAAGTCCCATGTCACTGAGAAACATTGCCTAGGGATGGGGTGGGTTTAATAATAACAATAATTTATATTTTTGGGGTTTAATAATAATAATAATAATTTATATTTTGTACTCGTCATTATATTTTTTTTGCTAAGAAACTTTACTTTCAACAACAACAACAAAGACGTTTATTGCACCTAAGAGATTTAAAACAATTAAATTAGGGTTTTTAAGCTGCAGAAACGCGCTGCTAGAGTCATCCTTTACGCAGAGCGGATGGCTCCATCCGTAGAACTCTTCAATAGACTGAAATGGATTTCATTTTACGAGAAGTGTAAGATTGACAAAGCGTCGATAATGTTCAAACGAATCCATGGTGAATTACCTGGATACTTAAATGAGCATATTTTGATCAACAACTCAAGACATTCAAGAACTACGCGCTATTCAAACTTTAATGTTCTGTGCCCTAGATATAACAGAGAAACCGAAGGTGGGCGCACCTTCCTCGTTACTGGAACCAAAATTTGGAATGAGTTACCACTACGTATAAGGTTGGCGGACAGCATTGGGTGCTTCAAGCACAATATGTGGACTAATATTTTTTCGCAGCAACAATTTTTAAGTAATTTTTTTGTATAGCTTATATTAGTTTCTATTTCTATTTGTAATTTTTACTGTATTATACTAGTTTCCATTTTTATATTGTTATTATTTTGAGAGAGGGCCACAAGTTTATTAGCTGTGCTATTTAGTGTTACCCTCGTAAAATAAAGTCTTTATTCATTATTTATTATTTATTTAAATTACAATGGAAATTAAATATCAATATAGTAATTTAAGGGTACCAGCACCCTGACATAACTAAAAAAGTTGAAAATGTCAGGGCGCTGGATCAATTAAATTAAATTATATGTTTACAGTGGAGTTGCAATGTAGCGAATGAATATACTATCATACACACAGACATAACACTAACATGCACACAAACACAACTGGGCAAATTTAGTCGTAACAGTGCTTTTCTTTTCTTCTAGATCAGACAATGAAGCAGATTTTTACCGCTGTTTTTTCCCTTATCCTATGTGTCACACTCGCCAAAGCGACAAACGTCACGAACTCAACAAACGCAAGCATCCCTACAAACAGCAGCAGCAATGCGACACAGCTAACAACACTGTATATTGGAGCGTTTTTTGATCTCAGTACAAAAGATGGATATGGTAGTCTTCCGATGGCACAACAGGCCATCGAAGAAATCAACAATAACACAGAATTGTTGCTAGGATACCGACTCGAGTTGGTTGTCAAGTCAACCCAAGTAGGTTATAAAAATGTTTATTATATAGTTAATCGCACGGGCGCCATGTTTTGTTACACGAAGACATTGCCCACGACATTATAATTGCTTGCATTTCGCGTGAAATTTCTGTATTGTAGTTGTTCACGCAAATGCCTACTTTACAACAGCAAAGCACGTCAACGGGCCACATTTTTTGCTGCCTTTCGAGTATTTTTTTTAACAACAACAAGGTTATTTGTACTGCAAAACTTAATTACTAATTACAAAATAAATTAATTGGAATGAAAAGGTCACCCAAAATAACCAAAAAGCTAAACTAGTTGGTTGACCACCATTTGAAATTGAAAGTAAGTAAGTCAGGAAGAGGGGATTCTTCTGGGGTTAAAATTCTTGTTTCCTAAAATTTACGTTTCAGCAAGTTTGCCTTGCCTTCTTAAAAATAATACAAAAGGTTCTGGCGTTTGTCCACCACAAAGATTTTTAACAAGCCCTCGAGAAAGCAGGTAGAAACGAATATTTTTAACGTCAGAAGAAGCCCGAAAAAACAGGGAAAACTTTTAACATTTTAAAGTCAGAAATTGAAACTCTCAGAGATACAATTACACGTTAATTTTCCTTTTAACAAAAAGCGCTTCTTTTGAGATGTATAGTCTTAAAACTAATTAAATTAGACGACTCCAAAATGGCTCACTGTAACATTTATTATTTAGAATCAAAGCTTTTGAGTTTGCAAAGAACCAAACTACTCTTAAAATGTAGAAAGCCTCAAAACAAGAGTTTTCTTAGAAAGAAACACAGCAAAGAGGTGATACTAAACCAAAAAGGTAGAGATTGCTAAATACCAAATGACGAATTTGAAAAATGTAGGCCCCTTTACTCGACATTGTTTGTTTTTTGTTTCAATAACAGGGAAATTTTGGAATTGGACAGAAAGTATTCAATGATTTTCTGTCCATCGGACCTACAAAAATCATGTTGCTGGGACCAGCAGAGGATTCATTAGCCAAGTCAGTGGCAGCCTACTCTGCAATACCTTCCGTGAATCTCTTGCAGGTATAAACGTTATTTGAAACCTTATTTACCCACCCTCTCCTTTCAGAAATTGTTATTGTTTCAGGTGTGAGTGTAAAGCGCGCGTATAGCGGGAGTTGCAAGGCACGAAGCGAATTAGAATTTTAAAATGTTTGTTTGTGGGGAGGGAGGAAAACCAGCTGAAAACCCTCGGATCAAGCATGAGAAACAACAACAAACTCAACTGAAATGAGGCGAGGCTTCTTACACAACGCCAACTCTGTTACGTTGCCCGACGCTTCCTCTCTAAATTTAGAAACAAGTGTTACTGTTCGGGCAACAAAATGGTGACACTGATGATAAAAAGTTGACAAACCTTTATTTTTTCTTTGCAGTTCTCTTACGGGACCAGTGATTTGGAGCTTGGAAACAAACGAGGCCTGTATCCAAACTTTTTCAGGACCAAGACATCTTTGGCTTCACTGGATGCACCGAGAATAAACTTTGTCAAAGAGTATGGATGGGATGAAGTGGGAATAATCTATGGAGACAGTGTGAATTATTTAGAGGTACAATGCTAACAGTTTGCTTGCTGGTTTGTTGGAGGCGTGGTGGCCTAATGGTTTGTGCGCTGTATCAACCCGTCCCGATAGGATCCCCAGCTGGCCATGGGCACTGCGTTGTGTTAATCTCACAGTGCCTCCCTCCACCTAGGATTATAAATGAATGAAGGCGAATTCTTGGGCATCTTCGCAGAATTCTGGGGAGGAGGGGAGGGGGGTAACCTGCGATGGACTAGAATCCCGTCCAATCAAGACGGAGTAGAAATACTCCTAGTCGCTTCATACTACAGAAGCCCCAGCTACGTACCGAAAACTATCAATCAGCTGGGCTTTTAAAGGGTTTTCCGTGATTTATTCTTAATTATTTTTCAGCTTTCCAACCAGCTCGCAGATAGACTGAAGCAAAACAACATCAAAGTACTAGCAGAAGTACGACTACAGGACAATGATCCAAACAGAGCTATAAGAACAGTCAAGGTAGTGAAAACATTTTCCGTTCGGTTTCGTATATCCTCAAAAGTGTCTTGGGGGTGAAAAGAAACCCATAGATTCTTACTAACAACAAGGCGACCAAGAGAGCTACCTCAAAGATGAGATATTTCGATACTGAAGTACTGTGTGAGTGTGAACCAGCTTCTTTTCTGCGGGAAAACACGATAGTACATTTTTGCGAAATATCGTAGTGGCGAAAACAATTGATCGCGGTGCTAGAAGTTTTATCATTTGCGATTGGCAAAGGGCTCAGCTACTTAAAAGTAGCTGTGCTAATGCACACCAAGTCTGGAGACACCTGGGAAAATTCTCACGCTGACCACATCGCAATGGACACTCTGACCTCGGTACGCTCAAATATGAAAATAACTGAACCTTTTTTGTCAAATTATGTAGAGTCTTACCACATAGCTGCTTCATTTCAACAGGACAAGGGCATACACGTTATTCTTGGAATGTTTCCACTTAATGTCGGGGCGAGAAAGATGATTTGTGAGGTAAGTTAGTGTGTATTGTCAGTAACTGTGTTCACGATGTAGGCCGCTCCTACCTAATAGTTCTGCAATTGGTGTAGGGTTAAATGGAGCCGAAACCAATTATGCAATTGCACGCATTTGATGAACGGTTACGGTCATTGGATGTTAACAGGAGCTAACTTTGAGAACGTGGCCTATCCCTTTAAATGAGCTACGTCACGGTTTGTGCCTAAATTTTTCAAAATCGTCATTTGAAATCCGTCTCAATCTTCTCCATCCTTAACCATCCCTATTCCTTTTTGTTTTACTATAACCTCTTTTCTGTTTATCTTCTTTAATAAACTGTTAATTTTAGGTTTCCCACGTGTTAAAGGACAACTGAAGGCGAAAACCCACTTTTAAAAAGTCATTCATACGAAAGCACATGATAAGTCGTAATCAAATCGCGATATTTTAGGATGTGAACTTACCTTTTAACCTGATTGTAGCAGCAAAAAGCTCCGTACCATTTTGGAAGACATGTTGAAGGCTTGGGCACATAGCATGACATCACAGTTCAGAAGATAACATCAGCTCCAAAATGTTCGAATTTGTTGCAGTTGGCTGTTGAAACAGAACGCCCAGAGATTCCAAAAGAGGGATAAGTTTCCATTGACTGCCATTAAAAAATAGGACGCTACTTAAGGAGTGGAGTGTTTTATTTACGGCTTCCTCGTTCTCTTTGCAGCATAAACATTCTTGTTGCCTTTCCCAGTTTTCACAACACTCGCATACACACCACGATGTATTTCCTCTTCGAGCTCATCTTGACTCTCGTGAACATAGTCTTCCTCTAACTCCGAGCTGTCTCGCATCGGTTCAAAACAATAAGGCTCGATCTCGGCCATAATACATTCGCAAATTTATCGACTTGAAAAAATGCATGTGCACTGCGACGTCGCAACATGGCGGCCGACATTCCTAATTTGGAAGTAACCGGCAGAAAATAGGTCAAAATGGTGGACGTTCAATTTCGAAAAATGGCCTCAGTATTTGGCCGTTTCTGTCAATTTCGGTCGGAAGAAATCGCTTTTTCTTTTTGTTTTGCAGAAATCTAAGTTATTTCTACCATTGACAGGGCTCAAATAAAAAAGAGTTTCTTTGGTCTTCCGTTCTCCATTAAGGGTAATTTGGTTTGTCACAGAAAAATATATCAAAGTATCGCGACGTAGCTTTTTTTTAAAATAGGCAGACACACCTGCTGGTTTTAACTCTCAAGGTCTAATATTAAAAAATGGATTCCATGTTGTCGTGCGTCTGTTCAGTAATAGATCACTGATGGCGTCAAAAAGTGGTACACGAGGCGATTCTGGCGTCTTCTGTGATCTATTACGGACCTTTAGCAATGATGACGAGGACGTGAACGTGAACGACCGGAAGTTGGAAATACGAGACTCGACGCTACCACGCATGCCCCGTGGAGCACGACTCGTCGTTCACACCTCGTTCAGGACGTCAATTGCCGCCATTTGCCGTCTTGTAGTGAACGAGAGTATGTTTCGTTGAGTTTTTGCATTTTTACGTGGTTTCTTTGAGGCTTCTTCACTCGAAATGGCTCGTCAGTGAAAGATAGCGTCCATAACATATTTGATCGGACCGCGAGGAAAAACAGATCACCAGGCAGAGATTAAAAGTAAGGTTATGATTTGTACATTTGTGGTCGCACTGCGTGTGAAGGAATGCCGGCGGATTGTGGCGATAAAATTGCACCAGGATACGTGTGTAACCTTTCAAGATATAAATCACATTCTGTCAATTGCATTACATTGTAATTTTTGCAATTTAATCTTGACTTCATTTTTAAATTTGAAAGACTTCCCGGCTTTAAAAATACAAACTATTCGTTTAAGTTGTGGTTTATGCAAACGCCGATAAAGTTAGCTTTGTTCTGACACGCGTAGTTCTCACATATCGTTATCGGCGGAGAGAAGTTTTAGCAGCCCACGAAACTATTTAAAAGACATTTTCGCTATTGACTTACACAGCACGAAACTCGTCCACGCTACCCGTCTGCTAAAGTGTTTATGTTTCCTGCCGTGGACGACTGTCTCGTCCCAGGGCTTAATCGACCAGACAAGTCTTCGTCCACGTCCTCGTCATCATTGCTAAAGGTCCCTATTATTGAACAGACGCACGACAACATACTATCTATCTGTTTATATAATAAAGAAACAAAATATAAAAAGCTTGACGTCATCAGTGTGTGTGTCCTTGGATAGATCATAGGTAGGAACCAATTAAAATGAATCCATAATTGGCTTGTTATATAATGTAACTAGATGACGCTTCCTTTGTAATTTTAGGCTTACAGAGAGCGCATGTACGGCCCACATTACGTCTGGATCTTATTAAACAGTCAAAACAATAATTGGTGGATACCGGGAAGGAACGAAGACAGCGCATGCTCTGATTTGGAAATGCAATGTCAAATACAGAACCACTTTTCGGTTTATCACACCAATGTTATTTCTCCCAGGGGACGATTTTATGAACACTCTAATAAGGTTAGTGCAGCAGTGTAGAGGTTTCTGATGACATAATGCACTAGAGAATACGTTCAGGTTTGTCGGGTACAGTGTACAGTGGCACTCTCCTACCCAGGGTCGCTCGGGAAACGAGCGACCCTTTAAAGATACGATTTGATCCGAAAATATCGGACTTCCGGTTGAGCTGCTTATGCCTACCTTCCAAAAGCTTGACGCAACGTCCTTATTGCCCCATGGGACGCAAAAGGCCTTCATTTTCTAAAGTCAGCAAGTGAGTATGATTGCTTACTAGCTTCCGGCAGACATGTCATTTTGTTCCGGGCTCCTACCAGTCCTTACTGCAGCGGTCCCAGATCCTAACACCCAATGCTGGGAGCTCCATATCCCACCGATGTCTACCTGCCACCTTCGAGTACGTTAGAAGTTGTCTGGGAGGTAATGTAATATAAAAACATAGTGGAATAGCTCTTTCATATTCAGGTATTTGTCTGAACAACAGAATGGAAGCCAGATAATCGACGACTACAGAGCAAGAGTGGACACTCACAATGACACTTCCAACAGAAGTAACATCTACTTGAATGTTTACGATGCCGTTTGGTCCATAGCATTTGTATTGGATAAATCAAGAAGCGAGCTTGTAAAACAAGGCAAATCGTTGGAGAATTTAACATACGAGGATGCGAATGCAACAGACCTGTTCAGAAAGACGGCTGAAAGCCTGGACTTTTGGACACCAAATGTAGGGGTAAGAGTACGAACATATCTCACGCCAAAATATATGTCACTGATTATTTCAAATTGAAGTTCATACAAATGTTATAACCCCTTGAAAATGGAAAGTAGGAAGCGCGGTGGCTGAATTGTTAGCATTACAGTTACTTTCAATAACATAAGGTGGCTTTCAAACCACTCACTAGAATTTGTTAGCATTACAGTTACAGCCACTTACTAGAAATTTTCAGCTTTTCAAGAAGTTGTATCACAGCATCAAACGCGAGAAATGATAAGAAAAACAAAATTGGGAGGGGGGATATTTTACGTACATTTAAAGCTAAAATTAAGGCTGTACTGTTGTTATGGTAACCAATAATCATTAAGGAAATAATCGCAACTAGTTTACCGATATTTGGAATTGCATGGGCATTCGCATCATACCATTATTTTAGCAGTAACTGAGCGCTGATCCATCCTAAGTCTAAGAGCTTAAAAATGCTGGAGACCGCTTACATCAACATAATTTATCCTTTTTGTCGTTTACAGTCACGCGTCAGATATTATGCCAATGGAGACCGGAGAAACGGCATTGTTCTGAAACAGATTGTAATACAAGGTTAGATATTAATAGATTATCACGTGCACGTAACATGCATGTTTTTGTACGTATATTATAAATGATTTGTCCAGTCTGACTCTTTCGTATAGTTTCGCTGCTAGTCTATTAACAATTATTGAGCAATATCGTGATTTGTCAGTGGCGAGCAGAACAATCATTTGCCGAAGCCGAAAGCCGAGACAAATAATTGATCTGCGAAACACCGACAAGTCGCGATCTTTTGCAAAAATCGAGTTCAATAATTATTTTATCATTCGATAGCCTAATGTGCTTAATTTTTGCCTAATTTCCTTCCGGAGTATAACAGTACAGACAAACCCATAACTTCACATTCGATAAATACGAGCTACAGTCTTTACTACCCAACTCGCCTTCTTTCATGTAATGCCAAAGAGAAATTTTCAATTCCTTCTTGGTGTTCCCGCTTTTTTTTTCCCCAGCCATCTACTAGCCAGGCAAGTTCTCCCAAACTCTGGGAAACAAGCTGCCATTTTTCCCAGAATTTGACACAACCACGCATGAGCAGACCAAATCACTGTTGGACGAAAATGCGCATGAGCAGACCATAATTAGTAGGGAGTTAATTGTAGGTCACGTGGCACGGTCTGGGCCAATGAACAGGAGGGAAAAAATGAATCGAATGATAATACAAATTATTTAGACTGGTAAACGGAGGAGAACTTGGCCTTCCCACGGGCCATTGCGTGGCTTATCGACGTTACGACGGTACGCTTTAGATACTTTTATAACCGCTTGTCCAGTTTAAGACGGAGTTCAATTCTCGAATACAGGACTTTGAGGTATATACTCTGCACATATTAATTTAAAACAGATAGGCACGAGATGTAGCTAGTATGAAAAGATTTTCTACATAGTAAATAAATAACTAGATTATCCAAAGCTATATGGCAAAACATGCAGAGTTTTTATTTTAACAACAGATGGCAAGTTCAGTATGGTTAGTGGTGGTAAATTTGATGTTGATTCAAACGAATTCACTGCATCGTCTGAAGTGCACTGGTTTGGTAAGTTGATAACCTTTTTATTTTGATACTCTCTTTGCTCTGCTTTACTCTGCAGTCGAGCTGGGAGCCTCAGATCATAGCTGTCTAAACTAAAATTTGTCGTTCTTCTCTCTCGTTGTAGCGGGCACTCCTTACACGAAAACGAAAGAGAACTATACCTACCGTACAATTGACAAAACGTTATTTATTGCACTGATTGTGTTTGCTTCACTTGGAATCCTGTACGCGCTGCTCTGTCTTTTGACGCTGATATTGAACTTCAAAAAGAAGTAAGTAAGAAGCGATGCATTTCACATTTTAATTCCTATCCCTTTTTTAAGCACGAAAAGGAAAATCTTCAACTGAAGGATATGATGTCTTGGTGTGCAATCAAATTCTCTCGTAACGGAAAAATGTACTCTGTAAAACGGAGAGCTCTATGAGACGGACAACTGGTGTTAGTCCCTGCGCGCCGTTAATTTCTAGTGAAACAAACAAAACTCTCTATTAGCCGGTCATCTCTCCAAGACTGGCAGTTGGTGACGATCCCATTGATGTCTGTTTTAGAGAGATTTTACAGTCTGGGGGTGAAAATTTTCAGACAGAGCTTGAAAGATTAATTTAATTCTTATCACCTTTTGTTCATTCTTTTCATTGCTGCATATTTTCGGCTTTATTTCTTTCCACTTTTTTCATCTTTATTGTATATTTTCTCACTTCCATGATTGTGTTCTGCTTTTTCGAGTATTATTCCATCCAATGGCTGTTTCCTAATTTTGTCGTCTAAATTAGCACTTTTTTTTTGCAATTTCATTGTACATGTAGTCAGATATTCACACTTTGTAATTACGTAATAACTAGCACGTTAATTTTATTTAATTTTATACAGAAGCTCATAATATCTGAAGGTCTCAACCTCGTTCCCAGGGTCTCTCTCTCACCGCCCCCTGGAGCGAGAGGACGGGAAGAAGAGGACCCTGGGAAGGAGAGGTTGAGAAAGTCTTTGACCGAAACGTTTTATTAATTTTTTACTCTTTTTACATCAGAAGATATCCTTCCTCGCTTCTATTTAACCACCACATATATTTTTTACACAGGATTGTGAAAAACTCCGGTCCAGTAATAAGCGTGCTGATAATTCTGGGATGTATTCTGAATTACATCACGGTCATTCTTTATGGCTTTGATTATTCGCGAGTGCCACCAGAAACCGTCACACGTCTTTGCAGGGTACGTAATGGAAACCAAAGTTAAACTCTCAGGCTACATCGCCAAGGGCGTGGCGAAGTTGAGGGTGTATTCTGGGGCGATTTTCCCCTTCCCCGTTTTCCACTCATTATTCACGCTGCCTGTAAAAGATATTTCCAATCACCGATTACTGTTACGTGAAACATAACTGGTATATATAGCTAGTTTGTAAACTGCCCATCTTAACTCACGAAAAAAAGGTCACTTCAGAAAGACATAACATGGATGTTGACAAGACAATCTGGTCAATGCACTGCTCTTTTTTTATATCAAACTAATTACAATACAAGTATTTTGTCTTCTATTGCCGAGTTTTCGAAAGTAGAGGTGTAGATTTATGTTTTCACCAGGCTATTATTGGGCTCGTTTGAAGAACGTTCTGTAATATACGCATTTTCGAGTTTTAATGTAAGACCTTGGCCAATTTAACTGCATCGCAATTCAATAGAGTCATCATTACTTTTTTCTGTCCATGGCAGGCTCGTTCTTGGACATTTGCAATTGGCTTTACTTTATCTGTTGGAGGCCTGGCTGCTAAGCTATGGATGGCTTATTGTGTACTAAAGGAGAGATTTGTCAGGAGTAGGGTAAGGTTTCCTCTGTCTAGAGTCGCTTCATCCATGGTTTCCTGTCTGAAGAAGTTTTCCTATCGATTTGAAGTACTAGGGTAAACTCTCTCTTAATAGACCAATTTGGCTAACGTGTTTACATCCTTGTTGCTATATGCTACCCAATTCCGATCATGTGATGATTCATTTGGGAGGCTACAATTGTGTAATTTGTCACACGCAACTGAGTTCTTTGGGGTATGTACGAAAAGAACACTTGTAACCTCCCAAATGAATCATCACATGAACTGAATTGGGTAGCAACAAGGAAGCGACCCCTCCCCCCCCCCCCTTCGTGCCGTTTTTGATTGTCTAATATTGGCTTTCTCTATACGACGGACAGTTGGTGCTGACCTCTAGTGTAAAGTTTCCCTTGATCTTTCCCAATGGAGCAAGATTAGTAGCAAATTAGTCAGCAAATTCTTCGTATTTCACATACAGTGACTTCTCAATCGTTTTCTATCTGAAATAAATTCCTCTCTTGCAGAATGTTATGATGTTCTGGATGATCGGACTTCTGGTTCTTCTTTTGATCATTGACGTCACCATCTTAGCTTGCTGGGAAACAAAAGATCCCTTGTATCGCACCCTTAAACAAGTCAGGTCCCAACCAGAGTACGAGTGTTTCGAGGTAAGCTGTTACCAAACACGCTGATGGCACATTTGCTAACTTGAAACGCATTGCTTGTTAGTTAGGCAAGATCCAACTGAGTCAGAACAATTATGTATGTCTGGCCGTTTATACACTAACGTTGACGTGAGATAATTAGATTTATTTCTTTTTAGGCTTCCAATATATAATTATTGCATAAAAGGTAGTTTGGTTCAAAGTAGAGAACTGCTACATGCGCTGAATACTAATGAGATATAATAACATGGCAAACATGTTCGCTTCTAGCCACAATGAATTTTGGAGGAATTTACTAAAAAGTTCAGAGCCATATCATAGGGACAGAAAGAAAGGTCTAGTTAAAGGAAAAAAATACTTCACGTGCAAAAATACTTCCAGTGAGTACCCACACGAATCATTCGGTATTGCCACCGAAGGTTTCCACCAACGTTAACTGAAATCGCTTTTCGTATTGCCGTTATTTCCAGTCGATAACAGCTGACACATTCCGTGCAGAGATTGAAGTCGTGGAGCACTGCGACTGCAAAGACATGACCCTATGGCTACTACTAATCCTCTCGTTCAAAGTGTTGCTTCTTCTAGCCGGTGGATTCCTCGCCTGGCAGACAAGGCGGCTGTACATTCCTGCCCTGAATGACACACAGCATTGCGTATCTTGTATGTTTGTGGTGTTGGTGTTTTGTGTAGTTGGTTTGATAGTAGCCTTCGCGGCGACCATGTACCCAAGCCTCCTCTATGGTGTTATTGGAGTTCTTATAATTATCGCTACAACACTGATGCTCGTGTTGCTCTTCACTAGTAAGGTAAATTAAATAATTAAAAGGGAAGATTATAGTACCTCACAAACGTGAAGCAAACGATCAGACTTTAAAAAACCGGCATATTGGAGGGAAAGCTTCAAACAGTAGAAAATTACTCTTGGCAGATTGAGTTCGCTTTGTTTTGGATGTACCAGCGCGTAGCTTTGCCCCCCCATGGGTTGCTTTTGTCCCATGTTATTGCCATCTCGAATGGACCCTCGCAACACAAAGTAAATTTTTCTCTTTTATCATCCAGCTAAAGAGACATAGGGAAGGGATTGAAAACAGAGTGAGGATAGATATCTTGCTTATTTCAGTTGAAGGAGACTGTCTACGAAAGTAACTACAAATCCATTTCTAAACACGTTTTTTTCTTTGTAAGTGCGACGTTCTTCGTTCTTTTCACGATGACATCGATCAGAACGCCATTCCTGAGAGACCTTTTGAAAAAAGAAAACGTTGTCAACAATTTTTCAACAGAAAACAAGTATTTCATCTGTCAGGAAATGGTATAGTTAGTTTTAATGGACTTAATTTGTTGTAAAAGAGTCAACTGTGATTACATATAAGTGTCATGTGGGCATAAATTAGATTATTTTAATTTGTCCTCAGATCGTTCGTTTGAGCTGCAAAAGGAAACGAGTTAAAAAGGTTGGAGCTGAAGAGAGTTCGGAGGGTAGCACTACTTGCGCCTGCGGTTCAACCTGTGAAAAGTTTTGCTCATGTTGCGCATGCTCAAGTGCTTGCTGTATTTCCTTTTGGTCATGTTTTCCATGCTGCAACTTGTACACCTGCCTTCGTTCGATTTTCTGTGGGTCCCAGGTCCATCCGGCTTCGAGTGCCGGAAGAGAGAGCAAGTCCGACTTCTACATTGGAGGCCTTCTTCAAGACAAAGATGCAGAGATAGTCTACCTCAAAAACGAGCTTCTCCAGGTGAACATTAATTGTCAAGAATACTAATTCCTCATGCCCCCCCCCTACCCCTCCCTCATATATCCTTTTAACATCAAAACAATATGGGAAAACTGAACAACGAAATTTTGACACTTTTGCTTAAATGTTCTCGTAAGGTCCTTCTGAAACGTTCTGCATTCTTTTCCTTTCCATTCTTATCCATAGAAAGAAACGATGCTCAGTAATCTAGGCCGACGGCGAACACTAAAAACTAACGCGACACAAACAGTCGATGACGGAAGTTACTACTGGGAAAACGGCGATGACGACAGCACGTTTGACGCAAGCGGAAGCGGAAGTGAAGCTGAGAGTTTTACAAGTTCTGATGGAAGACGTCGTTTCCGGCGCGCGGCCAATAAAGTCAGAATTTTCAACGAAAGCCTAGATTATTCACATGTGAAAAGCAAGGTAGCCGTTATAACTCAAATTATGCTGTATTTGCTGTCGAAAATTGCCTTGTTGATACTTATGTAACGGTGTGACTTGTTGTGTCTGACAGGGCCACTTAATAAATAACAACAACATAGCGTGATAGGATGACCAGAATCACCCAAACTACTTACACTTCATTGTGTGGCAGAATGGCGCAAACATGACTGACCTAATGTGAGCAACCATACAGCGGAGTCATTTATAAAATTACCCAAGCCTGATTCTCAGACGTCCGAAGTCGGCCCCTTCGCTTCCCCATCTATGTTCAGTCAAGGGTAGTTTTAGCCTGATTCTCGGGGTCTGCGATCGACCTCGGCGTCTACGACGCAAACTAAATACTTGTTACAGAACAGCCTACAAATAGGTTTTCAGAGTACCCTTACTGAAGAAACGTGACCTATTTATTATTTTGATCTCTTTTAGGTCAACACAGGATTAAGCAAAGCTTCCCTATCTCCTTTTTCTACACAATCCAGAAAGAATTCACGAATGTCAGTATCTTCATATCCAAATGAAGATTTGCGCAAACTCAGAACATCACTAGCAGAGGTAACTTAAACCATCATTGTTATTTGCATTGAAACTTATTGAAATCGTCAACACGTAAGTGATGACAATAGAGCATCATGGGAACGTTTCCATAGAAACATGGCTACAATATATCTTCCTCTGCTCTTCAGAGAGATGATGAAATCACAAGATTACGCAAAGAGCTCGAGGCTCTTAAGTCGAGAGGGTTTGCCGGGAATGCACAAGAAAGCTCCCCATTAGAACAGGTACGGACAAATAGCAAAATTCTGTTTTAAATGAGCACTGTCACAGGGTTTTTGGTGTTTTCAACTTTATTCATTGCTAAAATCATTACCTTTACTCGTACTCAAAATCCTCCTGATGGGCTTAAAAGAAGATATGAAACGAATTATGGCTCAGAGAGCAAACCATAATGAATTTCTGTCGATGTTTTCAATGAGTGGCTCTAGAAATTGAAAAACTGTCCACTTCCAGCCTTGCCATCCTGAGTGATAGGCGGCAATGAAAGGCTTCAGTGTAGTGATATAGTCTTAGGTAACAAAACTATAAAATTATTTTTGGGTTTCCTTTGCTGCAGGAGCATATTTCAACATTTTAAAATGACGCCAAAATACCGTGACAATGCCCCTTCAGTTCGAGAACCTCACACAGTGACAGCACCCATTGCTCGTATCCATCTTGCCTTGTTGACTGCTGGTTATGGCGTTTGACTTGGGCTTCATTTCAACGAACTATCAAGAGAAAATGAGACAACAGTGAGGGAAACTTAAAGGGTTAAGGTTGTCTTCAAATGAAAGGAAACCTTGATATAATAATAGTTTGCCAAAGAAGAAAAACGCCAAAGGGACAACAACAATAAACTGAGATGAAACGAGGAGAGTTTTGAATGAGGAAAATTGACAAGGATTGCAATTGGCAGACTTAATTTAATTTGGTTTTTCGATAGATACCATCTGCAACAGAGCTCCTTTAAGGACACCTTTCTAGAAATGATAATTATAGGGAAGTTCATCCCGCATCCAATTCAGGTATAGGACTGACTATAAAATGCAAAGTACAAAGTACAAAGTGCAAAGTGCAACGTGCAAAGTGTAATCATAGTAATCTTGTTTTCAGAACGTTAGCTTCGTTATGTAGTACGTCGCTAACCAAATTGACGATTCTAAGGATGAGATCGGCATGCTACTTATCATGCAAGAGTAAAACCAATGAGAAGTTTTCTAGTAATTCAACTAAACCGAATTTGTTTTGACCCCTTCTAGGATCCAGTAAAAGCCTCCCCAAAAGCGCAACAGATACTATTGATTCAAACACCAGCAACACCCATTCCGGAAGAAAAAAATGAACTGGTTACTTCCGCTGCTGAACATGTGGTATCTCCCAATCCTTCAAAGCCAAACGTGAAAGCGAATGACGGTGGAATGAAATCCACATCTGGGAAACCTACAACTTTGACAAAGACACAGGACAGAACAAAGAAGAAGAACTCATTTGGCCCTGGTGGCTCGTGGCTGTTCGACGACCAATCAAAACCCGGTAAAGATGACGGTAAACCGGACAAACCGGGAAAGCCGGACAATATCACCTCACTCGGTTCTACCGGTTTTGGAGAATCGTATGACAAAAAGAAGATATTTGCACACGAAAACACAACACCCAGTACCAAAAATAGCCCTGAGGTCATTCATAAAGCATCTTTACCCAAAGAAGATTCTCAAGCAAAAGTTTCAAGTTGGCTCTTCACGGACAGCGTGACGAAAGATACAAGCGAAAGGAACACACAAGCAACTGAAAATAAGAATAAAATGGACGACAGAGAAAATAAAGACAGCGAGAGTGGTAAAGATGTTAGTAATAGCGGTGGGGGGATCGGTTCAGAAAGTAAGGACGTTAAAGATGACACTGGAAGAAACATAGAGATGATTGGCGAAGAAAATGAAGAAAATGATGATGATGATGATGATGATGACGACGACGATGAAGAGTATGTCGATGGTGACGACGGGGAAGATGAAGATGATGGAGATGGAAGTAAAGAAGGTAATGCCGCAGACGGAAACCTCACTGGTGCCAAGAAATTCCAAAGAGGAAGAAGACGCAAAAAGATAGGACACGGCAAATTAAAATGGAACGCTGCGTCAAAAATTGACACTGGCTCAGGTGGTTACGTGGCCCGGAAGAGTGTTAAAAAGATTCCTACCTTTAAAAACAACTACTCGCACGTTCGGTCACGACTATCAACTGTTAGTGAGAAGAACACCGCGGGTATCAAAGAAGCGGAGAAACCATCACCTCCACGGCAGCGGAGCGTGTCCATAAGCAAAACTCCACTTCCTGACTATTCCAGTGTTCGACCGCGGCTATACAATGGTGGAGGGAGATACAACAGCGAAATACCGAGTACAGTGCCAAAGGCATAACAATCTTTATGATGCTAGGTCTATAAGAGTGGAGAGGGGGAAGGGTCTTAGGACGTTACCTTAAGATTGCCAACAGTTACTGAGTTACTGATGCGTGTCCTAGAGATGAAATTACAGGAAAACTGGACTGAACATACTTCGGACGCAAAACAATATGACAAGAAAAAGAAATATGAATTACAAGGAAAAGATTATTATGTGACTAACTACAGGAAACAGACCAGATGACAGGGCAGTTAAAAAATCTGAGTTTGGTGTTCCTGGCGTCGTTTAAGATAGTGCAAAATAAGCAAACGATATTGAAATTCTCCAAATAATCGTGTGAAAGGCTGTTAGTCTAGGGGTTTTGAACAATGACTTTTTACAATGACTTTTATCAGAAACTCTGACGTGCCATCTATTGGAAGTCCGCGAGTCTGGTTGGCAATCTCCCTACGGTGAACTGGCCCGAGATTTATGTCGTCTAATTGTTTAAGTAGAAACTCTAAAGGACTGCAGACCAAAAGAGCACCTTTAGCCAAAAATCCAAAAAAGTGTTTAACAACAAAGAGAAAACAATGGGTTATGCGTGTTGTTTGGCTTAAAAAGTACATAACATGGTATGCTTTGGGCTTCATCCCTTTCAGAATGTCCACTGCCCCACGTTAGCAATTCAAACTCGTACTCGAAGTGTTAATTATGGTTAATTTCTTCCTAAAGCCCTATCCAAATGATGGCCCAGCAGCACCTTGTCGAAGCGGCGGTACCATTGGGCGTGGAAACAATAGATAAAAATTCCTAAACAAAGCCTCTCGCCCTGATAACAATGAAGTCTATTGTCAAGGGGAACGAATGAAAAAATAGGTTTATGTGAGGTGCTGGACTACCGCCCCATGAGGATGATGAGAGTTGGCCTGAAACTCTGATGCACTCTCATTGACTCTCGTACGCTCTCGTTGAGTTTGAACGTGCTCAAAGCTTTCATAAGAGTTAATGAGAAATTTTCTCGTTTCCCCGGGAAGATGGTAGTCGATGAAAGTTGATTACAAATCAAATGAGTCAACTCTCATCAATTCTCATCCTCGTCTGGCCCAGGCTTAAAAGAAGTTCGAGAGGATTAATTCCAGGTCAGCTATTTACTAGTCTATAGCGATTAGTGATACATTAACAAAGCGATAACAGTAATGTAAATGAAGCAAGATGGAAATAAAATTATGTTACGTCAGAAACAAGTTAATTCGATATATTTTTATTATTATTGTTTGTTCTGTTTTGACCAGAAAGTCTTGCTTCGTTGTCGATTTGGTTCGTTTTGTTTCGCACTCCCTACGCGTTTTTGTGTTCCTGAATGCCAACAGAAGCTAGGGAGTGAAATCTTCCACTACAGAGAAAGTGTTTTGTTTTTCAGTTTCCCCGTTCACATCTGAGGGGAAAACGGACGAAGGAAACGCAAGGAATGGAGTCCGCGATCGCTGAGGGAACTGTTCAGCCTGGAAGATCTTAGAAAATAGATCGCATTTACTTCCGAGTCGTTGTCATTTGGCTCAATGATTTCAATGGTTTCAATGAAGGGGCAGTTCAAGTTCATTCGCTTGGTTATTACACCGCAGTATTTGTTTTGTGCGATTCCGTGCGAGTGGACGCGGACGTAAACAACGTCTTCCACTGAGACAGAGGATGTGTTTTAAGAGGAGCCTTTCTTAACCTTGGAGAAGGTTTTTTACTGTCTGAAGTTTCAGTATTCCTTTTTAAAAAAGTTATGCTGAACTACGGTGGCCTGCCTGGCCTCAGTTTTTGTGTTTTGGTAATATAAGTCGTCTGTATTTTCCCACTTTGATGTCTACGCACGAGGGTACTTGGCGCAGGTACATATTGCAGCGACATGTAACAGTGACAAAAGCATGTGTTGTTCACACGTAAGTGAAATGCGGGGACGTGAAGCAGGGATATAATCACAATACGTACAAATACATGAAATTGTAACGGTGACATGTCCCCCGTACATTTTCATGTGCGTGTACTGTATGTCCCCGCAACGTGTCCCTCTTGCATGTCCCCTGCAACATGTCGCTGAGTCGTGTCTCCTCGTGTGTTACAAAGAACTGAGACATTGCAACTCCATACATTGAATACTTTGACTTAATCTTTAGAGCCGTTTTCAAATGAGTGTCGTAAAACCAAACCCAAAGTTATCATTCTGGCCAAGAACAAGGGCCAGGCAATCCCGGGACTCAGGAAATCCCGCGACCGAATCAAAACAGTCAAAGCTTGCGAGAGATAGCCACAATTGGTTTCGGTTTTAATTCTTATTGGTCGAGAAAGCTGCGCGAGGTTTTCAAGGCAAGCACTATACGTAGCAATGCAAAGCCAAAGCGACGCGTGAATTACATTCGACACCCAAGTGAAAACCACTCTAAGGGAAAGTAATGTAGTTCTCTTTACAAGAGTTTCTCCAGCCAGATGCAAAAAACAACGGAAGCCATATCTGTAGTAGGCTCATTCTATAGAATCCCCTTGGAGCTTCAAACAATACAATCAGAAATTCTAACATTTGATGTTTCGTTTGGTTGCGTAGCAACTTTATACTACGTCTAGTCAGAGTCCTGGTTTTAAGGGTTTCAGTAGAGTTAACCGTCAACCATCAAACAGCCGAAAAAAATAGCGTCAACCCTAAAGTGCCATCACTGAGGCGTTCTTGTTTCTTGCGGCGGTATGGAGAAAAAGTCAACCGTCAATATGATAGTCAAGAGTTCAACCGTTAACCGTGAAATGCCCTAAAATGTTTACTATGAACAGTAATAAAACACTATTTTTAACCATCCAAAGTATCACCCCCACTGAGACCCTTCTTTTTTTATTCTATCGAGCGTAAAGACTAATTAAGCAAGCGCAAGAGGAAAGATGGCCGTGGGAACATTTTTCGCTCGCGCTCTTTTTCCGGTTTCACGCTCGATGGACAAAGAATAAAGAGGGGCTGCATAGCGTCTCTTGTAACGCAGTCATTGGAGCCTCAAAAAGGATATATCATTTATACGCAGCGTCGTCCTTTTATCTAAAGAACCCTGAAGAACACTTACAATTCCATTTCCTCGAACCTTTGGCAGACCTTTTTTTGTTTAATTTCAGTCCTTGATTCCATGTAACGTTATCTAAAGGAATATTCTTTTTTTAAAAAAATAGAAATTCACAAACTTTGAATATAACAATTCGTATTTAAAAACATTTTCAAGATTCGAAGGAAATATGAATACAGTTAAATTTGAAAGAAACCGTCTTCTCCAGATTATAACACATGGTACTGAAATGGTGCTTTATAAAGGGAAACAAAATCTAAAACAAACGAAAAAACAGTCAGTCCTATTAATGGAAGGTTTAGTTACGTTTGAGCTAAACCAAACTTGATTTTTTCATAAATTGATGTTAATGAGGAGATCAAAGCCTACCGAATTAGTAAACTGTCGTGGAGTGTCGTGACATAATCCTCGCAGCTGGCACGGTTCAGTATACTCAGCATTCATCCACATGTAGACGTTTTGATAAAGCAGCGTTTTCATGGTGTCCAAAACTAGCCCTCGGTGGTGAACGTTATCTAAGGTAAGCATGAACGAGTCGAATGTACCATATTCGAAAATTTCTGCTGCTGATAATTTCATTCCATTTGGCCAGTCGCTCCTCCTCGTTTTCCCGTTTGCAGCTGATGTTTGTGTTAGTTAAGGATTGTTTATATCAATCCGCTTTAAGCTGACAAGGCGCCTTACCCAAATCCTTCTACGTGCAGAGGCTCAACGACCAATTAAGAGTTTATTTAAAGGTGCTACGTCATCGTTCGTGTACTTTGAAAAATTGAGCCTAAGTTTTTCAAAATCGTCATTTCCAATCCGTTTCAATCTTCTCCATCCTCGGCCATCCTTGTTCCTTTTTGGTTAAGTATCACTCTTTTAATGTTTTTCTTCCTTAGCAAACTATTATTCTTAGGTTTCCCAAATTTGAATAGGAAATAGCACGACCTCGAGTACAATTTGTGATTAATAGGTACAAGTGATGTTTTGAAAGTTCTCAAAATTACACGGGCCTTTGAGCGAGTGCAATTTGAGAACTTTCAAAACATCACGAGTACCTATTAATCACAAATTGTACGAGAAGGTCGTGCATTTTTTTGTTTATAGTACATTCAACAAAATTAAAAGAAAACAGTCCGCATCTGTTTCTTACCTCTGCATAAAATCGCTGAAGAATTTTGTAGAGTTCTTCCGTCGAATATTCTTCAAGATTAGGGTTAAATTTATCCAGGTTTGTGTGCTTTTCTTTGTATTTTCGTTGGTTGCTGTTTCTTTAAGTTTTTGAAGCTCTTTCTCGAAAGCAAATCTGTCGGCCATTTTGTCTCGCCATTTCAAATTTGCCTCGCTTGCCCGCGTTGCTATAGAAACGTAATACGTACTCTGCGGAGTACAATTTGGGATTAATTGTGCTGCTCTCGTCCAATCAGAACAAAGTAATTTTGTTGAGTGAACTATAATTAGGGTAATTTAGGTTGACGACGAAATAACTCAAAATATCGTGTCGTAGCTCCTTAAGCTCAGAAAAAAAAAGCACAAGTAGACGTAAAAATATTTATGTTCCCTGCTTTTGTATTTACACTTTGTCAAACGGTGTTCGTTTATGATACATTTATTAGGGTGACAAAATATTCATTTCTAATTACGACAACAAAACACTGTCCAATATTGACGGCGTGTGTTGACAGACCATTAGCTACTAGATAAGAGGATATGAGAGGATGTTGATACCCCTTATATTCCGAGAGAAGGAGGGTACTCCGTATATGGTATTGTGCAGCCTCAAAGTGTATGGTTTTTCTTGCAGTTTTGGCCTGTCGTAGCATATATATTTTGGCAACTTTAATCTAATGGATGTTTGCGAAAACAAAAGCAATTCCTGAGTAAAATAGGGTCTATTTTGGGGTTCAGGTATGAAACAGAGAAAGGAAATCGGTTCAATGGTTTTGCACCGCACACAGCCACATACAAATATTTGGCCAGTACCCCAAGGGACTAACGAAGAGCTGACAGACAGAGCTGGTCCTTTCAGGGCGAATACTATGGTGTAAGGAAAGTTCGAATTTGGAATAGATAATAGCAGGTGATGCTTAACTAATAAACGTAACGTGAAGATTATATAAGGTGATAAGGCAAATAAATATATACAATGTTGAAACTTCAAAAGATAATAGCGATATGTACTAACTGTGCTTGCCAGTGAAAGACCAACAGTTTGAAGGGAGCTAGAGTATAGAATTTTTAACTCATATTTGTTTTTAGTTGAACCGGCCCAGATACGAAATTTTAGGAAGACGAAATGACATGCAGGTGTTTTCTAATCTATGCGATGACTTCTGTTATTGACAATTTCTCTTATTTTGATGTTATTTTTTGCTACGTAATTATGGTGCTGATGGCCAATTATGTTTTTCAAACATACAGTTTCAATGAAACTGGCAGAATATTTCTTTCTTTTGTTAAGTTGGATGGTTTATGATTTTTGTAATGCACTAACTGTAAATTATTCCAAGAATATTTTCAACAGCAGAAACTTGAATAAAACCATTATGGGTGGTATATTAATATTAGCCACCTTTTCATTATCCAAACCATCTTTTCGTACTTTGCATCTCCTTTCATATGCAAAAGATTGTGATCACGATTTTAAACAGTTAGTGTCATTTCAATTTGCGTCACCCCTGTGGGCAAAATATTGTCCACCGAGGTATCGATTCCCAGGAGTAGTCCAACCAGGTCCCGGATAATGTTGTAGTCTCCCGGATGTTGTTACTTCAATACAAACTATCACTGTCGGTGTCCCGACGTCGCATTTTCACTTTATTTCATAAATTTTACTTAGACGCAGCTTGGATTTTAAGACTTCCGCAAAGTTATTCACTGTTGTGAATCCTGTATAAATTTCGTTTGGTAGATTACATATGTTCGAACTGCTGTATCTACTCTCTACAATCAGGACTCAGTGCAAGTGAATTATACGTCGATGGATCACGGACTAAACGGAAAATAATCAAAGAGAAGTTTTGAACGAGCATGAGATAATTCATATATATCACGCCGGAGCGAAAGTTGGAAAAATCGATCGAACGGCAACGAAATTAATGATATCACAAGAACTATAATAGGTAAGGATATGCTTTTATATATAAAAAGTTGTAGATTTTTGTACGGGCTTCCAAATAATATAGTTTTAGTCTAGTTGTGACGTTTCGGATCTCGCGGTCGCGGTTTAAGATACCGATTAGCACAGGGAAGATCGAAAACATGAAATCAAAATATTGACGCTCGGTTTTGCCCAGCGCTGTTGGATGCTGCTAAAGCGATAACTCGTTCTTGGAAACTGTAGCTTTGAAAGCGCGCGGTTGAACGACCACGTTGATTTACGCTTCTTTTCGCTGAGCATGAAAACAACAAGATACCTTAAAATTCACGAAATACTAATATATTTCATCGCCAGGGCATTATAAAGGTCATCTTCCAATGACTTCGATAAACCGCGAAATCGAATCACATTGCCAAAATACGAAACTCCACGTAACATGAGGTAGCCAAGATTAAACGAACGATGTACGTTGTTGTTATGGTTCATTGTGTCCAAACGAAAACATTTCAGTTTTTGTCACTTGCTAGTGGTCCGTTTTAATTTAAATATCTGATTTCTTAAAAAGAAGAACTGTAGCAGCTTTGATCATAATCAAATATATTTTCTAGTTTCCTAGTAGAAGCTATCCATAGCCATGGTTTTAAAATGACGGGATGAATGTTCACTAGACCAAGTAATAGAAACAGCCCATCTGCAATTTTAATTCGAAAAGCAATTAACCAGTTATTTTTAAAGCATTTTTGGCAATTCCATATGCAATTATGGGCCATATGGAACTTCTTGTCTAAATTTTCAGTCAAGATTGGATTTCCAAAAATTTCGTGACCTTTAACTTGTAAAATTGTTGTGTCAGTTTGTCGACGGCTTGTATGAAATTTGCAAATACAATGATTTCGCGCCGGGTGACATGGAGTGACTACAGGATCTTTACAAATGAAAATTGCTTGAATATTTTGACAAGCCAGACTGTTTGTACACAAACAAGTTGATACTAAAATAGACACAACGATTTCATGACCTTTTCTACAATTGCAGTATGTTCTACCGCTGTACGATAATCAATAACGCCGGGATAATAAGCCGCATGGTTTTATCAGTAGATTATTTGATTCGCGTGCTTCCACGAACTCGTCAGCATAAGCGAATTTTTACGCATATTCAATTTGCTACACTGCCAATTCCAGCACATTTGCAATAGCAGCTTTATGTTTATACTTTGCTACGTTACCGACGTTGAAACAAAATACAATATAACGGTGCGAGTGTGAAATTAGGTTTTGTTGAGTCAAGGTAAAGGCCGATACATGCTGCTAGGGGATTAAGTTTGACATTGCTATGCTTTTATCCGTGTATAAAATGAAACTTAATGTTTCAAACGCATTTTCGTCCAGTTCAATTTCGATTCTTAAGGATGTTCTGTCACGGGTGATATATCTTGAAAAGTTTAACCAATTTTTTTTTTTCAAGCTTAAAGGGGCACAGTTACCATGAGTAAAGTCAGGTTTTGCAATGTTTAAAATTGCCTTTAGTCAAAGGAAGCCTGGAATAGTAGTTTACTAAGGTAGAACAACACGAAGGGTGCACCAATAAACAAGGAAGGATCAAGGATGTCTTTAATGAGGAAGATTAGGAAGGATTTGACAAATTTGAAAAATTTAGGCTAAACTTTTCAAGCTGTATCATCCGTGACCGAGCTCCTTTAACAGTTACCAGGAGTCCACAGTCCTCAGTGTGGTTCCTTGCAAGTCAACCTTGTTTCTTCTCAGTTCACTGTTCCTTCTTTGGTGTTTTTCTTCCTCGGTAAACTATTATTTCAAGGTTTCCTTTGATTTGATACATTTAACAAAGATGACGCATTTCATGGTGATTAAACTTCTTAACAGTGTCACGGAGCTACGAATTTAAATTGCTAAACAATTCATTCGCACAACTGTGACCACGACCTCGAAATCGAGACCGCTGTGCATCTTATTAAAAATGTTATTTTAAAATTCCACATTTGAGATCCAAAAAAGAAAAAAAAAATCGTTTAATTTATCAAAGTATTTAAATCGAGACGATGTTACCTTGTAGCTTTTGGCATGGTCATTTTTATGCCATTGTTCTGTATTTGTTCAATCAAGTACTGTACTGTATTCCAGTGTATTTAACAGTACCTTTCGCTTTAAATATATTTCTTTCTTCAGTTTTAATTAAGACCTTCAGCACCGTGCCACTAATCATGATCAGCAAACAAACGAAAATTGAAGATTTGAATTTTGTATTACAATATGTCATCTAAGGCATGACTTCGTCAGAATTAAATTATTGAATTCTCATTTAAAAAATAAATTTATTTTCAGAAACAAGGCAAAACTGTGAAATTGGAAACAAAGCAAAGACTAGCTAAAAATTTTAAAAGTTGGATTAATCGTGTAGAATGTATCAAAGTTACTACAAAGCGGAAATTAATGAATTTAAAGCTAAAACCAACCCAGGCGCACAGACCATCGGATAAACTCGCTCAGCAGTTAGCTTAACACAGCCAACATTTAGGGTGCATTCGGTTGGGAATTTTGAAATCCGGATTACTCGGTTTTCCTGACAAAACAAAATCAAAAACGGATTTTGACCGAATTGAAAATCGGTTTTTAGATGTGTTAGATTTGTGTTTTATTGGGAATTCCGAAATTCGGATTTCAGAATCCTCGAATTCAACCTTAGCAATCACCCTTCTGCCTCTATAGGCACTGACAAAAGGCCTACTCCGTTTTTTGGACTTTCTTCTAGTCTCTAACTACAGCTGTAACGCTAAATATATAAGAAGACGTTCGTTATTTTTCTATTTGTAAACGAAAGCCGTATATAAGTAATAACATTATTGTGGAATCTTTTTAACGCTTGAGCTAACAAAGTTATACTCAAATCTACGAAACGATTTTCTCAGCTGGTCGGTAAAATACTTTTTTTAGTTTAGTCGGCGCGGTTTTTGATGAATTTGACGTACGCAACCAATTCATAGAGCTGACCGGCATTCTATTCAATTTGCTTAAAGTTGTTTGGTTGGCCGCTCTCCAGAGACAAGCTTACATCATTTGTCTGTCATTTGGTTTCAGTTTAGTACTATATCTATTTCTTCAACTGCCAAGGGAAGCAAAATCGGCGAGTTCAAAGGTAGCGCCCTCCTGTTCGAGTTATCATCGGCGACAAGCTCGAAGCAGTGGCGGTTTGGGAATTCGGGATTTCAGTACATCAATGTAATTCCATACAATATTATTATTTGCCCGTCTACGTCAAGCCGTTTTAAAATTGCAAATTATGAATCTTTAAAAAGAAAGACAAAAAACACTCAGGCATTAGTGTTAGCATGGTACCACTAAGTTATAATATTTCATTTTGTGGTAGACTATGAGGAGCCCATCTTGTCTCTCAGTTAGTGAATTACCGTATTTGCGCGGCAGGCGTTTCTTTCTCTGTATTTCTTCTTTCAACCTAGCGCGACAAACTAACAGAAAAGAGGACCGCTCATAGCCTTATTCTATGAGTATACATATCTTGCGTAAACAAGCTGCATGTATATGTACATTGTATTCACACCTGCAAAGAAGAACAAGCGTAAGTTAGTACACTCACAGTTATTTACAATGCCAGCTTGCTAACTGGTACTTTGTCCTTTACGGACGAGCATGTTGTTATTCGAAGAAAAAAAAAACGCCGATTGTAGAAAAAGAATATTTTTCCGTGGAAATTGGATACAGGCTATAACATGTTGTGACTGGGAGAAACTGCAAATGTAAAGGCTCGTCGGCAATGCAGTAAATTCATCATGATTTAAAGAGAATACTGCATTGTGCTCCCCGTGTTAATGGTCTGCAGCGTTGCTAACAGCGTGGATAAGCCGTCGATTTTATTTTGGATAAAGGTAAGCTATCACAATAAAGAAATGAGTTCACAAAATCAAACAAAAAATAATCGAATCACACCGTATATGGAAGGAGGAAGGTGGGATGGCTAGTAATTGTGACTGAAAAACCAAACAACGTCTACAGTAGGGTGATAAATCAGTAACATAATATAGTTATATTTAATTTTTCTTCATGTTTTTCAGGATATGAACCTTGCCTTTAGCTGACCGAAAGCATGAATTTGCTGAATTATTGGACGTTTTGTCTTGTTTTTCTGACACTAAATCCCCGTTTCTCGTCAACATTTAATGATACGGACTCTATCGGCGCTGAGGTGAGATTCAACGCAACTTGGGGAGGTTATATTCCGACGACCAGCCCGAGAGGGAAACACGAACTTCACATTGCTGGGTTCTTTAATTTAGATTCTCGCAATGGTGCCGGGTCCCTAGAAGCGGCCAGAATGGCAGTGGAAGAAATCAACAGCGACTCTAGATATCTTCAAGGTTATAAAATTGTTCTTCACCAAGAACGGTCAACGAAGGTACAATTGTTTTTCTCCTTGATGCATGTATACGTACAAACGCAGGTGGAACACAGCTTGATCGAGTCATTCCTTTTGTTCTCCGGAGTTCGTGCAGGTTCTACAAGTACTATTATTACCATTTTGCACGTTTTATGTTTTCTTTTTTGCGCAACTAATACTGTATGGATTAAATTTTATGTGGTTGATATCAATGAGGCTCAGCAAATAATACATTTGCACTGAGAATGAATGAAGAAATCCAGCAAAACAATCGATGGCGATGAGATTCGAGAATAAATCTTCTCTTAATTGCATGTTTTGACTTCGACGTTTTTCCTCGGTTTATGACTAAAAAATGTTGCCGGCACTTTCCTTAAACACTGACAAAACTATAATAAAAACACTCGACGCAAATCTAAAATTATATGCCTTCATTCATTCAATTTTAACGATTTTTTTCTTTGGCGATTTCATCCACTTGTTTTCCGCCTAACGTAGATATAATCAATAATTTAATTGCTCCGGCTTTGTAATGGCGATTGTTGAATTATTTTCAAATTGTTTTATTGACTTGTTAATAAACTACTTTTGTTATTAGTCAATCTGGTATAGAATCTCGCGACATCTTTTGGCCTCATTTGCCTTGTGGTACGAGATAAGATGAGGATGTTCTTAATTACCATACAGACTTCAACCGAAAAGCTATAAAATCTGTCACTATTTATATTTTTGGGGCACGTATAATTCTAGCGATTTCTTAAGAGTATCAAAATATGGTCAGTGCCGGATGCAGCGGTAGATGCATTTTGTAGCGAGATGGAATCTCTTACCGCGGAAGCCTGAAAGAACGAAAAGATCGCATAGGCATGAGAGATTATTCACGGCCAGCCATCTTTTCTTATTGCACCGCCGTATTTGGATTTTGCCGTATACCCACAGAAATTAAACTGTCAACAGAAACCTGGTGACTATGTTAATCACCGGGCTTCTTCTTATTGGAAACATATGGTTTGTGTTCGTCTACAATTTTACATTATAAGAAACTGAGCCATGAAATAATATTTTAGATATTTTTTTCGGGGTGTGCAAAGGGCGGTAGCTAGGCAGAGGCAAGATGAGAAAGTCGACTGCTCTAGATTTTCCCCAAACTGAAAAAAAAAAAAAAACAAACTCGTTCAGTTTGGAAAATATTGTCCAGTTGAACGAAATTAATTTTTCAGACGAAATACTTACAAAATGTCACAAAAAGAGCTGTGAAATTCTTGATTTCAAATTTTTTTTCTGAAAGTGAACTTGAAGCATGTGAAGTGACACTCGGGGGTGGGGTATGCCCGTAGACCCCCTAATGATCATGGTAATGGTAATGTTCGTTTTGCAGAACCGCCCGTTTTTTAAGAGGCAGTTGACTGTTTAGTGCAGTTTATCTTTCGATTTATCCAGGCAAACCTGCGATCAGGCGCTCGAACCGGTTTCCGGACATAAGCCAGATAACAAATCGTTTGCAGGTGAATGTAAGCAGTATTGTTCATTTTTCAGGGTCATTTAAGCTCGGGGACCAAGGTTTTATACGACTACTTGCACAAGGAACCAACAAAGCTGATGATATTAGGACCTTTCGATAATGACCTGACCAAAACGGTAGCTGCGTACGCGGGACATCCTGACATCGGCCTTGTACAGGTATCATTTTGTTATGTATCACGGCAGGTAGACTTTCTAAAAGTCGTTCGCTTCCCGTTTCCGGTTCCGGTTTGGCAGTGAGAAAAAGAGCTCGACTTGTAAGCAAGTCTACACGGCAGGCAACTCTCGTGGGAGTCTGGAAACCAGTAGCCTGGCAATAAGAAAGGCGGGAAAATGAAATTACTTCTTTTAACTTTTACTCCAGACTCGTACCCAGTCACTATTTACGGGTTCTGGGGGCGAGAGAAGATTGGATACTAGTCAAGCTTGAGGCGCTTGCGGTTTCATGGGAAGGAACGAAGGAAAAATTATTTTCCTTTGATCCTTCCCATGACACTCCGCGCGCCTCAGTCTTCCCAATTATCCAATCCTTTTCCATTCCCTGAACCCGCCCATTTCCACTTCCCATTTTTATATCCAAACACCAAAAGTTCTTACTAGACCTGCCTGCCAAAGTGATCGTCCTAAAGCTGTGTCCATATTATGTCCGCAGTTTTCCTATGGGGCTACTGATCTCGAGCTTACAATGAAGCGGGAGCGATACCCCCTGTTCTTCCGGACTGTACCAACAGAGGTCGTTTTTAATGAGCCTCGTTTGCGGTTCATTCAGCGATTTGGCTGGAGAGATGAGATTGGCATGATCTACGACGCGTCGCCCTATTATTCACAGGTAGGTTTTTAATCCTACCTCTGATTTGTGTATATCTTCTCATCTCAAAACGAAGGGCCTTTTTAGTCCAATCGATAATTATAGACTTGCAGTTTTCGTCTACGATAAATACTATTTCAAGAGCGCGGGACAAAGAAAAATTGAGTGGCCGAGGAGATTCGAGCTCCTACACTGCCAAACACCAGGCATTCCCTCTACACTTCCCTCCTCATCTTTCTTTATTTAGCGCCATAAGCCTTGCCTTGCTCACCAGTAGTCTCTCCGTGGTTCAGCGGATAGAGTGCCCAATTGCAATGTCCGAAAGGTCATGGGTTCGAATCACGTCGGGTACTCGAATTATGTTCCTTGTCTCGCGGTAGTATGATGAAAATTATATATATTTTTCTAATTTTTAATTACTACCGAGCTTGAAATTTTCAATTTTTCCTTTTTGGTTTGATTGTTTTCTCTGCTAGATTAGTCAGCATCTCGCCGAGTCTCTGAAAAGCAACGGAACCAACATTGTGGCAAATGAAGGCTTTACACAAGATCCTACAGTCGCAGTCAAGATTTTAAAGGTGCAATGTGGATCTCATTTGTGATGCGTTTTGTTTTTGTAATTTATATGATCAACAGTGTTTACAAGGATTTGATGCCCTGAGGAAACCCTAATTGAACACACGTGAACTCGGAAACGTTCGTATGACTTTCGGGCACCATTTTAAAATCTTTGGTAATATTCGGAAAATCGTTAAAAACTCCCTTGTTAGTATGACCTAGTATGTTTATAAAAGAAACAAAATATAAAAATATAACAGGAGTATCCGGCGGGTTAAATACTGGAATCGGGCGTGAAAAAAAAAACCTAACACATTTGCAAGTTCCTTTTTTGAACAAGCATTAAAACATATTTTTTAAACAAACATTATATCATTGTAAATGAAGCCTTACGTTTTGCAATCTCTTTGCAGGACAAAGGAGCTCACATTATCGTTGGAACATTTCATCACTCCAGAACAAAAGAAGTGTTTTGTCAGGTAAGGAAAGGCAAGCGCCCCCTTCAGACATGTTTTTCCACAGACCACCATGACGGAAGCCTGCGGAAGCATAAGGGAAAGAAAATAAACAGCGTACCAACGTTTCAACTGACGGCAGGTTTAACTCGCGTATCAACAGCGAGTCACAATGCAAGTCAGATTGGCTACCACTTAATAATCGCTTGCACTTCAAAATGGTCCCATTTGATTTGTGACCAGTAGCCGTAAGTCAGGCGTGCTCAGATACCAGTTTGTTTATCAACTGATGAGATATATTTACTTTTTTTATCGATTTCAGGCATATCGTAATGGTATGTATGGACAAGACTACGTTTGGATTGTAACTTCTACCCCGGATGTTAATGAGACATCTGATTGGTGGGTTCCTCGACGTTCCGAGGCGTGCACGGAATCCGAAATGAAAGAGGCTTTAGATCATCACTTTACCTTTTACTACAAGAATGAAATTAACGCAACCTTGGTTTCTGGAAAGGTGAGCTGCAATAAAGATTGGTCAAGTATAGAGTTCGATTGCCATGTGGGTTTTCTTCGAAGTTAAAGGGGCACTGTGGCGGGTTTTGCTGTTTTCAGTTTCATTCGGTGCTAAAATCATTACCTGGTACCTTTACTCATGATAGACAAACAGGAAGATATAAACGAATTGTGATTCAGAGAGCAAACCACATTGAATTTCTGGCGATATTTTCAAGGAATGGCTCTAGAATTTGAAAAAAAAATTGCTATTTCTTTTCGAATTTCAGTCCATTTCCATCTTTGCCACCCTAAGTGATATGCGGCAGTAAATGGCTTCTGAGTAGTTATATAGGCCTAGATACAGGAACATATTTCAACATTTTAAAATGACGCCAAAATACTGTGACAGTTCCCCTTTAAACCAGGTTGAGATCAAGGATTCGAGCAATTGCTTGGACCGTTCGGAAGTATGAACATAACACGACACGACGCGACTTTAAATTTAGCTATAACCAGTTTTCAAGGTGTATCGTGTGTACGACGTCCTAATGGAGTAGAAGAAGTTCCACGAGATTCGCTAAAATCGCATGGTATTTGACCATCGAACGGGCAAGAGATCCTAATCGATTCGCCCTCGATTTCGATCGTTTGTTCCACGTTAATTGAAGACAGATATCCCGGGCTGGCCTAATTCCTTGTTTTCTTTTTTATGTTTCAGACAACGGATCAGTTTTTCGCCGAATACAACCAAAGAATACCAGAAGTGTTTCGCAGTACCTACGCTCCGTTCGCCTATGAAGCCATGTGGGCGATAGCTGCTACAGTTGAACGCGCTCGACCGATAATAGCCGATTGGGGCCTGGAACTTCAGAACCTCGGTTATGGCCGGCGCATGGTGAGCGAGCTGTTTAAGGAAGATGCATTCCAAATGCATTTTACAGGACCCTCGGTAAGGTTTTCTTTAATTACCTAGCAACAACTAAGTGAACAATCAACAACGAGGGTTTCACATGACAGTCTCTCAACTGACAAACCTGTGGCCCTCAAATTTCCGATGGAATTGGAATTTAGAAGTGATGGTTTTTGTGGAAAGAGGAAACTGGAGAACACGGAGAAAAAGCGCTGAGCGAGTTCGAGAATCAACAACATATTCAACCCACATATGACGCCGGATCTGACCCAGGCTACATTTGTGGGAAGCGAGCTAGTGGTTTCGCTTCTACGCCATCCCTGCTTCCGACTGCAGTCGAGACTGATAGACTGTTCAACTAATTTAATTTGCTCTGCTCCTTTGGACGTCGCACACTTATTTACTGTTTACATTATGGCCTAATTTCATTCTTCTGTTTCTTTTGTTTGTCATATAAATAGTGTATGAATGCCTTGGATGGTATGAATAAAGAATTGAATTGATTGATTGACGGTCTCGGTGTTGCCAATCAGTAGTCTGCAGTCATTCGGGTAACGCTAAGTCAGTGGATATCAACCAATCAAATTCATGGATTTTTTAATAAATAAAGCCATGAAACGGTTTACTGTTTTCTCTTGTTGATGTGAAAACTGTTTGGTTCTTTTTTTGTAGGGTGTGGTCGCGTTTGACGAGAGTGGAAACAGGCAATGTAAAGTGTTCATCAAACAGTTTAGAAAGTCGAGTGAGTGGATGTTACCTTTGATCACAGCAACTACTGTCAAAATGAAAGAATCGTTGAGAAATCGCTTTAGTCTTATTTTTGAACAGCTCTGGAAAGTTCCATTGTGTTTTAGTTTTATTTATTAATTTATTTTTCAATTTATTTAATAGTTGGTTCTCAAGAGGTGGGAGTGTATGACTACAATCCCCCCACCCTGACCCTGAAGGAAAATTCAAAGGACAACAGTACACCAGAAGTATTGGAATACGTCTCCTGGCCAGGTACGTTATGTCAGATGTCCCTGAAAATTCCTTAAAGATTCAGCGAGTACTGAGAAAAGTACGTCTGATATGTGCAGTCTGCGTTTGAACAAAGAACGATAAATGATAGGAAACTTCCGACTAACATACTCCCATGCACATGTACACTGTAGCCGATATATCACCGAAGGAATAACACATAACAGAAAATCACTCACAAATCCAAGGATTTTTAGTCGTCTTGAAGATTCCATCAGTCATACCAGGTGCAGAACAGGTTCCACCGTTTTACAGAATTCAGTCAGATTTTCTATGATAAAATACAATTTCCAAGTTTAAATATCAAAAACATGACTCAAAATTCCCGTGAACGGCAATTTAGGGAGTCAAAATCGAATAATTTTTCGGGAGACAATTATTTTTCCCGGATACCCTAGTCGCGCGCGCCTTTGGCACTCGTGTTATACGCAAACGGCTACCATTTCTCCTAGATCTGCGCCTGCAAACCTCTAAACAACTTTAGTTTGGTCTTCAATTCATCACGCCATTTCAATAATTTATTGAACCTGCAGTCAAGTAAGGCCGGAGCCGCACCGTGTTGTTCTTAGCAACATGACAATGTTTTTAGTGGTTGACGAGTTTTAAACTTCATGTTTTGTCTTGTTTAACAGCCGGCCAGCCTTACCAAAGGAAAGCTTCAACGGATTCATGGCTTTACATCAGGCTTCCTCTCTTCATCTCATGGTCTTTGATTTCTGGATTTATTCTCGTCTGTTGTGTTCTCTGCCTGGCTTTGCTTTTAATTTTCCGACGACACAGGTACATACACTCAAACGTTGCTTGTACGTTTCGAGTAGGAGTAGTTTTCTCGGGAACCGGGATTGGCTTTTGAAGGCTGGGATACGCGATTTTAGAGGAAAAATGAGGAAAGATTATATTAGTAACGGGAAACCTGAATTTGCTATTTTTGGAGGAGAGATTAAAGGACTACTCAGATCAGGGAAATTTTAAAACTACTAGCATGAAAGGTGTCATCGTTTTGGTGGACAGAAATACTAAGTAATAAGCTTACATCTTATTATGTGTGATCAGACTTCCAGTCCAGTGCTGGAAGGGATAATGCACCCACTGAAAAGCTTTTCCGTTGAGCAAAGGTTCGTAAATTACTGTCGGGATCGGGATTAGCCGATAAAACGGTCGGGATTCCGGGATGAAGCGAACATTTTAGTTGGAAAAGCGGGATTGGAGAACGGTTGGAGACCCTCAGTGTTGAGGTTACTGTTGTTGTTGTTGAGTTTTTGGTTATAGATCCAGACGGCCTTTTTCGGATAAAAAAATATTATCAACACCTCGTATTAATAAACTGGAACAGAATCTTCGGTTTTATTGAGCAACCTAACAAATTCTGGAGACACCCATTTTTGCGTTCTTGAAGCAATTTTCTTAGTTTCTTTATTGTGTGACTAGATATGGCCTTGGCCTAATACTCGAAAGATTTGTTCCACTTTGATTTTGAGTTTTAGTTTCCATAAAATACTATCTTACATTTTTTGTTATTCGTGACCATTTCAGAGTCATCTATCACTCTGGCTTTTTCCTCACTGAAATACTCATTTTGGGCTGCATGCTAAACCTGTTTGCTGTTGTTCTGTTTGGACTTGATGGATCCCTCATCTCTTTTGAATCACTGCAGTGGGTTTGTAAGGTAAGATAACGTCAATGGTTATTTCAACATTCAGTTCGTTTGAATTCCTTGAGATGTCAACTGCCTTAAGGTTTTGGTGTGAGCATGGGTCAGAGTCCCTGACATTCGAACCATAATCTCCCAAATTCTGGTTGGGCGCTCTAACTGAGCTATAAAGAACTCTTACTGAGCTAGGTCATATGTGACCACCGCCCTGCATAACTCTAGAATCAACAATGCCGAAAGTAACATGAATATGACAGACAATGAAAAATGGAAAATTTTCAGTTCGGTGGATAAATGATAAAGGTGAAATGCCCATTCGTAACGTTTTTGTAACAACATGCTGACAGCACTAAATATTGAATAATCATTCATTCCCGTCAATCAAGTGTATTTTTTTCTGTTCCAGGCTCGCTCGTGGTTTCTGAGCCTGGGGTACACACTATGCCTGGGTAGCGTTCTTCCCAGAGTTCTGTTCGCCTACAGAATTGTATCCTGGAGACCTCAAACAATCAAGAAGGTGCGCCTGACATTAAAGTTTACGTGAACTTTAGCATCAAATTGCGACTGTTATTATGAAAGTTTAATTTGTCGGCTTTAACACATGTACCACGTCCACGAAGCTTGTTGACAATTAAATATTCTTTTCTCTCTCGAGCAGGTTCCATGGTCGTGGATGTATATGATCGCATTCGTTATATTTATCACTGACGTCATCTTGTTGATCACGTGGCAAATGATGTTTAATCCCAGGGCTGTAAAGCTTCTTCGAGAAGTAAGTTTGAATACTGATCAAATGATGATCTCTCGCTCGCACTGCCATGTTCAAACCTCTGATGAACATAGTGCCCCTACCGTAACCTCACGCCGAATTCTGCTTGGTGCAATAGAGTACCGAAGTGATGACGTCACAAAAACTAAATGTATGAAATTATGGGATTTACTTAGATATTCTGAAGGTACATGATGAAGAATGCCTACATGCCTGTATCTTGATTTTATTTCTAAACGTTTGGAAAGAAAACAAAAATTACAAGGATTTGTATGGAGTCAATGACGCATGAAAGGGTCAATATCTCACCCCCAAGTTCAAATAAGATGCTGATTGTTGGCAACTGGGCATTCCTCATCATGTACGTTCTGAAGATCTTAATGATCCCATAATTCAAAAAAATTAAATATTTGTGACGTCACACGTCGTTACTCTATCTTCTCAGCCTCTAGCCCAGGTTCTTTCCTTCCAGCTTTTCTGTTTAGTCCATCCAACTGTCGCTCCATTGTTGCTTAGGTGGATACTCTTCCTGAAATCTTGGCGGTTGCATTGAAGGGCTGTCCTTGTATGTCATTCATAGCGTTCATTGCCCAATTCAATTCCAGATCCCCCTCTTTATGGTGTCCTCTATGCTGATACTTATATAACTGCTAAACATCAACGTAGAAAACTGTTCAGACACATAATGCGAGACAAAATATATAATCGAATATAATTCTTCCTCGTCAGATTTTGTGATAAGCCGTGCTACAGATTTTTAGCTAAGATGACTCGATCACTTGAATAGCTAGAAAGATGCTGTAGAAACATGCAACATTCTAAATATTGCGATCAGAAACAGATCCATCATCATAAGGAGAGAACAGAACACAAACTAACAATATCGGTGAAAACTGCTCGAAATTGTCATTCGGTTGAATTATAAAGAAGGGAAATTAGGCCACCCCAGACGATGTACTCCTCTGAAATAATTTAACGTGTTTACCTGTACTAGAAGCTTTATGAGATTGAGTTTATTCTTAAAACAGGTTGAAAAACCACGTCCTTATCAGGAGGAAACGATCCTCGTGGAACAATGCATCTCTGACAACGAAGAGGGGGCCCTGGCACTACTATTTCTTCCAAAGGGACTGCTTCTCCTGATTGGTACTTTAGCAGCCTGGCCTGCGCGTCGTTTGTGTATACCGTTGTGTAACAACACACGAAACTGTGCCTTGTGTTTAGTAATAGCAGCGGTCGCGTGCGTCATCGAGATCCCGATTATAATGCACGTGCGTCAGTACCCGAATCCCTTTTATGGTATGACAGGATTGATTATCATGGCTGTATCCGTGGCGCTGTTGGTTATTTGTGTTGTTCCTCAGGTAAGAATAAAATCAGTCTGTATTGATGCAGGTCTGGGCTAACGTCGTTCCCAGGGTCCTGATCTTTCATGAGACCCTGGGAAGGAGATTCGGTCAGAGCCAGACTCCATGAACCGAGTTGTCTTCCTGAGATTAGCCATGTCTATTTGAAACAAAAATCAACTTATGATAATCATTATTATTATTGTCATCATCATCATCATCATCATCATCATCATTTTTATTATTATTATTATAATTATTATTATATTTTGGCATTTTGGAACATGAAAATTATCATGTAAAAGTTAGCAAAGGCGTTTATACGAGGGAATTGCGTTCTCCCCTTGACAGCTCAAACGCGCCCATAAATGCCAAAAGAAGTCTCAGATGGCGTCTGCGGACTGTAATGATGTAGAGCCGAGGCACGAGAACAGCTGCAGCAGATGTGAATGCAACGTGTGCGCCAATCCAAAGAGATTTCGGCCCCAGTTAGCCTCGTGCTCAGGCCCTTACTCGTGTGCGCCTGTTTCGCCAGACTGGGATTACATGGTCAGTGGTGTACCGAATAGAACGAAGGAAGGCGAGCCACGGATCATAACCGAGGTATATAAATGTAACTCTGGTTTATTCAGAACGTCAAACAACTGACTAAAATAAGGAGAGGAAGAATTCAGTCAGTCAATCGACGGATCAATGAGTCGGTCGGTCAGTCAGCCTGTCAGTCAGCTAGCTGGGTGAATAGCCAATAAGGCAGTCAGTCAGCCAATCGAGTCCGCCAGTCAGTCAATCACCCAGGTAATCAGTCCGTCATGTATCAGTCAGTCAGTAAGCATGCCAGGTAGCCAGTCATCCTGTCAGTCATTCAGCCAGCCAGTCAACCGGTCAGCTAATCAGCCAGTCAGCTAGTCATTCGAATCAGTCAGTCTATTAGATAGCTAGCCAGTTCGAATACTAACAAGTCAAGCGCTTACGAATTGTTTTGGTTTCATACAGACAGTTTACATCGATCCACCAGGCGTTCCTACTGAGGCGGCTCACACTCAAACAATGCAAGTATTCTACAACACAGCCGAGATACAAACAGTTATTGTCAGGACACAAAGCGCTTGCATGATAACAGAACCTGAACCGGAAGTAGAGAAGGCTGAAATCATGATGCAAACGGAAGTGGAAGAACCGACTCCGGTAACGGATGTGAACACACAGACTATCAGTGTTAAATTGTGTGACAGTCACGTTCAGACAGTGAGAGCGGCGCTAAGCAATATTCATGTTCAAACGGATAAGGCAAAGATGAGTCATTCACAAGTTCAAACAGAAGATGTAAGTATTGCCTTACTAGTAACGACTGATAAACACCAAACGGGGGTGGGGAGGGGGGAATTGTTGCCAAAATAAAGGTGGCGAGAATCCTCTCGAAAATTTTAAAAGGTACACCAGTAAGGTGCAATATCTAACAATTACTTAGAGCGTGCGAGATAACTTAGGAATTACTGTCTAACGGTATCCGATTCTGCAGTATTATTTTCATGGATTAACACTTAGACCCCACATAGAAACAGTTCCAACGCTCACATATATTTGTATCTCCAACTCTTACAGATAATCTGGGCCACTCTACTGGAACTTGAATTACTTTTCCTACCCACCTCGGAAGTGCATTTTTTTAATTTTTGATTTTCCTTTATACAATTCATAGCCTCTACCTGACTATTTTAGCGAAGAATCGGACACAGCGAGTGTAACAAGCAGTATGACAACAAGCCCCAAACCAGAGAGAAAGTTTAAAAAGACAAAATACAACGTGCAGTCAAAGGTTGACACGAACTTAACACCAAAACGAAAGGAGGCATTGGCGAAATCCTCTGCTGTGGCCCCGCCCCGGCTGCGAATAACGACTCCTCAACCTTATGGTGTACCGCGGTCAAGAGACCCTTCTCCAGCTCGAGGCGCCAATAGATAAAGGACCTTCTGCTGATCGACTGCGGCTCTAAAGAGCTCCTCGATAAAGCGTCGACAGCCCAAAACATTGGCGTTTGTATTAGAAGGCGTAAAGAAATGTCCGGAAACTCTGTCCGTCCACAGTTGGGATTTAATCAGACATTGGAAAATTTTGGACGGCCGTACACCAACACTGGTTTCCGCTTAGTGGAAGATGATGCACTCCAAGCCGTTTCACACTGATTTACAGCCAGTATTGTTGTGTGCGGGGTGTAGAAATAAGTGCTAGGCTAAGCTTCTTTTGTAGAAACAAGTTTCGCCCTCGTGCCATAAGTTAAGAAAGTTAGTGCATAATTTTAAGTCCAGCGACAAGGCCAGGACAGAGCGACAAAAGCTGCAGCCCCAGATTTTCAGTCTAGAACGATCGTCTATCGTGTTCACGTTATTGTAAAAATTTTCATTTCCCATTCTCAAACTCATTAATAATTCAAAGAAATCATAACCGTGACGGATTTGATGCACGGTTTCTCGTTTTTGTTTCAATTGAGAGGATATTTCAAACACTCGAGACAATTTTGATATGCGATGAAACACCGTCTCTCATGTTTGATATATTACTTAGTAAACAACAAATAAAATTATGAACATCGTCCAGGTAAAGAGACGTTTCCCTTCGCACACGCTATGAAGTAGGTCTGCACTAATCCGTGTAGCACCTCTGTCCGATCGATGTTCAGTAAGAATTTTCGCGGGAAGATATCAACCAATCAGATCTCCGTAGTGTTTCGCCATCAGCATGGTTCGTGTCGAATCTCAAACGTCTCTTGAAGCGGGGAAGGGGATGTGGGGAGATCCTGAACGAAACGGCTGTTTAACCAGGGCTTCGACAAAAGTAGCAAAGACAAATTTTATACCTCTAGTTGGGTAGAGGTTGTTCATTATAAAGTTGAATTCACGTTTGTACGTTATATATTTAATTTAATAGTTATTTATTTTCTAGTACATAAATGTTTTGCCATTGATAGAATAGGGCAAGTGCTTTAAACAAAATAAACCAGCCGTTAACTTGAATCATAAGCCTGAAATTAATCCCCACCCCTTCTCTCCCCCTCCCCCTGTGTCCTCCTCATCCCTCCCCACCCCAAGGAGATGTCTGTTTTCTTTTTTTCAGACAAATAAATGGTTGCGTTTCTGAAAACGTTTGAGCATTTACTTAATTTTGCTTTCATTCGCTTTGTTGAAAAGATATGAAATGATCCTCTCAGCGTGAAAACAATTTAACACGATTAACATGTTAATAATTATGTTAGTACAGATCAACGTGTAAACATATTGAGGCATGGATAACTAGGATGTTTATTGTTGCTCAGTTCGCTCAAATACACCCCCAAATCTCGTTATAAATACAACACAAAATTTCATTTAAGCATTGTTACTTATCTGGAATTTTCAAGTAATTCTAACGTGTTTGTTGCACTCTATACAGACTCGTATTCTAATATTATAATACAGTCAACTCTCTCTTAACGGACACCTCTTTAAGACGGACACATGGTGCTGGTCCCGGCCGCTTCTCAGTCATTTTATTATAACCAAACTCTCTATAAGACGGACAACGGACACTTTGAAATCGTCAACAGACACTTGTCAGGTGCAGAATGTTACCGCAAATTACGACTTAGAGACGAAAAGTTCGTAAATTACCAAGTACGTGACTCTTTTTAACACCAGACGTTTAACTGACAGCTCTTTGTCATTGTCCCATTCAAAAAATAATCTAAAACACTTATTTTCTTGTTTTCTTAGCTGAAAATTCCTGGGGTCATGTTACGTCGCCTCTCTATAAGCCGGACACCTCTTTAAGACAGACAGCTGAGGCCAGTCCCGATGGTGTCCGTCTTAGAGAGAGTTGACTGTACATGCAAAATAAAAGAACATAGCTCATTAAGTAAGCCACAGGGCTAGCAGTGACCAGTGGAAACAAGGTACTTTTAGCCACAGTGAATTTAAGAATTTTCCAAGCTGTGTAGCAGTGAAAGTAATGCTACAAAATAGGGTCTCATGAGGAGCAAAAACACATCAGTAACGCAAAAAAATGCAAACTTGTAGATGTCTCTTTGCAATACTGATCTGAAAAATTCCAGTTAATGCGCAGACCATGTTGCATAGGCGTGTAAAGCTTTCATATGCCGTTAATTGATGAAACACATATTTTGCGATTTCTCCCATTTTCAAAATGTCCTGCAAACAGCAATTATCTTTTCTTAAAGTGAATACCCATACCGAAATAACAACAAACTAACACCATCTTGAAATAAATAAAGCATTATACTGACCCGTGAAAATACAAGACAACTGCAGTTAAGCTAACAGAACTCACAGCTAGTGTAGTCAATGCTTTTCTTAGGGCATAATACCAAGCTGGAAAGTGAGGCATGTTCAGATCTCTTGATAATGCGAAGGCAAGCCCAATGCACAATGTTGTTAGTCCTGGCACTGGTTTGGCCAGCAAAGCCAGCCATGCAATAAGTGATGGTGTAACACTGTAACCAAGAGTGTACCAGTCTGGTTTAAGCTCACTGTTTGCCAGTGCAAAGCCCCAGTGTATAGCTCCGAGGAAGGAAAGAATGCATGCCCCATATGCTTGTTGGGCATGCGCCATGAGGTGCAAGTGTTCAGGAAAGATGAGACACATGCCAGCCAGGCCACAAAATGGAGTTGCTCCAGAGAGTCCTAGGTATAGAGCTGGGGAAGGACTAGATTTCAGGTCTGTTAAGAAGCTGCCTTGTGACTGGCTACTCACAGGTCTGACAAATGGCAATGGATTTTGAGTAATCAGACAAAGTGAACCAGTTCTGGACTAAAAAGAACAACGTAAACCATTAAGAATTAATTTTGGTTTTTTGTATTAAGTTTGATTTTAAGTGGGAAGTGAGCTGCGGGAATAGTGCAGGCTTGTCATATTTTACTGGCCCTCTGGTGTAGCAGACCATGGACTTAAATGGACTACCATAATAGAGTATTTAGGGGTAGGGTAGTCCATTTGGGTAGACCATCGACTGGGGGACAGTGTATTGTCCACCACCAGGTCTAGTTTGTTCTGGGTTAGACATTAATTGCCCCTGCTACCCGATCCTCCATACTAGACTCCCCTATTGTGTTCTGGTGAACAAAGGAAATCAACTGATCAGCCTGAGTGTATATGCTCTTTTTACAGTTTTTAAAAGTCATCGGAGCAAGATTTTAATTTACGTGTAATTGCTGTGGCTCTTACCTTCCCAAACATCGTCTGTTCAAATTTTAAGGGATACCTGTGTCCTTGATAAATAGATCTAGAATTCAAAGAAATCCTGTTGTCGAAAATAGAAGACCTGTGAAGTATTTTATCAATTTTTCTCCCACGTCGTAGAAGGAACTGTACGGCCGCCATCTTGACTTTACAACCGCTGTGCAAAGGGACAGTTGCTGCTCCTTCCCAGTCCTCCTTGTGAACAGGGAAGGCGCCGTCTTACGCGCATGGCAAAATCTTGGACCTTCCTAGAAAAGAACTTATTCGAATCGGAGAGAAAACTCGACATTTTTTATTTGCCACCAACAAGACTTGCAAAGCATTGATAAAAAAATCAGTGGACAAGGCGAGACTATCAACGATTGAAAGAACCTGCGATCATGGGCTCTCTTATATGTACATCTAATAAAAACACAGTTTGCGTTTATTACGTAATATATCAAACACGAGAGACAGTGTTTCATCGGGGTATCCAAACACCGAGAAGAGAGTTGAAATACGACGCGCAGCGGAGTATTTTTAACGAACTTCGAGGTGTTTGGATATCCGATGAAACACTGTCTCGAGTGTTTGATATATCTTCTCAATCGAAACAAAAACTAAGGAGTAAACGGAGAAATAAAATAGTCAAAAGCTATGCTAATTAAGATCGGCACCACGGTCATGGTTATGATTTTCTTCGTTTTAACTCGATGAATTATTAATGAGTTTGAGAATTACAACTTAACACAAAAGCAGTCTTTTCTGACCGAGCAAACACAGGCAGCGCTGTCGGCCAGAAAGAGACTGGTTACGGATGACAAAATTGACGTCACATGCCTGCAACACAATGTTTGGTGGTGTCCTTTCATAGTCAATGACGCCTGCTTAAAAATTAATTATTATTTTACGCACGAATTTCGCAATTTATGTATTTGGTGCATCTATCGCTTTCAAACATAGCCCTTGTAGAAAATACAAGGATGGCGTTTATTTTCAAACAGAAAACCGAAAAATTAGCCGTCGAGGTTCACGTTCTTCAAAATACTCAGAAATTGGTCACTTCACGTTGATGTTTTGCAGAGGACAGCAAAGAAATGTACAAAGAATTATGACGCACGTGCAGAGCTATTGTACTGCTCATGAAATCTTTTGTTTAGCGACGTTCTCGTTGACGTTTGAAAAATGTGTGGTTTTTGGATGCAGCAACTCTCGAAATGTAGAGAAAGGAATCAGCATGCATAAGATTCCTTCTGATAACGATTTGAGGCCTGAAGTCCGCCGAAGAAGACGACGATGGATAAAGTTCGTGAATGAGACTCGCAAACACTGGACCCCGGGAAAGACTTCTTCGATATGCTCAGTGCATTTCAAGCCCGAAGACTTTACAAGACCTTTCCACTCTAATCTAAAACGACTCCTTAGGGAAGATGAATTTGGAGTTTGCGTTTGGCCAACCATCCATGTTGGAAAAAGAGCAGGTGAAAACGAGCTTCAAGGTTCCCCAACCAAACGACAAAAGAGAATGGCAAGTAATCTTCTATAAGACCTGCTTTTGTCACCCTGGTTTAGACAAGTATTATATCAAATTATGAGCAACGTATTCTTCCTTTATAGAATGTCAGATCGGCCAAAGAAAGGATGTCCAATTTGGATTCGTCGTGCGCAGCCATTGAGGGTGAGCCATCGACTGATCATCAGGACACCACTCTTGATGTGAGTATAAGCTGTTCTTTTCTTTTTCTGCCAGTAATACATATTTTGCCCAGATAAATTCTCAACATCAGATATTTTTAATAGGTGAGTTGCACAGAACCAGGGACCAGTACAAGCCAGGACACCACTCTTGTTCTAAATGTAAGTTTTTCTTCACAGTTGTTGATGTACATGTATCCCTTTTTTCTGCCAATGACTGCGTGAAATACACTCTATGATACACATTTTCCCAGATAAATAATAATAATAAATAATAATAAACTTTATTTATCCACGGGATCCTTATCACTAAAAAGTGGTCTTCTAAAGAGCCGTGCGCATTAAACCTAGTACATAAAAAGTTTTTATTTTAGGTGAGTTGCACAGAATCTGGGACCAGTACAAATCAGGACACTACTCTTGATCTAAATGTAAGTTCCCCCTCACAGTTGTTGATGTACATGTATCCCTTTTTTCTGCCAATGACTGTGTGAAATACACTCTGTGATACATATCTTGCCCATATAAATTATTAACACAAGTTTTTTTTTAGGTGAGTTGCACAGAACCAGGGACCAGTACGAGTCAAGACACCACTCTTGATCTAAATGTAAGTTGGTAGTCATGTTCCATGAATGGCATGCCAGTAAACATGTAATCCTGACAACAGTCTAGAACCACATGCAAGCTAAATTCATGCAACAAATGATAACAAGCTAATACAAAATTATATCAAGGTGCATGTTATAACTCTTGAGGTCTCCCTGATTTACATGTAGTATCGAACTACATGTACATGTATTTAGTTAAAAGACCTACTTTAGAACTTGAATTTCACAATTTATGGCAACTGGTATTCAGATCTTGTGTGACAAAATGGTTAATGTTAATTTTTTAAAGGTACAACATATGTCTGTGCAAACCCTATCTGACTCGACACAAAGCAACCTACTACGAGAAACAGAGGTTCTGCAAGGGAAGCTTGCAACTGCACGTCAGGCCCTCCAGAGACAGACTGCAAAAAATAAATACCTCAAGAAAAAAGGTAGTGTAAGATAAGACTTGACAAGTGTAATTCATGACTTATTCCATCATAATGCCTGTGCAGCAGTCAATCAGAGCACTTGTACTATTGTAACCATAATTATAATAAAATAATGTTCAGAACAAATAGGTAGTGAGTAGTGAGTTTTTTCTGGCATATTTTTGTGGTCTATTTATGTTTTGAAGTATTTTTCAGGGTTGAACATTTTCATGCCTTGGTATTTTTAGGCCATTTTTTCAGATCTTGTGACATGCATTGCTATCTTTTTCACCTAAAGTGCTTCTCTACTAACCCAACATAACTGTTATATTTGTTTCCACTTTTAGTACAACAACTATCAAAGAAGCTGAATGAAAATGAAGAGAGTGAAAGGAAATTGATTGCTGAAGAGCAGGAGGAGGAAAAAGAGGAAGAGGGGGATCTAGAAGAGGAAGAAGATGAATACGCTGATGAGGACACCGATACAGAAACAACTGAAGAAGAACCTGATTTTACTTCTGGATCCAACTATGAACCAGCCAGTGAGAGTGAGGAGGATGGCGACCCTGGGGATTCAGATGTTGACGAAGTTTTTAAATCGACCCGGTTAGAAGGCATAATTTTTTGCTAAGTGAAAGAATAGAGTGCAAAACTCCTAGGAATTTAGCAGTAAAATGTTAATTTAATATGGATAGAAGCATTGTATCACTGAATATCGTTGGTCATCCTTCTTATTAGTGACATTTTTAACGTAAAAAGAAATTTGGCATCTGGGGTTTGTTATTGTACAGTACATAGCTGACCATCATTCCTTGATATTGAGAATAACAAGCTTGCATACAAGGGTCACCTATTGACGATTGTAGCTTAAGCCTTTATATTTGCTTTCAGAGTCAAATCACCAAAAGATGGCAACCTTAGGACTGAGCCGAAATTCATTGTCTTCCTATCACAGCTGATGTTGCTGTTCCAGTCGTGCCACGTTTGCAAGGGCAAGAATCCACCAGAAGTTGAAGCTCAACAGATTGGCACCAAAGCTGTCATCACCACTGTCTGCACAAATCCAGGATGCTGTGCAGAATCTACATGGCACAGCCAGCCAAATATGCCAGGCACAAAACTTCCTGCTGGGAATTTTCTTCTCTGCATGTCGATCCTGTTTGCTGGTGGTTCAATAACAAAAATAAGACAGATCTTCAACCATATGGGTTTGGCATGTGTATCAGTGAACACCTTCTTCAAACATCAAAGAGTGAGTTAAAATTAACATTTACCTTGTGTTGTGATGTGCTGAAACCAAAAAAGAACCATTATTATTGGTTTGCAACGATGTGACAAAGCTGCCATGTTGGCTGACAAAACCATATAATTTCTTTTACAGAATTGGCATGAAAAAAGAGTTCAGTTCCCAGGGAAGAGATACAATTTTGTTCTTGTAATCCAGCATGGCCGCCATGACGTCAGCTGCAAACCAGCAATAACATTAGTTTCGTCTGAATTTTTAAAGGAGCACCTGTTCATTAGGCGTGTCTGTAATAAAAAATATTAGATAATTTCTTTTATATTAGTAAACTCAATTCCCTCTTTGTTCTGAAAATATCAGGTGTTTCATTTTTTCATACTTTTCAGAGTCATTTGTTCCCTACTGTACACCTCTTCTGGAAAGATTATCAAACCAGGCTACTGGCAAAGCTGAAGGATCTTGGTACTGGCCTTGTACTTGCAGGAGATGGGCGTCACGACAGTATGGGGCACTGTGCCAAGTTTGGTGCATACACCATATTATGTTGTACTGCCATTCCATCCATAATCCATTTTGCACTTGTACAGGTATGCACAACATGGATGGCTATAATAATATCTTTTTGAGCAAAGCAAAAAATTTTTGCTAGGTTTACATTCTTAGATCCACAGTAAATTTCAAAGTATTGTGCACACATGCAATTATTGCAAAGTGGTTAAGGTAACTAAACCAATGTTGATATTTTCCTTTTTCAGAGGAATCAAGCTGGCAATAGCCCTGCAATGGAGTTCATGGGTTTTCAGCTGTGCATGAACTTCCTTGCTGGATGTGGCATTGTAATAACCACCTTTATCTCAGACCGTCACACCCAGATTGCAGCCTACTTTAAGACAGTCCTCAAAGACATCACACAATACTTTGACCTCTGGCATTTAAAGAAAAGTGAGATTAAAACTTGGTCATCTACCCTGAATCCAACAGCTCCCCATTGTGTTTTGAGCAGCAACATGTCTTACTTAGAAATCTTGAGAAAACTTACAGAAAGCCTATGGGTCAAGCCAAGATGACATTAATTAGAATTTATATTAATTTTAGTAATCTAATAACTTCTCCGTTGCTTTTACATGTATAACAGTTGTTTTCATAAGCAGTTATAACATCTGTATTTGATTTAATCATTTAAGATTATACCCTTACAACAATGCACATGCAATATCCAGTTCACATTATTATAGTACTGGGTGTTTTAGCTAGAAAACCGCTATGTAAGTAATAATAACAGTTGTAGGAGGCAAAATAGGCTTGAACAAAATAGGATTGAACCTCGCTTCAATAAATTAATAATTTTTGTGTTTTTATTAATTTGTAAACAGAGATCAAGAAACTAATTTCAAAACTTGCAAAAGAGAAAGACAATGAGCAGCTCAAGGAGTGGATAAAGCCATGCACAAACCATCTTCACTGGAGTGCTACAACCACACCAAGTGGAAATGGGAAAATCATCTGGGCTAAGTTTAAATCATTCCTTAGCCACATTGTTAACAAACATTCCAACTTAGATGATCCTCTCTTTAATAAATGTGCCCATGGAGAGATTAATGATAGGACATGGCTTCAGACAGGTGAGAAAGTCTCCCACTCTAACACTTGTGATGGTCAGTTGTTTTCTAATGTGGTTTTGATTTAGACTAAAAGTAGTCTTTCTCTTTTTGAGCCTACAAAGTGAAATGCACAAGACACAAAAATGATTTAGTGTGTGACTCAAGGTGTGAGATGAAAGAGGCGAGAAAAAGTGGGCTCTGCCCTCGCGTCTTTCTTCTCCCAGCTTGACGCTCATACCTTTTCCTAATTAAAATGTGAAGAGAAAAAGGAAAGAAACAGCTCGCAGTCAATTTTGATTTCTTCCATGTTGTTAAATCAA
>OX393571.1:2469759-2592259 GCA_947652115.1 Blastomussa wellsi
AGGCTCCATTTATCTAAAACGACAGTTTTAAAGCCTGGGTGGTCGGTTATACACGAGATCTTTTGGCCTTCCGGGAGAGCTTCTAGTACGAGGTCGCTTGCCATTGCCTCGACGCAGCCATCCAATTCCTGGCAGCAATAACACTCGCTGATATTTTTTAGGAGTTCTTGGCTGCAGTTTCCGCATTGACACCTAAGCATAAAAATACAGCCTGGATTAAACTTATGTTATTTGGGATTTTAGATAAAGAGAACTGTTTTTTCCCTGGCAATGTTTTTAGGCTTCGAACAACAAATAAGCTTAGTTCAAAGTGTGAAGTTTGATAAAATGTACTGTCACGAGCCCTACCATTCACCGGTCCTGGTTTTATCTGCTAGCCGCTTCTTAAGAACTTCTTCTTGCTTGTTTATTTCTTCTTGTTGTTGTCTATAATTTTTTATCCATTCTTCGTCCGCAAGAGGCTCGTCCATATAGGCTTGCAATTCGCTTCCTGTTTCTTTGTCGGCAGTCGAACTTTCCGATAGAAGTTCTACTTGGTTTACTTGTTCCTCCGTCTCTATTTCTTCAAAGTCAAGGAATTCTGAATCGTCTGAAAGATACTCTTCGCCACTTGTGTCGGAAAACTCTTCGGAAGAGGACATATTTCATGCAAGTAATCTTCGATCGCAATACACTTGCTTCGTGCTTTGGAATGGTGTCCTTTTCTTACGTCACAGCCAAGAAAGTGTCAAATATCGGACGCTTCTCATTGGCTCGTTCCTAATGAGCCCACGAGACAAAAATTTGCCCAGCGGGACTTAAAGCGCGCAAAAATTTAAAAATTTCAGTAACTTTTAGCGCTCGTAAAAAAAAAGGATTCAATATTTCTCAAAAATTTTTTCGAAAATGAGTTCTGCACAGATATGGAAATCTACCAAAAGAAAACAAATTGAAGGGTTAGGGGCACTTTAAGAAGCTGCCTTATATTCAAAGTAAGTTAAAAAAGATCCTTAAGACAGTACTGTTGTATAATAGAAAAATGTCATATTTTTGCTATTTTAAAAATTGCTCAAAATCTGACTGATTTTTAAAAAAAAAATTGGCTGCGGACGTGTTTCAACCCAAAAGAAAATTTATGAAAATTTCATTATAGGTCGTACGGTGAGTTTTTGAGAAAATTCTTTGTAAAACAAGTTTGCCTGACGGGATTCAAATTGATTATGCCCTCTTCCTTGAGCGCGTGACCCCAGTGCATCGTGTGCGATGAATAAAGACAAAATTAGAAGCCCTTTTTCTGATTGTTAAACTACCCTCCCTGTCTCAATCTTTTCAGTCCTAGGCGAAGGGAAATTTCTGAAAGGATTTGGAAATTTCAAGTTGGTTTAACGGGATTAAAGCGATGAAACTTGTTTGTGCGTCTTTAGAGTTGCTGACGCAATTTTTGTTCACACAATACGGTTTTACCAGTTATTTGCGTAGTTCACAATGTAAGGGTAAACTAATTTATCAACTAACCATGATACACTAGGAGTTTTCCTTCTTCTAAAAAATCGTTTCTTCATCGTGCGCAGTGAAGATACTATTTTTATTTTCACATGTGAAGACTGGTCATTGGTATTGTCAGGTTACTAAGATGATTAGCCGAAACAAGTTTTAAAAGTAAATAAAAAAAGTTGTGTTTTACCTGGACATTTTACCAGTATCTTAAAACTAAACAAAGAAAATTGAAACGCAAAAATATACAATCAAACATTGGTTAACATATAACAGTCAATGTTTAATGATGTAAAGTTTTACTACCATATCAGCAGTCTTTGCATATACGGTTGGCTATTTAGAACTGTAACAACAACATGAAATAAGCGTCTCTTTCCTTTGACATTTGTTCCCTAACAAAACATTATTACCAATAAGTGTTCACTACTTATTACCTTAGTTCATGATGCAAAGTTTTACAACCCTATCAGCTGTCTTTGCATATACTGTTGGCTATTTAGTACTGTAACAACAACGTGAAATAAGCGTCTCTTTCCTTTGACATTTGTTTCCGAACAAAACATTATTACCAATAAGTGTTCACTACTTATTACCTTAGTTCATGATGTAAAGTTTTACTTCCATATAATTAAGCTGTCTTTGCATATACTGTTGGCTAATTAGAACTGTAACAACAACATGAAATTAAGTTTCTTTTTCCTTTAACATATGTTTCCTAACAAAACATTATCCGCAATAAGTTTTTGCTACTTATTCGCTCGGTTCACGATGTAAAGTTTTACTTGTTAATCGCTAGGCTCCGTTGTAAAGTTTTACTAACATATCAGCTCTTTTCCTTTTGTTTTTGAAAAAGAAAATCAAGCCCGTTTACAAAGATAAGAGAAACGCTATTAAATTATGTCAAATGACCATGCCTGGCTTTCCTTCATGATATTTGTGAACTCTTCAGCTAGAGCTGGGAAAGACTCGTATGAAGTAGGAAGCTCCAGAATGGGAGCGCATGTGCGAGCCACAGGGCGTCTCTGGAACCCTTCTAATGAAGAGAAACAGATTCTTATCGAGTCACAGGTAATCACATCACTCCCTGTACAAAATTGAAGAAACACAGACAGCGCCTTCCCTTCCAAGGACTTGACAAATTTCTTCAGATAGTCGAGACTCTGACGTTCAGCATCGGTTGATGGCTCTCCTCGAAAAAGTTTAATTATCTTCTTCGCTGTTGGCCGTTTACTTTCGTACATTTCATCAAGTCCCTCGAGTGTTTGAAAGCTGTGATCACATCGTAGTACATCCAGTATGGGAGCCCAGCAATTTAACACATATCTCGGTTTCTGGATGAGCTCTTGATGGGCAAGCTCGCTGATGATGGATCTGATGTTGTCTTTGCTGGGCTTTCGGAAACACTTGAATGTGGAAAGAAACTCTAGCACATCATCATTATCATTGCCATCATCATCTTGAGGGTCAAAGTCATCTGTTAGACACAAATCCAACACCTCCCTATCCTCTGCCGCGATATACTCCCGAAACGACTTTAACAGGAACTCTGACGTTATGCTTTCTTCCCCAAACAAGCATGTCGCAACAAATAGGTGTGAAAGTTGAAGAGGGAAATACTTCATCTTTTGGTACCCATAAACAAGGACTCGTGCGATTGCCTTCCATTCAGGCTGTTGGAGGTCGTGCCGTATATATGGTGTTTTCTCATTACTTCCAGTCGTCAGGGCTGTAAAACATTCTCGCCAGAAACACGTCAATACATCAAGTAGAACTCCTCTGCCCCGTCCTGCCTCAGGTTGTCCCCTTGCATCTATAACAACTACATCAAGACTGCGGCTCAAAATACTCGGGTCGCTAAATATTTCAATCACATCTTGTCTGACGTTGCTTCGATGAACAGTGACACGCTGTGGTCGTTCGCCTGCAAATAAAGTGAATCAGAAGTGGAATTCAGTAATGCAACAGAAACACTGTGATAATCAAGGTTGAGCTCATCATTTTACAAACGCAGAAATGAACCTTTTTTAAAAAAGTCTCCTACAATTCTAGAGCTTTTATTACTGAAGGTGCCTAACGGTTCCGTAGCGTTATTCATTAGTCGCCTGTTGTTTCAAGTTCACACTCATTAACAGCTCAGAGAAAATAGCGAGGCAAAAATGGATCATTGTCTTTGCTTTTGGCGTTCATTTTTTTTTTTTTAAAAAAAAGCATTTCCTTTTGACTAAACATTTGTGAAAGAAGTAACCGTCAATGTGATTTGTACCTTGGTCAACGGCAAAGTGTACCTCCTCGTGAAATGTATCGCCTTGTGAAGGTATTTCTGGTGTACACTTTATGAAAAAAATGGCAAATATTAAATCTAATAACTAGTTACAACGAAACAACTTCTTTAAATGTTTTCTACGTCATAGACAGTTTGTGTCTTAGGTTAGAGGAATAAAGAAGCCAGGCAGCTAGTCAGTGCCAGCAAATAAGATGGCCAAGGGCAGATGGTAAAGTCTCAAGACATCAACCTCCCAAACCCTAGCCGGTACTACAGGTGTAAATGGGAAGGTGTGGGCACGAGAAAGGACAGAGGAGGAAGGGAAGTAGCCCGCAAAGAAACCTTTGGGCTGTAAATGAACTGAGGTAGCCGTTTCACACTAAATTGGTTTCCCTCTCTCCTTAGTTTCTTTCTCCCTGAGGCCCAAGCCAGATCTGCTTAGCCTTAGACCATGGTACCTCTTAAATATAAAAGGCTTTCAGATGTATTCACATAGATAGTTGATTCCAAATTCCTGTACAGTATTTGTGGCGTGCTACACTGGTTTAGTAAAGTAACCAACCTCTGAACTTGATCTACTTTCCACAACTTCACATTGTGCCACTTTTTCATCTGGGACCCTAATGAATAAACGCAATGCTTCTGTCTTCTCAAAGGTATTCTACAGTGTAGTTTTTATGAATTGAATACTAAACATCTTTGGCCAATAATTTAGGTGTTATCAGGAAATGAATTTCTTGCCAATACAATATTCAAGATATCACCAAATTAAACAACAACAACAACAACAACAACAACAACAATGATATTAAATGTAAGGAGAAATATAGACTTTGAGACCCACAAATTGACCCTTGCTCATCATAGAGTCTCCAGTAGCTCAGTGGTTAGAGCATCCGACTAGATCACGGAGGGTCGTGGGTTCAAATCCCATCTGGGACTCGGATTTTTTTTCCGAGTCTATATTTCTCCTTACATTTAATATCATTGTTATCACCAAATTATCAACTAATTTAGTTTTCGACATTCAAATTTAACATTATTTCAAATGGATGGAATTAGGATAATTACATTTTTCAGTTAATGAATTCTTGAATTAGTTGAAAGTAGGTTTCTCATACTTACGCATCATCTTCCATCAGTTGGCTAGGCACATGCTCAGAAATAGACCTGCAGTAAAGAAAGTATACTTGTTGGTATTGTTGAACAGAGCTTGAAGAGAGGCTGACTTTGAAAGAAAATCCCAACATATGGATAATGATAAAACCCTGGTGAATAATTTTGGGTCATGGATGCCAAAATGACATATTTTTCATCTCTCCCCCCCCCATCTCAAATTGTGGTGCTCACAATCAGCATTGCTTGGGGAAGTGACAGAATAGTCTGTAAGCATAACAATCCCAAGCTTTCTTTAAGAATTAGGTTATGACTTTGTGATATGAACCTAGTATTTTAATTGTCTCAAGATGTTTTTGCCAGGGTTGTAGGTTTAATCATTACTTTTAACCCAGGTACAGTCAACTCTCATTATAACGGACACCTTTGGGGGTTCGTTTTGAGCCCAGAATAGCGAGAGTCTGTAATACCGGGAGTCACTTCCAGTCAAACCTGTATATACAGGTTTTATATGGGGATCTGAATTTTGTCCGGAATTATAGCGAGTGTTCGTAATAGCAGGATGTCTGCAAGGTGAGAGTCGACTGTTTATGGTAGCTGTAAGCTGACAGTTTTATAGAAAAGGCTAGGTGGAGATCAATTGACAACTAAATAGTTGCGCTTACAAATTATCATTTCCCATGGTATTTGAATCCTCACTGACTTCAATCACTGGGAACGACTCCTCCAGGGTGTCATCATTTCCGTAAGCAGACCATCCAAAACCTCGGAACTGTATTTCATTATCATCCAAGGACAAACTTGGTGTTTTGTCGGAAACCATCATGCAGATCATACTTCGATCCTCAATTGGATTGCATGGATGTAAGGCCAGTCCAAGAGCATCACATAGAGTGAAGTTTTCCGGTTCTTCACAAAGTGATCCTGCCCAATCATACACTGCTGACATCATGGAAGATGGTGGAAATCTTCTTTCTTGTACTCCCATGGTGACATGACGAACCTTTATTGAAACAAAATACTCTGTAGGTTCTGGTGGAACCCTAGCCATACGAGCCTCTCTTAAGTCTGTTTTCCGCCTTAAACTTTGCATTTCTTTCTCAAGGGCATCCTCTTGACGCTGTCTCTTTGCATTGTCTTTGCGGCGTGAGTCTTCATATTCTTCATCTTGGCTTTGTTTCAGGGCAGCTCGTTCTGAAGAAGAGCCCATCAGTGCAAGCTCTTTTGGTTCCCACATGGGTATCAGGTCATCGCCGCTGTCACCAGCATCATCAGCGTACCTTGGCTCACAATCGGCATCATTACGTTTGGAGCGTAAATACAATCGCACTGTCTTTGCTTTATACGCTTCAATGTAGTTCCTAAGATTGAATGCAATTTCTCTGTTTTCTGTTTCAATAGTAAGGCCAATCTCTTCATCTCTGAAGTTGGAGAGTGAAAATGACATATCTTCTACCCGTCCAAACATGCTTTCACCTTTTGGGAAGAACAATGCTTTCCCCTCTTGTATCAAATCTATCCGGTTTGATGTTGTAGGCATAGAGACTGTTCGGGTCCCTCCACCCTTAGCCAATGGGACGAGAACAAATCCTTCGGCATGACTTTTAAAGTGTTTCCATCCCAGCTGAATCTTGCGGGACTTTTCAACGGCCTTCTTCGATGACAGATCTCCTGCTGGTTTTCGCCTCTTGCTCTTCTTGCTGAGAAAAGATTCTAGTAGAGTCCTTTTCTTTTCTTTCATTTCTTTACCCTCCCCAGATTTATCACTCGTCTCACACTCTCGAGCACAAAAGGCTTTCAAACTCAATCGATCTCCAGCCTGTTCCAGTCCAAGTTGTCGAAGCAGGTCATCACTTGCATGGACAACAGCTGAAACATCCATCTGAAAAATGTAACAACAACAAAAAAAAAGGTTGTTGCTGAATGATAAGTTGAAAACTTCTAGCATTTTAAATGCTGATCTAAACAATAGCCAAACTAGTGTGGGTGCTGGTGATTGTAAGTTTGTGTCGTGGGTGTATGCAAAAGTGTGGAAAGGTTCATGGAACACAGGATTTATGGTGCTTTTAAAAGCTTTGCTCTGTTTTTAGGTCTATGGGATATAGTCATGAGCTGTTTAGTTGTTAAATAAGAAACAAGCTGACGAAGAGAATTTCGCTATGGCATGCCTTAAGGAATTTACTCCTTTTCATTTTTAAACAATCTGTTAGCTTATCTATTTGCCTATTATTTGCACCCTAAAATAGTGTTTTCTATCCATACCTTCTCAGCTTTAAATCTCAAAATTACAAGTTCACTCTGTCCCCTACTCCTTAAAAATGTGCATACCTGTGTAGCCAAATGCATGTAGTTAACATGGTTCAGGTTATAAAGCAAGTTAATTAAAAATAGTCTGAAACTGTGTTATGTTTAAATCATGACAACAAACTGAAAGAGGGCATGCTCACCACACTGGATGGTTAAAGATCAAATTACTGTATGACCTCTTTTGAGTACAAAACTCAGACTTTTAGCTTTGATCACTGTTTTCTCATCTCCTTTTATAAGCTTTCATTTTTTATTTTACAAATATACTCTGAGCTCTCTTCACTTCGAAATTAAGTTTTAAACATTCCAAGTTTTGCCTCAATTCATGAAAAATTTTAGTGATCCGTACCTTGGTTGACATTTCGTACTAAAGCATTGCAAATACATGGCACCTATAGTAATTTAACACCAGTGGAAAAAGGACGAGAAGGGAATCAGCACATATTTAGAGCCACACTCGGTAACAGAGTGTATAATAATTATTATTCCAAAGGAATAATCGCTCCCCTGAAATTTCATGAATTGAAATGCAGTAAACCCTGCATGCAGCAGACATTTGCCATTTTAATACCCAAAAATAAGAAACTCTCCAGACAAGAAAGATCAAGCAGGTTCTTACGTGTAGGTTACTGTTAATTTATGACAAACAGTTGAATTCAACCGGGAGTTACACTTTGAGATTGCAGAGATAACAGATAACACTACAGACATGTATTAAAGTGTACATACTAAGGACAAAACCCAAGTTAATTTATTTGTCCACTTTTCAACAACCATGTTTCCTTTATTGAAATTAAGAACCTAGTGTAGAACCTACTTAGCCTAAATTGTCAATAACTACCCCAAACTACAAGAACCTATTTTGCTAGACTTAAATGTAGGTTTTTATAAGCGGGTTTTTACTGCATATTTTCGCAAGTGTGACACTATGAAAACGAATCATTCATCGAACGGATTTCGATACATGGCGACATAACGTCCGGAAATTGAACATCGACAAAATGACAACACCAGGAAAACGAATACTCTTTGCTACCAACTTCCACTATAAATCATAATTTACCTTTTCGAGCGACGAGTACTTGTAGTCTTCCGCCATGTTTCTCATTCCTCGAACACTGGCCGCTTAGCGGTCAGCGGCCTTCCACAAAAAGTCGGGAAAAAAGTCGAGAAAAAAGTCGGGAAAAAAGTCGAGAAAAAAGTCGAGAAAAAAGTCGGGAAAAAAGTCGGGAAAAAAGTCGGGAAAAAAGTCGAGAAAAAAGTCGAGAAAAAAGTCGGGAAAAAAGTCGGGAAAAAAGTCGAGAAAAAAGTCGGGAAAAAAGTCGAGAAAAAAGTCGGGAAAAAAGTCGAGAAAAAAGTCGGGAAAAAAATGGGTACGCAGGAAAAAAGTCAGGAAAAAAGACAGAACGCGAGAAAAACTTCAGAAGACATTTAAAATTGAAAGTGAAATTATATGGCACTTAATGGGCTCCGTACGGATGTGACAAAAAACTCATCCAATAATAATTTTATTGTGCCGTAACGTTTGCTTATTCATTTGCACGTTTCGGTACAGTCTAAAGGGAGACATAGTTCGCAGCTCTCTAGAAGTAGAACCTCTAATTTCATTGGATCTTAATAACACGCAGCTCTATTGTTTTAGGGCTAGGGTCCATTGTTACTGTTGTTTGTTTATCATTTTTTCAGCCAAAACTGTGGGACCTTGTAAAGGGCTGCGTACAACCTTAAAAGGATCCTGTTGTCTTCAGAACATCTTCACAAATCATCGTGAATTTGTGCGTCTTTGCTGCGCCGTATTTTGAATCCGTAATTTTGAAGCGATACGAAGTATGTATAACACTGGGATTTGTCTGAAATCTGCTAGTAGGAATGGGATTTTAACGCCAGGAAGTGGGATTTGGAAAAAAATTGGGCTGGGAAATTGGATTGGTACCCCCCCCCCCCCTTTCAGGACCCTCTAATAACGGAATAATAAATTTTCCTTTTAAAAGACGGAAAACTTATCTAATTTGTCATCGTCAACAACTCTATTTTTGGCTTATCGCGTGACATGAAAGTAGTTTTAATTGTCGAATCGACAACTTTTAAAAAATAGTTTTCGAGAGTAGATTTCTTCAGTCAGGGGAAAGGCGGATTTCTTCAGTAGTAGAAATTTAATAAATGGGAGAAAAGATGCTCAAACTATATGGATCGACATAGCAGTTCCGTACGTGAATTAACAAATTAAGCAATGGTCGTGACAAGAATATTGACGTCGAAACATAACTCAAGTCATGGGTGAAGGGAAACACAATCTCGCCGCTGTATTAACAGCTGCAGACTTGATTGACGTAAAACTTTGAGGCTTATGTAAATCGAAGTTCACTTTCCATGTTCGAAGGATTTAGTGAATATTATTATATTAAAGACATCCTGTAAATTTGAGTTCTGCAATCGAACTGTAAAGGGTTAAATTTCCAGACAATCATTTGAATTTCGCGCTAATTTCGTTTTATCCAATAGCATAACTAAATATAACTTAATTAACACGTTTACTCTTGCCAGAAATTAACGGCACCTGTTGCCGCAGGCCTATTGTTTTTGCTATCGTTCGTAGTCGGATCGCTACTTAAAATGCACTTCTGGGATAAGCTTGGTAGCATTAAAAACTCACTTCACGGAGTAGAAAGGGAACATCAGGGAAGATATTTGAGAAGAGCGAGAGAAGATCTCTCTCTTGGCAAGAGTTTTGACGTCATAGAAACAGTGTGTTATAAGACAACTTAAAAATAAGCGTTTACATAATTTCACCCGAGGCATTTTTCTGCAAGGAAAAATGCCCTTCAATATACAAAAATTTGATTTCCAGTTAAATGCAATATACATCTTTGCCCGTTTATATTAGTCGCGAGCGGGAATATATATTATTAAATACAAATAAAACAATAAAATATACCTGCCAGCCTATTAAGTGAAATTTTCCCGATTTTTAAAGTGGATTAAAATATTCAATCTTCTATTTTTAGTACGGTTCAGGTTTAATTTTTGTTGTCATGTTTTCTCGTGAGGTGCCGAATGGAACTGTTCACAACGAAGATTTAATTTTAGCCAGAGGAAATAAATACACATTGGTGGTCCAATTCCACGGAAATAGCACAACAATATTCTTTTAAATCGGGCAACTATTCAGCGACGAATTTGAGATATTTTAGGCCATATTACGTTTTAGGATTGGAACCCGGCTGAACAATCAAGACGCATCGATTGCCTCTGAGAGTAGGACCAAGTCAAAACTGCAATTAGACAAGCACTATAAATTGAGCCTTGACTCCCGCACACGAAGTTTATTAAGACAGTACAAATAAACATTTTAATGCGGATTATCTTTAGGTCAGAGATTACTAACAAAAACAATTTAGTCAAACTTGATTTGAAAGATCATTTTTCCGACATCTCAGCGACGGATCGAAAAAGTTAGATCTAGTCGATTAAAAATATTAGCTATTTAGTAGCTATGCGGGGGTTGGTTTCATTTACGGTTGGCTGATAAGCTTTTCAAACGAGTACCATTTGTCTTTGTTGTATTCTCTCTGGCAAAGAAAGCGGAACATCCATGGTTGAGTAAAATAAACATCCGCTCACAACACGCCCTCATTTGTAAACAGTCAATTTTCGTGCGGAACATTTGTACCTTTTTTCTTTCCAGCTTTTTCGACGATGTGAGACAAGATACCGTTAGAAGGACGCGCTCTTTTGCCAAGCAATCATATATGTGCGAGTACACTGCGCCATAAATACATACTGTCGATGGAGTACTAAGTGATGTCCATATTTTCAATGGCCCATGTATTTGTTTGCACACTCTGTAAAATTCAAATTCCTTTCGGACAAAGAACATCATTTTCTCCTGCCCCGACTTGCCGTTAACTACCAATCAAACGAAATTAAGCAAAGCTTTCATAACCGAATTTAATAATAACCTACTTCAGCTCATTTCAAATATGTACAATATTTTCAATAAATTAAATTATATTTTTACAAAGAACTGACTGAAAAGCGCCGAAATATCTCAATTTTCAAGTGGCTTTGTACAAATTGCTCCAAATAATTCACATGACACTACAATTGCATTTTTCTTTCGCTTTAAAGTTAAATATTTTCAGCTTGTTCTTCTTTGGTGGAGGTTCTGGCATAAGAAGTCTTAGAAGTTGATTAAACACTTCATCGACATCGAGGTTGTCTCTAGCCGAAGTCTCCACGTAACGCAGTTGGATTTTATCCGAACTGTTTTGTCTAATTAACTCCGCCACTTCTTCCTCTCCGACTTCCCGTACATTTAAGTCTTTTTTGTTCCCTACGACCACAATTGGCACCCCTTCCTCCTCTTTAGCCTCGATAACTTCGTCAAGTATTCTTTGAAGCTCGCGAAACGAAAACTCGCTGGCCAATGAGAACACAAGCACCACACCAGCAGCTCTTCGTATTGTCAGTTGTCTCATTGCTGGGAACTGAAAGCTCCCAGCGCAGTCTGTAGCATCAAGAACAGTCACACCGCCATTTTTGTAAATCTCGTGGCGGTAGTAATCTTCTATCGTGGGAGTGTATTCATGGTCAAATTCCCCAAAAAATGATCGCCGAACAAGCGAAGTCTTTCCCACGCTGGCTGCTCCAAACAAAGCAATTTCAAAAGAATTTCGATGATTTTTTCCTCGAGGTTTCATAATTTTGGCAGAATCCACTGATGTAACTAAAGCGTACTTAACAGAATTTTTCTAGGGACTGTGTTTCAGCACACCTCTTGGCACAAATGTCAGGTGAATTTGACTTGTTCGACAAAAACTACGCGCGGTTATGGTCCGGACATGCATGCATAGTTTTCCTCGTTCCAAATGTAAATATTTCACGCGTTACGTCATGAAACGTCACACGATGACACTAATCAATTCACGTATTTACCTCGAATAAACGTTTTCAATGAAAGAACGGAAACGTCGACTCCTTAGAGACATTTGTGACTACAACACATGGCTAGCTGGCCTTAACGACAAAATTGAACATGCTGTTTTCCCTGAGCTCGCTGGTAATTGATTCACGACAGTAATTATTCAGAACGTTTCTCCAGAATGGAACAAAGGAAATACACACTCAGAAAAAAATATCTGAACACAATACAGCAAAATTGATCGTGTTGGCATGTTTAAGCTTGCCATATCAAGATGAAAGAACTTTCTAACGGGCATCCTGAAATATTGCACTTGTATTCCCTTAAAATTTCAACGATTCAAGATTTAAATCAACAAGAATTGAACGTAACCAAGAGATCAGAAAGAAAAACTTGAGGGTCATCATTGTCCAAGTCCAGCGAAAAGAATTTCGTGACGATGGCTTTGTGCCTGTGGACAAAAGTACAGATCTGCTTATTATGTTATCCACACTGGCAATATTTTCAGATCAACAAAGTACTTAGTGTTAAATCCAAGGTTTATTGTTATTCAATTTCAATTCACGTAGACGGACAATGTGATCTAACACAAAGGGCTTTTTCGTTCTTTTTCTTTCTTTTTTTTTCTCTCTGAAAAGAAAGTGTAAATGAGCTACGATTTTTGAAGATCTTCTTACGTAATCTATTTTATTTTTGCATTTTTACCTCTTGGAAGCCCTTCCTCTGTAGTAAGCTTGAAGATAATTTTATGCAAGTCGCAAAGAATGGCAACAGTCGTAAAGTCGCAAAGTAGTTCCCGTTCAACTACAAAAAAGCTTGTCTTAGCCAAGGTCATTTTCGGTATTTTGTTTCTAAGCCAATATTATAGACTCGGTTTAGTAGCTAAGGTAAACTGTTGTTGGAAACTCACTTAACTTCCTTTCGATAGCAAATTTTAATAGGGTCAATGTCACGCACTCGCATTCTAGATATTATGTCTGCCAGAAATGGTAATGTTCAAACATCCCCTGTGATTGACGTCAAGCGAACACGGTAAAATACCGAACACGGTAAAATACCGAACACGGTAAAATACCATACCAAACAATATTTCAAACATGTTCACATTTTCTTTTTACATGATGATAAACAAAAAATGTCAGTCACAGCCTGGCTCGATGTTTTAGGTTTGTTGGTTCAACACACTTGTAGCAGTGGTAAATTGCGTGACATAAAACGTACTGAAATGCGGATTTGAGCTAAAAACAGTACAGTGTTACTTAAGCGCTATACAACAGAAGTTCAATTTACGGACACGTCGTTTTCTGTCTTCTTTAATTAAACATCTATTTGCATAACACTGGTTGTACAGTATGCTTTTGTCATTGTGTCCTGCCTTGTTTAAGTCCGGGCTAAAAATAATGAGAACAATAATGGCCTTAATTTAGACATGACGGGTATTAATTTCACGGAAGGAGCTTTTGGTGCCGTGGGAAAATTAAAAATAAATTGAAGAAAATAAAACTTGATAGTAAGACAATGCTTGAATGGAAACAAATCACAATATTCTTGAACATTCTAGTGCAAAAAAGGGGCTACCTGTGATTTTACGAAAATAAGTGGACAATATATATTAACACGGAACAAAGAAGAAACAGTTAAACCGAACCTTTTTCTTTGCTCTTCATCATCCTTAGTGTCCTTCCTTGGGATTGGCTTATTGCATCTTGTAAGTTCTGTTACCTGCAAGGCAATTACTTCATTGTGCAAATGCAAAACTTGTACGACTCTCAAAACAAATCGAAAAGGGAAGTGAAAAGGACCTACGATACCATACGATGTCAAGGTGCTTAACAGTTACCATGACAAATGGAGTTTGCATTCAAAGTAAAATTGTGTATTTTCTGAACGCTTACTCGATAAAGATTTCATTGACGTAAAGCATATGAAATAATTCATATATGAACCGCGGATGTTGATGAAAGCGATAAATGATCATCGCAGTGAATTTCCAATTTAAGCAATTGGAAAGAAGAAGTCTGAAATAAAAAACAGAGTTTCAACGAGATTCGAACCCGTGACCTCCGCGAATACCGGTGCGATGCTCTACCAACTGAACTATGAAGCCACACATTGGTAGCGAAATGAAACGACTCCTCACAGGAAAATATGAACTAAATGACTTGACCTCGCTCCCAATGTGTGGCTTCATACCTCAGTTGGTAGAGAATCGCACCGGTATTCGCGGAGATCACGGGTTCGAATCCCGTTGAAGCCCTGATTTTTTCAGGCTTCTCATATTAATCATAGTTAGTGGAAATTGGAAATTTCCTGCGATGATCATTTCTTACTTTCAAAGATTCAATTTGCATGTGTGTTTTATTTTTTATCATAATTAAATAGGTAACGTCAGCATATTTTTTGCGATCATGGACTTGCACAGCATTAGGTTTACATGAATGTTCACCCAGTAAACTGTTGTGTCGAATCTCGTCTGTAGTCGTCGTTTCTGGGATTTTCGCTTTAGCCCTTCGTCATTTATGGAGAATCTTTACGTTTTAGGGCATTTTTCTGTTAGAAAATTCCTAAAAATAATGCAAAACTTCTAATTTATTAGTACCAACCTGATGAGCTCTTTTCACCAACTCATCTGGTAATCCAGCTAACGAGGCTATGTGGCACGCAAGACTGCTCTCTGCGTAACCATCGACAAGGTGATAAAGAAACGCGATGTCTTCGTTTTCTTCCATCACTTGCATCGTCTAGTCATTCACACACAAAAAATTAAAAACCAAAAAAAGTACAACGCTATTCTAGTAATAAAAACTTTGGGCTTGGGGAGGAACGGTGGGGGGTCGGTGCTAATGGTTAGTACATTGGACTCCGAATTAAGCCCAGGGCTGCATGTAAACATCTTTTATCCTGCAAAAACACGTGTCCGACTAAGTAACTATTTTGATCGCACAAAACTACAGTTAGACCGGACATCAAGCTCGATAACAACGCAAAACATTGGCGTTCGCATTGGAAAGCAAAGAAATATTGTCCAGACATTAGGTCCGACCACAGTTGAGATTTGACAAGACAACAAATTTCGGTTGGCCATTGTCCGACATCCGGCTGTTATTAGCAGCCCTGAAGCCACTTTCGGTTGGATTCTGGCTGAGGTCATAGTGTTGTGTTGCGTAGTGAACGGGGGTTTTTTAGCCCCCCTCCCTCCCCCCAAAGTTTTGGGCAACTCAGAACTTAAGAGAATTTTTTGGGCAAGTGGTTCACTGCCCCCCTGGCGAAAAATTGCCCGAACACTTGTGTACCTATTGTCGTCCCCATAGCCCTTTTCGTTTCTCTTAGCCGGCGGGGCCTATGCACGAGAAACGAAGGGCTCTGTTGACGTACATAGGATTTCCAGTCCGAGATTCCAGGACTTCCGGACTTCATGTATATAGCATTGATGTTTCTACATATTGTGTGTCGTAATATGGCGGCCGGCGAACATTTAGACTTTTTTTTTTACTCATATGTGCCCAGAGCCTTCGTTTTTCGTGCCAAGGCCCTGCCGGCTAAGAGAAACGAAAAGGGTTATGGGGACGAGAATGTTCTCCACCGGCTAAGAAAAACGAAAGGGGCCATGGGGACGAGAACGTGTGTTGAACTAGCATTCGCTGCAAGGGACGTAGCAGTACTCTTGATGAGTTAACTCAAACCGAGGGAAGGAAGAGCAGTGCACTGCTTGGCGTTGTGAGAATTACACTTGTGCGCTCCTTTGGGCTAAGTAAAGACTCCTATAATAAGACATGTTCTATACGAGAAGGAACTGGGAATGAATATTTAAAACAAATTTAATCGAAAAATTAGGCCTGTCACCAGCAAGAGAATTCGAACATTAGTAGGTTTACCGTATTTAGCACCGTCATAGTACACTTTTGGAAATCTTTGTAAGGCGGGATTCTACCTGAAAGCCGTTTTCCGTCATTTAAAATGCCAGCTAGTTCTGGTCTCACCAAAATCTCGCTTTCATACAGAGGCCTGGTTACATTTCACAGAATTATAAAATGGTTTATAGAGATTTTGCACGGGCCTAATTTGCATATATAGACCTTATAAAAATGTCAGGAGATTTGAATTTTTGACCCAAACTTGGCACAGATGTATAGTAATATAAAACTTAAAGCAGTACGAATGGGTTTTATGATGACAACTATTTTTATAATGAAATAATTACATATGCAAATAATTTCATTACATTATTCGCATTCGTCATCGATTTGTCCAATATCAAATAATTATACAATAATGTTTTGAAGAGTTTTTATTTGCACCAGTGTTTAATTGCTTTGTACTTAAAAACTTTTTATTAACAAAAGTTAAGTTAACAAAAGTTTTTATTAACCTCTCAAAATTAATGGTTTGATATAGTGGCGGCCATCTTGGATGGCAGGAACTGGCATGCAATTTAATTTTGAGAGTTAAATGAAAGCTTTGAGTTTTGTAGGACAAAGCAATTAAACACTGGTGCAAATAAAAACTCTTCAAAATATTTTTGTATAGTTATTTTGATATTAAACAAATTGATGAGGAATCAAATAAAGAATGAAAATATTTGCATATGTAATCACTTCATTATAAAAATAGTCGTCATCATAAAACCCACTTGTATTGCTATAAGTTTTATATTACTACACATCTGTGCCAAGTTTGGGTCAAAAATTCAAATCTCCTGACATTTTGATAGGGGCTATATATGCAAATTAGGCCCATGCAAAAACCTCTATTGCCAAAACGGTTCTACCAACAGATACCTGATATGTAACTAGAGATGTTTGCGGCAGCAGCTTTTGTTTGACAAGACCATGAAAATGCGTTGAGACAAGGATTTTTGGACAGCTTGCCCCTCGCTTGAGCCAGTGGCGTAGTGTGGCAGTTAACAAGGACAGACCATCGATCTAACCAAGAGAGCGCAAGAAAACATGGATCGTTAACGGAGCATTCCTTGTGGGGTTATGCAAGGCTTGAACTTGCTCAAACCACTTGTTTTTCCTTTGCGTTGCGAAAATAGACACGATAGAGTTAACTTGAATAAAATCACTTTGAAATCGCGAGTGAAAGGCCGCGCGGAATAACTTCTCCGTACGTAGCGCGCGAAGATCCCTTAATCGAGAAATGGCTCGGAATGAGCGGCGCTCGTTCCGCGCATCCGCCGTTATTTTGGTTTTAAAGTCCGCGCACGCCCTTCGTAGTGAATCGAATGAGCGATTAACGCTTGAAGCAAGTTAATACAAGGCTATGTTTCGCATTGCATGCTGTAAGTTAGTAAATCAGTGCTACAATATTACTGATGACACTGTTTGATAATACCGTGGCAGTTCCTTTTCCAAACTCGTCAACGATGACTAATGAATTCTCCGTGGCTCCATTCACTGCAGTGGCTACCTAACAAAATACTATAGATCATATTAAGCAGCCCAGTAATCTTGGTTTTCAAACAAAAGCAGGCAAAATTTCCAAGTAAATGGAATGCTTTTAGATTGAGTTAGCCTTGTGGGGGTAGTTGCTTTGTGTTTTTAGGCAAGACCTTTACCCATTTCCCAGAGCCCCACTCTTCATTCATGGGCTACCCGGGAAAAGCAGTATAACCCAAAGGCCAGTCTCTCCTCTTGTAGGAGATGGGTCGACCCAAGAGCAAAAAGTTTTCCGGATATAGAAATCTACCTGATCTTAGCCCTGCTCATGTGTACTCAAATGGGGCTTGCTTCCCCGAAAGTATCTAAGCACTCGATTGATTTTAGTGTCTTGGGGAAACTAAAACTATTGTGCTTTTGGCACGTGCATGTTGCGTGCTTTTTACTTTGACTTCTAATTGGTTCACTGCAATATTTTCGCTAGTAAGTTCTGATTGGGCAGTGTGCATGCAGGCACTGAATGGCTCACCTGGTTTAGATCTATCATAAAAGTTGACAAACCAACTGATACAGTTTCCCTTGTGTGAATCCGTGTGAAAATTCTGTCAGTAATACCAACAGTAGCTGATTCAGCAGGCACAAAGCTACCTATATGCGCGAGAAACACGATCAAACCGACCTGTAAGGACAAAAGTAACGAGTTAGAGCAGTCCCTACATTCGTTTATAGAAGAATTGAGTGACAAATGAAGAAACTGAGCAAGGAAGGTGAAGCGTGCTAAAAAGTCCACCAGGCGAATCTCTGTAAAGCTTGAAAATACTCAGTATTGATTTTCCCGCATTCATAGTCAATCTCAATCTCAGCTTTTTTTCTCTCTCAAGGTAAATTCAGCAGGTGAGACTCGTACTCGTGAGTTTACTAAGCACATGCTTTTACCTGTTTAAGGTAGACGCTTTTGCCACTGGCATTTGGTCCTGTCAAAATTTTCATTCGTCCTCTATCTTTGTCAAACACCGTGTCATTTGGAACAAACAGATTAACACAGAGTTCTTGCAAAGGGTGCCTAACGGAAGTGAAACAGACGACAAAATTAGCCACAATAATATACAACAACAATGATCAAGGCGTATTAGGGGCTTGTGGGACGGTGGTGAGGGGAAATGAATTTGAAAGAATAATTGAGGTAGAGAGGTCTAAACGATTTAGAGGCACCAGATTGGACCTGTCATTTATTTATATATTTTTTTTCAATTTCGATGGTTCACAATCTCCAAGTCGTATCCGCCTTAGAGGTATTTTGGAAAGTTAAGAGTAACGTTTTAGACCAACATCATCTCGTTGGTATTTCATTACAAATGTTTTTTTTTTTTTGGGGGGGGGGGGGGGTGAGGAGGGTTTAGGAGCGGAGGGGATGTCTATTTATCATACTCACTTAGTAGCTGTACTATAAAGAAGGATGATAACTGATGTCTTACCTTCCTTGTTCTATGTTCAACACTGAGTCCGTAGTCAACTGAGGACAAACATAGTTGTTCTCTCTTGCACACAAAGCCAAGGAAATCAAACTAAATGCAACAAGGTTTAAAAAAAGGAAACTACAGAAAACCAAACAGAATTTGGGACCACTGTCAGTGGCGGATACTGGAAAACCGATCTTTGCTATTTACAGCCTGTAACCTTTTGTAGTTTGTTTCTGCTAAAAGTACTCAATTAAATTTGAAAAAGACTCCAGAGTCGGCGTAACGTCCAAGTGAAATCCGTGGCACCAAAGTTGATGAATCAACAGAAAACAACAACGAAAGAATGTTTGTGATTAGATATATGTGTTTTTCTACTTAAATGGAACTGAGAAAACAATGAAAAATGACCAAACTAAGATCTATTTACCAGTCCAACTCTGCAGAGCATTCCATAACGTCGGTCAGCACTTTGGTGTGTTCTAGAATGACAGTCTGGAGACGATGCATAATAGCAGTCTCGTGATCTGAAGAAAGAACCCACAACCCACAAAATAATTACATCGAAAACTCATACAATTGCGGGTTTAGGATGAAAACGAGTATAAAACATTTCTCTCGTGTGACTCTAGTGTATGCTGTACACAAATGTCGGGAATGGAAAACTGCGTTCAAGTAACAAACTTTGTTTGCAAACTTCAATTGATTTTTTTTTCTTTTTTTTGTTTCCAGTTACATGTATTTTTGGTAACTAGATTTTTCGAAGGATGAATTACCCTACCTGTTATCTCGCACTGTGTGTCCCCCAAAAGGTTATCAAGCTCTGAAACAGCAAAACGGAATATATATTCATATTAGCAGTTTTTAACTATATCAGTGTAAACGTAACTTCACTAATAATTCGTATAAAGTTGGTATGACGTGCGATCTCGGAACAATAGCAATCCCAGTTAGGGGCCCAGCAAACAATACACAAAGCATCGTTTCAATCAAATCTTGATTAGGGGTGTCGATCTTTAAAAAAATGGAGCCTGTTCCTACTCTCGGTCAATGGGAGAAAAGACCGGCGAGCGCGAGCGAAGAGAGCGAAAGAAAACGTATGTGTGTATTTAGGGGGACGGGGGAGGGGGGCACTTTTCCCTTCACTCGCTTCTCTCACGTTAGCCCGCCTTTTCTCCTCACTGATCGAGAGCCTGGAACAAGCTAAAAAATGAAGCTTGATTGACGTACCTCTGGTGCGAGCACTCTTGTAGTGGACCCTGTTGTTACTGAGAAACTAGGACAAACAAAATCAGCAATTTTAGGTTTCTTTAAAGAAGGAAGAACCTACATTGTAACATACTGACTCAAACATTGTACAAGTGCGCTTGCAGTTACCACAAACTCCAGGCCATCTATTGCAAAATCCTGTTCTTCCTTCATCTCCGGAGATCGAGGAATTGCTAACAGATAGCCGAGCTGTGAGACAAAAAATAATACGAAATTACCGGTAAAAGTAATACCCAAAACATTTGCACAAAAGCGCGGAAAAGGAAAGCAATTGAAGATTACCTGCGGCAGGTAAATGACGTTACATTCAGTAATGGAAGAACTTAATTTATTAAGTTCTTCTCGTGCTACTTTTGTCATGAAGTCAGGAAGACCATTGTAAGTTCTCTTCTCTGTAAATTTAACATAACACAATAATTTAGTAGTACAAGAGACAGAGTAATTTCCACGAAATTAGGGTACCAAAGCTCATTTTTAAAGCCCCGTCCCTCATTTCAATGTTGTCAGTGTGATCGTACCGTGTGAAAATAAAGCCGGGTCAATTGCAAACCCCAGGAAAAAACATTGAGCAGATTATCTACTCAGCTAGTTTATTGTTTGCTATTCTCAGTAGTTTTTTTTTTGGCTTATTTGAGTTTATTTTTTGCTGTATTAATTTCTACATATGGTTGTTGTTGTTGTTAAGTCAAGAATGCCTTAAATCATCATCTTGTAAAAAAACGTGACATGTTGACATTCTCAATTTACAATTATTTATTTAAAAATATAATGGACAACTTTTCAACGCACCTTTTTTCAATATCTTGGCAAAGTAAACCAATAGACAGAGAAGAAACAGGTCACAACGTTTTCCCACACGTTCTTTACAATTGTTTTGTAATGAACGTGCCCCACAAAACTTCAATTGTTGAAATTTGGTGATCGAAAGTTATAAATATAATATGAACATTTTTAGACTACCGAAACCATGCTTACTTTCATCCAAAGCAGGATCAACCCCAGGTTTAACAACAAATCGATTTTGCTCAGTTGATTCATCAAAGTCGATCTAGGAACAAAAGTTTCCGTTAAGTGCAAAAAAGAATATTATCTTTTAGAGCCAAATGAATGCTTCAAATATTCAGTTATAACTGTTCATCTGGACTTACTATTTTACTCATCAGACTCCCAATTTCAAGCAATTCATCTGTAAAACGTGCAGCAATCTGCAGAAAAAAGGCAGATTATAAGAAATAGGGAGAAGGTGGGCTTATTCAAGGGGCAACTAACGAGGGCATTTGAGCAAATGCCTTGGAATGACATTGTGCATGATGTTCTGTTTCCCAATATCCTTTTGGGCCTTTTAAAGGGACACTGTCACCATTTTTAGCATGATTTTGGAAATATCAAAAACATGCATCGATCTTTGAAACCTGAACAATAATGGTTTTATTTTGTATAGCATTACTCGACAAATGATTACAAACCATTAGGAGGCGAGGATGGCTAACGATGGCGAGGATGGAAACAGATTGTGAAATGGATTTTTGAAAAAGCGTCAGGATGTCAGTTTTTCAAAGGTTCAAGCTTGGCTCAAAAATCGTTGAAATTTTGCCAAAATGTTGCTGCGGTGTCGACATTCTTTAAGAAATTGCCTTTAATCATTTAGTTAGAGTTAATTAAATTCTTGTTACATAAGTTTAGGAACCATTTTGTGAATTTATAACAGTTTTAGGCAAATATATTGTGACATGTTCCTTTAATGAGGTTGGTTAGCTCAGTTGGTTGGGCGCCAGACAGCTGTATGGGAGACTGAGGACTGGTGCACAGCAAGACCAACACTCAGGGTCTTCAAATAACCGAGAATTAATCACTTCCTTTGCTATTCCATCTGCAATAGCTTTAACTTTCTAGTAGTCTTCTCAGAATAGGACAATAAACTGTATGTCCCATAGACGTCGACTGTTCCTTCTCTGTTGTGGTTTAGTTGAGGGGATGCACAGGTTTCATTAATTTTTTGTTTAGGAGGTCAGTAGGGTTTTTCAGCCAGGCATTTTTAGTTTTTCTTATAAGAGAAAGTAAGTAGAGAAGACGAAAACATCCGGGCAAAGTCAAGATGTTAAAGAACCCACATCACTGTTGGAAAAGAGTTGAGGATTCTCCTCTGTAATGGTGGTCTGGCCTAAAGGGTTGGTGTTTTACATTCAGATTTTAGAACTTTCTGAATATAGTTATCCAAACAAAAAAATGTAATTAAAAACTGAAATGATCAACAAATTTGAATACAACAGAAGTAGTATTACCAAACTTGCTATTACCTTTTTTGCAATTTCAATCTCCATTGGGATTCGTCTGCACAGGTCAGCAATATAAGTTGCATTATAGGCTGTCTGCGGGGCAAGAAAATCATTAAACAAATTAAAGTTCCCGGAACTATAACAATCTTACTCTTAGACTTAATGTAATATTAGAAGTGACAAATGGTAAATTCAAGATTGAAAGACTATAGCTATAACTTTGAGATGTTCATTACTGCTCAAAAACAAGGCTGTAAGACCCACAAAACTTGACTGAGAGAGACCATTTACCACCCCTAACATTCTTGTGTGTTGATATGGAAATAGTAGATCAATGAAATAATTACTATTTACAAAATTCTCCAAATCTCATTGGCTATCAGCATTACAATGACAGTATCAGTATGTGTTATGCCTGTGTCATATTAACAGGAATCATAGGAATTTTTTATAACACCTTATACAATGCTTGCCAGTCTCCAACTGATGCTTGAGCTGTAGTCATTCTCGATAGTATTCCCTGCACAGGACAAGAAAAATGTTGAATAACTTTTTAGTATAAAAGTATGCATCACAGATTCTTTATAAAACTATAAGTAAAAGCATTTTAAGCACAGTGGCTCATAGGTCTTGGTGCTTAATTCCTGTTTTTGTAGAGTGAAGCAGAGGCCACTCCCCCGGCTACTCCCCTGCCGCTGGCCTGGGTGGGAAGCTAGTCCACTACAGGTTATAATAATTACTTTCCAGCATTCTGCTACAATATTGCCCCAACAATAAATGTCGTTACCCACTTATGCATGTATAGCTCCTAAAATGGTGGAGATCAAGATGCACTATGTTCAGCACAAGTAAAGTGCCTTGTCCAAGAACATAACACAGTGGCCTCGGCCAGGAATAAGTTGACTCCACTCCAACTGGGCCAGTCAATGTGGAGTCCAGCACACTAACCATTGATACATCACTATTCCACCCACTGCACTTACAAATAAACACAAAACAATAACTGTACAAGTGTAATTGTATCTCCAGGCAGTGTGAGTGAGTGGCTAGTATATATCAAGATCTGAGTATATTTTATGATATTCAGTATTTTCTTTTAAAAGATTTTCAGTAGAAACTGGGGACCTGGCAGGAAGACGAGATCCTGATGAAGTGAACTTTTCCACGTGTAATTTGAAATTAGCCGGGTACTGACTTTTGGTCCTTGGGTCGAGGTACTGACAGAGGTACTTTACTCTTTACTCTCATAATACATCCTGATCTCTACTACGCGGGTCCCGCCTTCTAATAAGAACCCTGCTTATTGTTTTGCAAAAGATCGTCACAGGCTCTGCTAATCCTTAGGACCAAAATTCCAAACAAAATATATACTGTAATAAAACTTGGCACTAAAGTATTTGCACTCTGGTTGCAATCAGAAACCATACAAAAAGGCAGTAAATTACAGAACTTTGTGATACTCACAGATACGTTCTTGATGTGCTTCAAACAATCTTGTAAAGAGGCCACCAGCTCGGCATTTCTTAGGTTCATAAAATAGGAAACTGCCTTTTGTCTTTGTTTTAAAAGAGAGATATCTCTTGAAGGTCGTAAAAACCACATCCTTTAGTCAAAGACAAAATTAATAAATTGATAAATTTAACTACTGGCATTGAGAAATTGTCAGCTGCTAAGCTGTGAAAAAAATTGATTATACGTTAACAGATTGCAAATATCAATTCTACTAATAACATTTGTTAGGTAAAGTGTTCATATGAGACTAGAGGGCCATCAAGCCAGACCTTATCACAGCTTCCTTGGCGTGGAGGGGGTTAGGAGTATTTCTACTTCTTTTAGCCTGGACGGAATGCTAGCGCATCATAGATTTACCCATCGACAGTCAGGTTCCTCAATTATACACCCGGGTGGAAAGGCACTATGAGAGTAAAGTGTCTTGCCCATAAACACAACATTAAGTCAGTAGCCTAGCCACGGTTGGACCCAGACTTCTTGGTGTCCAGTGCACTATACAAAAGCCATGTACCATAATTACACCACCCCTCCAACTAGCAAAATTATTTACTGTTCAATAAAATATTCAGAGATAGGAGTCCAAAAGTGTAAAAAAAAGTCTGCATTCGGGCCTAGTGGTCCATCAAGCTGGAGCTTATCCCGGTTTCTAAAATTCATTGTGACCACTTTCAATTAATTTAACATTCTTTCTGCATGGAGACTATCCAGTCAGAGGTCACTAAAGAATGGAAATTAATTGAGGCGGTCACACTTTTAAACTCCTTGCTGTAAATTTACATTATTAATTGGCACTGCATAAACAGCCTGGAATGACCATTTTTAAAACAGACCTCAACATATGACTTCCAATAACCGATCTTGTCCTATTTGAGATGCCTGTGAGAAAAAAAAGTTAACTTTTGACTATCTGTGCAGGGTTGGACATTAGCGCTCGCCCGCTCGCCCAGGCGAGTGTCAAAAGTGTCGGGCGAGTGCAAATCACAGATCACTCGCCCGTTTGGCGAGTGCGATTAATAATTAAATTGCAAAATAAGGGATGTTTTTTATATTCTGTTTTGCCGAGAAATCTCTAAACACAAACTTACCATAGTCCATATCTGTATGGCAAAGTTTTATATTCCAAATTGTCCAATAAATTGGCGTTGAAGCGCAACATTGGGCTTCGCAAAAAAGAAAACAATAATGGCTTCCTCCTTGTGATAATTACATAACCCGTGTACTTCTGCAAAGTGATACTGCTGGTCACTAGCGAGCCCTCGGTGATCACGTAAACATGGCGTTCAAGGTGGAAGTACAGACATGTTTTGCCGCAAACTGCAGGGAGTTCACCAAGATTCATCAATAAAAAACTACTTAAAAAATAAAGTAAGTGCCTCTATTGTGATTTCTTGGGGTATAAGTTCTTAAACTAGAATTTTTCATTGAAGTTAAAAACCGCTCGGCTACCACGTGCGCGACAACGTTGCAATCGAATTGTTCATGATCAATGCGTGTTCCCCTGGTAAGTTAGAAAATGTGAAGTGATTCTTTACCAATATGTGGAAGTATATTTCCGGGGTTCCGAAAGTCGTTGAAGGGAAAAAGAAAGAACAAAACCCGAAAGCTGCCCGTGATTCAAAGGACTCAAAGGAGTACGAGAAGAACAGGACGAGGAAGTTTTCATCAGTCTTGTGAAATAAAATTGAGTGGTTCAGTTAAAATAAAAGATGACTAAAATGGTTGGAGTGACGGGGGGAGGGGGGGGGGTTAAACGTTTGGGCGAGTGAAAACTTATCCGGGCGAGTGCATTTTGAGGGTTACTCGCCCGAATGGCGAGTGCTATCAAAATTGAGTGTCCAACCCTGTCTGTGATAGTAACAACACCAATGGTGCAACAAAGAAACAAAATAGCACAGTTTGTATAGTTCCTTCTCAAACTCATTAATAATTCATCACGTTAAAACAAAGGAAATCATAACCGTAATCGTGGTTTGGAAATGTGATCTTAATTAGCATAGATTTTTACGATTTTATTGCTTCGTTTTCTCCGTAGTTTTAGTTTCGATTGAGAAGATATATCAAACACTCGAGACAGTGTTTCATCACATTTCCAAACACCTCAAAGTTCGTCAAAAATACTCCGCTGCGCGTCGTATTTTCAACACTCTTCTCGGTGTTTGGAAATGTGATGAAACACTGTCTCGAGTGTTTGATATATTACATAAAGTATCCATACCTCTCCCATGGAGGGGATTTTGGATACAAACCCCAACCTCTAATTGAGCTTAATGTTACTTTAATTTTTTGGTCTTCGAGAGACTTCCACATATTCCAATATTAATACCTTGTGTGGGAGAAGTATGAACATTTTCTGGAACTACACAATACACCAATTACCAAAAAGTGAGAGTCCCTCCTTGGCACCACTGCTTCCTGCTCCCATCTTATACACAGATGGATGGCTTTCCTTTTGAAAGATCTGCAAAGCACTTCCATACACAGCAACATCAAGTAAGAACCTCTTTGTATTTCAGACTGCGTGAAAGCAATACCCTTCATAGCAACCTCATTATATATACTTTATAGCAATACGGGATACTGGATTATCCACACCACCACCCCTAGATGGGGGTAAATACTTCATTCACATACCTGTAAGTGTTACTATCTACTATGAGAAGGTCATCCCTACAATGAAATAAAAAATACAGTAATAATAGGACCACAAAACTAACTGTGTAACTACACGTGTTACACCTGCTTCAGCTATCTGAACCATTGTTCACTAACAGTGACCTCCCAGAAAAAAGTTCTGTGAGATAAGTTGAGCTCTAAGAACCTTTAAATAGGCTAGTTTTAAAATTTTATTAAGCTCTAGGTCTGCTGGTCCAAAACAAAAGATGAACCTTCCATTGGGGAGAGGAGAAACTAATAAAAGACATTGTGTTGTGCTGTGCTGTGCTGCGTTCTGTTATACAGTGGACTACTGTAAGTCTCAAGACATTGGTAACTTACAAAGAGAATACTTTAAGTCCCAAAATGGGAGCGCGCACTTCTGGGTCCTCCATTTCAACTCCAATTCTTTTCTTGTCTATGTACTTGATCAGTGCTCCAGTACTTCTGACCTGTGTTAAAGCAGTGTAAGATTGTGTAGGTTAAAGACAAGTAGCTGGGTAGAAAAGTAGTCCAGACCAAAACAAACTTTTTCAACTACACTGAACCAATCTGAACAAAATATAACTAAACTGATCCAGAGACTGAGTCATTGTTATCATCATTGCCATCATCATCATCATCATCATCATTTTTTCCTTGGGGGCTCTTATCAGACATCAATAACAGCAGTAATAAGAAGTACAAAGTCACATGATTGTTACCATGCTGATACTGTCAAATGGTACAAGAGAGCTCATATGTATATCTCTTTCGTCATCTGTGAAGTGCTGCGGGATTCCAGGCAGGCATGCATTCAAAGCAGTAATACGTCTTTTGCACACTTCATAAGCTTATACAAACACATATAGAACCATATGAGTACATGTATATTGATGCATGGTTATGGAAGTTTGTCATTTATTAATACTATTAGTTGCATCAGCTTGTAAATCAATTTCAGCTTGTAAATAATTATTATCTCTTTCAGCCTACAGGTGGAAGACGCAGTGGCCTAATGGCTACAAGGAGGCTAGACTTTTATTTTAAAAGTAGTTACACTGTTAAAAGAAATGGAAAAATATAACGTTTCCCTAGGAGTCTGTATATCCATGCATGGTCTGTTATAGGATTACCCTGCACCCCACCCACCAGTATTAAATTTGCCAGTACCTGGGTGGAGAGAGGAAGAAAAAAGTGTCTCAAACCCTGTTACATTATTATTATTTATTTTTATTTATTATTTATCCTCTTCGGGCCCACGTGGACTCTTGAGTAGTACCAGTTAAAGTGTTCCATAATACAATTAATATTTGCGTCATCTGTTGAACATTCAAGAAAACAACATCACATATAATATAAATCAATAAAATAAACATCATGGAAAACTCAACTTACAAAAATCTATGCTTGGAAGGATGTCAACTTCTGTTGTTTCACAAATAAGTTCATCACTGTGTTCACCCTCTACAAATGAGAAAATGATTTATTTTCAAAGCAAAAAGGCTAGAAATATGTCACTGAAGTACATCTTTAACTCGTACAAATAGCAAGTTGAACAGACAAAGAATAAGTTAGTACTTGTACAAAAATATGACTATAAGTTCTTTCACCCATACAGCAAATGCTCCTAAAACATAAAAAAAGATGGATATCACGCAAAGGAAGAGGATATCACAAGGACAGAACTTGAAAAAGTCAGCCTGACTTTTTCAAGTTCAGATCTAAAGTTCCTGGTAGTATCACAATATCACTCCATATTTAGCTTCAGTGCACTGGCATAGTGATTTTATAAGAACTTGACCACTGTTAGTAGGTTTCCATTGCTGTAAACACATTTTCGGGGTGTTGAAGTTTTGAAGTGATACTCGTGACAGTGTTCCTTTACTGTAAAAAATACAATTGAAAGAACTCAATACGAAAAATTCATTTACAACAAACTGTCAAGAACAAAGAAATATTATGATTAGTTACAGTAAGAGTAAACAGATCTCCATAAAACAATTTCTACCGCTTCACTGTACACAGAATTTAACTTCAAAAAAAGTTGAAAATAAACAGAAGAATTTTGTTAAATTAATAAACTTAAAAATTGCATACCTTGTCCATGTAAGATCTTGAGTAACCGCTCATCCTGTGTTGCACTGGTAATGATTACATCAGCCTGCACTTGCTCTTTTACTAAAAAACAAATCAGGGAAAAAAATAAAAAACAGTTTGAAAAGACCAGAGTACATACATACATACATTTTATTTTGTTTTCACATTAAAATTTACAGTTTTAACATGCCCAAAGACAGCTATGCTAATCTAGGAGGGTCATGTACACGAATTAATAATATACAACTTAAGGTACAATAAATAGATGAGAGAGAAGTGTGCCGTGCAAGAGCATTTTTTATAATTATGTAAATTAATAAGCCAGCAAAACAGTAACTGCTTACTAAAGGCTTTTTAAATAATTGCAATTAATTGAACTTTTTTAGGGTATAGCAGTTTTTGACTGGGTGCCATAACACCAAAACCAAAGAATCATTCTGGCCAGCCACAAAGGACACAGTCAGCCACTAAAACCTCAAAGAATCAACTGCATGTAGATGGCACAGTGTGCAAGCAAGTTGTGACTGGCTTTGCGCAGGACAGGAATATGACGTGAGAGTCTTGGATAGCAAGTGGATTTATGAGGTGTCAGGATTGGCCTGGGAGCCATTTTGCAAAATGCAATTGAAAGAAGCACCAAGAGTCAGAAACAAATATGTTGGACAAGAGGAAAAGGTGAAGTCTGCATGTGAGCCTAGTGACCCATCAGGCTGGAGCTTAAACTCCTACCGGTAATTAGCATGAAGAGTTTCCTTAGCATGAAGTGACAAGGAGGATTTATTGTACCCCTGGATGTGATGCTAATCCACTGCAGGAATATCCAAACAGCATTACATTTGCCAGTATTCATTTACACTCCTGGGTAAGGAGAGGCACTATGAGAGTAAAGGGTTTCGTCCAAGAACACAATGCAGTGTCCCGGCCAAGGCTCGAACCCAGAACCTTCAATCTGGAGTCTAGAGCACTAACCATTAGACCACCATGCAGGAACTGGGAGTAAAAGATACAAAACAATTATTATGATATTTAGATTTAGCCAAACATAAAAGCAGAGCTCCATGTCTTTTGCTGATTCTTACCCAATTATTTGGAAAATGATCTAAAATATGAAAAATAACACTAGCATACACAACTCCTCAAGAAAGATTTTGTGCAGGAAAAAAATCAGAAATTCTGCTTACGATGGCCATGAAAAACTACAAGAAGTCAACCCTGAGCCTGTGATAAAATGTAAAACCATTTCCTGGTCAGTGGTCAGCTTAAAAAAACGTAACCTCAATGAGTCCTAACCTGAGCTCATCATATGGTCATGTGAAGCTGGTCAATTGATCATAAAACTACAGGCTATCTGAAAAGATGTTGACTATACAGTTGTTTTCAAACTATCTCTGCTAAAACAGACCTTAACAGTATGATTTGTCCCACGTCACGCAAACTTGTTCCCAGGGCTAATCCATGCATACATATGTATGGACGGCCAGTCATGTAATATAAACTTTCAGCTCGATGGGTTCCCAAAAATTCCAAGCTATGGGGCTCCGCTCGCACGCACCTTTGGTACCCGTGGGAGTTTCACTATTAACACCAGTGAAATTGAACTACCAGGTGAGGTATTGTGCGAAAACAGGATATCTTTTCACGTGAAAACAACATGTTATCTTGACATGTGAAAGATCACCGTTGCTAATTGGTTACATAATAAATAGCACCTTTCCCACAGAAAAAGAAATGGTTGGTTCTCAAAAAAATATTTTGCTAGCTCGCTCACTTACTCATGAAATATATTTCAATGCTCAAAGGGAAATTTCGCATCTCCACGTGGCCATGTACCTAATATCCTCTATTTACCTCTCTTTAGAAACTGAAAATCTTTCGTCTCCACTACATCCATTTGTAGATAGAGTTGTGAGGTCTCTGTGTCATAGTAGGCAGAACCCAGCTTTCCTTTACTCCAAACCACTGACAACACTCGCTGAAATGATCAAATCACATACTCCTGAGAAAGAACAACTCTCTCGAAATGCCGGGGGGTGGGGGGTGCAGGACCCCCCATAAGACAAGGACAAGAAATCCTGCTGTCTCACTTGAGTTGGCCTTGCTTGGAAAGCTTGGTCGATAAGGAATAAAAAATAGTATCTAGAGGTCTAAAAAAGCTTGATCCACTCATGGATAGATCTACTTTATGGATTTAATACCAATTTTTTTATAAAAATCCCCACCCTTTTCCTTCGCCATTCCCCCGGGCGAAGGAAAACAGACATTTGCATCTCTCTGCCTACCCCCTTATTTTTAAGGTGACATGTTTTAAGACGCAGCAGAATACCGTCGGTGATTCCCCTCTGATTTTCAACAAAAATGTTAAGCTACCTTCACTTCAGATTCTGAGGGGCTTTCATCTTGTAGAGCAGCAAAATTTCTCCGATGCACAACGTCATTCTCGTTCATGCCTTCCCCCTCGTCTCTGCCAACTACATGTACCGTTCCCCAAGATAGTCGATCACTTGTGGAGATGTGTTCATTGTTTGTTGCAACACTCGATGTAGGAGTCCTTTGCCGTTTGAAAGAAGCTCCCAAACTGTCCGCGGAGTTCTGTCTTTTTGCGCTGCGTTCGTTGTCGCCAGTTGAAGAAGTCCACCCGGACTTTCTGGGAAAAGCGTTTGCACCACCGGTCGGCGTAGAACATGCTTGTGTTGATGTCGAAGTGGACGCAAATTGTAAAGTACTCATTCTTCTAAATTTTAACAGAATACAGAGCTTATTGTCGATCTTTTTTTCAACAGCTTGAAACGAGATGTCAGCTTTATATGAAAAGCCAAACTTTGCACGGACGAACGCGGCCGGTCCATTTTCCCGCCAAAAACCATTGTCACGTTTAATATTTACTTTTTATTACGAATTTGGCTTCACTGACTTCTTCAGCTTTCATTTGACTTCAAAACTCGACGGACTAGAAAAATCGTTTGGAGAAGCTTCTGAAAGTTGTCGACAAATACAAGAAATTTCCCACTAGCACCAGCTAGCAGCTCGCCAACGTCCGAACCTGCATATTACGCCTTGTGTTACTGTCAACGTGTTGTGTCTTGTGTGACAGCAATGTGACAGCTATTCGTTCCCAGTGCCTTGTGCGTTCTCCTTATTTGGTGTACGTCACACTTCCGGTAACAGTGCCAAGTTTTCTTCCAAATCAATGACAGGAAATACGTTCAGTTAAAACGTGTTTGTCAGCAAACCTGGCTAAACCTAAATTTTCAACCTTATTCTCTTGTTATGGAAAGAAGAGAATTAACTCTGCTGAATAAACCACTGGCTTTCTGAAACGGCATGTCTCGTCAAAGTCCTTTCACAGCACGTTTTCCGGACACGTACGGTTGAAATTCAGGTTCGTGTTATTTACTGAGGGAGAGCTGAAGGTTACATAAATCCCTTTAACGTGAAGGTTATATAAATCCCTTTAACGCAAGGTTAAAGTATAAAGTGACCTTTATGCGGAATCACGCCTAGTCAAGGTAAAAGTCGGTATCAGAAATCCTTTCAGTTTCTTTCACCACAAGTTCCCTTTTGTCTTCCGAATGTACTTTGGATAAAAGGCCACTCCATATTTTCACACCATAGTGTTTGAATACCAGATTCCGCGTTCAGTTTTGAGGCGGACTTCCGATTATACAACATGGTTCTTTTTTATCTTTCAATCAGAGTTTCAACGAATCGGAGCGGAAGTCCTTTCGTCCGTCAGTGCAGGGAAAACCCATTTTAGAAACCCATTCAACTGAAAACAACAAAAAAAGGAAACTGCCACATGCAGCAAAGTGAAAAATGTTAAAAATTATAGTCAAAAAGATTTTCAGTGACATCAACTTTGGTCGATAAAACACTTCTCAAGGCACTTCTATTAAACCAGGAAATACGAGAGAGCTTTTTCAAAGAAATTAAGTACCGAATAAAATTTTCAAAAACAGCATATGTGTCAAACTCCGACAACTCCCAAATATTAAAACGCCGTGTTATTGTTTTAAATTTCTTCTTTTCATTCTTGGAATTTTAGGGCTGTACTTTTATGTTCCGGCTTCGACTTCGCATACGAGCTTTCCGATAGACACAAGATAATCGATAATGATGACATCAACTACAAAATATCGTTGACAAACATGGGTTTAAATACAAACCAAAGTTTGAATATTCTATTTTACAAAAAATACTTTGCCTCCCTCGTTTTCGCAAATTGTGCATGTACCTCAATTCGGGAAAGCAAAATCGTCGGGATAAAAAATATCGACGGAAAATCAAAAAAATCGTGACCAGCGATAATATTAGAGACATGATAATTTTTAAGTTTTTGTGGCCTTTTATGGTAACTGCGTTCTACACCTGTCGCGCATAGAAGAAATCACTAAAAAAATATAATTCGAGGCACGTTCAAAGATACTATAAAATGTGGCTTTTTATGAGAAACATGGAAAGATCTTTGAATGTGAACTGCTCAAATAAAAAGTGCTTGTCACAAAAATAACGAAATTTGAATGACAAATTGCGTAATACAGGTGGAAATTTCGAAATTTTAGTCTGGACAATATCGCCAGACAAAGAAGTTCGTGACTACTGAGCTCGCATTAGCACGCTAAATAGAAAGATCGTTCTGGGGTGAAATATTGCTTGCAATTACTTGACATAAACTTTTTGTGATTGCAAAATACAAGTATATAAGAGAACAATCATTGGAGCGTACGTGACGTTGCAAAATTCCACTTCCGGAAGTAATGAAATTTGAGCTCTTGGCGGTTTCAGGCACGCGTTCAAAGATGGCCGGCCGTCACGCTTACGGCGGAAAATCAACAGGAAACAATCGATTAGCTGGGGAAACAAAAACATTGCACTTTCCCTCGAAAAATAAATATCTGCAAACCGAAAAGAACTCGCCTTAAATTGGGCGACTGGGTGCGACAGTTACAACCCTGTTTCAGAATTTTAGATGTAGTTTCTACCGAAACACCGACGTTTTCCTTGGGAAAATGTCATGAAACATTTATTATACATTTACCGATGAAAACATAATTTATGCATGATGTTCCGGGAAATATTTTGACTGTACAAGTTTTACCAAACCGATTCATTGCCATATTTAGTACCGATTTCTTTTCTGGTGATTTTAGCAAAATTAATATGTTTACCATTATTTGCTAAGTTTCATCTCTTTCGGAAATCAGACTTTGAAAGTACGTGTTGACTAAAAATTAAAGATCTTTCCACCAGTTTCGTGAAGACGATAAATCGAAAATTCGCGCTGCTTTCCGTCTCCAAGGAAATACACCTTTTGTTTCTGCATGTTTTCCAACTTACGTCAGAGAATGGTTTGCATGTCACGTGCGGCTGAAATCAATCAAAATTGAACCAATCGCCGTTCGTCAATGAACAAGGTTCATAGTTTTAACCAATCAAATCTTCGATGACATAGTAGAACTAAAATAGAAAATGACACCGTTCGTATATGAATGGTTTTCCACGGAAATAAAAGTGCGTGGTTTGCAAAGCGTTCAGCAATCGTGAACTCTCTGAGTCAGCTGATTTCGTAGTAGTTTTATCAAGACTTGCTTTGTGAATGGAAGAGTCGTTGTATGATCAAGAAATTATGCCCACAACATCGAATTCCCAGAGTGCTTCATACGATAAGGGCAACTTGAAGCTTGATTTTACGTCCGCGAATACGCGAAGGCAAACTTCGCTTGACGGTGCAATGTTGACATCGCCAGATTTAAATTTGTTAACTTTGGGCTCCCCTGAGTTGGAAAAACTGATCATGAGTTATGGAGGAATTCTAACGACGCCAACACCGACTCAGTTATTCAAGGGAACACAAGCGGTCACAGAACAACAAGAAATGTACGCGCGGGGATTTATGGAAGCCTTACAAAGACTGCACGACCAACAAGACACGAACGGACAGTCGGCTATGCTAAACTCTCTTAATTCAAACGCTGCGGTACAAGGTGCTTTGAATCTTTCGTTTGCTACAGCGGCAGCGGCAGCAAATGGCATTAACAACCCGACCAGTACAGTCGCTAGTTCAACTCCCATGCTTGCAGCAAGCACGTCCACGATTTCAACACAAGCACTTCCGGTGACGTCGTTATGCCGCTCGACACAGATTTTCCCTGACTTTCAAAGAGCGATTCCTAGCACAAGCTATGGACAGCCGTTAAATGTTCAGATTCCACCTCAGCAACAACAGCTGGAAAACGTCAAGTTGGAGAACGAGTCCCAAGTTGTCCCCGGAACACCGCCTCTGCCGCCGATCGATTTGGCGTTACAGGAAACCGTGAAGAACGAGCGAAAGAAACAGAGAAATCGTGTGGCTGCGTCGAAATGCCGAAAGAGAAAACTTGAAAAGGAAGCCGATCTGGAGGTAAAAGTAGACGAACTTAAACTCATCAACTCGAAACTTAACTCGGAAGTGTCCGAACTTAGAAAACAAGTTAGTCGGCTGAAGATCCAAGTTATGGATCATGTGCGCGGCGGATGTGAAATCATGCTTTTGAATCAGACCAAAGCCGTCTCCACATCGGCGTAAGCTATAAATTATATAATTAGAGTACGAGTGCTTTGTGTCGGACTTGCTTTTACATTTCTGTTAAGTGAAAAGAACGTTTGATCGTAGGAGTAGAAAACAACTAATTTAGTTGTTTGCTGGAGATGAAACACCCTGAAAGCGCCAAAGCGGAACTTCGCGATCAAAGCACGTGGGGGCTTGCATGTTGTGATCGGACACGTTAGACAGAGTTTATTTCTTTAGTTTCGAGAGCTGGATTTTCGATCTAGGGCACGTTGTAGACTCCATAAATCTCTGTAATGTACATGGCATCGAGCAGTAAATTTAAGAGCTACAACAGGAATATCTTACATGTTTTGAACGATTTAGGAATGTTTCACAAGCGTTTGATTTGATTATATTTGAGTCAAATTTCTTACGTTTATACAGAGTACATCGAAGGCATTCAGTTATTGAAGCCTTTTAAGTCGATCGCAACTTATTTATTGTACGTTTTGGACGTCATAGAATCAAAAAGATACAGATATTATTGCTTTATAAAATACAGAAAGAAAACATTTTACTGAGAACTTTCGATCTAAGTTATTATGTCACACGAGATGTAACTGTTTTTAAAACCTTTCACGAATATGTTTTTAAATAAACGAAGACCTGATGTAAAAGAGTAATTTGCTTAGGTTTTGCCATGATCATGTTGCAGTACTGTTAAAAGTTATCAGTTAGAAAGGAAATTACTGTTTTGATAAGATTTATAGTGAATTGTGTATGATGTAGAAATTTGAAAAGGTTACAATATATCATTTTACACAGAGAGAAAAATGCATTTTTGTGTGTTTCTTGGGATGGATTTATGGCATGAAAATGAAACCACAAACCTCCTTCATGTTGTGGGGTTTTCCCTACAAATTTGCCCTTGGGAAAGCAAAAGAAACTGATTTATTGCAGTTTCTAACACCCACGTGCGAGGTGAAACAGGAAGTGTGGATTTTTTTTCTGAGAAAGATGTAAGGAATTTGAAACACCTTCAACGTCAAGCAATCCTTGCATAGTTTTGGCAAGAGTCAGATCTATTGTTGGCATTACTGATACAGGTGTGGCAGATGTATTGTCTTGAAATAAATAAAAATACGCATTTCCATAATAATGCATGTGATAACCCCTGCCAGTTTTACCAAAGCTTCAAGCATTAAAATAGTGCCTCTGGTCATATTTTATAGACCTTATTACTTGATCGTGTACTTCATATAAATATCCACTCCTTCCCTTGCTATTTAAAAGCTGCACTTGAATAGGCTACAGAAATGCAACACTTATAGACCAGTATTTATTTTATTTCGGAGAATTTTCTGATTGTATACAGTGCATATATAGTCACATAAATTATCCATACTTTTCCACAGAACCTTTCCCTTTGGAAATTCTAATTAAGTTTCATACATTTCTTTTAAGTTTTTGGCCTTTATTTTGAGCACCCCCACCTCTAGGAATATCCAATCCCTCCTATGGGGGAGTATGGATATTAACATATTTTCTGGAACTGCACAATCACAGTAAACAACACTTCACTGTCCTCACAGGACACCTGCCGACACTTGATCACATGAAAGTTTCTGAAATAGAGGACATTACATGGCCGCACAGAGATATGTAAAGATAACATGTTATCTTCACATGTGAAGATATCATGTTTTTGCGCGAAAGCTCGCATGGTATTACACCACTGTTTATATAAATTGAAATTAGGCATGTAATGGGCACATTGCATAATGTTTATGACTTGAGTTGAAGTGTGTAACTCAAAAAGACATCTCTGCTAAGACCACACACCAAAATAGACCCAGGTATTTAGAAAGGACAATTCCCAGGGGAGAGGGAAGTACTCACAATATACATGACGGGGAGAGGATCAAAATATTTTTTTGGGGGTTGAAAATTTACACACTCTGTATTTTTTTTGGGTCAAGGGATCTGTCATGTATTTTTTAGGTCTTAAAAAAATATGTGCATTGTTTTGGGTAAGCAATGTGCAAAATCATGCATTAGAAGAGTCTGTTTGATTAAATAAATCCTTATTGAGGTGTTTAAGTGTTGTATTTTTTTGGGGTAGGAAATTTTGATGCCAGGTATTTTTCGTGGTCTAAAATGTCAGGCTCGTGTATTTTTTAGTTTGCAGTATGAAGCCCCGTCAGAAAGCCCTCTGGGTTGGTGTCTATAGAACTTGGGTCATCTGGGTGTCTTTTAAAGTGAGACCCTCTTTATGTCTCTAACAGTCAGACCCTCTGGGTGTCTATATACTAGCACTCTCTGGGTGTCTATACAGCTCAGACACTCTGGGTGTTTATAAAGTAAGACCTTCTGGGTGCCTATAAACTCAGACTCTCTGGGTGTCTATAAACTCAGACTCTCTGGGTGTCTATGAAACTCGGACCCTCTGGCTGTCTCTTTACCTCAGACCCTCTGGATGTCTCTATACCTCAGACCCTCTGGGTGTCTTTATACTTCAGACCCTCTGGGTGTCTCTATATCTCAGACCCTATGGGTGTCTCTATACCTCAGACCCTCTGGGTGTCTCTATACCTCAGACCCTCTGGGTGTCTTTATACTTCAGACCCTCTGGGTGTCTTTATACTTCAGACCCTCTGGGTGTCTCTATATCTCAGACCCTATGGGTGTCTCTATACCTCAGACCCTCTGGGTGTCTCTATACCTCAGACCCTCTGGGTGTCTCTATACCTCAGACCCTCTGGGTGTCTTTATACCTCAAACCCTCTGGGTGTCTTTATATCTCAGACCCTCTGGTGTCTCTATACCTCAGACCCTCTGGGTGTCTCTATAACTCAGAGAATCTGGGCGTCTATAAAACTCAGACCCTCTGTGTACGTTCTTGCTGCAATTTACCATTTCCCAAAAACATCCGGAAATTCCGGATGGAATGGAAATGGAAAGACTAATTTTGTCTCCCCGAACAGAAATTTTCTCTGGAAAATGGGATTTCTTGAAAGGCAGTCCAAATTCCCAAACGTAATTTCCGAACGGAAAATGTGCTTACCATTTCCATTCGCCATAAGTTCCAGGACCTACGCCAATATTTCAAACTCGCCCTTGGCTTTCTCGGTAAGTTGGGTCTGTTTTGTGAATGGAATACGGCATTTCCAAACGGAAATTTCCATTGGGGATTTCTGCTTTCCACTTGCACAAACCGTCGACCAACCGGTTTCCCGGTGTAAATGGTAAACAACCTTAGTTGACCCCAGCTAGTTTGAGTATAGGGGTGCTGCTGGCGGTTGAAACCCTGACCCTGTTTAAGACAAAAATTATGTTAAACACCTACTAAAACGTTTTCTGTTGTTGTTGTTGTTTTTTTGTTGTTGTTGTTGTTGTTGTTTTTTTTTTGTTTTGAAGCTAAGCTATAGCGCTAATATCTAGTCCTCTCATGTTGACTGATGATCAGCTAAATAAGTACTGATCAGCGAACTGATTTGGTATTGCTTATTCTTGAAACCCGTACCTGTTGACGTTTCGAGCGTTTATAGCCCTTCGTCGGAGGCTAACGGTCGAAACGTCAGCTCTTGAATCTCTTTACGGTGGCCAATTGACATTATCAACTCAGTTGATAAAACCAAATTATATTGTTATACTTCCCACCGACGCAGCACCACAGTTTCTTTAGAAACTTACCCCCTCTATTCATCTATTGCTTCTGTGTTCTGTATTGTTTCGAGGTTCTTTGTTGTCTTGTTCGTTCTTTGCTTTACGTCACTGGTGAGTTTAACAGGTTCTTACACCAACGATGAGCCCTTATTTGCATGCCATTGAATAACAATGACGTCTGTTGTGTTATAAATGAAGTGGACCGAAGTGGCCCTGAATTCTGTAGTCGCTCCCAATTTTCCTTAATTAGATTCTCTGAACTTGTCCCGGGGTATCCAATCGATGGAAATCGATGATCGGAAATCCAATCGATCAATCGATATCAATCGATAAAATTAGTTAATTGGTATCGATTGGTATCGGCCAATCGATGACCAATCGATAACCACACAAAAACAGTTCATCGATTGGTATCGATTGGCTCAGGGATCTCGAACAGACGTCACGCACACTACCTATTCGATCATCCGCCATTTTTAGGAAGCCCTGGGTACGAATTTCAATTTAATGAGGAGAATTATCTCCAAACACACGGAACCGCTATGGAAACGAAAATGGCAGTGTCTTTTGCCAACATTTTCATGGCGGAAATTGAAACAAAACTCATCCAACAAAGCGATACCAAGCCAAGAGAATGGAAACGTTACATTGATGACGTTTTCTCCCTTTGGGATTGCGAAAGAAAACGGCTTACGGTATTCCGCGAAACGAAACGAAACGAAACGAAACGAAACGAAACGAAACGAAACAAAACAAATTAATCGATAGGGAAATAACCGTTGACTGAGTTTACCATTACCACTAAGATTTATTCCTTCTCTTCGAAACCGGTCCTCGCTAGATGCTGTGTTTCGCAAAATACCAATAGCGGTCGATTAGTAATCGACGAAACAAAGTCCGCAGAGAATTTTTAAAGGCGCCCTGCTCCCGAAAATTATCTTGCTAGGTGAAGCAAATACAGGCTTACACACGCGACAAGAAATTATTCCCTGCCTTCGAAAACTGTTTTAACTAGTACAATTGTTTAAATTTTAAGGTGTTCCCTATCTATGTCGCGATCAGTGTGTTAGTTTTGAGGATTTTCTTGGCGCTTGAATATGTTTACTGATTCCCTCAAGTGTCGCGACATAATAAGACATGACCAACCAACATAATGCAATTAAAGGATACTGTTTTGTTCTTGATGGTGTTCGCAATGCTGCAAAACGGCGGAAAATAATATGCAATGCAAATGATTGCGTGACAATATATTTCGGAGAGAGGGCAAATTTTTCGGGTCATTTCAAAGCAAGATAATGTTCAGAAGCAGAGCGCCTAAAAAAAAGTCGGCGATTACCAATTAACGTCGAAGAGAGGAATAATTTCTTGTCGCGTGTGTAAGCCTGTCTTTGCTTTATCTAGCAAGACAATTTTCGGGAGCAGAGCGCCTTTAAAAATTCTCTGAGGATCTTGTTTCGTCGATTACCAATCGGCCGTTATTGGTATTTTGCGAAACAAAGCATCTAGTTAGAACAGTTTTCGAAGAGAGGAAATAATTTCTTGTCGCGTGTGTAAGCCTGTCTTTGCTTCATCTAGCAAGATAATTTTCGGGAGCAGAGCGCCTTTAAAAATTCTCTGCGGACTTTGTTTCGTCGATTACTAATCGACCGCTATTGGTATTTTGCGAAACACAGCATCTAGCGAGGACCGGTTTCGAAGAGAAGGAATAAATCTTAGTGGTAATGGTAAACTCAGTCAACGGTTATTTCCCTATCGATTAATTTGTTTTGTTTCGTTTCGTTTCGTTTCGTTTCGTTTCGTTTCGCGGAATACCGTAAGCCAAAGAAAACAAGTAGAACGTTTTATTGTACAAGCTAACAATTTCCACCCTACTATAAAATTTACGGCCGAAATTTCAGAGAACACAATCACTTTCCTAGACACCACAGTGTTTAAAGGGGAAAGATTCACAAAAGATTCCATCTTGGATATAAAAACTCATTACAAGCCGACCGAGACCTTTCAGTATACACACTACGCCTCGTGCCACCCACCAGGCGTAAAACATGGTTTCATTAAAGGCGAAGCAATAAGACTGCTTCGAACGAACTCTTCAAAAAAAACATTTGAAGAGAGCCTTTTGAAATTCAAACAACGCCTTAGCTTACGGGGCTACCCAGAAAACATTATAGAAAGGTCCCTGTCAGAGGTAACTTTTGCCTCTAGACAATCGGCACTAACACAAAAGAAAAGAGGTCAAGAGAGGCTACTTCCTTTTGTCACAACGTACCATCCGGCAATTAAAAATTTAAAACAAATACTTATGGAGCATTGGAGCCTCATACAAAACCAGCCTTTGCTGAAAACTATTTTTCAAAAACCTCCAATAATCTCCTACAAAAAGGGCAAATCACTCAAAGACACGCTCGTTAGAGCAAAAATATAATCTGAAGGCATCCTAGGCGGCGCGCACTTAAAAGCCACATGGGGAGTCCGAGCAGGTCTGTCATTACCTTGTCATCAGCTTCGAAAGGAAGGAAGCGCTGATGACATGACGGTGGCACTGCTGCGCGAGGTGCTTGATGAAATGAACGTGACGTATCGCAAAAACGAAAAAAAGGCAGAGTTGGTGAGGAAAGTCAAAGAGGCAAGATCCGCTGCAAGTGATACCACCCAGGATTGTGATGGCGGTTCAGCACAAACCACAAAATCTAGCAGGAAAACACTAAGGCTAAAATGGCCCATCGCTTATTACTATGACGAAAAAAAGGAACGTCTTTTTTATCTTTTGCTGCATATATTATTTCTTTTAGACACAATTGGCGCCTTAATAGATTTTTTAGTTAACATGTATGTGATCTTTGTTTTAAGCACGATTTGGTTTGTTATTGCAAGGCTAGGTGTTGCTGCTTTATTCATTTATTTGCAACAAATCATGCTGCTGTTGTTGGCAATTCCATTGTTTGCAAAAGCACAACTTCTGCTACCAGAATTTTTCTGTGAAGGCACGATGGAACTACTTTCCGTTTTTGGAAGTCTATAGGTTGGGCCATGGAACAAACTTTTGATTTGTTAAAATTAAAATTAAAGGAATCCTGAGGACTGGACATTAACGTTGAAGACAGAGAAGAGAGCGTTGTTCTCCTGCTAACATTAAAATGAGTTTTGTTTACAATTACAACGTACTTAATTGTTGTTTTTACTCGCCGATTACCGTTATGTCAATCTGCAACCAATCGATACCAATCGATAACAATTTTTTATCGATTGGTATTGATAATCGATACCAATCGATAACCACACGAATCTTCGCCATCGATTGGTCATCGATTATCAATACCAATCGATTAATTAATATCGATTGGTATCGATTGATATCGATTGTCATCGATTATCGATTTCATCGATTGGATACCCCGGGAACTTGTGCACGTGTTGTTTTGTCAGCTCTCGTAACCCATTCTCGTCCCCAGAGGCCGCGATCCTTTTGGTCAGCACCAAGGAATCGAGACCTCTGGCCACCCCCAGCTTGTGAGCATGCGCAGAGTACTCGTTCTGTAGTTCAGCCTATCAGAATTGTCAGATTCGACAATGAGTCCGTGATTAGCGGACTTCCGGTTTTGGAGACGGCCCGAGATCGTGATTCTTGGTGCTGACCAAAAGGATCGCGGCCTCTGGGTACGAGAATGCTCGTAATCCTGTTCTTTTTTAAGCAGCGGTATAGCTGTGAGAAAATAAAGTATGTTGTATAATCGCCTTGATGTGTCTCGGCTTTATATTTGATACGGATCGGAAATTAACAAATTAACACCACATTTTTAAAGCGAGTGTCCCGTTATTTATTTATTGATCATCAATCTCGTCATCACATTGTCTCAATAAGAATATTGTCTCAGTAAGAATATTTTGTGATCACAGCGTGATCACGGATCACGCCCGTGCATGATCACGGGTGCGATCACGCCTTCGGAATGGCGTGATCACAGCGTGACGGATCACTCCTTTCAAGGCGCGATCACTCCCAATTCACCATTATCACGTCTTCACATCTTTCTAAGACAGATCCCAGAGCGAGAGAAAAAGGTCCGAAAAGTCAAAACTGACTGGCTTGAAATTTCTTCGAATTGAGATTAGCAGTGTTATAAAAACAATTCAGGTATTCAGTATATACAGCTATTAAAATGTCTAAAATGGGCTTCGAGTTGGATGACCTTGTGACCAGTGCCCAGTGGTTTCAGAAATCAGCCTCCAATTTAGCTGTCAAACCACTGTTTTTAGTTGGCATTAGTTTCTTGGCTCGGATTTCCGCTATAATTTGTTTGCAAGAGTTAATAGGGCTTACGTCAAGTTAAGACATCTTTGATAATTAATAAAGTTGCCTTCAAATGAAGGAAGCCTTGGAAAATACTACTATACCAAGCAGGGCGGATCTGGGGGGTTGTGCAGGGGGTACGTACCCTCTCCTGTACCGCTAGTATTCCGCTTATGTCACCTATCAGTTACGTCATTCCTTAGTGGCGCACCCCCTCCTGAGAAAAATCCTGGTGGAGGACGCGCGTAAAAAACGGACGGGGATGCTGGTAGATAAATTTTCAATCAAATCCCTAAATGAGACTGATATGGGCGTAACTAAAGAATTTTTTGAACCCCAAAAGATGCGAGAAAATAAAACTGAAATTCATATCCTTAAAATATTTGCGTTTTGGCCGGAACACTCTAAGTAGGACAAGAATCCAAAATTAACACCTGTAAACCAGACGATCCCTGTCTCTTTCTTATGAGAGCCAGTACCCCCCCCCCCCCCTCCTGGGAGAAAAAACCCAAAGAATACTGTGGAAAAAAACAGGGGTGATCTCTTCTTACGTCACCTTAGTCTAAAAGATCTTAATTTTATTTGACGAATCCGTAATAATGACTCGTCCAGTTCTGTCCACAGCAACTCCAAAGGGATTACAAAGACTGTCTCTCGCACATTCTGCAATAACGTGTCCATCCTCTTGAGAGAACACAAGCAGGCAGTTCATCATGCTGTCTACTATCAAAATGTTGTCATTGGCATCAACAGTAATAGCCTCCGGAGCGAAAACCTTGTTAGATTTTTGAAACGGAAGTGGGATATTTCGCGAAGGTTTTCCATTCTGGCTTAGCACTTGAAAACCACCATCGTTTGCTAGGAAAGCCACGATCTCACCTTGAGATTTCAAACATAGCAACGAATTAATAATAGACTTGGGTGTAAACGATTGCTTATCCGTTCAAATGACTATTTTTAAACCAAAATTGATTACGTCTACACCAATTTTCAAGTTTCATCACCTAGCCAGACCAAAACAAAATAAGCGATTTGCATGGTTGCCAAAGTTAGAGATATGCAATTATTCTAAACTTCGAGGGTGAATTTAAAATATTTATCTTTAATGTCCAGTTCCTTCTCTGCGACATGCCGCAGTACATTACGGCGGTAGTTGCATTCAACATAAGATGCGTCTAGCCTAGAAGCGGTCATCTTATAATCTTCAAATGAATTATTTTAGGAGAGAAGAACAAAAAGCACCTAATTGTTTTATCGGAAGGCAATTATCTGGACAAAACTCACGCCAAAACTTGTGTTAATCAGTTTTCTATGTTGAATACAGCTACCATAATACCCTGCAAGCGTTCAGTTTGTCTACGTCAGAATGGCTGTTTTCAACACCAAGCCTCGCTTTCGAAGCGCAAATTTGCAATTTTTTGTCATGAACGAATTCCCAAATCAGCAAACGCGAAAATAATACCAACGTGAGAACTGCTTGGTGGTGAATTTTAATAGCCGTAAGGGCTATTGGTTTGGTTAAGGCTGCTTACCTTTCGTATTTGTTGCAATGCCATAGAGTTTGTTCTGTAGCCCATCATCCTCGTCTAAACAACCAACCTTAAACTCTGACAAGTACTCGCCAGCGCTGTTGAACATATAAATATATCTGCTCTGGCTATCGGCCACGTAAACACGGTCCTGGCCGACAACTACATAGCACTTGTCATAATTCGCGTCATCACTCTGGGGCATTTTCAACTTGGTAAGGAACTTTCCCGTGTTATCAAATGCCTGTACCAAACCTCTGCTCCAATCGGAAACGAAAAATGTTCCCTCATTGGTGACAGCGACATTGAATGGACCGCCGGAAAATTCACCGTTTCCGCTTCCTTTCTTTCCGAAAGCAAAGAGGAACTCCCCGGACTGTTCAAAAACTTGCACGCGAAAATTATTCCGATCGCACACAACGATTCTGTTGTTGATATCAGTCGTTACTCCTCTTGCACCCTTAAGCTGCCCAGCCGCTTCCCCAGGCCCACCTATTACAAGCTGTGGGTGTTTCATATTTTCATAGTCACGTGCCTTGTGTGGAACATTAACAACATACGGGCTTTTATTTATCAAAAAACCCCGTATAGTGACGTGAACAAGATGTTTCCCAGGGGCAGAGGGAGTGTAGCTAACGCTGTGTTTCCCGCCATTTTGTGTGGTGATCTCAGCGTCAGTCTTTGAACCATCCGGGTCCTCGATCTGGATGCAAACGTCGGAGCTTTCGCATTCAAAAGGTTGTCCTTTTCTGTCCCTAAATAATAACGGTAAGTTTAATGTTAATAAATGACAAAAAGAGCATTTCAGAAGCCTGCATTATTAAAACAATTGTGACCCTCGAACTATATATCCAAGGGACATCGAAGTAGTTTTAGTGCTAGGATTTAGAAATGGCGAAGTACGAACGAAATTTGTAGTATTGCTTAATTATGTTTTTGTGTCTAGTGCATAAGCACGTAGGCGCGATGGAGGACAACTTCAAAGGTCTTAAAAATAAAGAGAGCATGCTAAGGCGCGAGTAACTATTGAAGTAGAAATGGCTTAAAACTTCAAAATGATCGCACTAGACACATGTATGCAATTGCATACCTATTTTTAATTTAATATTTTAGCGGCACTGTCACGAGAATCACTCCCAAAACCCGACACCCAAAAGAAGTATTTATATCAATGCAATCTTAAAAATAGAACATGGCCCAACTTTGATAAATACTACTTTGCCAGTGTACCGAGGCTGTAAAAGGAGTCCTACCATTGTGATACTATCACAAGCTTTAGATCTTAACTTGAAAAAGGTAAGTTGACCTTAAAAGCAAAATTTTCGTTTTATTCCAAATATCAGGTTAAGATTGCCCTTAATAAACTTCCGTTCCACAAGCCAGTCTAAAAATAGCTAAAGTGGATTTGGAATATTCCAAGGCCTGGATGCACAGTTTCGCTCTGTGTCCCCTGATATTCTTACGCCAACATTCAGCCACTGCACTGTAATAATAATAAAACAATATTCAACACTCTCTACACAGCAATGAACCTGGTAACAACTGCGAAAGAAGCTGGTTTTTTGACATGTGCCTCTTGCAGGCCTGGTCCCTCGGCTGTAGTTGTCGCATAGTGTGCATAAGACGCGTCCACCGAGCCGAATGAATCAATAACACCTTGCAACGCATCGTTATCAGCACAGAACTTGATAGCGTGATCTTCACGTGGCTTCAGTTCATAGTGTTCAGAGGTAAGGGTCTGAAGCCTCTGGGATAAAAGATCTTTAGCAGATAGCATGTACACTGGATCGCCTAGAAAGATAATTCAGTCAAGTTACAAAACGGAATTGTCCTTTTGAGCCAGTCTTAGTGGGCCGGCTCCCTGACAGCAGTGTCCTAGGGAGTCCGACTAGTAATCCGTAGGTCCGAGGTTCAAATCCTGCTCCCTGGATTTGTGTACGCTTGTCCTGTCAGTTGGAACTGTTCAAAATGTCATTTTAGTTTCATATTTGTTACATATACATGGCCTTCCAAGCTTCAAGCTTTAACAACGACCGTGTATGAACCTTGAGAATTTTCACAGTGATGACGTAGTTCTACAGAGGTTCATGCAGCGTCTCTGATTGGCTGTTGCTAGGTTTTGAATTTTCGCGCGAAAGTAGTAACCAGTCAGATATGACACATGGATATTCTGTAGAGTAACGTCATCAGAATGGAATTTTTAGGGTCCAACTTTAGACGTCATCCTCGCGCATGTTGCATGGTTGAATTTGGAACGTGAAGAGTGAGAATTCAGGTAGGTGAGCTACCAATTCGTGGATAATCGCAGACGTTTTTATAGTTTGCGTACGCAAAGTAGAAATAGTGCAGGTAAAGCTAGCAAAACGGGTGGTGAAATCACGACTTAATCTCAATTTCCAGACTTTCATTGCTTTACTCTGGGGCAAAAAGAGCCTTCATCGAGCAAGAGACTAATATCTACCTTCTTCAAGAACCCTCTTGACAAAGCGACACGATACTCGCAAGGTATCGCGGGAAGCCTCAAGCCGTTTCTTCTGTATTTCCAGTGAGGTCTTTCTATTCACTCGTACCAACTCCACCGCGGCTTTTAGCTCGCTCCTCCTCTGTTCCAAAGCATTAATATTGGTTTTGATGCTATCTTCAATCTCCCGTAAAACACCATCAGCCTTCAAGTTTACTCGTGCTAGCGTCCAATCCAAGACCGGAATTGCATTCTCCACTTTGACACACACGCTCCTTGTTTGCTCCAGAATTTGCGACAGTCTCGGACGCAGTTTGGAATACGCGTCTTCTAGAAACTGTGTGTAGTGTTGTCTATGGTCTGTAAGCGCACAATTGCGACAGATGCTAACATTACATGTGTCGCAAAAGAGCGCTAATCTTTCGTCAGTGTGTGTTGCGCAGTAAGTCGGTCGGTTCAGCTCTTTCAGGGACATGGTTTTCAAATGCTCTGTGAAAATAATGGTTGGAAAAGACTCTTGCAATAAGCTTAAAGCAAGGTTGTCCTCTACCTCTGTTGCAAAACGAGTGTTGGTGCACAAGCTTTCTTATGGAGATTAGTTTGACTGTCAAGACAAATATGAAAGGATGTACAACAACTCGTCTTGAAACAGCGGAAAACAGCATCTCGGAAATAGCCTAATTGCCCAGTTTCATACCGTGAGATACTGGGTCGAGCGCGGACTTTCGCGGACAAATTCAAAAAATTGACAAAACTGTAAAGTTCCTTAATCCTTTTGTTTTTAAAACAGTACGCTCGTGATGAGGACGCCTTTTACTTCGCTAGTGCGGAAGCCATTCTTTCCTTTCAATTTGTCCACTAAAGTCCGAACTCGACCCAGTAACGGACGGTATGGAACTGGGCAATGACGACGTTTTTCTCCCCACCCCAACCTCACCCCACCCACGCTCCACTAGATGAGCAAGTGGATAGTGTTAAACCAGACAATGGATGGGGTTTCCTTTTAATTTAAATCGTTAGATACTCTTCATAGCCAGATTTCACTTTTGAAAAACAAAATTTCTTTTAAGCGCTTATGACCAGTGAAAACAAGCCTCACGCGCAGGCACGGTTCTCAGGGAATCGTCGAAGTCTAACCATAAACTAACCGTTTAAGGTTGTTTAATTTGATCTTTTATATTCAATTTTAGCTTTGAAAGAAAAGTGGCTTTGCAATAAATTCACCCCTAACCGACATGTACATGTTGAAGACACATTTGAAAAAAAAAATGTTGATTCATTTATTAGTACATATATTTGTCTCTCACCATGTCTCACGACAAACAGGAAAGGAGACAGTTTGTTCCTTTTCAAATTCTACCTTACATGTTACCTTGAACACTTTTCAAGAATGTGATTAAAGTCTGGCCTATTTCATGCAGCCTCGGCTTTCTCATTTTAGAAAAGGTTGTCGTAATAAACAGTTGTAACGTAGCAATGATTGCAACTTACCCAAGGAAAGAAGAACGTGTTGCTTGGTATCTCTTGCTCTCTTGTGTGCCTCTGCGTGAAGCTCGCAGAGATAAACCGAGCACTCTCTACAGCGAACATGTGCCGACGATTCTTCACTGCCATCGCAAACGTCGCATTCAACAGGCTTTCCTTCTTGAATCAACAACAGATCGAGCAGTGATACGAGCAGAGAATTAGCTGGAAGCTTTTGCACTGACGGGCGGTTTTCTAAACCCGTTTCTAGATGGCATGTTGGACATTTCAGTTGCTTGTCCACCAATGGCCGGTTTCTTAGCAGAGTCTCGATACACTGGCAACAGAATGTATGTAAGCAAGGGAGTATTCTTGGATCGAGGAATAATTTCTCGCATATTTGACAAGTTAGGCTCGTTTTGATGCTGGAAACAACCTCTTCTTGTTCCTTCGTGTTTTCTTCTTTGTCCTCACTCATTTTAGGCTAAGTAGAATTGAATTGAGAAATGACTGACACCGATTTAAATCAACACGCAATCAGACTTAGTTAACTTGTAAGAGCTATAGCAACTTACGTACTGCAAAAGTTTTTCAACGCAAACAAGACGATCTATTAAAAGTTTCCAAGTCAATGAACTACCAATTCGCCGTCAACAGAAAACAAACAAACTTAATATATTTGATCATCAAGTAAACTGAAATGAATATTCCACTAACCTCTTTAAGCGTTCTCAGAAATTCCGAATTTTATATTGGCTATCTGCTAGTCTTCTGGAGCTCTCTTTGTCGAAAATATTTCCGTCAACTGCTACACGGTTATGTTAAGAGAGCTTAGTATTTCGGCGTGTGTTGGTTTCAAGAACGTGAAATCAACAACAAACAATAACTTTAAGCATTCAAATTGAGTAATTTAGCCACCAAATTGAAAGACTACAATAAAGAAATGTTTTTGTAATCAGCGATTATATTGTCACCCATGGGATCTGGAAAGCTTTTCTATTTAAAAGCAAGACGCACAATGAACAAAGAACCTTCAGGTGCCGGCATTTTTTGCTTTCGTCTTTTCTTTTATAACGCACCTTTTTTACATATACAAACGCTTATAATTTTCCATGCTGACGTTATTGTTTGCCTTTTTTCTCATTAGTATACGGCTTGGCGCACAGAAGGCAAAATGTTAGATATGAATGGACTCCAAATAGTTAAAGAGCTAGTGAAATTTAGTATATGATGAAATTTTTAGATATTTGCGTGTAATATTCAAGGAGAAATTATCTTTCAAAAACTCCAAAATTTCTGGGTGGCGAAAGCGCTAATGAGCTCATACGTTCTTTTTAAAATTTTGAGTTTTTAAACCCGCGTCAGACAAAAAAAAATTCAGTACATCGAGTTGAAATTCATTGGAAATTTAAATATTCAGAACTGATTTTTTTGTAGCTCAATCAGAAGCTGAATGCCAATGAGGCAAATATTGTAAACAAGGATTCCCCTATAATCTTTAGTCTTCACATGACTTCTTGCAAAGCACTTTGACCAAGTTTGCGCAGTATTAATTCGATATTACTTTTCCGTCTCCTCGTTTTAATTTCTCTCTTGTATAACGTTTTCTTTTTATCTTAGGGTCTGAAATGCAATCAACTTTGAAAGGTAAATTAAAATGATTAGTTTCACCGAACCAAATACGCATTTGTAACACCAGTCCGCGTATTTTCGGCAACGGAGAGAAGCAAGCTTGCAATGGAGGCTAATGCGGGAAATCAGCTTGCAAATGCAAATGGTCACATGTTTCTGTGCATATATATATTTATTGTCGTTATCTCTTAAACTTACATTGCTGCAGCAAAGTTAAAAGACTGTTGGTATAAACTGGTACCATTTTTTCCTCCAAGTTGTTTATAATCAACAAGTCACAAAAATTAATCGACATACATCATGGTGCTCTTAAGTGCCTGTGTCAAGATCATGAGAATCTCTTGCATTTATTGACGAGAAATGTTTTAAGTTGCAGTTATTTTGGAGTTTTCATGTGCCTTCTAAACCCCAGTGTTTGACCTTTTGTTTTAAGTTTTCCAAGAGCCAATTCGTCTACTTCCACTTCAGGACATCGAATTTCTTAACGATGTTAACACAAAAATAAAAAAATATGCCGTTTAAATCTTCCATACAGTTCTTTAATATCGATATCATTATAACTTTTACAACTTGCCTAACAAAGTCAATGAACGAGGATTATCTTCACAGAAAAAAAAACTTTGAAAAGATCAGAGGTCCGTCGGAAAAGAAATCAAATCGCCGCACGTGCACCAAAGAGTGCCAATGGCGCTTTAAATCAAGAGGAAAGTATGTTCAATAGAATACAAAGGTGCATAATTATTACATTATCTTGCTATTTTGCTGGATAACAAAGCACTAAAAAATCAAGGCGTCGGGAGTAACACACTCATTTTGCAAGCAGCCATGCAGTATGCTTGTGCACTATTGCATGTGGCAAGTGCTTGTAAGAATGCCGTTCCGGCTGACCAGAAAGTTAGACCTCCAACACAGGCTAGCCAAGCTGTATTGCAAGCTGCTACACACATCGTAGCGGTTGTTGGACCACCGCTGACCTGCACAGTGAGCAGGCAAAGGAGCCACAGGGTAACCAGTGCGATGTCAAATTTCATTTCAGGTCGCAGTTTCTTCTTGTTGAGTGGCGGCCTTGAGAAAGCATACATATATAAGACACTGTTAGCAATGAAAATTATATTTTCCTGTTTGCAACAACATTTGCCTTCCTTCGCCTCCCACTCCAAAATTAAACACACTTAAACTGTTTTAGATTGCCACTAGTAGCAAAATCAAATTAATTATTTCCTTTTCAATGTTTAAATTGCAGGTCAACGTTTCTAAAACATCAAAGTGTAAAACAACGTCACAGGCTTCGAAAACATGATAATGAATTGATTAGTTAATCAGTATATACTTGTTATGTTAACTTACCGAATGAAATGACTGTTGAACTGATGTAGGACGGGTTCTTGAGTTTGTTGGAATGCCAGGCCGACCTGTAAAGTTGAAGTGGGCAAAATGACATCTTGATGACACTGCCGCTTTTTCAGCTACAATGACTTTTTTCAGTTTTTTAATCTTCGGGGCGTTTGTACTAAAATAGCTGTGTTCTTATTAAAGGCTCTTAAAAGACAGGTTGAGGGGTTCTGGTAGCTATAGTCGGGTGCTTCTCATATGCGTGGAAAAGCTGGTGAGAATTTCCCGGCAGATGGAACTGTTCAGTTTTTCAGAAAATGGTGGACATTTTTCGATTAAACCTGGCTAACCGGGTGGAACGCTCCTTCCCATTTTGTACTCTTTCCCCCCGGTCTTCCCTCATCCGAGAATCTGCTGACCTGAAGTACAGTTACTGTGTATCAACCAGGTTTCGAAAATGGAACGGTAAATTTCCTTCCGACCGGTCAAAGTGGACCACGCCCACAACTGAACCGAAACTGACTTTTCCATTTGAATTCATACCGAAATAAACGAAATTTTGAAGTAAGTAAGTCCCAAAAACGTCTGAAGGTGAATCATTTTCTCTGAAATTTGCCTGTGGGAAGGACGGCCTTGACAAAGGGTACCACGGGACTGACAAGTGTGACAACTGACTGAGTTCAATTTACTTTGGACACATTTTTAGGGAAATATTCGTGGCACACTTTTGCAGGTGCATCTGGCTGCTTTAAGGTCTAAATTGTGGGCTCACTTTCGGTGTAAGAACCTGTAAAACTCACCAGTGACGTAAAACAAAGAACCAACTAGACAACAAAGAACCTCGAAACAATACAGATCACAGAAACAGTATGGAAGATATTTGTTTATAAACATTTGTTATTTAAATAGCCAACAAGTTAAACAAAAGAGCACTTTGTTTCACTAGCCAATGTTTTTCTGGTTGGGACATTAATGACAATGGGTGATGTCACTGATATAGATACATACATATCTTCCCTATAGCTCGAAAACAGAGAAAAAAGTCACAGGTTCTTACACCGAGGTAAACCCAAATTGTGGCAAATATATCAACGAAACTTAGGGGAGTTTAACGTAAATTTAAAAAAATCTGCAGGGCTGGTACTAAACCAATGCAGATGACAAAATGTTTGTAACAGTACATACGACAGTAAACAAAAATGCGAAATATAATAGAAGATGCAATAAGAATTTATGGGTATCATCCTCCATTTTTGCAGTTCTTGGTAATGTCGACCTATGAAGTCGAGGGGAATATTGACCGTTCGCTGCAACCTAGTACCCAGGGCTTTTTCCTCAAGAAGAAGGAAAAAGCCCTGGGAACGAGGCTGCGTTCGCTGTGATTCATTTCGCCTTCCGCGAATAATTTGTTAAATATTTTATGAAGAAATATCTCCACAGAATTGAGGGCCGCAGACCAGTGCGTTGAAGAATCATCTGATCATGAGAATTCCTTCACGCCGCTTAAATATTAATTTTGTATCAGTCATTATTGATAAACAGCAAATGTATGAAAGCTTCCGGCCACCGCGACAAAAGAGAAAGTGAAGGTAGCGCGACTAAATATGGCTGCTCCCCCGTGTACCGGATAAAGGTGACGTAATATCAAAACAATGACGAACAAAGGTAAAACAATGTGGCTCATTTGTATACGGTACACAAAGTAAGCTAAGAGCCCTAAACATGTTTTAATTCGCAAAAAGCTCGTGGTATAATTATAAATATTTTACCAAATATTTACTGTGGCCTAAGTATGCAGCGTATATTTGGCAGCTTGTGTGCTTCTGCCTTAATGGCGTTTCTGACTCGACTGCCAGCCGGCAGAACCAATCGCCTCGGCTATCACGTGTAAAGGAAAATTAGACAAACCTTGCGATACGATCCACTCTGTTCAAATCAACTTCTTTTCGTCGTGTATTCAATAGGAAAGAGGGAGAGTCTTAATTCATATGCAGATGTAATGCTGATTATAATAAATGTTTTTCTTAGCTTGTAACCAATCATGTGTTTAAACGCGAAGGGACTTGTCCCAGGTAAAAGTCCCCTAGCGGTGTTACCAGAGGATTCGCTTTGCGATTGGTGTTTCTATGGGCCGATTCAAAAGGTGAAATGATTGATAAAATAGCTGTCATTTCTGCCTTCCGTGTGCACATCTCAGCCGCTTTATGCAAAGAAAAATAAAAACTTACCAAGTTCTGGCTTTTGAGTTGAATATATTATTCACAAACGATTTATGCGAGGAAGGCAATAATTAATAACAGTAATGTAATGATAATGATAATGATAATAACGTTATTGAAGCTGTCAGATTAAAATAGCAGTTTTTCACTAAGAAAGGACACTATTTAAAATCAGTTTTCTCATATTTTACAACGAACCTCAATGCATTTGTTCGGAACTCAAGGCCGCACCTAAAATTCCAGAGAAAAACACAACGGTCAACCATGAACATAATGACCAAACGATAACGAATTCTTTCCTGGAGTCGGCACAAGGGGCATGAAAATTCGGGCTGTAATGGATTGTTCCGCCTCAAGGCAGAACGATGGCTGCTCTTGTTACAGTGTTTTGTTATGTTGTTAAAAATTAACCAAACGTTCAAGAAAATTAGAGTTGAAAGTATTTCACCTTACTTTTACATGGCTGGTGGTTTTGTTAACTCTACTATACCGTTGAAATTAAGTTGAAAAATGAATGTATGTGACTTAGTTTAATAATTTGTTTCAACTCTTGTTCACTTATATGAAGGATTTTTTTTAATCTGTTAATGTTATGTATTCGTATTATATAGGAAAACCGTATATAAATTTTAATCTACTTCGGCAAAGTTAAGTGAAAAGAACCAAGAAGAGTCTTCTCTGATAAGGAATATAAACCGTAGGCCCTAGCTGGTACGGTCGGCTTGGGACGTTAAAGAACCCACACGCTAATCATAAAAAGTAGAACACGGAGCTCCCGTTGTTGTGGTCTGATCCGTTGTGATGTGCAGGCTGGGGTGGGAAAATGTTTGCAGATACTAGCTGTTAAAGCTTCTCTAAAAATCCGACAGTAAATAAATGGCCAGATTCCAAATTCCAAGCCGTAGATAATGTGCTTTTTCAAGTTGCTCTGAAAGGAGACAGGGATCAGAAGGAGGGATCGGCCCTTCAGGACGGTCCACAAAATTACAATTTTAATAATACTTACTTAGATTTCCTTTAAAAGTTCAAATTTGCTCCCAAAAGTTTTATGCATCGAAATCGAAAAGAAGATATTCAGTTATTACCTTCTGCGAACACGGAATACAATACATGAATCGTTATTCAATCGTTTAATTCTCGTTCATAAAAAATAATAATAATTGCACTATTAATTTATGCAATATTAACTAATACTTTCTTTTTTTTTTCGTTTTTAAGTCTAATACTGCAACATGAATCGATTTGTACATTAACAAACACTACCCGTGGCTAACTTTTTAATTGTATCCGGAGTGAGCCATATTATGCGAAAGTCGGAATTCTTTATGCAATTATTTGTCGTATAATCACCAGCGATTTTAACGTTGCAATTTAACTTGTACGCATTACGGACCTATTGCGTGACACGTAAAGTTTTCCAGCATTTCCCGACATACTAAGACTTATTGGTACACAAATTCTAAGGCATGATTGATCAATTAAACTCAGCAATCGCTACCAGGCTTATGGTTTTGTCTAGAAAAGTTTAAGGCTGCTTACAAATGAAAAGCCTTGAACAATTTTTAAAGATTCTCTGACCATGACTCAGGCCCGGATTGCTCCTTCATTGTCGACCCTAAACCCACTCGTTCACTTGCTTGCCTCTCTTAGCCGACTGGACCTGCGCACGAGGAACAAGTTTTCCTAGGCTAGAAAAACATGATTTTTTTAGCTAGAAGCTAACAAAAGGAGTTCAATTAAAGCAAACGTTTTAAATTTGTTGGCACAGGCCTGGCCGGCTAAGAGTGGCAATACAAAGGGCTCTTGGAATCAGGATTGCTGTTTGGCATACTAAAGTAGTAATATTTAGCACACGTACATCAAACTTTCATAGTGTATCGTCTATCAACTGGCCGTAATTAATTTAACACAAAAGTATAGGTAGGTATACATAATATGTGATGCACAAGTTCAATATTAAGCGATTGTCATTCCTTGTGAAGCATGCAGAACAACAAAGCCAAATTTGCATACAACTCAGCAGCTATTGTGCACTTTTTCTCCTAAAGTGTTCACAGTTTCCGAAAATTTACTTCAGACCCTTGCTGTTTAGTTGTTGATCATGGTTGCTAATGATTACTGTTATTGTTTTCAAACAGTTTCTCAAGCTCGTCTGCTTTCTCTCTTAAAAATTTCGCCGCATCCGATCCCTTGTTTTGAACTAAATCGCTGATGGTGAAGCCTAGATCTATAGCATCCCATACCAGAAACGCAGCACTGACACCAATCATTAATCCACCTGCAATTTTGCTTCCTGCTTTTGCGCCTGCTTTAGCACCTGATTCTGCTACATCGCCAGCAACCTGTGCACCAGCCCGTCCTGCTGCCTGTGCGCCAGCCTGTCCTGCTGTCTGTGCGCCAGCCTGTCCTGCCATCTGTGCAGTGGTCTGTCCTGCTACCTGTGCAGTGGTCTGTCCTGCTACCTGTGCAGTGGTCTGTCCTGCTACCTGTGCAGTGGTCTGTCCTGCTACCTGTACAGTGGTCTGTCCCGCTACCTGTACAGTGGTCTGTCCGGCTACCTGTACAGTGGTCTGCCCGGCTACCTGTACAGTGGTCTGCCCGGCTACCTGTACAGTGGTCTGCCCGGCTACCTGTACAGTGGTCTGCCCGGCTACCTGTACAGTGGTCTGCCCGGCTACCTGTACAGTTGCCTGTCCGGCTACCTGTAGACTTGTCTGTCCTGCTAACTGTACACTGGTCTGTCCTGCTGCCTTTGAACCAGCCTGTCCTGTTGCCTTTGCACAAGCCTTTCCAGCTGCCTTTGCACCAGCCTTTCCAGCTGCCTTTGCACCAGCCTTTCCAGCTGCCTTTGCACCAGCCTTCCCAGCTACCATTGCACCAGCCTTTCCAGCTTCCTGTGATGAGTGCCGTCCTACTTCCATGAATATCCTTGTCGCTGTTTCCACAATTAACGGAGGGAGGCTTGTCAACTGTGTAACCACCTGCTGAAGAAGTTTTATGAGGGGATCACTCAACTCCAGGATTTGGATAGCGAGGCAGCAAATGTACAACAGCCTTGCTTCCTCCTTCCTACCAAGCCACAACTGGACAGTGTTGTGCACATTGTTTATGCAATCGAAAGTCTCCTTCAAGTCCTTTTCAGCTTGCTTGAGTTCAGTAGAATTGATGGAAGCCTCCGCCATGATTGTACCCAGGTTTGTGCCAGCACCAGCAACTCCAAGACCCATTCCCGCTAACAGTAACGGTGTAGCAATACCCGCTGTCATAATTGTTGCAACTCCTCCACCGATAGTCAGAATGCCGCCCACAATTCCAGCAGAAGTTCCGCATGCATGTGCCACCTTGCAATTCTTCCACACTTCATCGAGTTTATCAGCTGCCTTGCGGAGACTTTTAACAGTGATGGGAACCTTAAAACTCAATTTCCTTGCCTTCCCTTGTAATTCTTCAAAATCTTCTCTTGCTTGTTGCTTTTCAGCCTCAGATAGATTGGCAAAGAACCCTTGTAGGTCAATTGCTTCCTGCAGATTGCTGGCACTCATTTTTACGCGTCGTTTCTGGGAACAAAATTAAAGGCACAACAAAATTTAAGTCGATCGTATACCTCGGCGACATCCAAATATGTGAATTTGCTTGGTTCAAACACGATATTAACGTTGTACCAAACTGCCCCTCGTCTTGTCTACTTCGATTGCTTGTTGCCTTGCAATTCAAATGGCAATATACATATTAAGGTATCATTTAACAACACCACGACTAAAATCACTTCATCTTGAAAAAGTCAACTCAGGTGGTTTCTGGTTTACGATCTGTTGTCTCAAAGCAGATTTACTTGCTTAAGTTGAGATATAATTTTAAAAACTGGGCTAGCAGAAATGGTTGAAATAAAGCTGAATGAGAAGTTGACCTTGTAGTATATACGTATTTCAATATCATGTAAAGATGAAAATATATCTGTTGTTAATTTCAGCTGTCGTTGTTGTTGTTCAAACAAGGAGTCTCGATGGAGTATTCTGTTGAAGTAACTGCTATTGTTTATCACTTGATCAGAGCTATGTCCCAGGACAGTAATAATGTAAAATACATAAAAATTGTGGAACGCACACCGATAACACGCAGTAATAATGGTCAGAAAATATGAGTAGGAAGTGCTAGTAGAAACCGATCTTGATCGTATTTCTTCAACAAACATAGATTATGTAACGGTATAGAAATTCTTAGAAAAAGTCAATGGTAAACACATAAATTCCTGGAAACTATTTTTCATGATTTTATTTCACTGAGTTGTAATGCAAACCAAAGTAGTCCGTCCACAGCTGAGGCGAAATTTAAATCAAATTTGTTTCTGCCTTTCTTCAAAAGGAGTAACACTCTAGCGCATTTTTCTACAAATCAATCCTCGAGACGAAGGCTTCCATTTCGATCCATTCATTATTCATTATTCAAGAGTATTGAATAATGAAAATCGAAAGTAAAACGGGTGCACCCATCACATATTTTGAGCTCGAAAATTGTAAGTCATATTTCTCCTAGCGCACGAGAGCCCTGATGATAAGATTTCCTTGATGTCCAGTCGGTTCAATGTAAACTCTAGAAAACGCATTATTCAAAATCTTGACTAGAATTCAGCAGAGCGTTTCCAGCGGCGGCGGTGATAATAGTGAAAGTATTCTCAAAGCTGTGCCTAGTGCGACTTTTGTAAAAAGAAACAAGAGTTTGCCCTAAGCTTGAGTAATATCAATGTCCTAATCTAGTAAACTTCAGCGAAGAAGTGTGACTCTATGGTTACAATGTCCTTTACTCAGCCTTCGGCAATTTTGTCGATTGCACGCCGGCGTTTGTCAGAATTCACTTCAGGCTGGGACTTTAAGTCTTCTTTGTAAGAAAGATCTTGCTTTGAAATGCATTTACGTTCATTTATTAAAGGAAAGATGGACCAACCTTGTGATGTATGGGATCAGCTCCGCTGAAAAGCTCAACAAAACAACAACCCAGTAACTCAACTGCAAAAATGTACGGTGGTTCATTAAATTAATCTTATGTGGTGAGAATAAATTTCCTTTGGTGAACCAATCATATTTTTTTCACGTGACGGGACTTGTCCCTTAATTTCATTCATTTCCGGTGTTTACGGGATGATTCGCTCTATGATTGGTTTATTTATACCCTGTATTTACTCTGTATTTGGAAGGGGCTTTTCCCAGGAACGGTGCTTTCCCTTTCACTTTAACTAGTTCCTCATGGGCTAACTTCTAAACACAAACATCACTGCAAGGCTGATACTACGTGAAAAAGTTGACTTTGCGAGACAACAACTAGACAAAAACTGCCACCACGGATAGCTGTTTCGTTCTGCGCTATTCCAAATGAAACCAGCAAGAGAGCCAGCTCAAATAAAATGTAACAAAACCCGTGCTTTATCAAGTTCCGTAGTTGAACCTGCCCGCCCCCGGAATCACGCGCCGCCACATCACGAGCTTCATGGAGAAAGCAGGCAAAGTGTCGGATTCTTGTCTCACAAAGTCAAAATGTAGATGGATAAGACCATGCTGTTTACTCCATTCAGTGCCCATGCAGTAATCGATCTTCCTGTTTACGCTATCGAAAATTGTTGTCCGATCCTCGCTGACTATTTCTTTTTCAGTTTATATTATCAAGTTCGTTTGCCTTCTGCCTCAACAATTGTGCCGTTTCTGGTCCATTGTTTTCACCTAAATGCAAATCTTTGATCGTAGAGTCCAGATCTATGGCGTCCCACATCAGGAACACAGCGGTGACTCCAGAAAGTAATGCAGCTTCTAGTTTTCCTCCTGCTTGCCAGCGTGCTTTCATACTTGATTGTGCCACATCACTAGCTCCTCCTGTGCTTGCTTGTTCTCTTCCTTGCCCTGCTCCCCAAAATATTTTTCGTACAATGTTGTCTGAGAACCAGCCCAAGGAGCATAAAACTAACTCGTGAAGGATTTTAATTGTGGGATCACTCAACTCCAGGCTTCGCACCACGAGGAAGCAAATGTACACTGACAACCTTGCTTTCTCTTTCCTATCCTGCCACAAGTAGACAGTATTGTTAGCATCGCTTATGTAATCTAATGTCTCCTTTAAGTCCTTTTCAGCCCTTTTTATTTCCGTCGAGGTGATGGAAGCCTGCACATTGCTTGTTCCCAGGTTTGCTATAGCACCAGCCGCTCCAACACCCACCCCGAATGATAATAAGGGCGTTGCAATCCCCGATGACATCAAAGTCGCAACCCCACCACCGATTGTCAAAATGCCTCCCACAATTGCAGCTGCAGTGCCGCATGCATGAGCAATCTTGCAGTCCTTCCATAGCTTCTCAAGCTTATCAGCCGTTTTACGAAGACTCGTAGCAGAATCTTTCGCCCTTGAATTCATATTCATCGCCTTCCCTTGATGTTCCTGTTGTTTTTCACAGATCAGTAAAAGGAGTCATTTCCTACAGGTTGGAAGCAAAGATATTTAACTTTACCGCATCCCTGTAACATCTAAATAAAATTTGCTTTTCTAGGTCCGGCCACTTAGACTGGCTGTTGTGTTACAAATTGTGACACACAACCAGTTGACCCCATCAACTGATGATGACAACACGGCGTTTCTTTGGGGAGTGTATTACGAAGAAAAGACATGTTCAACTTCCCTGTGTAGCACAATGAGTGCAGTTCTCGCATGTCAATTAACAGATTATTTTTATGATAGAAATATCTATTGGTTGCTGTAAGAGAGAGCCTTTTGTCCAACCGGTTGGAAACGAGCTGGTATAAATGTTTGAGACATGCGACACTCCCAAAACTATCAGCCATACCATGTAGCAAATGTCAGTAGAAACAGGCCTATTTCTTTACAAGAGCGACATATCGACATCGGTTATAGCAACTTCTTAGAAACAGTCACATGCGATCACATCCGTTCTTGGAACACATTCGCAATACTAATACTAAGTAGTGCAACCTAAATTAGCCCGTTAAAATAAACGAAATTTGAAGGAACGCTGTCTAGACGTTGTGGTCTTGAGAGGGTCATCTTTTGCGCTAATTCTAGTAACTGAAGATTAATCCTCGAGGCCAACACTTCCGTCCTATTGAATCGGTGCCGCATCACGCTAGGATTTGGAGCGCGGTGAAGATCAAGACATGTTACGTTTGAATCCCCCTAGCACTGACCGATGCGCTCAAGGTTTTTCCTAGATATTCAACTTATTATGAGGTTTTCTTCATGTCGGTTCAGTTCAGGTTTATTCAGAGTGTTAACTAGAATACAGAAGATTACTTTCAGCGACCGTGACGAAAATTAAAGTTAAGTAATTTGCATTGGAGCGGTGGAACCAGTGCTGTAAAGCACAAACTATGTGAGAGCAATTTAACATGCTCTTATTCGCATCTTGAGTTATATTTTATCACCAAATTCACCAAATGCCAGAGACGTGACGTTAACTGCAGCTTTCTGTTTAAATATGAAAGCGTCTTTAATTTGGCACGTTGTATGACAGTCGTATAGATTGGCTTTTCTGGCGATTACTAACCGGTGTGTTTTCAAAGTTCATATCTGCCCTTACACGTAATTAGTACAGGCAAATTAGTAAAGGGAAATTGGACAAACCTTGCGATGAGATCAGCTCTGCTCAAATCAAGTTCTTGTTGTTGTGTACTCAACAGCAAAGGGGTTACTGATCGGTACATGTTAATTTAATATGATAAGAATAAACTTCCCTTTGGTGAACCAATCATATCTCTTGTCACACAAAGGGAATTGCCTCGGGGAAAATCCCCTCCGGTGTTTACACGAAGATTCACTTTAGGATTACATTGGTTTATTTTTATCTCTCGGTAGACTGAGGCCTCAGTTATATATGGTTTCGGGTACCCGAGACAACCCTCCCTACCGAAACAACTTTACCGAGCGTTTATATGACGAAAAATTGTCCCTGTCAGCTGAGTTGAAGTTGACCCTGTTTGATTATTCATAAAGTAATTTAATATTCAACTCACCAGTTATCCTTTTTCCTTTGAATTTCTTTTGTTTATTCGATCACTGGAAGCCTTGCTGGGTTAAATTATATTTCTTCAGTGCAATTTTTTGCTTAAAATCTCCGGAGAGTACGTGACACTCGGCACGTCAAGAGTTGTCCCGGGAAGGCGAGCCAAAGTGTTTGTTTATATGAGAAAAAGTTGTCCCGCCTGCCAGGGTTACCCTACCTGCCGAGACGATACAACTCGCCACTCGGGTAGGATCATATAAACGGTTGGCCGAATTTTTCAACATTTTAGCGAAAAGTTAGCTCGCCAAGGGTAACTCGGGGGTAGGGTTGTCTCGGGTACCCGAGACCATATAAATGGGGCCTGAGGGTCTTTTCGCAAAAACGATGCCATTACTTTCACTTTTCGCGTTCCTGGCGATTGCGTATTCACCTACCTCAGTTCAGATGTAATGAGGATGCCTTAAAACTAAATTTATACATTCCAATCTGTAGTAAAGAAAAATTCAACTAATAACCTTGTGATGAAATTGGCCTTGATCAACGTCGGGTGTGCCGACTGTCAACTGATCGATGCATGTAAATTTAGTATGAAAAGAATACATTTCCTTTTTCTTTTCAAACGAACGAAATTGTCTACACGAACGAGATCCCTTCCCGTTTTCGCAGGAGGATTCTCTTTGCGATTGGTTTATTTGTATCGGATAGCCAGCAAGGGGCTTTCCCAAGATCGATGCCTTTTCTTTCACTTTTCGCCGACAATATGCCTAGCAAATTATTATGTTGCGCTTTCAGTTCGGAAGAATCCAAACCCGGAGTTTTGTATGCATAAGCAAAAGCCGATTTTGTACCTTTTTTAACCAAAATCCGAGAATAATAAAACTTAAGAATCCACACCCCGAGCGAATTTAATACGTCAACTCAACTCAACTCAGCTCCATTTCGCGGAAAGACAAACATTTCATCTTTGAGCTGACCGTAGCATGCATCGTAGCATTTGAACAAAGTGGCATTCGTACCAGTAAAAATTTTTCAATATTTAAAGATCAATGTTTGTCAGCTATTAGAAATAAATGATTGCTGTAATTTTCTCTTTTTTTTAATATTATTTATCAAATTTGTATATACGTATTTGATATTTATTAAGAAGTAATTTTAATGTATTGCTGATATTGTAATTTATTTAATTTATATTGACTTGATGCGTAAGCGTTGTCGATTAATAAGTGTAGATGTAGATACATAGCTTCACCGACTGCGAAGAATTCGCGAAAGAGATTTGAATAAATGCCGAGCGCAGCTTATGTTTTAAACAACACTTATATTTACGTTTTGGGAGCTTGTAAGTAACGGCCTTTGGCGTTTCTGGCTGCTTCAGAATTTCAGCCTAATGTTCACACCAGCCCTTAAATGTAAAAAAACAAGAGACGCATGGCACTTTACTCTCTAATAAAGACAATTGAAAGAAAAGTATTAGGAAAAACTTTCAATGAGATGAACTCTGCCCAAATAATCTTCATATTGCTGTGTATTACTGAAAAACCAGAGGTGCTGGTCGACATATAAAGTTAATGTTAATCAGAGTGAAATTTGGTTAATTTTTTTGATCAATTCAATGCTTTTGTTTCATTTTTCCATACTTTGGCACCGCTTCTAAATCTCGAGAAGGCATTTTTTCTTTTGCATTTCAAGTCTTGATGATTTTACGTAAGACTTGTTGCAGGTTGAGGAGTAAGCATGAAGGAAAGGATGCTGGCTGTACCAGTGAATAGATGACGTATATTGATTGGTGCTGACGCATATCTTACGTCATGCATTATTAAATACGGTCAGAGTAACAGACCTGGTGAAACCCGACCTGGCGGATTATTATTATTTTGTTATTTTGACCTCCCTGATACCCCCTGGACTTTTAAAAAGCCCCTGGTCAATTTTAATTCTCCCCGGCGGACAATTTATTTTCACGGCTCTTATGGGAACTTGTGTGTTATTGGACACTGGGAACGAGATTGTTGGTCAAAACGATTGCGGGCTTGGTAATCGCTTCCAGAAACATGCTAGGTTTTCCTCTTTTGATTTGTTCTAGTGGGCCAAAATCGTATGATCGTGTCAAGAAAAGCGGATGAATCATCGGGTGATAGTACCCTTGGAGGTTCGAAAAATCGGGATTCTACCATATATCACTGTGTTTTTAGGTTAAGTCCCACCTTAATTTAATTTAAATATTTTTAGTTAGTTTTATAAACTCTAAATAAAATTTGAAATGGATTTATTTAGTTTCAACACAGTTATGTAAGTTTGTCAAGTGATCTGCATTAATTTATTTTTAGTTCTTTTTTATTTTTCCAAGTTGTTTTTCACTTTAAAATAATAACAATTCAAAGTTTGGGCGGGGCAAAAGTGGACCGGAAGTTGACCTTGGCGGAAACAAACTGGCCCACAACCCGCTTTTTCCTGCTGCCCCAGTGGTGAGTAAAATGAAAACAGTACAAGAAGGAGACGTAACCAGAATGCGAGAGACTGGTAACGATAACCTTATTTGGCCTGGCTTCTGAATATGGTCATTAGAATTCTCTACTTACACAAATCCCATAATACACCTCTTTTACCCCCCCCAAAATTTTGCATAATCATTGTTTACAATTTCTCCTGGGACATGAAGAGGTCCCAAGGGAAATCTAAAACAATGCCTATGCAAATTTTTTGGGGGTAGAAGCGGTGTATTATGGTATTGTGCAAGTAGAGAATGGTAATAATTCAACCAAATTTGCAATTGACAATTTGCCGTTCAACTGTGGTTTTCTACAGAATATTGCACCAGAAAAATCAATTTAGCAAATCAAGAGACCCTCATTTTCTCTTGAGCAAATCAATTTGTTTGTTTTTCTTAGCACCCTTGTCTTCACCACGTGATCTACTGTTTTATTTTTTGCCACAAAAGTAGATCACGTGGTATAGACAAGCGTAGACTCGTGGTCCTGCAGTTAGAGGTGATGCATCATAGTTGGAACGCAGCCCAGCCTCTTAATGACGTTCGCGCACAAATTTTCTACCATTGATTTTGTTTCTGAAACTCTCAAAACTGTAAGATAACATGCCCAGAAGAACACCCTAAATCTGAAAACTCGTGCTACGTTAGCGGATACGACTAGTGTCTATAAGCACAAAAATATTACAGATAAATCTTTGAAATGAACGTGTCTCTGTCAAATGTTGTTTAAATGGACCCATAAAGTGAATTTATGCAATTGGTGTGGTTCCTTAAAGAAAAAAACATCGAATTTAGCGACCACAGATGGCAGGATTCGATGTCCTGTGGGCAGAAAACTTCAAAATGTTTGAACTTCCCACATTGACTTTTTGTTCATTTTTGACAATCTGCCGAGAATTGTAAATAAAATAAGTCCATGGAAGAAAAAGTACGGGTCACCGACCATTTAAGAGAGTAAACTACCAGCAACACTACGAAACGGCTTGCGGCCCTTTGCGTTTCCTCAGCTCGATGGATGACGTGGCGTGACGAATTCCGTGCGCAGTAACGTTGCGCACAAACAATTAGCGCGAAGGTATTTGTCAATCACCGAAGTTAAAGCCTGAAAAGAGTAATGGAAGAAGAGTGAAAAATAATAATAATATTAAAAAAAATAAATAAATAAATAAAAAAATGGTAGCGTGGAAAATCCAGTTTTCTCCACTCGTGGGCTTCGCACAAGGGCGCGCTCGCGGGGTGAACGCGCGAGTTGCGTGGAGCCTCCCAGCATTCTTTGCAAAGATAGTTTCCGCCATGCTGCTTGAACCGCTACAAATAGGGATTTAGAGGCCGAAAGAAGGTTTGTAATTTATGTTTTTTTCTTGTTCTGTTGCCATGCTTCGTTCACCGGGTATGGTTTCTTATTAAGCATTCTTTGCCTTGTTTAGGAGAAGTGTCCTGATTTCTTTGCAAAGAGCTCAAGTAGTACACATGTCGTGGAGACTGAACTCACAAATAATGTGCAGGTAAGCGCAAATCAATATAAATTCGATTTATTTAGGTAATTGGCTATGTAAAATGTGCTTTTTTGTCCTTGTTGAGTGGTTGCTAGTTGAAATAAGCACTTATCCTCGTCCTCAAAGTCTTTCGTGTGTGTGTGTGGGTGGGTGGGGGAAGGGGTGAGGGCGGGGGGGGGAGTGGTGGTGGTTGGAATTGGGTGTTGGTGAGAGAGAGCAAGGTACATGTAGAAGGGTAATTTGCCAGTATAGCATAGTTAGCATGGCCACAGCCAATATTTTGTATGCATAAACGTGTACCTTAATTAATCTTATAAAACAATAGGCCATTTTCGAGTTCGCTTGAGCCTCTATTTCAAGGCGAGTCTAAGTGCAGAGTCTTTGTAAGGAAAATGAGTTTTCATTCATATGGAAAGCAAAACTAATTACCATCACAAAACTTTCGCACTTAGACTCGCTTTGAAATAGAGGGTCAAGGGAACTCGGAAATGGCCTATTGTTCAATGATTTTACTTGTTGGACTATTGTATGTATGTATGTATTGAGTTATGGTGCACAGTTGGAAACCTCAAATTCGAGAGTACTTGTCCTCAGTTATTTTCGCAAGCCCTTCTTGTACAGAGATCGAGTATCAACTCTATTAAGGCGAGTTGCAAAAGAAAAACCAAAGTCTTCCGAGAATCTGAAGATTTTGGCGGGAATTGGGAGATGTGAGAAATTTTTGTGGAAACTTGAAGTAATGTCGTTAAAATTTTGGGAAGTTTTACCAAAACAAATTAGACAACATTCCAAATTTTCGGGACGACTTTCATTTACTGTAAACAGACCGTAGGGCTACTCAAAGTTCTAATTCTCACAGTGCCTCCATTCTTAAGACGGTAGCAAACAAGGACACAGTACAGTGTTCCGTGCACAAATGCGGAAACATTTATTGTGGACACAAAATGTGTTCTTGTTTGCCACTGCCTTTATGCTTCTTTCTGCTCCCCAAACTTGAGTCTCGTTTAATACAGCAAGAGGCAAGTTTGAGTCTTGAGTCAGGTGCAAGTCCAGTTAATATTGTTGTTGTTTCCTGGTCTTTTGGGTTCAATTGCTCTGTGACAAAATAATATACTACACTACCGCTCAGAAATAAGTGTCCCAAAATATACGCGAAATACTCGTATGCGCTGCATATATACGCATACGTGAATGCGTATATACATGTAAGCAAATTCGCGTATACGCCTTTAGTCTGTATACTCTGTATACTCTGTATACGCGTATACTCATTTGTATGTTGTTGATAGTTGATTGTTCTTCCAATGACCTGACATTGCTGCATTTAAAAGTGCATTGAAGACTGGTTCTTAATAATTTCTCTGAAATAAATGATAATGAAAAACGTCAACTCCAATTGCAGAATTTCCGCTACGAATGACCATAAAAAGTTAAAAAATGCTGCCAGAAGAAAAAATCGGACCTGAGCCCGCGATCAATGAAGAGAACCACTGCCTGGTCAGCGGTCAACTTCAAAAAACACGTTACCTCAATGAGTTGTAACCTGAGCCACGATCTGGTCATGTGATACTGGTCAGCGGATACCTCGATTTAACAGCTATCAGTTGACCATAACATGGATGCCCTATAACAAAGATGTAAGCTGATAAGGCTGACAAGGTGTTGACAAGGCATGGCTATTAACGGCCGCCATGTTGTGCACACCACTCCGTTGCTGTCATCGTGCATACACGCCCACGAGCAATACCGCTAGCCATGATAACCATGAGAAAATCAACTCATGGGTTTCATTTTCTTTTCCATATGAGTATAGTATGGGGCTCCGCTTGGCCGGAGCTCAGCTATCATCACTCTAGTTGCCATGAATGATGACAAACACAATGATGTTTGGGTCGTGTTGCCATGGTAACATTACAAGCTTTGGTGGTACATTGTCTCTGAGGGTGCTTTTCTTAGGACGATAAGTGAGAAAAAATGCCAAGTCACTCAGGCAAGAAACAATATTTTACAGATTATGTTTACAGTGGTCTAGCAATCAACCAAAGTGGTTGGATGGCATTGATTCTACTTCGTCATTGGTCAATGTCGCTAAGGAGTCACGTGAGATATGCGCGCGAAACCAGAGCGGTCACTTGCAAGCGAACCTTTGTAGTAGTTGCACGTTAAATTTTTCTTATGGCGAACTCAACAAATTCCGAAGATAACCCCGAAGGAACGGGGCCTCCTTCCACAGAGGAAATTGAGGACGACCTTTTAGAAGAATCTGCACTCGAAAATAGCGACTCGCTATTGAGTGTACTCGCAAAATTGAACCAAAACATGGATCACATGGCGGGTTCAATGTCCGCCATGGGTGAAGCGTTCGCTACTTTGTCAAAGCAGTGCCCAGCAAAGCGAGACGCTCGCTCTGGGAATTTAAACCCTTTAAATGGGAAAACAAAGAAGTCTCGAGTTGAAGTCAGTGAAGAAGGTGAAACTGACAGTGAGAGCGATGATGCAGACGTTCACGAGCTTCTTGCGACCAACGCGGAGAACGAGGCTGAAGGCGCCAAAAAGTCGTCCGCCAGCTCGCAGGACTCCTGCAAAAATGATGGCGAAGACGAACTTTTAAAGAAACTGGCCCTAGACTTCTCCAAAGATGACAAAGTGAGCAGCCCAATCTCTAAGCAACTTGCTGAAATTATCAATAAGAGATGGGCTTCCAAACTTGGCGAGAACAAGGTCAAAGAAACGGTCAAGAAATACGATCGCCCTGAAAACTGCGAGAAACTTGTTGCTCCCAAGGTGAACCCTGAGATTTGGGAAAAATTATCCCATTATGGGAAAAAGCAGGACCTCAGATTGTCCGCTATTCAGAACATGATAGTGAAGGTTGGAGCCATTATTGCACAATCAACCCAGACGCTCATGGATTTTAGAAGCCAAGGTAGGAAGCTTGACACGAGTGCATTACTCACAGCACAAATCGATGCTATTGCCCTGTTGGGCCACACGAATTACGAGCTCTCGCTACGTAGACGGGAAGCTATCAAACCCAACCTAAACAAGGAGTATGGGTCACTGTGTTCTTCTCAAACACCGGTTACAACCTTGCTATTTGGCGACGAGCTTCAGTCGCAGCTTACTGCGATTCGAGCATCAAATCGAATAAGTCATACGGCTGTTCACAATAGCTCCAAATCTTCCACCAAACCTCCATATCGACAGAAACAGCGCCAGCCTTTTTTAGGCAAGGGCCACTTCCAGTCCAAGTGGAAACCACAGAGAAACTGGAAGAAAAAGGAGGAAACCAGCAAAAAATAAACACTGATGATGATATCATGCCAAAGCTTCAATTGCTACAGGTAAATCAGTTTGAAGGCTTTATTCCTACACTAATAGCTTACCTTGTTGAACAAATAAGTTGCTTCAAAAGCGGTAGGCTGGCAAAATTTGTCCATTGTTGGCAAAAAATTACCTCAGACACTGAGATTCTTCAAATGGTGTCAGGGCAATACATTGAATTTGACACTAAGCCTTGTCAAACACACACCCCTACAATGAAATGTTTTAGTGCTGCAGAAAATGCTATCATTTCTAAAGAGGTTACAAGCCTGCTTAAGAAAGCAGTTATTGTTAAAACCAGACATGAGCCAGGGGAGTTTATCTCTTCTGTTTTTGTGCGACCCAAAAAAGATGGATCTCACAGGATGATACTAAATCTTAAAAACCTGAATAAGCATGTACAATACAACCACTTTAAAATGGATACACTTCAAAGTGTAATAAGCCTTATAACACCTAACTGCTATATGGCATCTGTGGATCTAAAGGACGCCTATTACTCTGTCCCCATTGCGGTTGCACACCAGAAGTACCTTAAGTTTGAATGGGCTGGTAAATTGTATCAGTTTACCTGTTTTCCTAATGGCTTAGCTTTCTGTCCGAGAAAGTTCACCAAACTTATGAAGCCAGCCTACGCAGTTTTGAGGCAACTTGGACATATAAACTCACCTTATATTGATGACTCATACCTACAAGGTGGAAGTTATGAGGAATGCTTAGCTAATGTCCTAGACACTGTGAAAATGTTCCTCTCATTGGGTTTCATTCTTCACCCTCAGAAGTCAATTTTTACCCCTACACAAAAGTTAGTATTTTTGGGGTTTGTCTTGGACTCAGTCCAGATGAAAATTTATTTGACAAATGAAAAAATTGACAAGCTACAATCAGTCTGTACCAAGCTTATCAAGGCCCCCAAAACCACTATACGGGAGGTTTCCAGGGCCCTTGGGTATATGGTATCTAGTTTCCCAGGTGTCATGTTTGGCCCACTTTATTTCCGCCAATTAGAGAGGGAGAAAACTCTGGCCCTAAGATACAGCAAGGGTGATTATGATGCTTTTATGAAAGTATCAGAGAAAGCTTGTAAAGAATTAATGTGGTGGAACACACACCTTGAAGCAAGCTACAATGTCATTAGTCATGGTGAGCCTTCTGTTGTCATGACCACTGATGCCTCATCCACTGGCTGGGGCTGTGCCCTAAATGACACCAGTACAGGTGGCCACTGGACTCCAGAGGAGGCCAGAAACCACATAAACTATTTGGAGCTCCTGGCCATTTACTTGGCTCTGAAATCTTTTTCATCGATCCTTAATGGGCAGCATGTGAAGGTCATGGTTGATAATATGACTGCCCTGTCTGATGTAAACCATATGGGTACTAGTAGCTCTGAGAAAAGAAATGACCTTGCCAAAGAAATTTGGTTATGGTGTGCTGAAAGAAATATTTGGCTTACAGCTGTCCATATCCCAGGCATAGAGAATGTGGAAGCTGATAAACAATCCAGACAGTCTCACTCACAACTTGAGTGGACACTAGACAGAACTATTTTCAGGGACTGCCTCAATGTAGTTAAGGTTGTGCCCAATATTGACTTATTCGCTTCCAGACTAAACCACCAGCTTCAGCCTTATGTCTCCTGGCACCCTGATCCAGGGGCTGTGGCAGTTGATGCATTTCACTTATCATGGAAGCAATATGTGCCTTATATGTTCCCTCCATTTTCTCTTATCAGCAGAGTATTGCAAAAGATTCAATGGGAGAGGGTTCAAGGAATTATCATTGTTCCAAAATGGCCAACCCAAACATGGTGGCCTGTCTTGATGAGAATGCTGATCGACAATCCAGTACTACTACCCTGCAGAAAGAGGTTGCTGTTTCTCCCAAGCAGCCCAGAAATGATTCACCCTCTGTATCCAAAACTGGAGTTGCTGATGTGTCACTTGTCTGGAGATCTCTTGAAAGCCAAGGAATTTCGACAGAAGCTTCAAGGATCATCTTGCAGTCCTGGAGATCAGGCACCACAACTCAGTACCGAATTTACCACAAGAAGTGGGAATCATTCTGCAGTCGACGGAACATTAATCCCCTTCAGGCCACTTTACAGGATGGTATAAATTTCCTTGGAGAACTATTTACTACTGGTGTAGGGTACAGCTGTATAAACACTGCACGTAGTGCCCTGTCATCACTTATTGTGCTTCCAGGGGGTGTTCACTTTGGCAGCCATCCGCTTGTTACCAGGTTTGTTAAAGGCGCTTTTGAAACTAGGCCTTCCCTTCCACGATACAAAGAAATATGGGACGTAAACTCTGTCCTAAAGGTACTTGCCACCTGGAATCTTGGAGTGGAATTGAGTCTTAGAGACATGTCTTGGAAGCTAACCATGTTACTTGCTCTCTTGTCTGGCCAGAGAGTACAGACACTGAAGGCCCTCACTCTAACCTCAATGGCCTTAACTGCAGACAAATGTGTATTTACGATTGACACCCCTCTGAAGACCACTCGGCCAGGTAAGCATCTGGGTCGAATTGAGTTTTTGGCATACGAGCCTGACAAGAACCTGTGTGTTGTACGTCATCTACAAGCCTATATTGACAGGACATCTCAACTAAGAGGTGAAGCTGACCAGTTGCTGATTGGCCATCAGAAACCTCACAAACCGGTGTCAACTAACACCATTGCTCGGTGGCTCAAGAATGTCATGACCAAAGCAGGAATTGACACTAGTGTGTATAAAGCTCACAGCACAAGAGCAGCTGCAACTTCAGCTGCAAAGGAAAAACTGGTCCCTATTGACACTATCTTGTCTACAGCAGGTTGGAGCAGTGAGAGCACCTTTGCTCGATTTTACAATAAGCCTATCCAAGACACTGCCAAAAATTTTGGGCATGAACTTTTGCATAACAGCTGTTAATACTTCTTACATGATTGACCAGACTTGTTCATATTGTTACTGATACTCACTGGAAGATATTTCTAAGTGATATGTGCTTTGTTCAGCACCCTGTTGTTGCTATTTTGCATTAAATTTTATTGATGTTCATGGTTTCTGCTCATGATCATGACGCTTTAAAGTCTCACGTGACTCCTTAGCGACATTGACCAATGACGAAGTAGAATTGTAAAATTAAACGAAACTTACCGTAAGTTGAAGTTTGATTGAGATTCTACGAAGTCATTGGTCTGGAGCTAAGGAGTCAGGTGCCCTCCCATCTGGGCTACCCACCCTATTATTACAACAGTCCTGATCATTCGCCTTTAAAGTGTGACCGCTCTGGTTTCGCGCGCATATCTCACCTGACTCCTTAGCTCCAGACCAATGACTTCGTAGAATCTCAATCAAACTTCAACTTACGGTAAGTTTCGTTTAATTTTACAATTATTTGCAAAGAAAAAAATCTGAAAAGTTGCAATAGACCATTTTACAGTTCTGCAAAATGTAACCAGGCCTCTGTATGAAAGCTAGGCTTGGGGTGACCTTGCCAGGATTAAGACCAGAAACTAGTTAGCATAAGAATATAAGGAATTACATATCAAAAGAAAGAGGGTTTGTATCAACACAAGGTCACCTTCAGCCTCACTTCCACTCAAAGGCTTGGTAACTCAGGACAGAACTGTAAAATGGCCTATTAATTTTGCAAAAACAGGCCTTTTGGTCAATACCCAGCACCAGTGTTTTGCCTGCTGTAGCAAAAGACATGTAATTCACCAGATAAGCATTATTTTGGTTCATTGCATTGGATGTTTATCAACCTTCAGCCTGATCCCCATGAAGCTGGAAAAGTTAAAAGTATGGAAAATAGAAAATTAATGCTACTATTTACCTTTACAATGCAAGTGTGAACATTCAAAACTTCATAGGGTTGAAAAAAAACTTCTAGGGCTAGTTATTTTTATTTCTATAAGAAATTATATTGTAGAAGTATTTGTTTTGTGTTGAAACAATGTAGGAAAATAGATGGCAGCACTGTGCTTTTTTCAGAAAAGTAAGAGATTGCAGGAAAACAACATACCCGCTCCAAAACAATACATGGATTTCATGCAAATCTTACCTCACAAGCAAACAGTCTGAACATTTCTTTCATTTAATCACAAGGCAAACATTACAAAGCAACCCTTCTCCCAACTCAAATGCAACGTTGGGCCGAAAATTCAAACAAGAGCCCTTTACTTTTTGTCAGTAACCTCAACCAAGCAGCCAACTAGCAGGAATCTGACTGCATTGCATCATGGGAAATGTGATTTTTCTTTGAGCAGGAAAGACCAACCTCCAACCACTTTGATGTTTTTTTATAAGTCGTCAATAATTCACTAAAAGTTTTCCAGTTGATTGAAACTTTCATATTTTACCAGTCGATGCCTGGTGAGAGGAGGTTCATTTGCTTTGTGGCCCCTTGTCCATGAACTACAAACTGCCAGTAGCTGAAATCGAGCATCTGGTTGAAGTTTGTCACAATCACAGTGCCAATTAACAGTTCTTTGGAATTGGGAAGGTTTAAACCTTCTCAGCCCTTCATGATGAGCTCAGGCACCAGCAAATAATCCAAAACACAGCAATTTACATGTAAGTAGATTTTGCCCATGTTTGAGGTAATTTTGCAAGTGATTCTACCTATCACAAAGCGAATTCAAATAAGCTGACTGTTGTCAAGTAAGCAGCTACCATGTGACAAAAATAATATGTGCATGCTATATGCAGTCCCTGCATCATAACTTTTGCTTAGAAAGGTAGAAAGGTTTGTTAAAAATCCCACCCCCCTCCCCCCCCCCACCTCAAGTGTTAGACAAATCCTCAGATACTTGTATATTCACCTGACCACCAGGCCACCTTAACCTGTTATTTATAGATTTACATGAAATGCTGATTCCAGCTATATTGAAAGTTGGGGAAGGTTCTTGACCATCTTCCCATTGCAGTAGGCTCTGATATAAAGTTTTCCTGAAATAGGTTATAATAATTTTTGAATCTAAGATTATTTAGCGAGATTGTTCTTTTATTGGAAAGGTAAAACATGTCTGCATCCTCCAATATATATTAATTATACCAATTTTGTTTGCTTTTTCCTTCAAGTAAGTTGGAATTAACTAAAGATGTACAGTATGTTTTCAAGAGACAATAATACCAATTAAAAATACCATTTGGGATTGCTCGCTAGGATTCATTGGTGCATTTTAAGAACCTGCCTAACCAACTCAGGCGCAGTGCTTTAATCACGTTTGAAAGTTTTAGAAAATTTAATCTGCCACATGAGAGAGGTTGATGTATCATAAACAAATTTTGATATGTCAAGGGTCTTAACTAACATTGTTTGACTGAATAATGTTAAGTCTCTTGTTTGCCACATGTTCAGCTTTGTATCCATCCATCAATTTAATTTATCATTCTTAGCTTGATTATAATTATGATAAATGTACTCCAAGAGATTTCATCGGTTCCTGAAAGAATTCATAACCTAGAGGTTTAGTTTTGTGATGGTTTGGTAGGGGGTTTTCTGCTAATCCACTAACTGCTAAAGCACTATGGTGTAAACTTTAATAGCCAATGAATTAATTAATACAGTAAATGGTTTGGACCCGTGGGTAACAGTCGATCATGTAGTTTGATCACCCGGGTGAGTGGAGTCCTGAGAAGGACTGCCATCGGTGACAGTGACTGACATTTCGACAACCTGAGTGGAAGTCATCATCATATTCATGTGAAGAGTTGTTTGTCATTCGAATGTCTATTACGTTCACTGACACTTGGATGACAGAGCGAACTACTTGTGAACAACTACATCACTTACACAAGTACTGTCAGATGAATACAACAACAACTCTGTTCAATCACCGCTGCAAAGACCACGGTCTTGTTCGAGCCGGACTTAAACTTAAGTCGCCATTGAACACACAGGAGGCCATCCAGATCATCAAATCCACCTGCAGATGTCTGGTCAAAGCACGGATAATCAATTGTCACTGAAGACTCAACCACTACAACAGCAAACTACAGCAATGCCTTGACAAACTGAAACAACTTATGCCGACTGACTTACTGAACACTGTTAAGACAAGCCGACAAAACGACTCAACGCGACCACACTTGGCACCAACAAAAACTGACATGACTATTTCAAAACAAAGAACTGAAACGATGTTAACCAGACGAAAACTGGCTCAAGAATTCTCTTCCCATCCCTTAGACAAGACTGAAACGGATGTACTGGCAAACGGACTGAAACATTCAGTGACTCCTTGATGTATACCGACCGAGGCTATTGTATGCAGTGTTGAGGCGGTTCTGTCTCGACAACGAGACTTTACAGAACCGACCAAGGATAATCACAGGGTTCGAAATTTACTTTTATGTCCAGTTGCCCCTTGGGCAACCACAAGACCAAGTTTGGTTGCCCATAGAATATTTTGGTTGTCCAAGCTCTTGCCCCAGTTCAAGCCAAGAAAGTATACAGGTAGCTAAGATGGAAACTTGTTGACTTTTTGGCTTCCAAATGGAGATTTATCTTTCGAAAACTAATAACTAAAAAACAACGTTTTCTTTGTTGTCAAATTTCAACCGGGGTCTTCCAGTCTTCCACGACTCTTGAAACGTACGAAATCTTTTACTTGAACTTTCTTTCGCTGCTGCTTTCTCTGCTGTAGATTTTGACACACCCATAGCATCAGTGCTTTTATCATCTTTCTTCATGGCTTCCAAATTGTCGTTATCACCACCAGCTTTCACTTTCTCACGGCCGAAGTAGCGGAAGAGGCTCATGTTAACTACGATAATATTTGACGGGCTCATTGAAATAAGTACGTTGTGCAAAATGAAGAGGAGAGAAAAGCCTTCCAATGGTAGCATATGTGATACTTAAGTATTTTTTCCGCACCTTTTTCTTTCCACTAACTTTTAGGTATCGCTTACTCTCCAAAGCCAACAAGCTGTCATAATTATTCAAATCTATCGAGTCTTCATTCGGGTCTAGCGCTATGACAGGTTGGGTTGCCCAAGGAGCAACCACTCAGAACAATTTGGTTGCTCCATCGTAATTCTGGTTGTCCGGGTACAAACAGCAAGCACTAAAACAACTGAGAAACGACAAATACATTATTATACTACCAGGCAACAAAGGACGTGTAACTGTTGTTATTAACACGACTGACTACTACTTCGAAATGGACGCACTTGTTAATGACAGACAGTCCTATGAGGAACTTAAACGTAACGCAACTCCGACACTTCAACGTAAACTCAATAGCAAACTTCTTGACCTCAAGAAGACTGACGCTGTTGACATTCAATGCTACTACCGAGTGAGGTGCTACTGAGTGCTACCAAAACTGCACAAGCCTGGCTTCCCTATGCGACCTATAGTCTCGTTCTGCAGGTCTCCTACACCAACTGTCCAAGTACATGACGACTATACTACAACCACTTACAGACAAGTCGAGACGCAAACTACATTCTACCGAGGACTTTATTACCGCCATCAAGACTGTATAGATACCTGACAAACTAGTGTCATTTGATGTGAAACCACTGTTCACCAGTATTCCAATTCAATTGGCCTTACAGTACACTGAGACCCCTCTCTGACAGTCTACTGACTCACTACCGCTACCGACAGAAGATCATGGGCTTACTGAACCTTTGCCTGACTTCTACTTACTTCCAGTACAAAGGTAAACACTACAAACAGTTTCCATTGTTGTTGCAGAAATTGTTATACATGTATTACGCAAAGCATCAAGGATTATGCCCTAACGTTTTGCAGACAAATGATACCGCTTTGGGTACGCTACGTTGATGATACTTTTATCACCGATGACAAGGACGAAATTGACGCATTTCACGACCACCTCAATGAACAGAACGCTGACAAACAGTTTACCAGAGAAGTTGCAGAAAATGGAAAACTTCCTTTTCTAGACTGCAAAGCATCAAGGAATGTACCCTAACAACTTGCCGACAAACTATACCGCTTTGGGTACGCTATGTTGATGATACTTTACACACAAGATGATGCTCTTTATGAAAAATGACGCATACCGACAGACTACCTGACAGATCATCTTACAACCTGACATCACACAAAGCAACGACTATTGAGACACTGACGAGATGAGTGTAACTTGTTTGCAACTGACAAGACGATTTAGCTCACTAAAATGATTACCTTGACCATGTTTTTTTGTAAAAACAACTACTACAACGACTTTAATAGACGAAACATTCACTGACCTACTGAACTGACAACTAACATTAACCCAACTACTACAACTACAATGACTATACCGTACATTAAGGGCATGTCTGAAACCATCTCATGGATTTTGCAACCTTACAATATTCGCATAGCCCGTAAACTGATTCCTATGCTTCAGGACATCGACATAACAAACAGACCAAAAATAGAACAACCTAACTTTACCGACGGATCAAAACTGACACGACTGACGACATGAACTACACTAGTCTTACAGCCAATAACATCATGGCTAAACTGACCAATCAGTTTCACGAACCAGACATACATTTGACTGAGAAACAACTCTTCACATGGCTCTGATGATGACTGCTGCTCAGGTTGTCGAAACGTCAGTCACTGACAACAGTCCTTCTTAGGACTACCCTCGCCCAGATGATCAAACTACATGATCAGATTAATTAATATTAATTAATTGATTATCCTCATGAAAGGAGTAGGGGTTGGGAGAAACTGATGGTGTGTATCAGGTAAAACTCTTAGTAAATCTTCTGTTTCGCATCAGGAATGTATATATTTGCTTCAAAACACCATCTGCTTTCCTTGTGCTGGTTTCTAGAACAAAGAACGGTGCTGTCAATGCGTGCATAGAAGGAATGTTGCATTCTTTTCTACCAGTAGAATACGGTGTTGTAGGACACATGCGCCCTAAGTCCATTGCCGGGCCATTTGATAATTATTTTTTGCACTCTCATCGTCTCAGCTGTTACCCAACTCTTGCACTGACAAACGAATACATCAAGTGCTTTTTGAAGTAAGTTTTAAAGGTGCACTTGTGATTTTTCTCTGTGTTAAGGTGGCTCGATCGGATTTTTGAGTGACGATACCTTTCGACTTTGAGCAACTAGTGTACCACCTTAGAGTATCGACAGAAAATTGATTGCTCCAGGTGTACTAGAGAACGACCAAAGTTTCAGATGAACTTCATTTTATTGTGATAGGAGTTACCATAGAAACGTAGTGACATCATGCCCCACTTTACTCGAGACCGAATAACCTGTCATCAATGGATAATTTTGGAAAACCCTTCCTGGATCTTTAACCTGACATACTTTTCTTGAGGTCTGCCAAATTTGAAGAATTTTTATGAGAGCAATTTCGAGAAAATTTATGGTGTTAAAATACAACAAAATCGTATTAGTTCCTGAATGTTATTAAAAAGTTTGTTCACCAGGCCTGATGTAAGATGACTTTGGTCTGAAATAAATTGAATAGCATCCAATTACATTTGGAGAAAATCTTAGAAAAATCGTTCTGTTCGATTTCTGAAAACACTGGCTTTTTGTCAAAATTGACCCTACATCTATTAAAATGGTCGTTATTTAAAAAGCGGTAGATAAATTTTTTTAAAAATTATTCTTCAGGTAGATTAACCAATATTAATTAATATAATCACCGAGTTTCAACTTCATTGAAACACTCTAAGGCTGTCAATTTGTAGCCGGTAAACACTTATTTTCTGGCTAGTAGCTTGTGGTTCTAATTATACATATCAATTGTCTTGAATCTCCGTGCAGCTGTACATTTCAATGCGTCTTGAATGCATTTATCGTTACATGAATTAAAGGCATGGATCAAAAGGTACAGTAATTCCAGAGAAACAGCTTTCATTGCAGGCATGCCAGCACTGGTAAATATTTCATGGACTCTTCGTAATTAAATATGTAACATCTTCTACCAGGATTTTTGGCACAAATTGCATAACAACCAGGGAACAAATATACCAGCTATACTGCATTTTGAGAGATTTTTCGAGAAAAGACTTTTGTGTGGTAAATAAATCTCGAAACATAAGGCTTCATGTTGAAAATAATTCCATTACTGCGGTTTTCAATAACATGCGAACTCTGAAGTTCAAAACCCAACCAACGATTGCGTTTTTCGCTGCCGTCAATCATAATTACGGTAAAAGTTAATGAACCTTGAAAATCAGAAACAAACAAAATGGATCGAAGTCTACCAATCACAACTGACAGACGTGACCTTTTGACCTTGTTGAAGCGTACCTCTGTTTTCTGAGAGGTCCGCCTGATGATTGACGGCAGCGAAAAACGTAACCGTCGACATGAACAGAGTTCGCATGTTTCTGAAAACCGCAGTAATCAAAAGAAACTATAAACTTTAAAATATTAACCTTTTGCTGCAATTGGTTTCATTATTAAAAGAAAAGAAGCTACCATTTATGTGGTGGTGTTTGTGAAAAGAAAAACAATTGTATCATGTGACAACACTTTTGGGCGTGGATTTTTCGATAATTATACACCTGTATATCACCTAAATTGGCCTCTTCCATGAAATACAATAATGAATCCTAAAACTTTGTTTCGTTCCAGGTAAGCCCACCTTGCTTATCGGTTGAGCTTAGCATTGTATTCTAGTCACTGGCTATTATTAAATTAGTATCGGTCAAGAATATTTATGATTTTCTCACTGAAAGAGTTGAAAAATTCTATCTGTTCCTGAATGGTCCGTGGAGGCATAAACATTTACAACATTTAAATAGGTCTCACCCGGCATTTTTAAATTGTGTAATATTAAAAATCATTCTGTCTTGAAACGGTAATCTGGTCATTTTTAACTTTCCTGGGATGGGTGCATCTGAATGGCTTTTTGGCCAGGGGAGAGGGGAAGGGGGAAAGGGGGTTGAAGCTTTGATTTGACTGGTACATTAGTTGACTCATACTTGAGTCATACTCACACTGTAATATGACAGAAGCTCTCCAAACTTTTCTATGTGCACATTAACTGGGGTAGTGAACACCATTACAACTTCACGACAATTAAAGTGTGGTGAAGCTGCTGGCATTTTTACCCCGAGGGCTCACTTTATTCTTTTGGGTATCTCTCCTGGAAGCACCTGAAAATGTATCGATGCAGAGTAGTGATCGGTTTCATTCGACTAGAAGAAAGGCGCGATATTTGCAGGAAAGACATTTAACAGCTTTCAAAGGGAACAAACAACTGCTTCATTAAGTGACCGCAAGTTGAACAGTTGAATGCATATCGTTTTTGTTTGCTGCTTTGTTGATACGTGCATGAACGAATTTTTGAAGTAGGCTGAAGATTTTGAGAAGTTTATCATTTTGCCTTATAATTCAAACTTTGATTTTTATTATAAAACCAGAGCATTTAAACTTAGAGCTTCAAAATGAGATGTCGAACTACTGACGACCACTGAAAGCCAAGATTTTCTATCAACAAGAAATGGCTTTATTCAGTAGATTGAAATCGCCATCTTAAAACTACCAAGCTCTGCATTTCAAACATCAAAGTCAAAATAATTTTAGTAAGACAAAAAGGTTGGCAAGGCAACCCGTGCAATCTAAATTGATGTGAGGATGCATTTGCGTCTCATCTTTCAAACTCCGCGAAGAGCGAGCCACAAAATTTAGCTTATTTAGTTGGAAATAATATAAATTCAGTGTTCCTTCTTTTGTGGTGAAAGAAAATAAAGGAAAATGTTGTTCATTCTTGGGTGATAAACAAAAAAAATTGTTACACATTTCACAAAGGGACTTCCGATTTGTGTAGTGGTCTGACATTCGCGAGTGAGATCCAATTGAAACAACAATGAATCAGCAGTGGGCCCAAACAATAACATGAATTTGTGAATACTTAACGATCGGAACCCACAAAACATGGGCACACACTTAAATTGAAGTGAAGTTGTTATGACTGAAACATGAAGCAATTATAATGAGTGGTGAATAATGCATACCTGACTCTTTGAAAGCCTCAAATAGTATCTTGCCCACATTTGATCAAGATGGTGTGGGGGTATTAAAGTGTTTATAATGGGTTTGCAGTGGCCCTATGGTTGGTGTGCTGGACCCCACATTGGGTTATCTGGGTTCGAGTCCTAGCTGGGGTACTCTGTTGTGTTCTTGTGGAAGACACATTACTCTCGCAGTGCCTCTCTCTGCCCAGGTGCATAAATGTGTACCGGCAGATTTAATGCTAGGGGTAGTGCCCCTGCAATGGACTAGCTCAATTCTCATCCAGGGAGTGGGGGGAGGAAACGTGGAAGGCAACTGGGGTAAGTTCCATCTTAGGCTTGTACATATACATTGTCTTACTTGTTAGGTGTTTATTGCCCAGCAACAAACGAGACAACAGTGTTCCGTACAATTGTGTTAAAATGTTTTTTATTTCTTCTTTTTAACAGGTCGAGACAGAGTACTTCAGGACAAGACAAGAAGGGGATATCATACATTAACTTACTCTAGATGGATGATTTTATTGCAATCCATGACAAAGGTAAACACTTGTGTTCTTAATAATGCATTAATCGAATCAAAACTTAACCTGCTTTGGCAGGGAATCCCCCTAGAATACATTTGTAGGGTATCCAGGGCTGAGGAATAGGGATCAAAATATAATCAACAATTGGGTTAAAGATAGGTATATCACCATTATTAAAGGTTACAATAGGGGAAAAACTTCAAACTAAGGGTGTGTTCGTTTGGGATATTCCGGAATATATTCCAGCAATTCTGCTCCCTGGAGCAGAATAGCCAGAATGGAAATCCAGGTATTCCGTAATGAGAATAGCTCCCAAACAAACGTTTACTCGCATTATTCCAATTATTCTTATTCCAGATTGATCCCAAACGAACACACCCTAAGGGAAAATTTTGGGAATATCTAAAAATGAAGAATTCAAAAGTGGAAAAATTGTGCTATACTCTGAACCTCATGTCCTTCACAAGACCATAACACCAAACTACTCAACCTAGCAAAATCAGCAGAACCACACATCAGGAACATAATTATTTGACTAACGATAGACAGATCACAACTGACTAATAACATCACTGCTGAACGGACCAATCTTCTTCAACAAACCAGACAATCACATACATGTACAACATCATTGACTTTCAACAACTACTTTTCACGGATGATGTCTGCTCAGGTTGGAGAAACACATTCGCCAACAGCATTTCCTTTCACAAATACCCTCACCTGGATGATCACTCTAACTGGTACATGTACATGAAGATACTTGGAAAAACTAAAGAACATTTTCCTGCACCCTACAAACAACTTGTTCATGTCCTCGACAAAATGGGTGACCAGCCCTAGACCTAAAACCTTCAACTGACCAACAACTTTCACAATACCTGTATGCGAAGATTAATGCCAGTCATCAACATCAAACCTGTCTAAAACGTCTCTCTCACTTGGACAATCCTACTACATTAGATAAGCTAGCCACTGGCACTTCTTCTTTACTTTTAATAACCTTATATGGCCAGGCAAATTTATTTTTGTAATTCATGTCAGGTTTTTTTTTTCTTTGAAATTTTATGGGTAGTTTTTTGTTCTCTTCGTGGACAGGTTTCAGAATAGGACAGTTAGGTTTTGCAAGACCACAGACATGCTTGCTTGTTATTTAAAGTGCACCTAACACCAAGTTTCGAAAAACTGTTCATTGTTATTTTGTTCCACGACCGATTCAGAATGTTTACAAAGACCTGATGCGATGCAAATCAATTTGTTACGTCAAATCAAGGGTAGACCCACACCCCTTCTGACTCGGTCATGGAACAAATGATGAACAGTTTTCCTAATGCTATCAATAGCCAGAACTTGGTGAAAAGGAGAAACGAAAGGTGAAATGCATTTTGAACTGGTACAAAGGTGTATTTTAGCGAAAAAAATATTTTGGTGTTAGGTGCACTTTAAGGCAAATTGGATTTGAAAACATTTTGAAAGTGGATAATGCCTTGTTTGCTTTTTCTGTTTTTTTTCCTATGTGTTACATTGTTTCTTTGTATTTCCTCTGTTGAGCGTGCAGGGGCTTTCAATGACTGAACTAATTTCTCTATATAACACCATTCATCCAACTGCATTTGATATTATTGTTCAAACAACTACTAACTGTTTATTATCAATTTTTTATTATAATTTTTTTACAAGAAGTGGAATTAAGAAGTGCTGTTATTTTCTTAACTGCTTCAAAACCAACAAACAACAGTACATTTCATTTTGTTATATTTGGATTAATTGAAGTGCGGAATGAAAACGCAGCAGTTGATACCACTGCATTTATAGCCTGAAGGCTGAAAAGTCATATTTTTTTGCCAAATTTGAAATTGAGCAACCAGATACTTTTTTACTGCTTACCAGAGCAATTAATTAGGGACTAACTGATTGAGTGATTGTCTTAAAATGAAAATATTAGTGTTGATTGTTCTGTTATTCTTAAAAAATATTGTGAAAAGAATTTTAATTTATTTATTAATTACAGTTCATGCAAGTGGCTTGCTTCATTTTTCTTTTTGTCTTTTATTTTGGAAGGTGGAAGTCTTGTATCGAAATAATTATTCATGACTTTTGTTGTGTCTTATACACTTTCTTCTTTGATTTTGACATCATTTCAATGTGACACCTCTGTAAGTGTTGTGATCTCTCCGTGTCTGTGGTACTTGTTTTTACAATACAGTGGCCCATATGTAACGAATAAGACTTCTAAATTCATTTAGACTTAACTCTTTAACTTGATTGACTGATACACTGTATTTTTCCAATAATAATTAATTTTTGGGTGAATATCACAATAATTTATGGCAATATTAAATTAAATTTTGCTGAAGGCTTGTGTCGTAACTGATAACATTGCGGCGAATCTGACCAAACCAGGCTTGTAACATTCTACTGACAAACAACTCTTCACGTGACTCTGATCATGATCTCTTCTCAATGTCAGGTTTTCAAAACATCAGTCTCTGTCACCGACAACAGTCCTTCTCAGGGCTATACCCTCACCCGGACGATCAAACTACACGATCAACTGTTACACCCGGGTTCAAACCATTTACCATACTGCATTCACTTGGACGACAGAGCAAACAACTTGCGAACAACTACATCACTTACGCAAATACTGTCAGACGGATACGACAACAACTCTGGTTCAATCACCGCTGCATAGACCGCAATCTTGTTCTGGCCAGACTCAACCACTACAACAACAGACTACAGCAACACCTTTTGACAACTTAAACAACTGATACCGACTGACTTACAATGTAATTACTGAACACTGTTATAACTGTTGCAGACAAACAAGCCGATAAAATGACCAAACGCGACCACACTAGACCAACAAAAACTGACAACTATTACGAAACAAAGAACTGAAAAGACATAAACCGGACGAAAACTGACACAACTATTACGAAACAAAGAACCGAAGCGACGTAAACCGGACGAAAACTGACACAACTATTACGAAACAAAGAACCGAAGCGACGTAGCCCGACGAAAACTGGGTCAGGAATATCTCTTGCTGTCCCTTAGACAAGGCTGCCACGGACGTTCTATCAAGCAGACTGGAACATTCAGTGACTCCTCACTGTGCGGCCAGTTGAAGTGGAATACTGGTGAACAGTGAGGTTATTGTTATTATTATTATTTATTATTTATTTTTCCCCTTCCTTTTTTTAATTTCTGATATAAGTCCTGCTGTGATCTATGGGTATTCCCCTTTACAGGACTCCCCCTTATGTAGATGTAGAAGGCTATTGTCTCTAGTGTTGAGGCGGTTCTGTCTCATCAATCTGCAATCCACCGATTACTTTGTTCCCGCCATCAAGACTGTACAGATACCTGACGACTGCAAAATTGTGTCATTTATTTGATGTGAAATCACTGTTCACCAGTATTCCACTTTAATTGGCCGTACAGTGAGTGCACTGATACTGCTCTCCGAGAGTCTTCTGACACACTACCGCTACCAACAGAAGACATCATGGACTTAATTGAACCTTTGCCTGACTTCTACTTACTTCCAGTACAAAGTTAAACATTACAAACTGTTGCACGAAGCAGCTATGGGGTTGCCAGTTTTTGTTGTTGTTGCAGAAATTGTTTGGTTCCAGAAAATATCCATACCCCCACCATGGAGGGAATTTACGGTAAGACCCATCCACCTTGCAAAGAAAAATAAACCCCCCACCCCTCCAGAAATTCCAAAAGTATTTTGCATACCCCCTACACCCTCTGGAAAATATCCTTTTGAACAGAAATTGTGCAAATGTTGTCAATGTTAAGCCACTTTTTCTTGTAAACAAAACAGACAAAATATTTGGTAATCATCCATCGATCTCTTTCATTGCGTTTGCTAGGGTCCCTGAAATCATAATGCACCAGTCAATGTAAATCCCCCCCCCCCCCCAACCCCGGGACTATGCAGGGATTAGCGGGGCATTAGATATATACACTGTGCCCCAGTATGCGGGACATTAGCCTTTACTTATTTGGAACGTTTTGCCCCAAATGGTTAGTCACGCTCAAAATTATTATGTCACGCATTTGAAAATTTTATTCTGCCTTTCCTGGAAGCAAATACTTGCATAGTGTTGCTTCGCATATCCATAGGTGTGTTTTCACGAAATGTAAAATTCCTCTATTTGTGCATGTCAGGCCCGTAATGAGGGGGGTGCGATGGGTGCTTCCGCACCCCCCCCCCCCCCCCAGCCTTGAAAGTCCGCTCATTGTGGCAAAACAGATATAGACAAAGATAAAATTGAAATAGTATTTACTATATTCCGATTATTTCCTCGGCCAATTCATGCAAAAATGGGCTGCAAAGATCAAGAAGCTCAATTCGCTGTCAATTTGATGGGTAACGTTGTCCGCAAAATAATTGTCACGTATAGAAACTGATATTGTTGTGAGAAAAGATGTCCCTGTTTGGCTAAACTATGCAATTACTTAAAGATATCTATTTTCTGCCTGCCTTCCTTTTATGTGAAAAAAATTTCAGTAAAATTTTAGGTAAAAATTTACGTCATTGTTTACAGTTTTTGTTTCTAAAAAAAATATATTAAAAATATGTTTTGAATTTAAAAATGTACCGGAATTATTCACGTTTTTACCTTCACTTATGGCTACCTTTTTTCCAATCAAACTGCCTCTAAAAGGCCCGAAATGCTGTCTCAGACAATCTATTTTTTTTTTAATTTTCTGGAGGAGGATGCCCCAGACCCCTCTATGAGCTCGTGCCTGCGGCGCTCAATGATTAGTCCCCATGGTGCGAACACGCACCGTGGGGGATTAGACAGTCTGACATGTCCCCGCATGGCAGGACATTAGGTCTGATTAGAAATAGCAAATGCCTAATCCCCGCCTAATCCCCGGGGTTGGGGGGGGGGGGTTTACATTGACTGGTGCATAACATCACTTTCATCACTATCAATTGTGAGACTTTTCGCTAACAAGAATGACTTTCTTTCGATCGAACGCAAGGAACAAACAAGGCTATTCACTAGTGCATTGCCGTCAAAAACATGTGACATTCGGTAGATTGGTAATAAGTGTTGCATCTACGAACAAAACGGAGGATTTATGTGAACTTTTTTGCTTCCAATTCGCTTTCAGGAGAAAGAAAACCTGTTTTAAATGCATTACGATTTCACTCTAGCGATCTTGACCATCTGGAAATGTAATTTCACCGACAAACACCCATCCCCTCAGGAATTTCCTGGGCCTTTGATCCCCCCGCCCCTCTGGAATTTCCAATTCCCTCCGTGGATATTTTCCCTCCGTATGGATATTGTTTGGAACCACACATTGTTATGCAAAGCCTCAAGAAACGCACCCTAATGACAAACGATTCTACTTTGGTTATGCTAAATTGATAATCCATTTACCGCCGTTCACAAGGATGAATTTGACGCATTCCACGACCACCTCAACGATCATAACACAGACATACAGTTTACCAGAGAATTTGAAGAAAATGGAAAACTTCCTTTTCTAGACTGCCTGGTTGAAAGCACCGGTAACGCTCTTAGTACAACAGTTTACAGAAAACCGATGCACACCAACAGATTACTTGACGAATCATCTGACAACTCGACATCACACAAAGCAACGACGATTAAGACACTGACAAGTCGAGTGCAACTAGTTTGCAACTCACAAGACAGTTTATCTGACAAAAACGATTACCTTGACCATGTATTTTTCTAAAAACAGCTACAACAACAACTTAAATTACACGAAACATTCGCCGACCTACTGAACTCATTTCTGAGACTAAGGTAAACCAAACTCCTATGACCACAGTATCCAAACCCATCTCGCGGCTCCTGCAACCTTACAATATCCACGCAGCCCAAAAACCAATTACAACGCTACAGACGCTAAACAGAAGTCAGCAACTACCGGCACCGTACAAACGACTACTGGTAATTCATGACATGGCCATAACAAACAGACCAAATAGAACGACCTAACTTTACCGACGGATCCAAACCGACCAATCACCACTGATGACATAACTACTCCCCCCTACGGCTGGGTTCCAGTAGAAGCCTCTCTGGCAGCCTCTCGTGGATTAATATAATTTGGTTTTATCAACTGGGTTGGCCAATTCACATTATCAACCCAGTTGATAAAACCAAATTATATTGTTATACTTCCCACCGACGCAGCACCACAGTTTCTTTAGAAACTTACCCTCTCTATTCTCTTGGATTAAGTTTCCCAACCTCATCAAAGGGTTTTCATTAAAAATTAGATCCCAGTCTCCAGTTGGTCAAAGGGCTGATTTCACTATCCACCGGATAAATCACTATCCAGTGGATAGGTGCTGGCAAAACAAACTACACTATCCACTGAATGATTTTTCCAATGGATAGCATTATCCACCCTGCGCATTATTCACGTTTATTATTCACTTCTCTCCAGGCAAATGTCACGTACAAAATGCAAAATCTGATATTGACAATTGCTTCTTAACGGATGCTTAAAGCCTTAAGATGAGATGCTTCTTAGCATGGTGGTGTAATATTGCAAGATTACAGTTCATGAGTTTACAAAGCTGCATATAATATATCATCATATATTATATGCTAAGTTGCTATCATCTCGTTTTCTTTTATTGAACTATCCATGTCAGGGCTCCAAGCTAATGTTTTTCCGAAGTCGCCTGTTGGCAACTTCCTTTTGTAAAATGGTCGCCACTACACAAATTTCCGTCGCCAAAAGAAAAACGTTGTAAAGCAGGCACGGCATGTCAGTTTTACATAAAGCACTGCGCTGACCTCTGTGAGCCAAAAATTGCTCGTAGAACGTTTCCACATGGTTATTTTTGGTGGCATTCAAGAGTTTTTGATAACTGTTCTAATTATTGTGAAGAAAAGATTAAAGAAACAGGCAATGAAGATAAACACATAAAACAAGTCAAATGTCATGCAGTACAGTCAAACAGAAATGAAACATTTAATCGAAACAGAGTATCAGCATAAATAAGGCTAACGATTCAGTACCTTACATCTGGACAAGGCTTGTCAGTTCCAACGGGTCCAAGCTTTCAAATGAGCATAATAAATGTGGCAGCCGAAGGGGCATTTTTTTGCGGCGGTATATAATTTTTACAAGCTACATCGGCTTCTGACAGTGAATTTACCTTTCAAGGTCAATCTCTTCCTCCCTTTTCATCCAGGCCGCAATTCAGTGACAGTTTGCTTTGTCCTTTTCTTCAGAGGAATTCATCGGTTCTGCTTTGTTTCAACACAATTCATTTGGAATCATTCGTTATCGGGTTCTTGATCAACTGCGAGATCACTAGACAGCTGTAAACAAGCTCAATTTGGCTTTTACAAGTTATACAATGTCCAGTTTCGCAATATTTCGGATCTTCTCGTCAACCAACATTTTTTGTCTAGATGTTCCAAGATAAAGGAATATTTACGAAGAAGCAGCTGTTTCTCTTGCTCGCCTTTCACTTTTTTCATTCAACTTACAGAGCGAACAACGGACCGCTGATTTTGCCGCCTTTTCATACCATCACTCCGTTTAGGTCAAACTGAAATGTCCCCATTATTAATAATAATAAAAAATACGCTGGACAAATGTACTGTTTTAAAATTCCTAAGACAATAACCGAGGTTGAGAATTATTTCATTCGCTCTTGTTGGATATGAGGTGATTATAACCAACTCGTGCTACGCGCTCGTCGGTTATGTATCACCTCATATCCAATGCGGGCTTATGGAATAATTGTTTTTTTTTTATTTATTTTTATTTTTTTATGGAATAATTGCTACTTATTCTACAATCTGCACGCATATTGGCCATTTTCGCATTGCCCATAATTTTGCATAACCTTTTGTTTCCCAATTCTCCGTGGTATTACAGTTGTCCCAAGAGAATCGGAAGACAATACTTATTCAAAATTTTGGGGGGCAAACAAGGTGTATTATGGGCAATGCGAAAATGGCGAATAGGAGACTTAGATTGAATGTCTCCCTTGACCTTTCATGTACTACATCATGGTAGCCAGTATTTCTGTGGAATAAGGGCAGTGTTCATCTTCAGGGGCAGATCTAGGGGGAGGGGGTGGGCAACCCCTCCTAAGATGACCTGTGGATTGCTAATACAGCTAGTATTTTGCTTACGTCACCCATCAGTTACATCATTCCTTTGTGGTGCACTCCTCCTGAGAAAAATCCTGGATGCGCCCCTGATTTTCATTTCTGTTGTTGCACTCTGTTAAAATCTATTTTCAAATATGTAATAAATAGTCATTTATAATTTATAGTTATTTTACCTAAAGGCATTAGCAACCATTTGACATCAGAACCCATGTATCAAAAGATGTTTATTTTCCTGTTTTTTTACTGCTGTACCAAGAACTCCACAATGATCAATTCTTGTTCTCTTTTTTATTCAACAACCTTTTCTACAATCATCAAATTTACCCATGAGCGGGCTCATAGGGGCCTTTGATCTCTCATTTGAACGTAATCTCATAAAGACGCGTTTTTTTTGACGTGTTGTTGTCCACCCTTGGAGGGGGCTTTAAAGGGGAGGCCCTGAACTTCCCCTCCCCCTACCCCTTCCCAATTATTCTCCTGCTTTCTTTCCTTGGTGCTTTTCATCCCTGTCGGTGTTATTTCTATTGGAAAATATTACGCGATGTTTCCTCCTTATTTCTCCCGGGCCCCGCCACTTTGGGAATCCTCCTTCTTGTCCTGTTGTAATCTTTTCCTTTAGTCGTTGTACAGTTTTATATCCCCCCCCCCATCGCTCATTTTGTTTGTTTTTTTTTTATGTTGCATCCTGAAAATGAAAATACAGATTATCCCAAAATAGTGACTGGTGATAATTATTACTGTAACTGAATGTTAATGAATTCTATGGCTTGTTTGTTCCAGATGTGACGTCATCACATTCAGGAAGTGCAATGATTGGTTCACTGTTAGAGACCTTCATGCGGATGCCAGACTTGCTATGTATGGTGGCCACTGTGCTAACATGCTTATGGTACATAATCTACATAATATGCCCAATGCGTCTACATACTGGTCTAATATGCCTAATCCGCCTACGTAGCGTGAAGTGACCCTTTTATTCAATTTTTTTTTTCCGTTTTTGCAGCATATAATAGTAGGAATACAGACAGCGCAGAAATAATGACAAACAAAACAAGCTAGAAACAATGACAGGTTAACCTTGCTCGATCTGGGTTTTGAGTGACTATACATTTCAGCTTTAAAGAAAATCTCCACTCTCTCGACAAATCATTTGCTATTAGAGTGGAGGTTCCCTTTTCAATCTCTTTACATTCCAATTGAAATATTTTCTGAGCTCAGGCTAAAACTGACAGACTTTACGTAGAATGTTTCAGTTAATTGGAAAAGTGGAGATCCTATAAAGTAATGACTTTCTTTTTTTGAGTGCTAAGTTTAAAAAATCATTTTTTAATGTAGTAACTATAGGGTCATTTTGAAAAACAGCGAATGACATTTGAAACCAGGTCATTTTCAAACCATTGTTCCCGAAATCAAATGGCACGATTTTCCCGAAATTTGGACGTGATGTTTGTAGCATTAACTTCATTTAAAACCAAACTGCATATTATTTGAACAGGCCTTGTGGAAAAACTCTGTTTGAAGTTTTAAAACCGTTTTGTTTCTGTTGTATTCGAACACCTTATAACTTCGCCCGTAATTGTCTCCAAAACGTTGTCATTGAAGTTCTTAAGCTTTTCTCAGACCTCGTGGGTGGCTACCTCGATCTCGGTAAAACGGCCCTCATCGGAAACTTTCATCTTTTTCTGTACAGTATCTTTCTCTGTTCAGAACGGTTTTCAGTTGGAGAGAGTGGAGGTTGCGAGTCAAATTTTACAGTTGATAGTTTAAAAATAATGCTTCCCTCACATTCATACAAGGCTGGTTGGGGCCAATTGTTATTTTCATCATTATGGTTGTAGTTTGTTTCTTTCGGGTTTGATCTGAAGTTTGTTTCGGCAACAGTAGTGTCCTTCTCAGGCGGGTCTGTCAGTGTAGTTTTTCTCATTGCCTTAGTATGTCAGTGTTGTGCTCCCACTTGTGGGACCCATCTTCTTTGTCACTGCGGACTTCAACTCTGCGCCAAGATACAAGAACTTGCGAAATGCTGAAAAAAACAATATGAAGATATCATTTTCCTTTTCTCGTTGAGGGAAAAATATTTACTTAGGAGTGTACAAGATTTGAACTCGCAGTTTCGGGATCGCCGGTCAGTTTCTGTACCGCGCGTAATGTGAATCTCCTCTCCTACGTCAAGCTGACCTTGACTTGTTTGAAATAGTGCCTAATTTTTACATTTTAAGATATGGTTGTAGTTTCGTCCTTTCGGTTTTTATCTGCATTGCGTTCTTGACTTCTATTTGTGTCCCCGCAATGGTTTCGGCAACAAAAGTGACCTCCTCAGGCGAGTTTGTCAATGCAGTTTTTCTCATTGCCTTAGTATGTCAGTATTGTGCTCCCACTTGTGGGACCCAGCTTTTTTGTCACTTAGTCACTAAGTCTTCTGCGGATTTCAACTCCTGGGACAATTCTTTCTCTGAATTCTAATCTTGAATTCCGGAGCCTGTATGCTGTATCTTTAGGCTCCTGCTTATTCTGACACCTTCATGGACCTGTCTTGCTAACGGATCTTTGAAAAATCTTTGGGGTCCGAAACTGTATTTTTGCTTGACTCCAGATCAGATCGGAAAAGACGAATCTACAAATTAAACGTAACGAGAACAACCGTCTGTGCCAAGATACAAGAACTTTCGAAATGCTGAAAAAACAATATAAAGATATCATTTTCCTTTTCTCATTGAGGAAAAAATAGTTACTTTGGAGTGTACAAGATTTGAACTCGCAGTTTCAGGATCGCCGGTCAGTTGCTGTACCGCGCCTAATGTTAATTCTCTACTCCTACGGCAAGCTGACCTTGACTTGTTTGAAATAGTGCCTATATTTTTTACGTTTTGACGTTGTAGTTTTGTCCTTTCGGTTTTGATCTGCATTGTGTTCTTGTATTCTATTTGTGTCCCCGCAGTGGTTCCAGCAACAGAAGTGTCCGCTTCAGGCGGGTCTGTCAATGAAGTTTTTCTCATTGCCTTAGTATGTCAGTGTTGTGCTCCCGCTTGTGGGACCCATCTTTTTGTCACTTAGTGACTAAATCTTTTGCGGATTTCAACAATTTTTTTGTTATTCTGACACCTTCATGGATCTGTCTTGCTAATGGATCTAGATCAGGTCTAGATCAGATCAGATCGGAATAGACGAATCTACAAATTAAACATAACGCCAAGATACAAGAAATTACAAAGTGCTGAAAAAAACAATATACTGACATTTTTCTATTATGCAAATTAGAGTAGTGTTGACTTCATGATGTTTGCAAGTAAAAAATGGTAAAGTACGGAATATAAAACATCTCTGGAAATATCGAAGCAGTGTTATTGAAACTTGGCACCACAAATGTGCATCACAAAAGAAACAAATGATACTCTTCGTATTGTTGCCATAGCAACTCTTTCAGCTCCAGTCTCTCTCTGTAAAAGAACAAATATACCCATTTGCAACCTGTAAAGTGAGACAAAGGGTCCTTCTTGGAAAGACATCTTCACTCAAAAACCCCATCTAGCCACCTTAAAATTAGGGAAATCGAGGAAGTTACAAACATTTCGGCAGAATCGTTGAAATCGCAGCTCTTTTGTGCTCCTTGGATGGTATTAAATTTCAGACTCACTTTGCATAGTTTTTACATGTTTTGTAATTAGCCAGTGGTTTCTTAAGGTGGCTCCGTAGTTATTCCGAGCGAAATCGTAATTGCCAAACTTTGCGTCATAACTTTTTCGACTTTGGTGCGATGGCAATGAAACTTTGGGAAATTTTTTTCCTATCATTCAGTAATGATATAATTATATTTGATGTAACTGGTGAAAAATATTTTTAATGTTATTGGCATTTTCATGGACCTGCCTTCTTTAAAACAATCGCATCTAGCAAAAAAATTTGCTGATAAATCTTTGTTAAATTTCTAGAATCAGCGTGTATTAACTTTATACATATCATATTCAACATTCAAAAAATCGTTGGAGCAGAATTGCGAAAATCTTATAGTCTCTTTTTTCAGCTTCACAGTCATTTTTGACGAAACAAGCCACGAACCCAAATTTCTGTGAGAAGCCTCGCCAATGCTCGCTAAGTCAGAGTGCCAAGCCGATTGTCGATCGTCCAAACTGTTAAAAAGTATTCGCTAGTTTTGAAACATTATAAAATGGTCGTTACCCTCCTCGCACCTTCAAAGTTGCCTTTTACAAAATTGTTCGAAAACTATACCCCAGTTTTATGTCATATTTCCTCCGCATGAATTTCAATTTTTTCTCGATTTTTGCTGCTTTGCCGTGCTGCGAATTTGAGAATTGTAGCTGGTATTGTAACGTACTCTGCGACTGATCTCTGGCAAAGCGGACAAGCAGTTTTTTTTATGTAATTTTGAATATGAAATGAGCACGTGCGGCAGTTATCCAAAGAATTCGCACCTTTATAAGGGGGCGTCAGTGATATGCACGCTGACCCCCCCCCCCCCCCCCCCAGGAGGAGAGGGAAGACGATAATTTTCTTTTGTTTACCTTGATGTTTTTAAAGCACTTCTTAAATTGATATTGTTGTATATTTTTGCTGGATGCCATTTTTTTCAAGGAGGTAGGTCCACGTCAATAACATTAAAAATATTTTTCATCAGTTAAATCAAATATAATTATATTATTACTGAATGATAGGAGAAAGTTTTCCCAAAGTTTCATTGGCATCGCGCCAAAGCCAAAATAGTTATGACACAAAGTTTGGCAATTACGAATTCCCTCGGAATAACTACGGAGCCACCTAAACTGAAGGAGGAACTTTTACCGCCCGCCCGCCCGCCGGGTAATTTGACGTAATTAGCCCAGCGAACTGAATTGAAGTCGTTCGCATCAGTTGGGTTTATTGAAAGACTCAAATGTAATTATGTTTTACCAGCTGTGTAATTTTCTTCTCGAATTTGAGAAGATAAAAACTTTCTCTTCCACATCGAGCAAAGGAGAACTAAAAGTCACATTTTTTTAGTATTTTGGTGCGGTAACAAAACTACACAACATGTTTACGTTGCAGAAAATCCGAGAAATTCAAGGTTATTCAAATTATGTTGGTAACATTTGATATATGGTAATTCATATAGTTTTTGTTCAAGCTAGGTTTATTGATTTTCAGATGATTCTTTAACGATGTTTTACTCATAAGTAAATCGCCTAGTTTATCAAGTTCCCGATACCAATAATTATTGTAGATCTTTAAAGGTTTCGAAAGAAAGCACTCGTATTAAATAATCCTTTATACCTTGTTTCTCATAGGGTTTGTGAAATCATGATCAATTCTATTTAGTTCATAATCTAGTTCTGCAGCTGTGGCTAAAAGCAACCGAGTGTTGTTATGCCAATAGGAAGAGCGAAGTTTCACAACAAGGTAATCGCTCTCAGAGTCTAGAAATGTAATGTTTTTAATTTAGGTGTTCATTTCTATCATGGCATCTTCAAAGCAAAGCGGTATTGTGAGGAACGTCTACCGACCTGACTTTTCCCGGCTCTGATAACAATTACTGGATTGTTTATTATTTTTAACAGTCATTTGAACTGAAACTGATGAATTCATGTGACACCATTTTATTGACTTGTTTGTTGCGTTATTACAGAATAAATAACTTTATTACTTTACAGAGTTGTTTTGTGATTTTCTAAATAGCATTATTAGAAGTTTCTTTTGCAGGTGCCTCAGAAATGACGAGTCTAAGAAAAGAAAGTTTTCAACCTTAGAAGGAAGGAAAAAGTGGGCATGTACTTAAACCAGGAACACCGGAACACCCCAAACACGAAACACAGGAACACCAGAATTTTATTGGCCTTTTATTTCTGGTGTTCCGTGTTTTGTGGTGTTCCTGTGTTCCCCTGTTCCTGGCTTTAGCACATGCCGAAAAAGTGGACGTGGATACCGCCACTCTCCACTGACTAGCATTATACTTTTAGCAAGAATTTTTTTCCCGCCATTTTTTACTCATACGCGCATGCCAAAAGACTTAGAAAAAATTTTACCCATAGATCTGAATCCTAACGCGCATGCGTACGCGAATTAGTGCAAAGTTGTACCACAAGGATAAGAACGCCAAACTCTTGCTAAAAGTATAAAAAAAATGCTAGTTAGTGGTGGCTGGTGGGGAGGTGGTGTATTCCACATACACTTTTTGCCTTCCTTCCAAGATTGAAATTTTCCTTTTGCCGTTCCTCAAACTGGTCATTTCAAAGGCATCTGAAATCTACAAGAGAGAACTCATCAACGCGCATGTCAAAAGACTTAGAAAATTTTTACTCTTAGATCTGAATCCTAACGCGCATGCGTACGCGAATTAGTGCAAAGTTGTACCACAAGGATAAGAACGCCAAACTCTTGCTAAAAGTATAAAATAAATGCTAGTTAGTGGTGGCTGGTGGGGAGGTGGTGTATTCCACATACACTTTTTGCCTTCCTTCCAAGATTGAAATTTTCCTTTTGCCGTTCCTCAAACTGGTCATTTCAAAGGCATCTGAAATCTACAAGAGAGAACTCATCAACGCGCATGTCAAAAGACTTAGAAAATTTTTACTCTTAGATCTGAATCCTAACGCGCATGCGTACGCGAATTAGTGCAAAGTTGTACCACAAGGATAAGAACGCCAAACTCTTGCTAAAAGTATAAAATAAATGCTAGTTAGTGGTGGCTGGTGGGGAGGTGGTGTATTCCACATACACTTTTTGCCTTCCTTCCAAGATTGAAATTTTCCTTTTGCCGTTCCTCAAACTGGTCATTTCAAAGGCATCTGAAATCTACAAGAGAGAACTCATCAACGCGCATGTCAAAAGACTTAGAAAATTTTTACTCTTAGATCTGAATCCTAACGCGCATGCGTACGCGAATTAGTGCAAAGTTGTACCACAAGGATAAGAACGCCAAACTCTTGCTAAAAGTATAAAATAAATGCTAGTTAGTGGTGGCTGGTGGGGAGGTGGTGTATTCCACATACACTTTTTGCCTTCCTTCCAAGATTGAAATTTTCCTTTTGCCGTTCCTCAAACTGGTCATTTCAAAGGCATCTGAAATCTACAAGAGAGAACTCATCAACGCGCATGTCAAAAGACTTAGAAAAATTTTTACTCGAATTAGTGCAAAGTTGTACCACAAGGATGACAACTCAAAACTCTTGCTAAAAGTATAAAATAAATGTAGAAGTAATAGCTGTTGTATTCCAGAACCACTTTTTCCTGACCTGTAAAATACGCTTACTAACCTTTAATTACACACACTGATGTTAAAATTGTAACTCACTCGACAGTCAGGGAAACGCAGCGGTCATGATCCTTCGGAGAAAGCCACCACGAGCTTTAAAGCCGGCCTTGTTGCTTCTGTTGCCTAAAAGAAAACAAAAAAATATACCAATTCTTTGCCAAATTGTGATTCTACTTTTAAGGTTGCATTTCGCACTGAAATTGGCATGCAAGTGGGTATAGAATTGGCCATATTTGTTGCCATATTTATTTTAACACAAGCTTCGATCACTCTTTCCTTCAAGAAAAAAAAAACTGGCGAAGTGAGGGTCGTCAGAATTTATTTAATTTGTTCAGCCAAGAACCTGCTCGCTTGGTTACGAAATTTTGCTTCTAGCAGCATCAGTATTTAATGTTTTAAACCTTTGCATTGCCCGAAACTAAATCCTTCAAAATAAATGAAATGTCACGAAGTAATTAAAAGAAATATCTGCCGGACTACTTTTGGCTGACCACGCATAAACCTGATATTGACCTGTAGTCAAATTTTCTCCACCTTTCTCGAGTTAAGCCAGTTGGCACAGTGGCTTGGTGCGCTATTGCAGGTCTTTACTCACTCCAAAATCTCGGGGTGTGTTGTCATAGGTTCAAACCCCAGTCCGTGCAAGTAGAATGGTCTTTTTTTCTTTTATTCCTTTAAAAAACAAATTGCCCATATTTGTTACTATATTTTTTAAACGCAAGCTCCGATCACTCATTCCAACAAGAAAAAAACTGGGGAAACTGTAAATCCTTCAAGATAAATGAAATGTCACGAAGTAATTAAAAAAATCTGGGGACCTACTTTGTCTGACCACGCCTTACCTGTAGCCAAATTTTCTCCACATTTCTCAAGTTAAGCCATGTGGCGCAGTGGCTTGGAGCGCGCTTGCTTGTCCGTACTCACCTCGGAATCCTGGGGTGTGTTGTCATAGGTTCAAACCTCAGTCCTGGCACATAGTGATCTTTTTCTTTTTTTTTTTCTTTAAAAAATGAATTGGCCATATTTGTTGCCACATTTTTTTAAACGTAAGCTTCGATCACTCATTCCATCAAGAAAAAAACTGGCGAAGTGATAATCATCAGAATTAATATAATTTGTTCAGCAAAGACCCCGCCAGCTTGGTTACGAAATTTGGCTTGCAGCAGCATCAGTATTTCATGATTTACAGGTAAAATTCTGATGAAACTAGCCTGATTTCACTTGGCTTCGTCGCAGTTATAAATATCAATTTTTAATTGAATAGTAGATATCTTCTTCGCGGTTACGCTTTAAAATTACTGGGAGAAAGACTTGGAAAATTTTTCGAACAGAAAAAACATTAAATAACTCTTTCAGCCGTTTCTTGCGGTATGAGGAATTAGATTACGATTCCCCCCCCCCAAAAAAAAAAAAACTGTTTGCCACTCTCAAAATTCGTGGAGCTTGAGAATCAGTAGTTTTGGGTTATATTATGTCTGGGAACGTTTACTTACGAGCCAGCATCAACTAAGATTTTTAAATGGCTGCCTTTGAAAACCTTTAATATAAAAGTCGAAAATCCCTCTTTTAAAATAATCTTGGCATCTTATGACGAAAGAAGCCATCAAGTGATAAACTGGGTCACGTGTTTAACCAATACAATCACGAAAGTTATCTAAACGGCTTCAGACATCCTAGTACTAAAAGCTTGTGCTAAGTTTCCAAAAATTTCTGGAAGGAAACAACAATGTTACCTTGGGAAAAAACAGGCTGAGCTTTTTAAAAGATCCAGCACACATCTGATAAAATAAAAAAGAAAGATTAAGTTGCTTATTTTATGTATACACCTGATTCACAGTTGTAATTAAGTCTACTCTTGTTGGGTTGTGAATTTCCCATCGAATTGAAAATTAGTAGTGTTGTAATTGGTTTCCGTGAAAGGCGGATAACCTATAAAAGGGCACTGTGATGGTATTTTGGCGCCATTTTAAAATGCTGAAATATGTCCCTGCTTCAATGGAAACCCAAAAATATCGGTGTAGTATTGTTACCTGGGACAATATCACTACACTGAAACCATTTATTGCCACCTATCACTTAGGATGGCTTGAAAGGATGGAAATGGATTGAAATTTGAAAAACAAATAGCCATTTCTTTTTTCAATTCAAGAGCCATTCCTCGAAAATATCGCTAGAAATTCATTATGGTTTGCTCTCTGAGCCACCATTACATGCATACATACAAAATCATACATACATACATACTTCATTTAGACTGGACGACTGGACCTTACGAGGCTCCTAGCTTTAAGTGTCTGTGAAATGAAAAAAAGAAAAGCTGTTGAAAAATAAGTTCACTCGAAAGGCTTTTTAAAATGAAGAAGAATGGCGTTTTCCTTTTTGTGATATCTCCTCTAGTTCCAGAGATATTCAAGATTTTTGAATTATGCAAATTAGGTACCAATGACGCCTTTAAGGTGTGATAGCATGGGTTTAAAGACACAAAATCGAGCATATCACTGCAAGCAATGATGCAATGAAAATGAAACTTGGTGAGCGTGCTCTAGCATCAGATGGTGCATATTTTGGTGTTGCTATGGCAACACATCCGTTTCCAGATCTCTAATATACAGGAATGATCGTTCCTGTACAGTTTTCGTACTCTTTTGAGCTTTTGAAATTCCATGACTTTCCATGACCTTTTCCATGACTTGTCCAAGTTTTCCATGACCTAAATTTGAGCATTTTCTAGGAAATCATCCTTCATTTTGGGTACGTTTTAATGATTTTGTACTTTTTTAATAAAAATAATTTTCCATGACTTTCCATGACCCATACTTCAATTCTACGACTTTCCAGGCCTTGAAACTGAAATTCTAAAATTCCATGACTTTCCAGGTTTTCCATGACCTGTACGAACCCTGCTGTATTTGATCTTGAGCAAACATCGTCCACTTCCAAAGGTTAATTAGGAGAGCTAGTGCAATATGGGGATTGCGCACGCTTTAAATGGGATCAATCATTTGTAATAGAAATCTGCAAGACCACTGCTACAAACCGATGAGAAGTGCCGGGTCACTTGTAGACCTGGATCCGTAAATTTTTCACAAAGCAAACTATAAACGGCAGACTGATCGTGACGGCGACAGCGATGAAAAATAAACAGGAAAGAAAAAACAGCTAATATATTAAAAAGAAAATTGCCCAATATTTCGGTTTGCAAGACAAACATTTGCCCTATACAGTCACAAACAAGTAATATTTGATTTAAAGAGAAAAGAGACTGGAACCAAGATTGTTGCCATAGCAACATCAAAATATGCAATCAAGAGGTGATATCTCTGGAACAAGAGGAGATATCACAAAAAGGGAAATGCCATTTTTTCTTCATTTCTAAAGGCCTTTCAAAGAAGCTTATTTTTCAATAGCTCGTTTTTTTCGTTCCATAGGCACTTTAAATAGCTAACGAGTCAAGTTCAACCAAAATATTCGAAAAATAAATTTGAAAACACGAAAAAGAATTCATTCATTTGATATCTTCCCGTTAGTCTATCAGGAGCATTTTGGGCACGAGTAAAGGTACCAGGTAATGATTTCAGCAAAAACCCTACACACATGGAAAAGGGTGGTTCTGGCACAACTGGGTCAAAATTTGTTGACGATGCAAACACGGCTCCAAATTTGTCACCGTGTTTGCATCGTCAACAAATTTTAACCCCGGTGTGTCCAAAACCACCCTTTTTCTTGTGTGTGGGAAAAAACACCAATTTTGTACATGCGTTCACAAAAGTGTGCCAGAACCACCCTTGCATTTTTCGCACAAAGTGTGCCAGAATTATTTTCCATTTGAAGAAATGTGCGCGCATCCATATACGCGAACATGGCCGCAGCTGACTATTCAAACGATGTACTGCAAATGTTTTACGGTCAAACCCCCAGAATTCAACAAGAAACATTGGACCCAGAAAAAAAGAACCTTCTTCCTTACGGAAATTTCAGGATTTCACAAACGAATTTCCGTGAATGGCTCCGTGTCTGGTGGATGAGATTCAGAGAAAATGACCCAAACAACAAAGACCTCCACACTTTTGCAAACTTTTATAAAGATAAGTTCATAAATGTGGTGAAAAATGAAATTGTTTCATTGAAAAACGTGAAAGTGGGATTCGGATTGAGAGTGAAGTTTTCACGAGAAATTGACGATGGAGAAGGAGGTACGAAAACGGATGAAAAAGAAGTTTATTTCAAAAACGACGATCCATATATTTTCTTTCAGAAAGATCTGGAAGATGAAGAAAAGTTTGTCCAGAAATTCGATGAATTTATTGACCAGATCAATGGAGAAATCGAGAACTGGTCAGCAGAAGGATCAGGATGGGATTTTGTTGAAGTAATGGTCGCATACGTGAATGTCGCGCGCTTTCAGCCATTGAGCGGGGGAACATGGTTGCCACTGCCGGCCAAACTTGCGGCCAAGAAAGCAATTGTAAATGTGAAAAACACAGACAACGAATGTTTGAAGTGGGCGCTCAGAGCAGCTTTATACCCACCAATAGACGGGAAGAACCCACAAAGGCCAAGCAAATATCCGGTCAACGACGGAATAAATTGGACAGGCATCAATTTTCCAACACCGGTGTCACAGATTGAAAAGCTTGAAAAACAAAACGCACATCTGGCAATAAACGTCTTTGGCTGGGAAAAAAACTGCGTGATATTCCACCATGTGAGTGAGAAAAGCTTGCCACGAATTAATTTGATTCTGATTGAGTCAGGAGAAATTCAACATTACTGTTTTGTCAAAAGGGTGAGCGCTTTGTTGTTTGATCAGACAAAAAAATGCTGCAAAAAGCACTACTGCATGATGTGCCTGACAGGTTTCACAAGAGCGTATTTGCTTGCAGAGCATGAAAAATATTGCAACGGCTTGGAGGGCAGACCCACAAGGATTGACACGCCGGAAGAAGGGAAAAACAAGACAATATTTCAAAATTTTCACAAACAGATGAAGGCGCCATTCGTGATTTATGCAGACTTTGAGGCACTTGTGAAAAAAATCCCAATTTGCGAGCGAGGGCCAGAGAGCAAAGAAAAAAGTTTCACGGAAAAAACTGAATGGCACGAAGCGTGCGGGTACGCCTGGATGTGTGTGAGAAGCGACGGCGAAATCATGAATTCAAAAGTCTGGAGGGGAAAAAATGCGGTGGGAAACTTTTTGAGCGACATCGTGCTAGAGGAAGAAAAATTGAGAGAAAGTGTGGAAGAACCAAAACCGGTTGAGATGTCACCAAAAGATTGGGAAAATTTCAAAAGCGCAACAGAATGCCATATATGCAACAAAAGTTTGATGAAAGAAAATTTCCTCGACTCATTGCCAGCATGGAACAAAAACAAAGACGAATATTTGGGGCAGGTTCACAAAAAATGTTTCTGGTTTGCGCAAAAGAAGCTTGATTTCATTTGCATGAAAAAGTTGACAGAGGAGCAAAAAGAAGCGGCGGAAAAACAAGAAAAATGTCGATTCTGCGAAAAACCGTTGATCCAGCCAGTTTTCAGAGACGCGGTAAAAGACCACTGCCACGTGACAGGCAAGTTCCGCGGAGCTGCGCACAATGGGTGCAATTTCAAACTGAAGTTGAAGCCAAAAACATTCCCAATTCCTGTTGTATTTCACAATCTGAGAGGTTATGATGCGCACCACTTGATGCAAGCAATGTCGCAGCAGGAAAAAGAAGTGAAATGCATCGCCAACAACATGGAAAAGTACATCACATTTTCCATGGGTGGTTTGCATTTCATTGACAGCTTGAATTTTCTGCAGGGGAGCCTCGATTCACTTGTGAAAGCAACACCAAAAGAGGCTTTGAAAAACACAGAAAGAATTTCAAAGGGAAGTGATCTTTTGTTCCAAAAAGGTATTTATCCTTATGAGTACATGGACTCATGGGAGAAATTCGACGAGACAAAACTGCCGGAAAAAGACAAGTTTTACAGCAAACTGAATGACGAAGGAATTTCAGATGCTGAATATGCGCACGCACAGAAAGTCTGGAAAACGTTTGAGTGTAAAAATCTTGGAGATTATCACGATCTCTATGTGCAAACGGATGTTGCCCTTCTGGCAGATGTTTTTGAAAACTTCAGAGGCTTATGCCAAAAGCAGTATGGGCTGGATCCGGCGCATTATTTCACATCACCAGGATTGAGCTGGGACGCGCTCTTGAAAATGACAGGCGTCGAGCTGGAGCTTTTCACAGACATCGACATGCATTTGTTTGTGGAAAGGGGGATGCGCGGCGGGATTTCAATGGCAAGCAAGAGACACGCCAAAGCAAACAACCCAATGTGCAAAGGTTTTGATGAGACCAAACCGAAAAGTTGGATAATGTATCTCGATGCAAATAACCTTTACGGTTGGGCCATGTGCAAGCCCCTGCCATTGAGGAATTTCAAATGGAAACGCGTCATGCCGACCGAAGAAGAAATCCAAAAGAAAAAAGAGGGTGCAAAAACTGGTTGGATTCTTGAGGTTGACCTTGAATATCCGGCGGAACTGCATGAAGAACACAACAGCTATCCGCTTGCACCGGAAAAAAAGGCGGTAAAAAAAGAGGACATGTCAGACTATCAAAATCGTTTGATGAACAAACTGAGTCTGAAACCACCCAAAGACAAGAAGCTGCTGCTGACGCTTGAAGACAAAAACAATTACGTTTTGCATTACAGGAACCTCCAGTTTTATCTGAAACAGGGCATGAAACTGAAAAAAGTCCACAAGGTGCTCGAGTTCGATCAAGAGCGCTGGATGGAGCCGTACATCATGATGAACACAGAGTTCCGAAAAGAAGCAAAAAGCGACTTTGAAAAGAACTTCTACAAGCTGATGAACAACTCGGTGTTCGGGAAAACGATGGAGAACCTGCGGAAGCGCACGGACATCAAAATCGTGCGCGGTGATGAAGAAAACAAAATCAGAAAACTGGTTGCCAGCCCCCTGTTTTCAAGGTTTGTAGAATTCACAAATGATATGGCGGGCATACACATGCACAAAGGAAAAATTCTGCTGAACAAACCGGTGTACACGGGCATGACGATCCTGGACAACAGCAAGATCCTCATGTACGACTTTTTCTACAACCACCTGAAAAAGCACGGACCAAAATGTGAACTTTTGTACACAGACACGGACAGCCTTCTGCTCGAGATCGAAACAGAAGACGTGTACAAAGACGTTGCACGAAACAAATCATTGTATGACTTGAGTGATTACCCGAAGGAGCACCCGCTGCACTCAAACGTCAACAAAAAGGTCCTGGGCAAAATGAAAGATGAATGCGCGGGGGTGCCAATTGACGAAGTCATCTGTCTCAGGTCAAAAATGTATTCCATCCTCCGAGGGGACGAAAAAAATATAAAAAAGGCAAAGGGGGTGAAAAAGTGCGTCGTCAAGAAAAAAATCAAGCACGAGCATTACCGCGAAATGATTTTTGGCGAGAAGAAACAGATGAGACACGGCATGAACATTCTGCGGAGCGAAGGGCATGAAATCTGGGGCATGCACGTGAACAAGATTTCACTGTGCGCGTTTGATTCAAAACGCTGGATTGCGGAAGACGGAATCCACACAAAAGCATATGGGAAAAAAGAGTGTTGTGGGGTGTGGGGTGAAACCTCACTCACAGAAGAAGACTTTGCAGAACTGTTGGACACGGAAGTGATCACAGCGCTCGGGGAGTGGTTGGAAGAACAGTTTTAACAATCTCGCTCGGGCGCAAACTGCGCAAATAATTCAAAACTCCAGGGTTAAGAAAAATTTCTTCTGGATTTTTAACGGTGTTGTTTCTGCCAAAAATATCAGAATATTCATGGTTAATGTCACATCTTGTTCTTCTTCTCCCAATGGTTGAAGCTTGAATGAGAATACCTTTGCGTCCACGGCCCATTTTGAAATTTCATTTGTTTTTTCAATTGTCCACGCTGGATGGCGGGAGAACGGTGTTTGGAGGAATAACCAGCAGCTCTTCACGCACAAAGCCGCGCTTGGGCCCATCATGCAAATAGTACAGAAAGGGCTGATCCGGTTTTTGTAAAACCTTTTCAATGGTGAAAACTTTCAAAGACCAAACCGGATCCGTGGCTCTTTTTTTCCCCCCTTCAAGCTCACCAGGTTCGTAAAGATGGCGAACCTGAACAAGATATGGCAGGATTTTTTCATCCTTCCCAACAGGTCTGTGATAAGCAGTCGAAGGTTTCGAAAAAACAGATTTCTCTTTGATTGCAACAGCGGGTTTCTTTCCGATGAGGCTGGTCACCTCGTTGTTCAAAGCCGAAACAACTTCAGGAAGTCTTTTCACCCATGCCCTGGACCGCTGGCCCTCAGGCATCCGCATTTCCACGGCATACTGGTGACCGAACAGGCGTTCGGCAAGGGTGCGGTTGAAACGTTCAACAATGGCCTGATCGCGGTGAATGTTGACGCGCCCGCGCCGGATGAAAGTTTTGTGATTTTCCATGACTTTCGTCACAGCGCCCATGAATTCGCGCCCAGGGTCAACTTGCAACATTTCAGGCCATTTCAAAGGGCCGCGCTTGTAAATTTTCTGGAAAGCCTGGGCAACCTCATCAGAATTTTTCGAGGTCAAGGGTTCGGACTCTTTGAAACGGCTGGCCACGTCGACAACGTTCAGCGCGTATTTCCAGACTTTGCGACCGCGAGGCAGTTTATCGTGAGGCAAAAAAAGAAGGTCCGCCTGGTGGACCTTGTTGGGTAAGGACACGTCGAATTTCGGTCGAGGTATATGCTTCGGCGCCGGAAGGAATATCTGCCAGAGGGCTTGCTGGATCAACCACTTTTTTGCGGTGTCTTCCGGGACGTTTGCAGCCGCGGCCAGTTTTTTGATGGCGGCAATGCCTTTCCAATAACCGCCAGGGCTGTAGTATATCTTCGCGAGTTTGGTGTCCATATAAACGAGGTGAAAAAAAGTTTAAATGTTAGCAGATGAATCTTGTTTTGGTTTTCCCGCAAGAGGCGCATTTGACTTTCAGAAAGGTTTGCCCATTTTTGGTTTTTCCGAGTCTTTCACTCCCACGAACGTTGGGGGTGATCTTCTTCTCATTCACACAGTAGAAATCCAAAAGAGGTAAAAAAAAGTTTAAAAGAACCGGAGAGCAGCGTAGCCCAAAGCGAGAGCCCCGGCCCCGACGAACATGAGTTCACCATTTTTTTGCCGCTGGCTTGGTTGATAAAAATCCGAAAATTTGGGCTCTTTTAGAGGAGCCTCTTCAGTATGCGCCTGGTTGTAAAGTTTTAAAGCGTAGTCAGTGTTTGTGAAATCCTGCTTGGCGTCAGCTTTCATGCGCTCGTTTGTTTCAATCCAGTCGAGACGTTTGGTGCGGTCGCGCACGAATTTGTTGTACGCAGCTTGATACTCCTCCATAGCTCGGTCGTGGCGCTCTATTTCTTCACGCGAGGCCTGGCCATCACCATCCAAAGCCTTCGCCAGATAACTGCCGCCGATGAAAGCCCCTGCGTTCAACAAAGCACCGCCAACCATAATTGCGATACTTGCCATGATTATAAATTGCCGCCATTTTTTCAAATGATTTTTGGGTGTTCAAACGTTGGTCGGGAGGATTTTCTGGTCTTCCAGGTACTTCTTGAGCCAGATGCTGCCCGTCATCACACCAGTGAACATTGCGAAGTTTTCGATAGAATCTGAAGGGTCATCTGTAAAACTTCTCCTGAACGCTTTTTTGACAGCCCACCCAATGCCAGCAGAGAGGCCAACGAGAGTCGCGGCCTCCATGGCGTTTTTTACAAGATTGTTTTCAGGCATGTTTGGTATAAAAGAAAAAAAATAAACGTTCAAAAGAAATTAATCATCTTCATCAGCCAGTGAATCTGCATAGCTTGGCGGTTTCTCGTCAGGGTAAATTGGCAACACAGGAAATTCCTCATCTTCATCTTCATCTTCTTCAATGAATGGTGCATCCCAGAGAAGCATGATTGTATCAGCAAAGGCGAAGGCAAGTTTGAACCACACAAAGGTGATTGCAAAAATACCAACGCCTGATGCAACAGCTTGGGCACCGTCAATTTTCATGTTTTGTTTATTGTGTAAATATTTAATCCATCGGTCGAAAGGCATTTCTTGATGGCTGCGTCGCCACCCTGGGGTGTGGGGCTTGCTCCACTGCAGGTGCTGGCGTCGCCTCCACGGGGTGTGGGGCTTGCCCCCCTGCAGGTTCCCGTGTGAAAAAGCGCTGGATGTCTTCACGCTTGACATAAGTCGTGAAGAGCGCGACGCCAATTCCGGCGAGTGTGAGCCATTCGTTTGTGCTGAGACCGGTTTTTGCGGGGTGTGGGGCTTGCCGCACGGTGGGCTCCGGCGTCGCCTCCACGGGGTGTTGAGCTTGCGCATTCCCAATTGATGCAAGTTTGCCATTTGCTTCATCAAGGGCTTTTTTCTGTGCTTCGCGGGCCTGCCGAGTTTTATCAGCAGTCGCTTTGCCCGCAGCCACTCGATTGGGATTTTTGGCGGGCTTTGTTGGCGGCGTTTGTGAAGTCACTTGGCTTTCCTGTGGTGCAACGGTCGGTTGTTCTTCAGCCATGGTATATTGAAAGAAATTTTTGTTTAATTTGTGAGGAATTATTCAGCAGTTGGTCAGGAATGTTCAGCAGTTGGTGAGGAAAGCTCAGCAATTTCAGTCGTTTGCGCTTCGTGCTTGAAAGAATCAAAATCAATGTGTTTTGCAGTGATCATCGCCGCGTTGGCCACAGCGAGACCACGGCCGCAAGTCAAAGCTGTGCTGCCGGCCATGTTGGAGAGCTGATTGTTGATGATCCAGTCGTTTTTTATTTCTTTTTGATAAGCCTCGATGTCTTTGATTTTGACGACCATTCCGACCGCTTTGGTCAAAAGAAAAAGGAAGCCGTCGAGCAAACTGTCCGTTGTCTTGGAGCCCACGTAAGACTGGTAGCGTTTGGTGTATTTCTCGACCTCTTTGTCTGTGAGGCGTTTCACTTGCTCGTGTGAAAGCCGCTCCCCGATGGCTTCTTTTGATTTTCCTGTCGACACCAGCACGGCCAGCTGCTCGCGAAGCGCGGGGATATCGGGCTGCGTTGAAACAATGCCGGCGGGCGCGCTCGTTGCCTCAGCTTCAAGCAAGCTCGAAAATTCGTTTAGCAAGGCTTGTTCATCGATTTCGAGTGTTGATGGGTTCGCCATTTTGTGTATAAGTTGTGAATTTTTAATTGAGCTTGAATTTTATTCCGAACGGGTGCCGAAGTGCGAACACAAGGTACGAGAACTTATTTTTTTTCAACCTCGAAATGAGGTCTTTGTACTCATCTTGAGAAAGTTCGCCGGCGTAATCTTCAAAAACCGCTTTCGTTGTCTTCCACGAGGGGGTGTAAAAAAGCACAAGCGCCGCAACGTTTTCGCGGAAAGAGGCTGTGATGCTGGTCAGCTTTTGGGTGAGCACCCACACGCTGAATCCTGTGTGGCGGGCGCTGAACGCGAGATTGACCAGCTGGCCCGTGCGCTTTTTCACATCTTTCGAGGCCGCGCAGTCATCGAGGATAATGAGCGCGTTGGTGCCCTCCAATTCAAGGCAAACCACTTTCAGCCAGGCTTCAACAAAATGCTGTTCACAAATGATAACTTTGAAACGCGGGTCCGCCAAAGCGAAGCGATGAAAAGTCCTGTTGTGCGCGAATGTCGGGCAGATGAGCGTGATGAAGTCGAACTTGCCGTGGAAAGGACCGCGGAGCTGTTCCACCACAAACTTTGATTTGCCCGAATTCGTCGGCCCGACGATGAGAGCGTTGAACGGGATGTTGTTTGGGTCCATTATATCAGTGCAACACTGAAACTAATTGCTGATTTTTAATGTCTATTTGCGCGTCCGAAATTGCAAAGATGTGGCATTTCACATCGCCTGCGCCAATGAGGTGCCGCTCGATTTCAAGCTGGACTCCATGTGTTGTGTTCACAAGCCGCGTGCCGCTTCCATGCAGCGTTGGATCCCCCGATGTGCGCAAATCAATCAGAAGCCCGAACCTGTCTTCGGTGAAAAACTTTACCGGATTCATGTGCTTTGTTTTTTGGGCTTTCTTTCCGAAAAAGCGGTCAACTTCGGCCCAAGTATCCGTGATTCCGAGGCCGTTGTTGAAGAGCTTGTTGGTCGAGCCGTTCACCGTGACAACGACTTTCTTCAGGGCCGGATTAATGTACTTTTCTGAATCCCGGGCTCCTGCAGTGTAAGGCTCAACGAAAAGGAGAAGAAGGCCTTTCAGGGACCTTTTTTGGGCGTTAAATTTGATGGTCACGCTTGAGGCCACTTCTTTTTTGAAGCTGACCACCTCGGGCCGCACCACATGGTCGTATTTGAACCCCTTTCCCGCGGTGTAAACGCTGCGAGCCTCGTCCGCCAAGGTCTTGCTTCTGATTGTTTCAAACTCGAGCTGGAGGTTTGTCAGCTTGTATTTCAGTTTATCGGGGTCAGAGCCTTTGACAACCTGCGAGGCCGGCGCGAGCTTCAGCTGAAACAGGAGGTCGTGGAGGAGCGCTTGGGGGTAAAAGACGCCGTGGTCGGTCAGTATTGAGTGGGCCAGGCGGATCCGGTATTTTTTCCCGTAAACCTTTTCCAGCGCGTTTTCTTTGTCAACACCCGAGGTTTTCTTGTCTCCCGAGTCTGAGCGGATCTTGCAGAGGTCTTCAGACTGGATGCCCTCGAGCAGCATGTCGTCCCGCTCCTCCTGCGAGAGAAAAAGGTCCTCCCAGATCTTGTAGATGTCATATCCATCCGTGTCCTGCAGTGTTTCCGCGCCGAACTTCACATGCAGTTTATCGACCAGGGCGCGGGTGACGTTTTGAACGAGGAAGTTGTCGGCGTGCCCTCCCGCCAAGTCGATTTTGAAGACCAGTGCGAGCGTGCCTGGCACGAGAACCTCGTTCTGATCCAGCTTGGGCACGTAAACATATAAGGTCTCCCCGGGGTTGGCTTCGCTGCGATCAAAAGTGATGCGATTGACCACGCGCTCGGCTTTCATCGCGAGGCCAGTTTTTTGGCTGTGCTCTGGATGAAGGTTTGTTTGCACCGCACGTTCCACTCTTCTTCCGTCAACTTCTGTTTGCACATACATGGTATTGAAAGCTGCACATTTTTATTTAAATTGAAAATAAATAGAATTTATATTTCGCAATGGCAATGATGGAAGAAGAAAAAGACCCTCTTTTAAAACATGATGATGATCATGAGAAAGATGCTGAGAAAGATGATGAGAAATATGAACATCTTGATCATGGCGACGGGGATTCCGGTTTTCCTGAAGAACAAGAAATGAGAGATCGCCTGAAACGTCTGAGGGAAAGGTCAAGGAGTTCTTCCACTGCAGAAACCTCTTATATCGAAAATCTGCCTGATTATACAAAAAACGATTTGACAACAACCAAGGTTGCTGATGATATTCTTAAAAAAGAGTTTCCATTTGCAAAGTTGGAAAATCTTAATGTCCGATTTGACAACAATAGGGTGAAAATCGGTTTATTAAGAGTCTCCAAAAAAGGTGTGAAAACAACAACATATTTTTTAACAACAAGAGACACAAAAACGAATAAATTCCGGATAAATCCTGCACTTCCAAAAGAAATAACTCGTGAACTTGGGAAAAGTCGAAGAGAAACAATCGATGAAAAAATTGGAACACTGTCACAAGACATTTATGAAAATAAAAAATTTGCAGACGATGAAAAGCAAAGCCCAACAGAAAGAGAAAAAGCCCGAGAAAGAGCAAAAAGACAAATTGCAGAACGGACTGATCTCCAGCGAGAACTTGAACGGTTGGAAAACAATGATTACGAGTCGATTGATTTTGAATCGATCCCCCTTCAAGAATTTGAAAAAAATGAAGAACAAAGGACAGAAAAAGAAAAAGAAATACAACAAGAAAAAGAAAAGCAAAAAGAAATCGTTAATGATGAAAATGCCCCGTCTGATGAAAGAGAGCACGCCCGTGAAAACGTTGAGCGGCTCGTGAATGAAGAAAATCAAATCGAGGCTGAAAGAGAAAGAGACCTTGAAAGGCTTTCTTTCCGTGAAAGAGTCAGAGAAAAAATCAAAAATGTCTTCAAAAAATACGGTTTCACGGTGACAGCGATCTCAATTGCCGCCGGTATTCTCATCATGGAAATCGTAAAGCTTTTAACGAAACCTGTTGTCAATGCTGTCAAAGCATTCGGCAAAGCTTTGGGAAACGGGCTAAAAGACCTCGGTAAAAAAATATTGTCCGTCCTTCCAGGTCTCCTTGGCTCGATTGTTTCTTTTCTTTTCACAACTGCTGGTAAGGTCCTCGGGTTTCTGGCTGAGCACGCCTGGCTTGTGATTTTGGCTGTTGTCGCCTTTTTGATTGAGCGCTTGACCAAAAAACAGAGTTAGCGGGACGCCAAAAACACCAAACCCGCAAGTGCGACCACGCCAACTATCAGAGCCGTTTTGTTCTTGTCATGAGCCTCACTGTCCGTGCTGGCTGTTTCAACCGTTTGTGCGCGGGGTGAACCCCGCACCCCTGTTGCAGGTGTTTTGGCAGAAGGCTCCAGATCTTTTTTGCTTTCAGCTGTGGCCGCAGGTGTTTTGGCAGAAGGCTCCAGATCTTTTTTGCTTTCAGCTGTGGCCGCTTTGTGAATTGGGTTCGAAGGGTGGCTGCTTGGTGGGTTGTATTTTGTTTTCTCTCCATCCATGGGTTGATGGGTCACTTTTTTTTTGTCCTTGTTGATCTGGTTGTTTATTCCAAGTTTCATCCCCGCCACAGCTTGTTTGAGGAAGTTGTTGTAGCCCATAACGCTTTCTGTGTTGATCACCATGTAGCCTGGCATCAGCCATGCGCCCGGGCACAAAGCAAGGTTCAGCCTGACTTTCGCCTCGTCAATGGCAAGTTGGTATCTTTGAACAGACGCTGACAAATCTGGCTGTATCACTGCGCCTTCAAACAGGTGAAGAAACTGGCTTTGGACCTCACGCGCTCGGCCTCCAGTGCCCTGGATGCTGCTTCTTTGATCCACTTGTGCGCCGAGAACGCAGTACACGAAAGCCTCGATCGACTGGTTTATTCGGCTCAAGCCGGCTGGTGTCAGCCCTTCGGCATGGTTCGCGCAAAACCAGTCGTATTGGTTGTATGCGACGCTTGTTGGGTGGCGTTTGTAATGCGGCCCGCCTGGCCAATTATGAAACGTCCCGCTGCCGGGCGTGAAGCGGAAGTCATTCGTAACCTCGATCCCAAATTCATGGCAAATCCTTCCGTACGAAGGAACATCATAAGGATTGTTTCTCTGGGTAAATGCTGGATCACCCGGCAACGCGAAAATGTTTTGGGGGCCTCCGAGCTGATACAAAATCCGTCTGACCGTGAAGTACACGTGGAAAACAAAAAATGCCCTGACTTGCGGTGGCAGTTCCAAAGATGTGTGCTCTTCATCAAAAATATCCCGTGAAATTCCGCAGCCCGTGGTCGCGCACCAGGTGGCAAAATTCAGTTGCTGTGGCCAATATTTCATGTCAGGCGTTGCCAGCCAATGCCTCACCTCGTCAGCGCCATCCTCCCCAGGCGATTGGTCCGGAGGCAGCTTTGTTTTTTGAAATACCTCTCGGAACCGCGTGGTAAAGAACCAATCCGGTGTCACATATATGTTCACGTCATTGTTGAATATTTTCTTCAAACTGGGGGCCGCTTCGTGGAATGGCACCGCTGGAATTGGCAAGTCTTCTTTTTCACTGATTTGCGTAAGCCATTTTGGAAAACCGTCAATATATTCCACAACAGGTTTTTTCTTCACAACAGGTGTTTTTTCCACTTCTTGGGTGTGTGGTTTGCTGACCGGTGCTTTCTTCACATCTTGGCTTTCTGAAGTGTCATGTCTTGATTTATTTCCCACCCTGCTAAGATATTTTGCAAAATCATCACTGTACTCTCCTTGCATTGCGATTATTTAAACTTTATTTTTTTTATTTAATAAAAAATGGTTGTGCTCACGATCAACGCCCCTTCAAACGACTACACTGTTTATTTCGACCGTCCAATTCCAAAGCCAAAGTATATCAGGCTTTTGAACTGCTCGCTTCCAAATTCGTGGTTTAACCTGAAAAAAGTGGGCAGACTTAAATCGAAAACAAAGAACAAAACCATCATCTTTTTACCGGGCCATTACACCTTGAAATCTTTGGCAAGTAAAATTGAAAATGGTCTTTTGCCGGACAGTGACACCTTAAAAGCAGAAATCAACACACCCTATGGTCAAATGTTTGTCTACAACACAAAATTGGAAAACCTTGAAATTGATGAAAATTTGAGCTCTCTTCTTGGTGTTGACATTGTCGAACCATTCTTTCCGTTATTGTTTTCAAAAAAACTGAACTCCCCTTCAACGTACTTCATCCATTGTGACTTGATTGACCATCAAGAAAATAAGTTGAATGGAAAACCATCCACCATTCTTGCCAACTTTGATATAAAAGGTGAACCTTGGGATAAAGTTTTTTATCAGTCAGAGCCACAGCATGTTCGTGCCACTTCGAAAAGTCGAGAGGTAAACAGTTTGACTATTTCAGTCAAAGATGAGTATGGTGAACTTTTCGATTTCAATGGGGTGCCACTCACTTTCGTTTTGGAGATTACCTCTTGAATTTGAAATAACTTCGACAGACAAATTTTTGTTTAAAATATTTAATTGAATATATTTTCTTTTATATAAAAATGGTTGTGCTCACGTTCAAAGCTCCTTCAAACGACTACACTGTTAATTTCGACTATCCAATTACGAAGCCAAAGTATATAAGGCTTTTAAGCTGTTCGCTTTACAACTCGTGGTTTAATTTTAAGGGTGGAACGGTCACGTTAATAGATAAAGAGCAAAATTATAGAGAATTTGTGACTAATTTACATCCCGGTTTTTACACCATTGAGACTTTTGTTGAAGCTTTAAAGAAAGCCTTAAAAAAATACGACAACATAAATTTTACAGATGCCGACACGCCCGCGGGCGTGCTGATTCTTCAAAATTCTAAATTTGGGCGAGTTGGAATAAATTTCAGCGAGGAATTTGACAAACTGTTTGATATTGAAGAAACTTTATCAGGGTTCATATTTAACAAAAAACACAGCCTATCTACTTATTTTATTCACTGCGACCTTGTTGACATGGAAAAGAATTTGCTCGATGGAAAAAGATCAAGTATTTTGGCTCGATTCGATGTGAGAGGCAAACCGTATGAAAAAATCTCTTATAATTTTGATCCAAATGTCTTGCGTGACACTTCTTCTGGTCAATATGTAAACGGTGTGACAGTATCAGTTAGAGATGAACTCGGGGAGTTATTAAATTTCAATGGTTTACCTCTTGAATTTGAATTAGAAATACGTTAACAATTAAAAATAAAATCTGCTTTTAATATAAGATGTCAAAATCAAACGTATTACCGAGCGCTCCGGCTTATGTTGAACAAAGCAGGATATACCCTGTTATAGAAGGCCATGAGTCTTTGCAAATGACTCAACAAATGCCCCAAGACTTTCGCCTTGGAAAGGTGAACGAAATCGCTGCAAAGTTGACTCAAGAGGTTGACCACTATAGGCTTGTTCGAAAAAAATTTAAACGCACTAAAACGGCTGTTAACTGGATTTCCGGCGGTCTTGGCGGACTCAGCGCTGTTTTTTCTAGTGCTGGACTTGCGTCTGCTCTAACAGGTATTGGGATACCCGTTGCTATACCCTTAGGTGTTGTGGGTGGCTTTTTCTCTGTTTCTTCCTCCATTTTGATTCTTTTTGGAAAAAAACTTGACAAAAAAATGTCAAAACATCAGGAGATTGTTACTCTTGGCCTTGCAAAACGTGCGAGTGTTGACAAGCTGGTTTCCAAGGCTTTAATTGATAATCGCATTAGTGATTCTGAGTTTCAGATTATTCTTTCTGAATTGGAACAGTACAATGAGTTAAAAGAAAAGGTACGAGCAAAGCTCACAAAAAAACCATCTTTAAGTAAACTGCCTGATGTTGAAAAGATAAAAAAAGAGCTTCAAGAACAGCTTATGAGAAAACTCGCGGCGCCAAGCACTGCAAATTTGAACTGAAGTTTGAGGGAAAAACAAAAAAAATATCTTTAACTATAATTAAAGGTTGACTGCATAACTCAAAATGATCACGATATTTCACATGCTTTTCGTTATTTTTGCGGAACTTTCTTCTCCAGTTTGGCAGAACGATGTCAGACAGATAACTCAACAAGTTGTTGAGGCGATGCGTGAAGCGGACGAAAAAACATTGTGAAATTTCAGTGAAAGACAGGGCGGCCGATAATATGCCTCTTTCCGTTTTTTAAACACAGGTTGCACAAATCAATTTTCCTGAAACTACAAACTTTCCCGCATGACGTAACTTTTGTGATGCGTTGATTTTTTTCACAAAATGGGTGCATTCTCATTTCACAATGAACTTCAAAAAAACCCAGATCCCATTTCTCTTGGATCTTGATTTTAATTAATTCTTTCAATATCATCTCACGAATTTCGGGTGGGAGGTTTTTGACAAGAACATCGGCTGCTGACATTTTCGCGTATATTTCAAAAAATTTTTTCACGCTTTCTTTTTAAAGTTGATCCGGTCAGATGACCTCATATCAAACGTATTTCAAAAATTTCTCGACAACGCCGAATTCTTCTAAGTCTTCGATTTCGTACACAGGGTACCCGAGAAAATGATTCTTTTTGTTTTTTGCACATAGGCAACACCAATTACTTTTCCCACATCTGCCATCACATTTCCCGCAAGCCGTGATTTTGGTGATTTGTTTATTTTTTTTACAATAGGGGAGCGAGAAAATTTCATAATGAACTTCAGAAAAACCAAGGTCCAATTTCTCTTTTGTCTTGATGGAAATAAATTCTTTCAATATCATCTCACGAAGCTCGGCTGGGAGGTTTTGAATTGCCTCTGTTATCGAGCCGTCGTGCAGTACATCGTTTGAATAGTCAGCTGCGGCCATGTTCGCGTATATGGATGCGCGCACATTTCTTCAAATGGAAAATAATTCTGGCACACTTTGTGCGAAAAATGCAAGGGTGGTTCTGGCACACTTTTGTGAACGCATGTACAAAATTGGTGTTTTTTCCCACACACAAGAAAAAGGGTGGTTTTGGACACACCGGGGTTAAAATTTGTTGACGATGCAAACACGGTGACAAATTTGGAGCCGTGTTTGCATCGTCAACAAATTTTGACCCAGTTGTGCCAGAACCACCCTTTTCCATGTGTGTACCCTGTGACAGTGCTCCTTTAAAAACCCAGAGAAAAACCATTGGAGCCAGGATGAAAACCAACAACAAACACACACAGCGGGTCACATTGTAGACATTACAGGAGGCGAGCGTTCTCACTTCTATGCCATTCCCGCTCCCCCAGTACCCTGTCCGGTAGTATATACACTTATTGGATTCATCCAAGCCCAACATGGAAAGATAATTAAGTTGAGACTTCAATATTGGGCGAGACCAATCCCCTTAGATTTTGTTGTTGTCGTCGGTAGTTTTGTCGAAGAATCTTGCCAGTCCTCAACGTACGTTTGATGTTTACTCGCCAGAAGTAAATCGTTCACGTTACGAATGTCACGAATACTCTGCCCTCTGATTAGTGAAAGAAAGGTACGATAAGGTTGGTCAGCAAAAGTGACATTAATCCCCATGCAAGACAGCCCACCTCAAAGAACTCTTTTAGTACCAAGTGCACATATCATAAATGTGTGTTTTATGATCATTGCTTCTTGTAACGCTTGTGACGTCATCACTTTGCATGCAAGAGGACTTTTGTGATAAGAATCTGATACAGCTGGGACAGATCTACACGACTGTTCCTTTATGATTATCGAAACAATTCATAGCTAGTAGTATAGGGAATGAGGGTATTAGCGCATAACGGCCAAAATCGACCTTCCCAAGCCCCAGGACAAGCCAAAAATACCCTCCAACAGCCCCAACTCGACGATTGAGTTATCGCACATTTAAAACTCATTTTCAGGCCTCTTAAATGACTTTCACCATTTTCAGGTCTCTTAAACGACTTTACAGGATAAAAATATAAAAATACTTAAAGAAATGTCACCATATAATATTATGATGAGATGTCATGGAAAAATGTCTGATGGTAAAGTGAATGGTAAAGAAAAATTTTGAAAATATAAAAACACTTAAAGTGTATATGACATGAAAAATATTTTCTTATTATTTGAAAGGCCTTTCAAAATTCAGAAGAATGGAGTTTTTCTTTCTGACATATCCTTTTTTCGTTTTAGAGATATTGACATTTTTCTATTATGCAAATTAGATCAGTGATGATGTCAGCTGGTTTGAACTAACAAATGGTAAAATACAGAATAAACAATATCTCTAAAACTATCGACGCAGTGTTCTTGAAACTTGGCACCACAAATGTGCATCACAAAAGAAACAAAATGATACCCTTAGTGCTGTTGTCATGACAACAGTTTTGCAGCTAGACTGTCTTAATAAAAACTGAAATTCCCAGTTTTTGCTTAAACCAAGAATCATCTACCACAGCCAATCCAATGATGGGAATTGAGGCAATATGGGAACTATGTCTGTTCCAAGTAGGACCCTTTGTCTCACTTTAGACATTGCAAATGGAGATATTTGTATTTTTGACAGAGAGAAACTGGAGCTGAAAGAGTTGCTATGGCAACAATCTAAGGGTGCATTTTCTTTCTTTGGGAATGCACATTTGTGCCAAGTTTCAAGAACACTGCATCCATAGTTTCAGAGATATTGTTTATTCAGTATTTTACCATTTTTTAGTTCAAACCAGCTGACATCATCACTGATCTAATTTGCATAATAGAAAAATGTCAATATCTCTAAAACAAAAGAAAGATATTTCAAAAAGAAACATGCCATTCTTCTGAATTTTGAAAGGCCTTTCAAATAAGAAGAAAATATTTTTCATGTCATACACACTTTAAAGAAATGTCACCATATAATATTATGATTAGAAAAGGTCATGGAAAAAATCAGTGATGGTAAAGCTGATGTGCATTTAAATGCAAAAAATATCTAAACATAATAATATGTATAGTATGAATAAATTTAAAGATATTAAAAATTATGTTGATTATAGATCTCCATTTACTACAAAGAAAATTCTTGATATGGCTTATGATAAAAATCTCAGTGAAGAACAACGACAAGCTAATATCGAAAAATTAATATTTAACTATAATATAAATGGCTAAAATCTTGAATGGTATATCAATCAACTAAAAAATCCAGTCAAAAAAGTTAAGAGTAAAAAATCAAAAGATTCAATTATAAAAAATAATGAAAACATTATTAAAGAATTGAAAAAAAAATTCAAAATATTGACTTTAAACGATCTGTTAAACAGATGGTTCAACAATATGAAGATCAAAATAATAATTAAACCACCAATGGAATTTCAAGACAAACTGAACCAAATACCAATTCCTACTCCAAGGACTAAACGATCTGTTACACAAATGGTTCAAAAATATGACGATCAAATAATTGAACCACCAACTGAATTCCAAGATCAAATAATTGAACCACCAACAGAATTTAAGACAAACCAATTCCAAAACCAAGAACAATCAAAAGACCAATTCCAGCTCCTCGTCAAAAAATTACAGTTGAGCAAACAGCTTTAAAAAATGGAATTCAATCTTTTGATGTTAACATTAAAAATAAAACAGATCCATTATTTCAATTAAATAATACAGCTTTATTTATTGAGAGACATCTGAAACAACTTTTGAAAAAACATAAAGGTCTAAAGATTTATCAATGACTTGAAATTACATTTATTAGGCCTACATCAGATCATGATCAATTAGATAAAGATGCTGAAGTTCAAATTAATCCTATCACAAAGAAACAATATAAAATCAAAACAGCATATTTTAGCAGCTAGCCCCAAATTATTACAAATGAAAATGAGATTAAAGAAAAATTACAATTATCAATTCAAGAAATTTTAAAGAGTACTGGGCAATGGCTTAATGAAGGGAGTGGTTGGACTATTGATTCAGTTGATTCTCATAATATAATTGTTGTCAAATATGAACCAATGAAAGGGTCATCATATATTAAATTACCTAAAGAACTTCAACATAATAAAGGATTAATAAATTTGTAGTGAGTAGCAAAACATATGGCAAATAACAGCTCATGATTCAGAGGGTTAAAGTAATGGTGAAGACCTGTGACCTCAGCTAAATATTTGCTAAATTACTGAGTCGGATGGGACTGTTGATTTATTGAGTTGACGTTCCCCCTAATTATACAGAATATAACACACATTCAAAAATACACAAAGAGTTATATACTGCAGCCTATCAACTCCTTTAGTAACTTTAAGTACACGATCACGAAAGCGATTCATCCAAAAGTACTTCGAGGATTCCACACTGTTTATTCCAAGAGTTTGGAACTCCTTATTCACTAGCAGCTCAGCCTTGATAGATTTATAACCACTTTCATGTAAGATTTCGTCTTCGATCTTTCATAACAATCTCCACGGGTCACTTCCGTAGCTTCCCAATGCATCAATTGCTTGATACGCAGGGACCTTGAGTATACAGCAAACCGTACAGAGCGGACTTTGTCACTTTGAAATTCTCCTCTACCTTGAACCAGACTTCTGTAGTTGTGATTCACAAATGGCGAAATAAACTGCACAAAATCACACGCGAGTTACGGTTAATTTTTTCCTCTTGCATGTTAATGAAAACACAACGCATAATTACGTTGAGTATTTTACGATGACAGCCAATCAGGGTTGATTCTAACAATGCCTACTATCAAAGCAACCAATGGGAGAGCAGTCCACAGATTCTGGAGAAACAGCAGGATGCTGGAACACGACTAACAACGCCGTTTCGCATACGTCACTTTTCCGCTTTTGGAAATAGGAGATGGCTGCACGTAGGCTAAGTAATTGATTGAGAAGTATGACATCTTCCAATCCACTTGTTATCACCTTTTGATTTTTTTTGCAGCTGCTCAATTAATTCATCTTGTTTTTCATCAATGGTTTTCGACCTCTTTCTGGACGTCAATGGTTGGTTTTAATAGTTCCGATGTGGTATTATAAGCATCTTGTTTTGATATTTTATCAGTTTTAATAACATCTCCAACCATTTTGGTCTTCTGACCAGCGCCAATTTGTGACATAATAGACCTTTTTACCAATACAGCGGCCATTTTGAATTCTATTGTTTCAAGTAGCTATTATGGGATGTATTTGCCCCCTGGGCATCCCATAATAGCTAATTGAAACAATAGAATTCAAAATGGCCACTGTATCGGTAAAAAGGTCTATTAGTCTTTTTTTGTTTTTTTTTTTCAATATCCATTATATCAATACATCAAATAATTATGTCAACTTATCTCAACTACCCAGAAGGGGATCTCAAAATGATTGATATTGCTTCTTTCAACAAATCACGCAAAGCTACCGGTACTTGGATCAAAAAGTATCTAGAAAACAGTAGCAAATGAAAAGTCATCTTTAATTTAGAGCTTGGAAGATATGGGAGCAACTCTTTTTTTAAAGGGAATCTCGGCAAAAAAGATATTGATAACCTTAGAATAGAAGATCCATTTGTCAAAGAAATCATAGAAATATGGTCAGATACTTTCTTTGAGAGAACAATAGCGTCAAAAGATCATTTTCTGTCTCTACCTCTTTGGAAAAATTAATTTAAATGAGTAAACAATAAACCAGTATCATGCAAAGAATGGCTCTCTAAGGGGATAATGCAAGTAAAACATTTATTGGAAAATTCTTATAATTTTTTATCCCTTGCAAGTTTTCAAAACAAATATGAACTCCAAGTTATACCATTGACTTTTTTGGAATAATCTCTGCAATGAAGCTGTTGCAACGACAAATTCCAAGAACTCGATCAGCTAACACGCGAAGGCCTCTTTAATACATTTTAAAAAAGCCAAAAACCTTCAAGAATTTTGTACCAGAAACTCATAACGGATAAAGGGGAACAACCAATATCATGTCAAGATAAGTGGTACAAAGATATCGGCTCCACAACAAATAAAAATTTTGATTGGGGGAAATCTACCAAATATCTGCCTCATGTACAAGGAGCTCAAAACTAATGGATTTTAACTTCAGATTTTTACACAGACGGATAGCGACCAATAGCTTTTTGAAAAAAATAGGAATAAGAGAGGACGAAAAATGCACCTTTTGCCATAATGAAAAAGAAGACCTGATGCACTTATTCTGGCAATGCAAAAAAACAAAAATGTTTTGGCAAAATCTTGAAATATGGCTTCAGTCGTGTCAGATTCTTACAAGAGACTACACCAGCCTAAGCAGCAGATCTAACTTCAAACGCCAAATACGTTTTTGTTGCCTAACAGCTAAACATTATATTTGGATATGTTGATTAAAAGAACGCTATCCAAATCTAAACGACTTCTTGATTCATCTGAAACATGCACACTTACTAGAAAATAAGACACCAAGTAACACCAAATAATGGAAGCCTTTTCTATCCTCGCTAAATCAAGTCTCCTGAGCCCTCTGCTCTAAAACATTAGTCTCATTTATATCAAAATATATATTTTATATAAAAGTATGTACATATTGTGAGCACGTGGGCTTCGTCCCAAAGAAAAACACAATACATAAATGAAAAGAAATCAAAAACCATTAATTGACTACTTTATTCAAGGTCGTCATAAAAACTGTTCAGTGATTTACCTTACACAAAGTTATTATGGATGCCCAAAATCAATCAGAATCAACTTTAGCCATTTTTGTTTCTATGATTTTCCAAGCAATAGAGAGAGAAATTTGATTGCTCAAGAACTTGGAATTGATAAAAATAAATATGTTAAAGCAACTAGCAAGCCATTTTCATTCTGTTATGTCAATAAGCTGATGAAAACAGTCAAAAGAATTTTTTATGGAAATATATAATGTATTAGTATAATGGGTATATTTAATGAACATAACTTAAGTGATATCGATGACACTCGAAGAGGATTACCAAGTCAAAGAGGATTGCCTGACCAAAAAGGTGATAAAGGTATTGGTTACAAATTAACTGATGACAGTAATCATGACATGGATGGCAAAAGAATATATAAGAAGATGACCATAAAGATGGTGATGATATGGATGACATCGCAAAAGATTTGAAATCAGCTGTCAACAAAGAGTATCTGAATGACAAACTTCTCAAGAAAGACAAAGATGGCAACTATTTTGATTTAAAACAAAGTGATCAAAAATACAGAACCATATTATGATGGTTTATTTGGAGATAATGATCTTGTTTCCAAAACATATGTTGATCAAGAAATTGTTGAAAATGGTAATGCACTGTATCAGGAAATTTAAATATGAACAACCACACTATTATCAATGTAGCTGATTTTAGTGGTTTATCCACAATAAGTAAAC
>OX393571.1:2607259-2737259 GCA_947652115.1 Blastomussa wellsi
TGTAATGTCAGCTCTCGAATCTCTTTACGGTGGCCAACTTACATTATCAATCCAGTTGATAAAACCAAATTATATAAATAAAAATATGTACACCTGAAAACACAAAAGTCAATTTATAATTTCAACCATATCGATGAGAATTTATTAGAATCTGAGATATCAGAATTGAAAGCATTGTAGCAATACTATCACAAGAAATATTGGTTATTCAAGCAGACCTACAATTTTTTTAAGAAACTTGATTTAGCGTGTAGCATTGGTTTTGCAAGTCTTGTTGTAGCAGGAGAAATAGCTTCATCAATAATGCTTAATCCAATTATTTTAGGAGTTGTCAGTGGATCAGGAATTTTACTAAAAACGCTTGTAGAAGCTAAAAATTATAAAAGAAAGATTGAGATGTGTAAATTTGCTTGCATATCATATGACAAAGTATTGACGGATATAAGATCCTTTTTAAGAGGATTAGAATTTGATAATAAACAATTTTTGGACTACATCAATGTTATCGATGAGATTATAATAGATATATGTCCACTTTCAGATAAATTTGAAAAGAAATACAATACGATATTCATTTTAATTAATGATATTCCGAATGTTATCACCCACCAGAACCATAATATGGTTCCAATACTGATTATATATGTGTAATGTCTTTTTGATTTTGTTATTACAATTTTATCACATGGAGCACCAAGCATTTGAAACAGCTTTTTCAGAACATAGTTAATGCTGATCATTCTCTTGTGACCACCATTAATCTGAGGAATTATTTTACCAAATTCTTCAAAAATCTGATGTATTTTTCCTATGTCATTAAACAGCACGTATAAATTATATTTTTTACAAATATCATTGATTTTATTGTCAAGATGATACTTTCTGTCGCATACTCATTTTCGCATGGTTTTAAAATTATTTTCATGGAAATCAATATATTCAAGTAGAGTTAAACATGGACAGAAATTGCTATGAGTCAATGAGTGTAATCCTGCGAGGCAATTGTACAAAGTACACACTCTGTAATAATGTGGAGCAAAACCCTGGTCCAGTTATACATCATGTTGATCCTAGCAAAACAGCATCAAACAACATAAAAAGCACCAGAAGAAAGGAATAGGCAATCCTGATCACTTAAACAAATAATGCATATTGGAAATCAACTTTGTAGCAGTTTGTCAGAATTATCAAGACAATCATTTTTACTGCTAACAGATTTACCATCAATGCCCACAGCGTTAGAGGGAGATTACCAGCAAGAATACAGTGAAATATACACTGGTAATGCCCACGGTGAGCCTACCATTGAGGGATATCAATACTGTATGGGCCTGAAAAGAGCTTATTTTTGATATCAGAACGATAAAGGTCATCTATTTTGACAGTTGGGTGTATTACTGTCAGTGCTAATTACTGTGCTGATAATGGTCATTTCAAAGTGTTTGACTCTCATGCTAGAAATATCTATGATAAGAGTCCTCCTCAAGGGACATGTGTTCTATTTGAAATATCATCTACCGACAACTTTGCACAATACTTTCAAAGTTTATATCGAGTAACTGAGCTGTATGAACTAAAGGAATTAAGAATTACACAATCTGTGAACTTTAACGTTTGAAAGAGTATTTAGGCGAAGGTTTAAGGAGTGTTTCAACAGTACTTAGCAGAAAATGGGAAAAGTTATTAATCACTAATTAAAAGGAGTAGTTGTTTGTACAGAGCCTTCTGCATGGTCCACCGAGACATGTAGAATCTGACGACGATCAAAGAGCCTGATGAGAGGTGAGTGAGCCTTTCGAGTCTTTGAATCCTTTGAACCCACAACTTGAGTCTTTGTGAATTAATTCTTCATGTCTGGAAAGCTTGCGAGAAAACGGAAGGTCCGTGTGGGCCACAGATTGTCGACAAGAATTATTATCTTTCCTCAGCAGAACACATTTTAGAAGCCTTTAATGAACACAAACCTCTGTCACCTCTGCATATTACAAGATTACGACAACAGAAACTCCTTCAAGAAAAGCTCAAAACAATATGGAATTTAGATCAAGAAATTCTCCAAGCCGTCGCTGATACTTCGATAGATGGCAAAATTTGTGAAGCGGACAAATTTGCAGAATTTACGCAGTTGGCTGTTATGAGAATAGATGCTGCTTTGACAAGCCTGGAGAGCTAATCGACTGAACATGGAATCGCCCACCAGTCTTTGAAACATCAGTGGCAAAATTGGAAGTGGGGACGCCTTTCAGCCCTTCGACATTGCCTGGAATTGCATTTAAAGTCTCGGAAACACCACCTAGTCCTTCGACTTCACCTGGAATTGTATTTACATCCTCAAAAATGCCTCTCAGCCCATCAACATCACCTGGAGTGGTATTTACATCCTTGGAAACACCTACTAGTCCTTTGCCTTTGCCTGGAGTTGTATTTGCATCTTCAGAAATGCCTCTCAGCCCTTCAATATAACCTGGAGTTGTCTTTATATCCTCGGAAACACCTCTCAGTCCTTCAACATCACCTGGAGTTGTCTTTACGACCCCTGAACTATGTGTTACCCAAAGAAGCAGCTCTGTGCATCCACAGCAAACCACATGGAGACCTTCCCTCAACAGCAGGTATTTCTAATGTTTATGGCCTTGGAACACAGTAAAATTACCTAAACTTGATCTGAAAAAGCTTGATAGAAACATTAGTAAGTGGCCATTGTTCTGGGATGCATTTGAATCATCTGTATACAACAACACAAGGCTAGCTACCATAGACAAATTCAATTACTTGAATTCTCTTCCTGTGAAATCTGCGAGTGAAGCCATTTCTGGGTTGTCCCTTACTACTGCAAACTATGATGAAACGATTGCTATCTTGAAAAAACTGAGTCAATGAGATAAGGACACTTGTACCTGACTGTTCAGTAACCAGTTGGGGACATTATCAGGGAAAGAACAACCCTGCTGACATCCCCTCTAGAGGAATGAGACTATTAGAACTGTCTGAGTGTGCCTTGTGGATTGGGGGACCCACATGGCTAACAGAAGATGAAGAATCAGAAAGTGAGAAGTTTAACAATGAGCAGCTCCCTTGAGAATGCTTAGACGAAATGAAGGTTGCAGAAGGATGTACACAGCCCTGAAGAGCTCACATGTCAAGATGTTGCAGAAGCAGAGGGATCATCGAGTAAGAATCCTAAGTTCCAAATTTGGAGACAGCAGTTTGGTCTGTTCAAAGATGATCATGGAACAGTGAGATGCAAGGGACCTTATCAACAAACTACCCAATTCTGTTAGACAAGAGTCATCATATCACATTCCTCATTATAAGAGATAGCCACAAGCAAGTGATTCATGGTGGTGTAAAGTCAACCATAATGGAGTTGAGATCAAGATATTGGATCATTCAGGGCAGACAGTTCACGAGAAAGCTGTTGTATCAGCATGTTGTATGCCGAAGACTTGAGGGAAGACCATACAAGGTACCACCACCACCGACTCTTCCAGAGTTCAGAGTTAAGGAGGACCCGCCTTTTACCTACCGGTATATCAGAATTGACTTTGCTGGTCCACTCTATGTCAAGAGCCTTAACAGTCCTTAACAAAAGGTGTGGATTTGCCTCTATACATGTTGCATGCCCCAAGCTATACATTTGAATCTTGTTCCAGACCTATCTGGTACCACATTTCTTTAGTTAGAAGTTTAGAAGATTCACAGCCAGACTTGGAAAACCTTCATTGGTGGTGTCTGTCAATGGCAAAACCCTTAAACTAGTTGCTTGAGAAATCACAAGAGTATTAAATGACCCTGGAGTGAAGCAACCATTTGCTAACGAATGAATTATGTGAAGTGAACATTCAATCTAGAGAAAGCTCCATGTTGGGGCGGGGTGGAGTGTAAAGAGATGTCTAGAGAAGAGCATTAGTGGAGCCAGACCTACTTATGACGAATTTCTGACTGTGATCATAGAAGCTGAGATGATTCTTCAAGTGTCTACATGGCCTACAGGGTTTTTATGCTTTTGGTATCTTTATATTGCACAAGCAAGTATTCCAATTTTATTTTCTGGATTCCGCAACTTTTTTCCCACAAAATAGAGCTTTAAAGTTCCTATGTCAGCAACGCCCAATGAAGATGACTGTGAGTTGCTTCTAAAAAAGAGTCCTGGTTTTAGAACGTGTCATGACATCAAGTCAGGAATCGTCAAATCTTCCTGTCAGTTCATTTCACTGTTAATTCCGAAATATGATTCATTGTAACCAATTTCATCCGAATAATATGTCTGATAGATGTGTTGTTGTGAGGTGTTCAAATTCTGCTGACTCAAAGAAAAGAATTGCCTGAAGTGACCAATCACCAATCACCTATCTTCGATCATGCGGTCAACTTCATTGGGCGTGGCCAAGGCGGGAAATTTAAAGCGTGATTTTGGGGCACTGAAAAGAGACGAATCGAAAAAAAACAATTCAGGACAGTTTTCCATGCATTCTAGAGATACCAAATCCAAAACAGTCGCTTCTGGCCGTATAGACACTTTAACTGTACACTCCTGTCGCAGGTATCAGGAGAAGATGCTGAAGAGCCTCTCATGCCCTCACACCTTGTGTGTAGAAGAAGACTTATGAGTCTATTAGACAGTTCCGAAACCCAAGACCTTGACACAGACATTCAGCCACAAGATTTGGATAGAAGAATGCAGCACTTGAGCAATGCCATGAATCACTTTTGGAGAAGATGGAGGAACGAGTATTTGCCAGAACTCCTACAGGGGGCCCATACAAGCGGTGTGTCTGTTTGTATGTTCGAACTATAAAGAAATGTATGGGAATATTGAAGAGTCTTAATATCGTAGACTTATATCGAGTAATGGCTATAAAATAAACGCAAACCTACCTCAGGTGTTGTATTTTGTCGTTTCTGCGGCTCAAAATGGTGAATTTGAGTGATTTGGAAGGTTTTGCGTTGACTGTTGGTCCACGTTGTAAGAAAGAGACAAGGGTGGAAAGCTCGTTTTCGACTGCTTCAGTGCCAAGCCGATTTTCACACTGAAATTGGAATCGCCTGGCTCACAAATAGAGCACCAGATAAACTGAAAGGTCGAAGCTTCTTTTCGTGGCATTCAATCGAAGATCCATTCAAAATCCAAGCGCTAACCGCCGATTAAGTTTCGAGAAATGCAGCTTTCGAAGCGACAAACATCCGCGGCAGTCCGCTGTGTGCTTCACTCTGATTGGTTGATGCTAAACAATACCCTGTTACAAATGACTCATGTGGGAGGGGAGCCAGGGACATTCGCAGCGGCGATCCATCTACTGACAAGTCTTATCACAGGATCTGATGGCTGTGTCAGAGGAGCCACTGTTTGAGTTAAAACCAAGAGAGGAAAATCTTCTATGCTGAGACGTCCAGTACAACACCTTTACCTATTGGAAGTACAGTGCAGAAATGATGAGCCAGTACCTACAGTGAGTTCTGGAAGGACAGTTCCTCTCCCAGCTGTCAGTAGTGTGACATCCCAGCTACAGCCTGAGCACAGACGTAGAGCAGCTGCTGTGAAAGCGCCTTTGAATCTTGTAGAAAAGGTGCTATATAAATGGCTTATTATTATTATTAAAGCACAATTCTTGTCCGCCATGTTTGTTTTCTGCGGTCCATGTTGCACTGGCTTCTGGGACACTTTCATTGAAGAAACGAGGAAAATGACCTATTTCAATCGAGTTACGCATGAAACAAAAGCAGAGTCCCTAGCAACCGGCATAAACATTGACACTTGTCATTACACTTAAGTGTTGTTTGTTTTAGAATAACAAATCGTTGTGGTGGTCAAAGTTTTCTGTTCAGTAGCTTAAAATCTTGTTGCCTTTCTGATGGAATTAGACTGTAAAAGATATGCGATATATCCTGCGACAACAACGTTCTCTTGTGTTTAGAACACTCAATTTCAATGCGTGTTTCTGATCTAGACTGAAAATATTCATGTTAGTCTCAAGGCTTCATTCGCTGGAACATCTGCATCGTGCTGGTTATTCTTTTGCAACATTTGTTAATAGAAAATGTCGCAAGTTTACTTTCCTGCAGAGATGTTGTGGATTGACGAGTGGGGAAATTGGTGGCGAACCAAAGGTCAAACGTTGATCTCACCACTTTCAGCACTGTTTTTTGAGATTCTCTAGCCTGCGAACACAGACGGATTTTCAGTTTTTGTTTCACACCGGCAGAAAATCTGAAGATACTCCAATGATGTGGCATTTGTTTTTGCCAAAATGACAAAGCAAGTAGGTGCAAGATAAACTGGTCTAAAGGAATACACTTTTCGTTGTGTGACCTTGTTTGATTGTGTATAATTATGCTTAAATTAAGTTTGGTTCTTCCATGATTATTCACCGTTTGAGAAATTAAAATATATCGAATAAATCTATTGATATTTGTTGTTGCAAAACCTAGCCATTTAAGATTATTGCTTTGCTGTGCTTTGCAATGGCATCCTGCAGTGCACAAGACCAGAAAGGAGTAAACACACAATATTACAAAATGGTGGCTCAAAAGGCTGTACTTAACAATGAATGTCAACCCTCGCTTTCTCCAACAAGAGCAGACAGTGAGCCCCTACATCATAAAAAAAATAACTTAACAACACATGACCTACAAAATAAGCCAAACTGCAAGGAAAATTTTTTTCCGGCTTCAGCCATATGTACCACCCTAAGATTTAGCTGCTTTATGCAGATCATCATCATCATCATACACTTTATGTCAACTTGAATTATTAGAGTAGCTCTATTGAGCTAATATCTTTGAGAAAGAAAAAGACATAAATCAAATAAATTATTGGAATACATTAATTATGCCTAAATATAATTATAAATAAAACTACCACTAGTTGATTTCCTTTATGGCTGTCTTAAAATCTTTAAATGATGTTATTGTTCTCGTACTGTCTGGGAGCGAGTTCCAAGTTATTGCAGCTTGATATCAGATGCACTCAAGTCCATAATTTGGTTTTCTAGGTAGTGGTAAGGTCAAGGTATTCTTTCCCCTTAATGAATAACTTGAGTTACGAAAAACGAATAGATCTTTTACAGGATACGTAGAAACAAATAAGCTTTTGAAAACTATCATAAGAATTTTGTGAAGTCTTCCAGTGTATAAGGATGCTGTCCTTGCTTTATTTAACAGTTCGTCGTAACTAGAAAATGAATCATTAAAAATAAATCGTAAAATACGTCTATTCAAAGACTCCAGTTTATCGCAATTCTGGTGCCAGAAAAATGCCAAATAAGAGAGCAATATTGAAGGTGTGATAGGATAAAAGCCTTTTATACACGAAGCAAAACATTTCTAGTAATTATATTTTTAAATCTCTTGAGAACACTAAATTGTTTGTTAACATATCTGTGACAATCAAAGCTCAAATCCTTGTCAATTGTTACACCCAGTAATTAATCGAATTCGTAACAGGAAAAGAGAATTCTGATCTGAGTGTTGAAGATACTCCCTGGCACAATTTTTGAATAAAGAACTGACATTTCCTGCAAAATATGGCTCAGAGAAAAACACCTTTCTCACTTCAAACTTTCCTGCTTAGTAACCTGGCATGATGTTTGACGTAAGCATGTGCAGCCATTACTGTAGTTTCCAGTACTTGGCTGATTTTGTAGGTTGGTTACCATGTTGTGCTGTTGTACAAATTATTGTGCTGTTAAACGATTGTAAACACGCAAGATTCAATACTTCACATTGAAACTTGCTGTGATTGTTTCATATATCCATAGTTCCTGAACAACAATTCTAACAAATACAATATATAAGTTTTCCAATAAAATCCTTACCAAGTAATGAAGAAAACTTACTTTTTGGTCTCAAAATTAGGAGGTCAACTTGTAGTTTCTTTTTATTATCCAAATTCCTGCTTGTTGTTGTCAATTTATTTAAATGCATTTTTATTCTGTAATTTTTTCACACTTTTTTGCCATTATATATTATTTTCAATCGTGCTATTTTTATCATTCGTTATTAAAGGCTGTAGATTGGCAGCTAAAAGCTTATTTTAAACCAAATTTTTAGCCACAGAATGCTCTAATTCTTAAAATATGTTTAACCCTGGTTACTCGACTATTTTTAATTTGTTAACTCAGGTTTAAAAAGTCTAAATCCTTCTGTTCTTTATTTAAACAAATTTTAAGCCCTGTGATTATTTTTTATCACAGCAAATATTAGAAAAATAAAACAACATACTCACCAGATCAGTCAAATGCATGGTCTTAATCATCCATTTGCTTTGGTCTGCCTTGCTTTGTTCTTTTTCTGATGTACATGTCTTGCCAGGGATTCCCATCTTTAAAGATAAAAATTAACAACAAGTTAAATAGTTTATCCACATTTATTACGTACATATGCGTGGGAACTTTAAAGCTCTATTTTGCGGAATCCAAAAATATAAAATTGGAAAACTTACTTATGCAATATAAAGATACCAATAGCATAAAAACCCTGCAGGCCATATAGACAATTTAAACTTACGTTTGGTTCAATAGTAAGGTAAGATTACAGTACGTTTTTACACGTTTTACTACAAAGGCAGTACTATAGCTTACTTTAAGTCCATTTTTGCATTGCATGAGTACAATTTGAGTTCACTTATTTCTTATTAAACTTTCATTACTTTATTCGCAAAAAGCTCACATTACTCACCACATGATATGCCTCAAACGTCAGGCTAATAAGCCTCCTAGAATGGCCCAAAACAGAACTCCTTGATTACTTTTCTCACCCAGTTAAACTCGTGAAAGAACAATATTAAAGATGTGGAAAACAAGAAACTGCATACAAGAAATATGCGCCATCTTGTTCCTTGTGGGCCTTGGTGCCAGGCTTCACGCGGCAACAATTTTCGACTTCCGGCTTCAGAGTCCACATCGCTATCCCCAAGTGCTCGTCTATTCAAACAATTGACCACAATTGAGTGTTTCTGTCGAGATCGAGGAACTATTGGCCGACAGTTGCCCCGCGGAAACTTGATGTTCTTAAAAAAATATTTGCCTGAGAAGGGAAGGAACACCTCGCTATACCGGACACAACGGACACAAACTTATTCTGGAACTGTTTGGTTCGATCTGGTATCTTTGTACGGAGAAAATATCATCGAGTCATGTTTATATTGAAATAGCACATCAGATATCTTGCCCTCTGGAATTTGTTTCATTAAAATTAATAGCCTTTCAAAAGATGATTTATTTATTTACTGTTTTTTCAACCGTTTATCAACAATAAAAACAAAATACTTTGAAATGTTTGTTTTAATCCGAAGCACGTCTTTAAAATTTATTTTGATTTATAGACGGTGTTTACATAGCTGCAAACGGATCGAAAACCAAAATGCTGCTATCATGAACCAAAGCTTTATGTACTATAAAATCGTCTCTAACCAAGAGCGAAAGTTTTTTTTTTTTTTTTTTTTTTTGAGACTGGGCCGACTATGGCGCCGTAAAGACATGCAACCATGTGCTCCCGACTTTTATAAATATTTTTTTTGCGTTTCCGCGTTTATGGAACTTCAAGAGTCAACCATCCTTAAACGGAAAGTAAGAGGCAGCAGTAGCTCTTCAACCCAAGAAGATTCGAAGCGAATTAAAGAAGATCTTGAATCCTCCCTCAGCGAACGAGAAGAAGACGAAGAGGACGAAGACATCATGACTGAAACCGGTCAAGTTACCGACAAGTCGGATATTATTTTACAAAAATTAAAGCAACTGGACATCATTGGTTCCAAGATTGAACATCTACAAGATTCAGTCGACGAAATAAAAAAGACCGTTACTGGCCTGCAAGCAGAGTTTTTCAGTCTAAAACAAGATGTAGCCGATGCGGTCAAGGAAACAAATGACCTAAAAGAAAGCGTCAAGTTCCTCGACGAGGCGGTGGAGAGCGCCAAGGAAAAGTGTGACGAATCACAGAAAAAGTCAGAGAAAGATCTAGAACGTCTGCGCCTGCAACTTCTTAATTATGAAGTGTATAGCCGCCGGGAGAACCTTCGGTTCTATGGTATATCAGAGATTGATAGTGATGAACAGACACAAGAAGTACTGTACACCTTCTTGGAGAGAGTTTTAAAGATGGAAAATCCACGTTTAATCGAGTTTCAAAGAGTTCATCGAGTAGGAAAAAAGAGTACCGACCCAAATAAGCCGCGTGCAATTATAGCCCGATTTCTCCGCTTTAAAGATCGAGAAACTATCTCCGCTCTTCGCCATAAACTCGGAAGTGACTTCAATTATGGAATTGGTCCTGACCTGCCTAAACAAGTCATCGATATGCGGAAGCCTCTAATTCCCAAAATGGTTAAAGCAAGAAAAGATGGCAAAAGAGCCTCCTTTAGCAGGGCCGAACCTTACAAACTTTTTATTGACGGTGTAGAGGTAAAATAGATTTTGTAATCTTGTTTACATAGAATCCGATAGAATTATTTACTTGTGTTGATTCTTTGTTTATACGGAGAGCTTATTTTATTGCTTCGAAATTCATGTGCTGAAGAGCCACGATCGTTTCACTTACAGTAGCTAAATTTATTATTTAGGAGTTTTTTGGTAGTGATATTTTTTTGTAGGAAATGCTCATCTCAAAATCATTATTATTCTGTCGGGAGCTCAGGTTTTTGCATATAATTTGTTTTTGCTCAAGGGTGTGATATTGGCTCAATCACACGTAGCTTTAACAGTTTTCATTACTGGCTACGTTTTTATTTTTTCTTTTACTTTGTTTTTCTAGTGTATGTGTTTGTGTGTTTCTAAACCTACAGATTAATCAGGGCAAATGGGGTTGTTTTGAAAGTGCCACGAAAGGTGAAATTTTTTTTGGTTTATATTTTATTCACGGTCCATGGCAAAAGCTAATTTACAATTGAAAGCTATCTCGCTAAATGTTAGAGGTATCCGCACCTTCGAAAAGAGAAAAGGTATTTTTAATTGGTTAAATAAGCAAAGAGCAGATGTTTGCTTTCTTCAAGAGACTTATAGTACAAAAGAAATTGAAAATCAATGGAAAATGCAATGGCAAGGTGAAATGTTTTTCGCTCACGGCTCTCCTCACAGTCGCGGGGTCGCCATACTTATACGCGACAAACTTGATTTCAAGCTTAAATCAGTCAAGATCGACACAGATGGTAGATTCATCTTTCTCGAGTGTAGCATTCAAGATGATAGTTTCCTTTTAGTAAATATTTACGCTCCCAATAAAACAACTGAACAATCGCAATTTTTCAAAACAATTTCCGATCGTTTAAATGAAGAGGAACATTATAAGCATCACAAAATCCTACTCGGCGGAGATTTCAATGTCACTTTGGACCCTTCTTTGGATTGTTTGGGTGGAAATCCAATCTATAAAAGCTCAGCTAAAATTCTTGATGATATTATTGAGGAAAATGAGTTAGTCGATATTTGGAGAATACAAAATCCAAACAGTAAACGCTTTACTTGGAGACAAAAATCTCCATTTATACAAAGGCGACTGGATTATTGGTTTGTCAGTGATTGCTTGCAAGATGACATAGCTAAGGTCGACATCATAACCGCTATTAAAACTGATCATTCAGCCGTCGTTATCGAAATAAATAGCTTAGATGATTTACAGCGCGGCCCGTCTTTCTGGAAATTAAACAATAGCCTCTTAGATGACCCTGATTATGTCCTTATGATACGTGAAAATCTTCCAAAATGGATAGAAGAAATTAATTTCAGTAGTGACCCAAGAATTGTTTGGGATTGGTTAAAATATAATGTTCGCCAAGAAAGTATTTTTTACAGTAAGCAAAAGGCTCGTGACAGAAGGGACAAAATTAAAAAAATTGAAGACAAACTTAAGTTATGCGAACAAGAGGTATCCGCATTGCCGTCACTTGAAAATATTAATAAGTTAGAAGAGACGAAATTAGAATATGAACGAGAATACGATTATATTATAACTGGATCAATCATCCGATCCCGAGCCACATGGTATGAAAAAGGAGAGAAAAATAATAAATATTTTTTGAATTTAGAAAACAGCAAAAAGAAAAAGAGCTCAATAAGAAAACTGATTCAGGCAGACGGAAAGGAAACAACCAACCCAGATAAAATTTCAAAGGAAATCCTCTCCTTCTATGAGGACCTATATGATGATAAGTTGGGAACAACTATTAATCAAGAGACTTGCCCCTTTCTAAACTCTCCAAATATTCCCAAAATAACACGCGAAATGCGTGAAATGTGTGATGGTGAGTTAACATACGCGGAATGTGTTAACATCCTTACCACTTTCAAAAACAATAAAACGCCGGGTAACGACGGTCTGTCTATAGAGTTTTATAAGGTTTTCTGGCCAGAAATAGGTAGATATCTGGTTGATTCATTAAATTTTTCTTATCGTCATGGTGAACTTTCCACTACTCAAAAACAAGCTGTCATAACACTTATAGAAAAGAAAAACAGGGATAGAAGATGGATTAAAAATTGGCGGCCAATCTCTTTGATCAACGTTGATGTAAAAATTGGTTCTAAAGCGATTGCTAAAAGATTGGAGAAAGTTCTCCCTCATATAATACATTTCGATCAAAATGCCTTTGTAAAGGGTCGAACTATTTTTGATGCGGTTCGCACCATAAATGATGCTACAAACAGTTGGTGATCAACAAAATAAACGGAAACGCAGACTCTGCGGTGATTTTTTAATTTAGTTATATTATTTCGAACAATTTGCAACAATAACATTCCTCTGTTGTTTCGAGCTGACTGAAAAGTTAAATATTTTTTTTGCTGTATATTTAGCAGCTCGGATTTTATGCGTTTGCGTCTATAGCTTCTCTCAGGACAGTTGTCGATACTGGAAATGTTTTATTTTCAGATAAAAGCAACAAGGGCTCTCAAATCAAAAATCTCTTTCTTAAAAGTTCATACTAAATAGAGGGCAATTTCACTTTATTAATCAATGAAACCAAAACTTCTGAGTTTAACTTTCAAAATAATATAAGTTGAACTCTATCCCTTCAGAGCTTCCACAGTTAAAAAAACCCGACTCTGCTTTCGGTTATAATTAGAGACCTATAAAGTATAAGATTCTTGGCTGGTCTAATCTAGGAAGGAAAAACGTTTCTGATGCGAAATGCCCCTCATGCTTATAAAAACTTGTTAAAAAGCCTTGTTAGCCCTTAGGCCTCGCTTCCATGCAACTTCCGGAAATAGCTTGAATCAGTGTATCCTCGACTTCCTGTTTTTGGACTTATTTTTCTGGTATTTTATTTTCTCACCTCCTCACAATCTACATCAAACCTGTTTCCACAACTCCCATGGAAACGATATACGCTGCTCTGATTGGTTTTGCCAATGGTAATCCAATTTATTCGCTGCCAAGGGAATGCACACCTAGCATCAAAGCAACTAGGGGATGTCCTTAGCATTTGGCATCCCCTAAAAACTATAAGAATGAACAAGAATGTCGGGTGGAAGTTTCGACTACAAAACTCAACTTTGAGGCAAGATTAATTCATTTTCGGGCTGTTGTGTTTTCTGGTCACGTGGCTGAAAGCGCTCTAAGACTACAAAATCTTTCATTATATTGGCAGTTAGGCTTACTTAAGTAGTTTACAGTGATTCTTTGTTATATTTTTCGGACGTTAAAATTGTGCGTATGTGGTAATGTTTTCCCGCCTAAAATATAATTATGATGTAACAGCTAAATTCGCTCGAGGTGGCGAGCGCTTCCATAAGGTAAGTTTTCTTCCCACTTGGCTCGTTTCTTTTCGTTTAAGATGTACAAAGCATTACTGATTAACTAACTAACCCTGACAGGAAACTCTGTAGAATTTCGTGCTGGCATATACGAAGTTCGATTAAAAATATGTACAGTTTAAAAACACCGAGGGCTCAAATTTTAATTGTGACGTCAGGATTTGGCCGTTGCTTTCTCGATAAGCGAGCACAGGGATTGGATCTGTAAACTTTTTGGTTTATAAGTGATTTTTCGAGTCATTTTCCACTGCAGAAGCCCCCAGGCTGGCATCATAAAGCTAGAATGGTGGGTCGAGGCAAACGTCTGAAAGAAACCAGAGGTGAGAGATGATTTGACGATGATTGGAACGCCAAAACTAATCGTTTGTAAACATGGCGGTTCATGAGTGAATTCTTCTCTCTGGCCGTTCTGTGGATGGATTCCAAGACCTACCAAGGCAATTTGGACGAATTTTGAGTTCTAAAGAATGCAATCGGTGCAATATTTTGCTGGTAGAATTGGGTGACTCGACACTTCCAAAAGAAGTAGGCTGTATGCATGCCGCCGGACATGGTGAATTTCCCGGCATCCCTTTCGGTCTTCGACGTTTGCGGGCGCATCTCAAAACGAATGGTAACTGTTCAGTTCCCAGAAGTTTTGATAGTGAACGGAAAGAAAAAGGCTTGACGTTTGCTCCAAATGCAAAAATTTGCATTTAGAATTATTTTTTCATAAAAAAATGAAACAAAAGATGTGTATTTTTAGTTCTTTTCCTATGCAGTAGAAACAACAATTTGCTACAGAACAAATCGAAAATTGCGAGGAAAACAAATAGGCTAAAATCGAACGAGTAGTTTCAATTTTACAGCTTTGCAAAGTCGAGCTAAAAGATCGGCCGTTTTTGAAAAATTTCCTATGGTCCCCCCTATGAAATTGGCCATTTTGGGCAACTTTTAAAATCGTGTCATTTCTCAGCCAATTGAGCTTTTTTCAAGCGGTTTTTTGCTCAGATGAAAACTGCGATGGCTCCTAAGTCCATCCATACCAATTAGACTAGAATCGGACAAGTTTAAATTTTTTGAAAATTTTCCTATGGTCCCCCCTTAGAAAAAAGTCAAAAAATAGCCATTTTGGCGACTTTTCAAAATCGTGCTATTTCTCAGCTATTTGAAATTTTTTCAAGCGGTTTTTTGCACAGATCAAATCTAGGATAGTTGCCGAGTCCATCGATACCAATTAGGCTAAAATCGAACGAGTAGTTTCAATTTTACAGCCTTGCAAAGTCGAGCTAAAAGATCGGCCGTTTTTGAAAAATTTCCTATGGTCCCCCCTATGAAATTGGCCATTTTGGGCAACTTTTAAAATCGTGTCATTTCTCAGCCAATTGAGCTTTTTTCAAGCGGTTTTTTGCTCAGATGAAAACTGCGATGGCTCCTAAGTCCATCCATACCAATTAGACTAGAATCGGACAAGTTTAAATTTTTTGAAAATTTTCCTATGGTCCCCCCTTAGAAAAAAGTCAAAAAATAGCCATTTTGGCGACTTTTCAAAATCGTGCTATTTCTCAGCTATTTGAAATTTTTTCAAGCGGTTTTTTGCACAGATTAAATCTAGGATAGTTGCCGAGTCCATCGATACCAATTAGGCTAAAATCGAACGAGTAGTTTCAATTTTACAGCCTTGCAAAGTCGAGCTAAAAGATCGGCCGTTTTTGAAAAATTTCCTATGGTCCCCCCTATGAAATTGGCCATTTTGGGCAACTTTTAAAATCGTGTCATTTCTCAGCCAATTGAGCTTTTTTCAAGCGGTTTTTTGCTCAGATGAAAACTGCGATGGCTCCTAAGTCCATCCATACCAATTAGACTAGAATCGGACAAGTTTAAATTTTTTGAAAATTTTCCTATGGTCCCCCCTTAGAAAAAAGTCAAAAAATAGCCATTTTGGCGACTTTTCAAAATCGTGCTATTTCTCAGCTATTTGAAATTTTTTCAAGCGGTTTTTTGCACAGATCAAATCTAGGATAGTTGCCGAGTCCATCGATACCAATTAGGCTAAAATCGAACGAGTAGTTTCAATTTTACAGCCTTGCAAAGTCGAGCTAAAAGATCGGCCGTTTTTGAAAAATTTCCTATGGTCCCCCCTATGAAATTGGCCATTTTGGGCAACTTTTAAAATCGTGTCATTTCTCAGCCAATTGAGCTTTTTTCAAGCGGTTTTTTGCTCAGATGAAAACTGCGATGGCTTCTAAGTCCATCCATACCAATTAGACTAGAATCGGACAAGTTTAAATTTTTTGAAAATTTTCCTATGGTCCCCCCTTAGAAAAAAGTCAAAAAATAGCCATTTTGGCGACTTTTCAAAATCGTGCTATTTCTCAGCTATTTGAAATTTTTTCAAGCGGTTTTTTGCACAGATCAAATCTAGGATAGTTGCCGAGTCCATCGATACCAATTAGGCTAAAATCGAACGAGTAGTTTCAATTTTACAGCCTTGCAAAGTCGAGCTAAAAGATCGGCCGTTTTTGAAAAATTTCCTATGGTCCCCCCTATGAAATTGGCCATTTTGGGCAACTTTTAAAATCGTGTCATTTCTCAGCCAATTGAGCTTTTTTCAAGCGGTTTTTTGCTCAGATGAAAACTGCGATGGCTCCTAAGTCCATCCATACCAATTAGACTAGAATCGGACAAGTTTAAATTTTTTGAAAATTTTCCTATGGTCCCCCCTTAGAAAAAAGTCAAAAAATAGCCATTTTGGCGACTTTTCAAAATCGTGCTATTTCTCAGCTATTTGAAATTTTTTCAAGCGTTTTTTTGCACAGATCAAATCTAGGATAGTTGCCGAGTCCATCGATACCAATTAGGCTAAAATCGAACGAGTAGTTTCAATTTTACAGCCTTGCAAAGTCGAGCTAAAAGATCGGCCGTTTTTGAAAAATTTCCTATGGTCCCCCCTATGAAATTGGCCATTTTGGGCAACTTTTAAAATCGTGTCATTTCTCAGCCAATTGAGCTTTTTTCAAGCGGTTTTTTGCTCAGATGAAAACTGCGATGGCTCCTAAGTCCATCCATACCAATTAGACTAGAATCGGACAAGTTTAAATTTTTTGAAAATTTTCCTATGGTCCCCCCTTAGAAAAAAGTCAAAAAATAGCCATTTTGGCGACTTTTCAAAATCGTGCTATTTCTCAGCTATTTGAAATTTTTTCAAGCGGTTTTTTGCACAGATCAAATCTAGGATAGTTGCCGAGTCCATCGATACCAATTAGGCTAAAATCGAACGAGTAGTTTCAATTTTACAGCCTTGCAAAGTCGAGCTAAAAGATCGGCCGTTTTTGAAAAATTTCCTATGGTCCCCCCTATGAAATTGGCCATTTTGGGCAACTTTTAAAATCGTGTCATTTCTCAGCCAATTGAGCTTTTTTCAAGCGGTTTTTTGCTCAGATGAAAACTGCGATGGCTCCTAAGTCCATCCATACCAATTAGACTAGAATCGGACAAGTTTAAATTTTTTGAAAATTTTCCTATGGTCCCCCCTTAGAAAAAAGTCAAAAAATAGCCATTTTGGCGACTTTTCAAAATCGTGCCATTTCTCAGCTATTTGAAATTTTTTCAAGCGGTTTTTTGCACAGATCAAATCTAGGATAGTTGCCGAGTCCATCGATACCAATTAGGCTAAAATCGAACGAGTAGTTTCAATTTTACAGCCTTGCAAAGTCGAGCTAAAAGATCGGCCGTTTTTGAAAAATTTCCTATGGTCCCCCCTATGAAATTGGCCATTTTGGGCAACTTTTAAAATCGTGTCATTTCTCAGCCAATTGAGCTTTTTTCAAGCGGTTTTTTGCTCAGATGAAAACTGCGATGGCTCCTAAGTCCATCCATACCAATTAGACTAGAATCGGACAAGTTTAAATTTTTTGAAAATTTTCCTATGGTCCCCCCTTAGAAAAAAGTCAAAAAATAGCCATTTTGGCGACTTTTCAAAATCGTGCTATTTCTCAGCTATTTGAAATTTTTTCAAGCGGTTTTTTTGCACAGATCAAATCTAGAATAGTTGCCGAGTCCATCGATACCAATTAGGCTAAAATCGAACGAGTAGTTTCAATTTTACAGCCTTGCAAAGTCGAGCTAAAAGATCGGCCGTTTTTGAAAAATTTCCTATGGTCCCCCCTATGAAATTGGCCATTTTGGGCAACTTTTAAAATCGTGTCATTTCTCAGCCAATTGAGCTTTTTTCAAGCGGTTTTTTGCTCAGATGAAAACTGCGATGGCTCCTAAGTCCATCCATACCAATTAGACTAGAATCGGACAAGTTTAAATTTTTTGAAAATTTTCCTATGGTCCCCCCTTAGAAAAAAGTCAAAAAATAGCCATTTTGGCGACTTTTCAAAATCGTGCTATTTCTCAGCTATTTGAAATTTTTTCAAGCGGTTTTTTGCACAGATCAAATCTAGGATAGTTGCCGAGTCCATCGATACCAATTAGGCTAAAATCGAACGAGTAGTTTCAATTTTACAGCCTTGCAAAGTCGAGCTAAAAGATCGGCCGTTTTTGAAAAATTTCCTATGGTCCCCCCTATGAAATTGGCCATTTTGGGCAACTTTTAAAATCGTGTCATTTCTCAGCCAATTGAGCTTTTTTCAAGCGGTTTTTTGCTCAGATGAAAACTGCGATGGCTCCTAAGTCCATCCATACCAATTAGACTAGAATCGGACAAGTTTAAATTTTTTGAAAATTTTCCTATGGTCCCCCCTTAGAAAAAAGTCAAAAAATAGCCATTTTGGCGACTTTTCAAAATCGTGCTATTTCTCAGCTATTTGAAATTTTTTCAAGCGGTTTTTTGCACAGATCAAATCTAGGATAGTTGCCGAGTCCATCGATACCAATTAGGCTAAAATCGAACGAGTAGTTTCAATTTTACAGCCTTGCAAAGTCGAGCTAAAAGATCGGCCGTTTTTGAAAAATTTCCTATGGTCCCCCCTATGAAATTGGCCATTTTGGGCAACTTTTAAAATCGTGTCATTTCTCAGCCAATTGAGCTTTTTTCAAGCGGTTTTTTGCTCAGATGAAAACTGCGATGGCTCCTAAGTCCATCCATACCAATTAGACTAGAATCGGACAAGTTTAAATTTTTTGAAAATTTTCCTATGGTCCCCCCTTAGAAAAAAGTCAAAAAATAGCCATTTTGGCGACTTTTCAAAATCGTGCTATTTCTCAGCTATTTGAAATTTTTTCAAGCGGTTTTTTTGCACAGATCAAATCTAGGATAGTTGCCGAGTCCATCGATACCAATTAGGCTAAAATCGAACGAGTAGTTTCAATTTTACAGCCTTGCAAAGTCGAGCTAAAAGATCGGCCGTTTTTGAAAAATTTCCTATGGTCCCCCCTATGAAATTGGCCATTTTGGGCAACTTTTAAAATCGTGTCATTTCTCAGCCAATTGAGCTTTTTTCAAGCGGTTTTTTGCTCAGATGAAAACTGCGATGGCTCCTAAGTCCATCCATACCAATTAGACTAGAATCGGACAAGTTTAAATTTTTTGAAAATTTTCCTATGGTCCCCCCTTAGAAAAAAGTCAAAAAATAGCCATTTTGGCGACTTTTCAAAATCGTGCTATTTCTCAGCTATTTGAAATTTTTTCAAGCGGTTTTTTGCACAGATCAAATCTAGGATAGTTGCCGAGTCCATCGATACCAATTAGGCTAAAATCGAACGAGTAGTTTCAATTTTACAGCCTTGCAAAGTTGAGCTAAAAGATCGGCCGTTTTTGAAAAATTTCCTATGGTCCCCCCTATGAAATTGGCCATTTTGGGCAACTTTTAAAATCGTGTCATTTCTCAGCCAATTGAGCTTTTTTCAAGCGGTTTTTTGCTCAGATGAAAACTGCGATGGCTCCTAAGTCCATCCATACCAATTAGACTAGAATCGGACAAGTTTAAATTTTTTGAAAATTTTCCTATGGTCCCCCCTTAGAAAAAAGTCAAAAAATAGCCATTTTGGCGACTTTTCAAAATCGTGCTATTTCTCAGCTATTTGAAATTTTTTCACGCGGTTTTTTGCACAGATCAAATCTAGGATAGTTGCCGAGTCCATCGATACCAATTAGGCTAAAATCGAACGAGTAGTTTCAATTTTACAGCCTTGCAAAGTCGAGCTAAAAGATCGGCCGTTTTTGAAAAATTTCCTATGGTCCCCCCTATGAAATTGGCCATTTTGGGCAACTTTTAAAATCGTGTCATTTCTCAGCCAATTGAGCTTTTTTCAAGCGGTTTTTTGCTCAGATGAAAACTGCGATGGCTCCTAAGTCCATCCATACCAATTAGACTAGAATCGGACAAGTTTAAATTTTTTGAAAATTTTCCTATGGTCCCCCCTTAGAAAAAAGTCAAAAAATAGCCATTTTGGCGACTTTTCAAAATCGTGCTATTTCTCAGCTATTTGAAATTTTTTCAAGCGGTTTTTTGCACAGATCAAATCTAGGATAGTTGCCGAGTCCATCGATACCAATTAGGCTAAAATCGAACGAGTAGTTTCAATTTTACAGCCTTGCAAAGTCGAGCTAAAAGATCGGCCGTTTTTGAAAAATTTCCTATGGTCCCCCCTATGAAATTGGCCATTTTGGGCAACTTTTAAAATCGTGTCATTTCTCAGCCAATTGAGCTTTTTTCAAGCGGTTTTTTGCTCAGATGAAAACTGCGATGGCTCCTAAGTCCATCCATACCAATTAGACTAGAATCGGACAAGTTTAAATTTTTTGAAAATTTTCCTATGGTCCCCCCTTAGAAAAAAGTCAAAAAATAGCCATTTTGGCGACTTTTCAAAATCGTGCTATTTCTCAGCTATTTGAAATTTTTTCAAGCGGTTTTTTGCACAGATCAAATCTAGGATAGTTGCCGAGTCCATCGATACCAATTAGGCTAAAATCGAACGAGTAGTTTCAATTTTACAGCCTTGCAAAGTCGAGCTAAAAGATCGGCCGTTTTTGAAAAATTTCCTATGGTCCCCCCTATGAAATTGGCCATTTTGGGCAACTTTTAAAATCGTGTCATTTCTCAGCCAATTGAGCTTTTTTCAAGCGGTTTTTTGCTCAGATGAAAACTGCGATGGCTCCTAAGTCCATCCATACCAATTAGACTAGAATCGGACAAGTTTAAATTTTTTGAAAATTTTCCTATGGTCCCCCCTTAGAAAAAAGTCAAAAAATAGCCATTTTGGCGACTTTTCAAAATCGTGCTATTTCTCAGCTATTTGAAATTTTTTCAAGCGGTTTTTTGCACAGATCAAATCTAGGATAGTTGCCGAGTCCATCGATACCAATTAGGCTAAAATCGAACGAGTAGTTTCAATTTTACAGCCTTGCAAAGTCGAGCTAAAAGATCGGCCGTTTTTGAAAAATTTCCTATGGTCCCCCCTATGAAATTGGCCATTTTGGGCAACTTTTAAAATCGTGTCATTTCTCAGCCAATTGAGCTTTTTTCAAGCGGTTTTTTGCTCAGATGAAAACTGCGATGGCTCCTAAGTCCATCCATACCAATTAGACTAGAATCGGACAAGTTTAAATTTTTTGAAAATTTTCCTATGGTCCCCCCTTAGAAAAAAGTCAAAAAATAGCCATTTTGGCGACTTTTCAAAATCGTGCTATTTCTCAGCTATTTGAAATTTTTTCAAGCGGTTTTTTGCACAGATCAAATCTAGGATAGTTGCCGAGTCCATCGATACCAATTAGGCTAAAATCGAACGAGTAGTTTCAATTTTACAGCCTTGCAAAGTCGAGCTAAAAGATCGGCCGTTTTTGAAAAATTTCCTATGGTCCCCCCTATGAAATTGGCCATTTTGGGCAACTTTTAAAATCGTGTCATTTCTCAGCCAATTGAGCTTTTTTCAAGCGGTTTTTTGCTCAGATGAAAACTGCGATGGCTCCTAAGTCCATCCATACCAATTAGACTAGAATCGGACAAGTTTAAATTTTTTGAAAATTTTCCTATGGTCCCCCCTTAGAAAAAAGTCAAAAAATAGCCATTTTGGCGACTTTTCAAAATCGTGCTATTTCTCAGCTATTTGAAATTTTTTCCAGCGGTTTTTTGCACAGATCAAATCTAGGATAGTTGCCGAGTCCATCGATACCAATTAGGCTAAAATCGAACGAGTAGTTTCAATTTTACAGCCTTGCAAAGTCGAGCTAAAAGATCGGCCGTTTTTGAAAAATTTCCTATGGTCCCCCCTATGAAATTGGCCATTTTGGGCAACTTTTAAAATCGTGTCATTTCTCAGCCAATTGAGCTTTTTTCAAGCGGTTTTTTGCTCAGATGAAAACTGCGATGGCTCCTAAGTCCATCCATACCAATTAGACTAGAATCGGACAAGTTTAAATTTTTTGAAAATTTTCCTATGGTCCCCCCTTAGAAAAAAGTCAAAAAATAGCCATTTTGGCGACTTTTCAAAATCGTGCTATTTCTCAGCTATTTGAAATTTTTTCAAGCGGTTTTTTGCACAGATCAAATCTAGGATAGTTGCCGAGTCCATCGATACCAATTAGGCTAAAATCGAACGAGTAGTTTCAATTTTACAGCCTTGCAAAGTCGAGCTAAAAGATCGGCCGTTTTTGAAAAATTTCCTATGGTCCCCCCTATGAAATTGGCCATTTTGGGCAACTTTTAAAATCGTGTCATTTCTCAGCCAATTGAGCTTTTTTCAAGCGGTTTTTTGCTCAGATGAAAACTGCGATGGCTCCTAAGTCCATCCATACCAATTAGACTAGAATCGGACAAGTTTAAATTTTTTGAAAATTTTCCTATGGTCCCCCCTTAGAAAAAAGTCAAAAAATAGCCATTTTGGCGACTTTTCAAAATCGTGCTATTTCTCAGCTATTTGAAATTTTTTCAAGCGGTTTTTTGCACAGATCAAATCTAGGATAGTTGCCGAGTCCATCGATACCAATTAGGCTAAAATCGAACGAGTAGTTTCAATTTTACAGCCTTGCAAAGTCGAGCTAAAAGATCGGCCGTTTTTGAAAAATTTCCTATGGTCCCCCCTATGAAATTGGCCATTTTGGGCAACTTTTAAAATCGTGTCATTTCTCAGCCAATTGAGCTTTTTTCAAGCGGTTTTTTGCTCAGATGAAAACTGCGATGGCTCCTAAGTCCATCCATACCAATTAGACTAGAATCGGACAAGTTTAAATTTTTTGAAAATTTTCCTATGGTCCCCCCTTAGAAAAAAGTCAAAAAATAGCCATTTTGGCGACTTTTCAAAATCGTGCTATTTCTCAGCTATTTGAAATTTTTTCAAGCGGTTTTTTGCACAGATCAAATCTAGGATAGTTGCCGAGTCCATCGATACCAATTAGGCTAAAATCGAACGAGTAGTTTCAATTTTACAGCCTTGCAAAGTCGAGCTAAAAGATCGGCCGTTTTTGAAAAATTTCCTATGGTCCCCCCTATGAAATTGGCCATTTTGGGCAACTTTTAAAATCGTGTCATTTCTCAGCCAATTGAGCTTTTTTCAAGCGGTTTTTTGCTCAGATGAAAACTGCGATGGCTCCTAAGTCCATCCATACCAATTAGACTAGAATCGGACAAGTTTAAATTTTTTGAAAATTTTCCTATGGTCCCCCCTTAGAAAAAAGTCAAAAAATAGCCATTTTGGCGACTTTTCAAAATCGTGCTATTTCTCAGCTATTTGAAATTTTTTCAAGCGGTTTTTTGCACAGATCAAATCTAGGATAGTTGCCGAGTCCATCGATACCAATTAGGCTAAAATCGAACGAGTAGTTTCAATTTTACAGCCTTGCAAAGTCGAGCTAAAAGATCGGCCGTTTTTGAAAAATTTCCTATGGTCCCCCCTATGAAATTGGCCATTTTGGGCAACTTTTAAAATCGTGTCATTTCTCAGCCAATTGAGCTTTTTTCAAGCGGTTTTTTGCTCAGATGAAAACTGCGATGGCTCCTAAGTCCATCCATACCAATTAGACTAGAATCGGACAAGTTTAAATTTTTTGAAAATTTTCCTATGGTCCCCCCTTAGAAAAAAGTCAAAAAATAGCCATTTTGGCGACTTTTCAAAATCGTGCTATTTCTCAGCTATTTGAAATTTTTTCAAGCGGTCTTTTGCACAGATCAAATTTAGGATAGTTGCCGAGTCCATCGATACCAATTAGGCTAAAATCGAACGAGTAGTTTCAATTTTACAGCCTTGCAAAGTCGAGCTAAAAGATCGGCCGTTTTTGAAAAATTTCCTATGGTCCCCCCTATGAAATTGGCCATTTTGGGCAACTTTTAAAATCGTGTCATTTCTCAGCCAATTGAGCTTTTTTCAAGCGGTTTTTGCTCAGATGAAAACTGCGATGGCTCCTAAGTCCATCCATACCAATTAGACTAGAATCGGACAAGTTTAAATTTTTTGAAAATTTTCCTATGGTCCCACCTTAGAAAAAAGTCAAAAAATAGCCATTTTGGCGACTTTTCAAAATCGTGCTATTTCTCAGCTATTTGAAATTTTTTCAAGCGGTTTTTTGCACAGATCAAATCTAGGATAGTTGCCGAGTCCATCGATACCAATTAGGCTAAAATCGAACGAGTAGTTTCAATTTTACAGCCTTGCAAAGTCGAGCTAAAAGATCGGCCGTTTTTGAAAAATTTCCTATGGTCCCCCCTATGAAATTGGCCATTTTGGGCAACTTTTAAAATCGTGTCATTTCTCAGCCAATTGAGCTTTTTTCAAGCGGTTTTTTGCTCAGATGAAAACTGCGATGGCTCCTAAGTCCATCCATACCAATTAGACTAGAATCGGACAAGTTTAAATTTTTTGAAAATTTTCCTATGGTCCCCCCTTAGAAAAAAGTCAAAAAATAGCCATTTTGGCGACTTTTCAAAATCGTGCTATTTCTCAGCTATTTGAAATTTTTTCAAGCGGTTGTTTGCACAGATCAACTCTAGGATAGTTGCCGAGTCCATCGATACCAATTAGGCTAAAATCGAACGAGTAGTTTCAATTTTACAGCCTTGCAAAGTCGAGCTAAAAGATCGGCCGTTTTTGAAAAATTTCCTATGGTCCCCCCTATGAAATTGGCCATTTTGGGCAACTTTTAAAATCGTGTCATTTCTCAGCCAATTGAGCTTTTTTCAAGCGGTTTTTTGCTCAGATGAAAACTGCGATGGCTCCTAAGTCCATCCATACCAATTAGACTAGAATCGGACAAGTTTAAATTTTTTGAAAATTTTCCTATGGTCCCCCCTTAGAAAAAAGTCAAAAAATAGCCATTTTGGCGACTTTTCAAAATCGTGCTATTTCTCAGCTATTTGAAATTTTTTCAAGCGGTTTTTTGCACAGATCAAATCTAGGATAGTTGCCGAGTCCATCGATACCAATTAGGCTAAAATCGAACGAGTAGTTTCAATTTTACAGCCTTGCAAAGTCGAGCTAAAAGATCGGCCGTTTTTGAAAAATTTCCTATGGTCCCCCCTATGAAATTGGCCATTTTGGGCAACTTTTAAAATCGTGTCATTTCTCAGCCAATTGAGCTTTTTTCAAGCGGTTTTTTGCTCAGATGAAAACTGCGATGGCTCCTAAGTCCATCCATACCAATTAGACTAGAATCGGACAAGTTTAAATTTTTTGAAAATTTTCCTATGGTCCCCCCTTAGAAAAAAGTCAAAAAATAGCCATTTTGGCGACTTTTCAAAATCGTGCTATTTCTCAGCTATTTGAAATTTTTTCAAGCGGTTTTTTGCACAGATCAAATCTAGGATAGTTGCCGAGTCCATCGATACCAATTAGGCTAAAATCGAACGAGTAGTTTCAATTTTACAGCCTTGCAAAGTCGAGCTAAAAGATCGGCCGTTTTTGAAAAATTTCCTATGGTCCCCCCTATGAAATTGGCCATTTTGGGCAACTTTTAAAATCGTGTCATTTCTCAGCCAATTGAGCTTTTTTCAAGCGGTTTTTTGCTCAGATGAAAACTGCGATGGCTCCTAAGTCCATCCATACCAATTAGACTAGAATCGGACAAGTTTAAATTTTTTGAAAATTTTCCTATGGTCCCCCCTTAGAAAAAAGTCAAAAAATAGCCATTTTGGCGACTTTTCAAAATCGTGCTATTTCTCAGCTATTTGAAATTTTTTCAAGCGGTTTTTTGCACAGATCAACTCTAGGATAGTTGCCGAGTCCATCGATACCAATTAGGCTAAAATCGAACGAGTAGTTTCAATTTTACAGCCTTGCAAAGTCGAGCTAAAAGATCGGCCGTTTTTGAAAAATTTCCTATGGTCCCCCCTATGAAATTGGCCATTTTGGGCAACTTTTAAAATCGTGTCATTTCTCAGCCAATTGAGCTTTTTTCAAGCGGTTTTTTGCTCAGATGAAAACTGCGATGGCTCCTAAGTCCATCCATACCAATTAGACTAGAATCGGACAAGTTTAAATTTTTTGAAAATTTTCCTATGGTCCCCCCTTAGAAAAAAGTCAAAAAATAGCCATTTTGGCGACTTTTCAAAATCGTGCTATTTCTCAGCTATTTGAAATTTTTTCAAGCGGTTTTTTGCACAGATCAAATCTAGGATAGTTGCCGAGTCCATCGATACCAATTAGGCTAAAATCGAACGAGTAGTTTCAATTTTACAGCCTTGCAAAGTCGAGCTAAAAGATCGGCCGTTTTTGAAAAATTTCCTATGGTCCCCCCTATGAAATTGGCCATTTTGGGCAACTTTTAAAATCGTGTCATTTCTCAGCCAATTGAGCTTTTTTCAAGCGGTTTTTTGCTCAGATGAAAACTGCGATGGCTCCTAAGTCCATCCATACCAATTAGACTAGAATCGGACAAGTTTAAATTTTTTGAAAATTTTCCTATGGTCCCCCCTTAGAAAAAAGTCAAAAAATAGCCATTTTGGCGACTTTTCAAAATCGTGCTATTTCTCAGCTATTTGAAATTTTTTCAAGCGGTTTTTTGCACAGATCAAATCTAGGATAGTTGCCGAGTCCATCGATACCAATTAGGCTAAAATCGAACGAGTAGTTTCAATTTTACAGCCTTGCAAAGTCGAGCTAAAAGATCGGCCGTTTTTGAAAAATTTCCTATGGTCCCCCTATGAAATTGGCCATTTTGGGCAACTTTTAAAATCGTGTCATTTCTCAGCCAATTGAGCTTTTTTCAAGCGGTTTTTTGCTCAGATGAAAACTGCGATGGCTCCTAAGTCCATCCATACCAATTAGACTAGAATCGGACAAGTTTAAATTTTTTGAAAATTTTCCTATGGTCCCCCCTTAGAAAAAAGTCAAAAAATAGCCATTTTGGCGACTTTTCAAAATCGTGCTATTTCTCAGCTATTTGAAATTTTTTCAAGCGGTTTTTTGCACAGATCAAATCTAGGATAGTTGCCGAGTCCATCGATACCAATTAGGCTAAAATCGAACGAGTAGTTTCAATTTTACAGCCTTGCAAAGTCGAGCTAAAAGATCGGCCGTTTTTGAAAAATTTCCTATGGTCCCCCCTATGAAATTGGCCATTTTGGGCAACTTTTAAAATCGTGTCATTTCTCAGCCAATTGAGCTTTTTTCAAGCGGTTTTTTGCTCAGATGAAAACTGCGATGGCTCCTAAGTCCATCCATACCAATTAGACTAGAATCGGACAAGTTTAAATTTTTTGAAAATTTTCCTATGGTCCCCCCTTAGAAAAAAGTCAAAAAATAGCCATTTTGGCGACTTTTCAAAATCGTGCTATTTCTCAGCTATTTGAAATTTTTTCAAGCGGTTTTTTGCACAGATCAAATCTAGGATAGTTGCCGAGTCCATCGATACCAATTAGGCTAAAATCGAACGAGTAGTTTCAATTTTACAGCCTTGCAAAGTCGAGCTAAAAGATCGGCCGTTTTTGAAAAATTTCCTATGGTCCCCCCTATGAAATTGGCCATTTTGGGCAACTTTTAAAATCGTGTCATTTCTCAGCCAATTGAGCTTTTTTCAAGCGGTTTTTTGCTCAGATGAAAACTGCGATGGCTCCTAAGTCCATCCATACCAATTAGACTAGAATCGGACAAGTTTAAATTTTTTGAAAATTTTCCTATGGTCCCCCCTTAGAAAAAAGTCAAAAAATAGCCATTTTGGCGACTTTTCAAAATCGTGCTATTTCTCAGCTATTTGAAATTTTTTCAAGCGGTTTTTTGCACAGATCAAATCTAGGATAGTTGCCGAGTCCATCGATACCAATTAGGCTAAAATCGAACGAGTAGTTTCAATTTTACAGCCTTGCAAAGTCGAGCTAAAAGATCGGCCGTTTTTGAAAAATTTCCTATGGTCCCCCCTATGAAATTGGCCATTTTGGGCAACTTTTAAAATCGTGTCATTTCTCAGCCAATTGAGCTTTTTTCAAGCGGTTTTTTGCTCAGATGAAAACTGCGATGGCTCCTAAGTCCATCCATACCAATTAGACTAGAATCGGACAAGTTTAAATTTTTTGAAAATTTTCCTATGGTCCCCCCTTAGAAAAAAGTCAAAAAATAGCCATTTTGGCGACTTTTCAAAATCGTGCTATTTCTCAGCTATTTGAAATTTTTTCAAGCGGTTTTTTGCACAGATCAACTCTAGGATAGCTGCCGAGTCCATCGATACCAATTAGGCTAAAATCGAACGAGTAGTTTCAATTTTACAGCCTTGCAAAATCGAGCTAAAAGATCGGCCGTTTTTGAAAAATTTCCTATGGTCCCCCCTATGAAATTGGCCATTTTGGGCAACTTTTAAAATCGTGTCATTTCTCAGCCAATTGAGCTTTTTTCAAGCGGTTTTTTGCTCAGATGAAAACTGCGATGGCTCCTAAGTCCATCCATACCAATTAGACTAGAATCGGACAAGTTTAAATTTTTTGAAAATTTTCCTATGGTCCCCCCTTAGAAAAAAGTCAAAAAATAGCCATTTTGGCGACTTTTCAAAATCGTGCTATTTCTCAGCTATTTGAAATTTTTTCAAGCGGTTTTTTGCACAGATCAACTCTAGGATAGTTGCCGAGTCCATCGATACCAATTAGGCTAAAATCGAACGAGTAGTTTCAATTTTACAGCCTTGCAAAGTCGAGCTAAAAGATCGGCCGTTTTTGAAAAATTTCCTATGGTCCCCCCTATGAAATTGGCCATTTTGGGCAACTTTTAAAATCGTGTCATTTCTCAGCCAATTGAGCTTTTTTCAAGCGGTTTTTTGCTCAGATGAAAACTGCGATGGCTCCTAAGTCCATCCATACCAATTAGACTAGAATCGGACAAGTTTAAATTTTTTGAAAATTTTCCTATGGTCCCCCCTTAGAAAAAAGTCAAAAAATAGCCATTTTGGCGACTTTTCAAAATCGTGCTATTTCTCAGCTATTTGAAATTTTTTCAAGCGGTTTTTTGCACAGATCAAATCTAGGATAGTTGCCGAGTCCATCGATACCAATTAGGCTAAAATCGAACGAGTAGTTTCAATTTTACAGCCTTGCAAAGTCGAGCTAAAAGATCGGCCGTTTTTGAAAAATTTCCTATGGTCCCCCCTATGAAATTGGCCATTTTGGGCAACTTTTAAAATCGTGTCATTTCTCAGCCAATTGAGCTTTTTTCAAGCGGTTTTTTGCTCAGATGAAAACTGCGATGGCTCCTAAGTCCATCCATACCAATTAGACTAGAATCGGACAAGTTTAAATTTTTTGAAAATTTTCCTATGGTCCCCCCTTAGAAAAAAGTCAAAAAATAGCCATTTTGGCGACTTTTCAAAATCGTGCTATTTCTCAGCTATTTGAAATTTTTTCAAGCGGTTTTTTGCACAGATCAAATCTAGGATAGTTGCCGAGTCCATCGATACCAATTAGGCTAAAATCGAACGAGTAGTTTCAATTTTACAGCCTTGCAAAATCGAGCTAAAAGATCGGCCGTTTTTGAAAAATTTCCTATGGTCCCCCCTATGAAATTGGCCATTTTGGGCAACTTTTAAAATCGTGTCATTTCTCAGCCAATTGAGCTTTTTTCAAGCGGTTTTTTGCTCAGATGAAAACTGCGATGGCTCCTAAGTCCATCCATACCAATTAGACTAGAATCGGACAAGTTTAAATTTTTTGAAAATTTTCCTATGGTCCCCCCTTAGAAAAAAGTCAAAAAATAGCCATTTTGGCGACTTTTCAAAATCGTGCTATTTCTCAGCTATTTGAAATTTTTTCAAGCGGTTTTTTGAAAAGATCAACTCTAGGATAGTTGCCGAGTCCATCGATACCAATTAGGCTAAAATCGAACGAGTAGTTTCAATTTTACAGCCTTGCAAAGTCGAGCTAAAAGATCGGCCGTTTTTGAAAAATTTCCTATGGTCCCCCCTATGAAATTGGCCATTTTGGGCAACTTTTAAAATCGTGTCATTTCTCAGCCAATTGAGCTTTTTTCAAGCGGTTTTTTGCTCAGATGAAAACTGCGATGGCTCCTAAGTCCATCCATACCAATTAGACTAGAATCGGACAAGTTTAAATTTTTTGAAAATTTTCCTATGGTCCCCCCTTAGAAAAAAGTCAAAAAATAACCATTTTGGCGACTTTTCAAAATCGTGCTATTTCTCAGCTATTTGAAATTTTTTCAAGCGGTTTTTTGCACAGATCAAATCTAGGATAGTTGCCGAGTCCATCGATACCAATTAGGCTAAAATCGAACGAGTAGTTTCAATTTTACAGCCTTGCAAAGTCGAGCTAAAAGATCGGCCGTTTTTGAAAAATTTCCTATGGTCCCCCCTATGAAATTGGCCATTTTGGGCAACTTTTAAAATCGTGTCATTTCTCAGCCAATTGAGCTTTTTTCAAGCGGTTTTTTGCTCAGATGAAAACTGCGATGGCTCCTAAGTCCATCCATACCAATTAGACTAGAATCGGACAAGTTTAAATTTTTTGAAAATTTTCCTATGGTCCCCCCTTAGAAAAAAGTCAAAAAATAGCCATTTTGGCGACTTTTCAAAATCGTGCTATTTCTCAGCTATTTGAAATTTTTTCAAGCGGTTTTTTGCACAGATCAACTCTAGGATAGTTGCCGAGTCCATCGATACCAATTAGGCTAAAATCGAACGAGTAGTTTCAATTTTACAGCCTTGCAAAGTCGAGCTAAAAGATCGGCCGTTTTTGAAAAATTTCCTATGGTCCCCCCTATGAAATTGGCCATTTTGGGCAACTTTTAAAATCGTGTCATTTCTCAGCCAATTGAGCTTTTTTCAAGCGGTTTTTTGCTCAGATGAAAACTGCGATGGCTCCTAAGTCCATCCATACCAATTAGACTAGAATCGGACAAGTTTAAATTTTTTGAAAATTTTCCTATGGTCCCCCCTTAGAAAAAAGTCAAAAAATAGCCATTTTGGCGACTTTTCAAAATCGTGCTATTTCTCAGCTATTTGAAATTTTTTCAAGCGGTTTTTTGCACAGATCAAATCTAGGATAGTTGCCGAGTCCATCGATACCAATTAGGCTAAAATCGAACGAGTAGTTTCAATTTTACAGCCTTGCAAAGTCGAGCTAAAAGATCGGCCGTTTTTGAAAAATTTCCTATGGTCCCCCCTATGAAATTGGCCATTTTGGGCAACTTTTAAAATCGTGTCATTTCTCAGCCAATTGAGCTTTTTTCAAGCGGTTTTTTGCTCAGATGAAAACTGCGATGGCTCCTAAGTCCATCCATACCAATTAGACTAGAATCGGACAAGTTTAAATTTTTTGAAAATTTTCCTATGGTCCCCCCTTAGAAAAAAGTCAAAAAATAGCCATTTTGGCGACTTTTCAAAATCGTGCTATTTCTCAGCTATTTGAAATTTTTTCAAGCGGTTTTTTGCACAGATCAAATCTAGGATAGTTGCCGAGTCCATCGATACCAATTAGGCTAAAATCGAACGAGTAGTTTCAATTTTACAGCCTTGCAAAGTCGAGCTAAAAGATCGGCCGTTTTTGAAAAATTTCCTATGGTCCCCCTATGAAATTGGCCATTTTGGGCAACTTTTAAAATCGTGTCATTTCTCAGCCAATTGAGCTTTTTTCAAGCGGTTTTTTGCTCAGATGAAAACTGCGATGGCTCCTAAGTCCATCCATACCAATTAGACTAGAATCGGACAAGTTTAAATTTTTTGAAAATTTTCCTATGGTCCCCCCTTAGAAAAAAGTCAAAAAATAGCCATTTTGGCGACTTTTCAAAATCGTGCTATTTCTCAGCTATTTGAAATTTTTTCAAGCGGTTTTTTGCACAGATCAAATCTAGGATAGTTGCCGAGTCCATCGATACCAATTAGGCTAAAATCGAACGAGTAGTTTCAATTTTACAGCCTTGCAAAGTCGAGCTAAAAGATCGGCCGTTTTTGAAAAATTTCCTATGGTCCCCCCTATGAAATTGGCCATTTTGGGCAACTTTTAAAATCGTGTCATTTCTCAGCCAATTGAGCTTTTTTCAAGCGGTTTTTTGCTCAGATGAAAACTGCGATGGCTCCTAAGTCCATCCATACCAATTAGACTAGAATCGGACAAGTTTAAATTTTTTGAAAATTTTCCTATGGTCCCCCCTTAGAAAAAAGTCAAAAAATAGCCATTTTGGCGACTTTTCAAAATCGTGCTATTTCTCAGCTATTTGAAATTTTTTCAAGCGGTTTTTTGCACAGATCAAATCTAGGATAGTTGCCGAGTCCATCGATACTAATTAGGCTAAAATCGAACGAGTAGTTTCAATTTTACAGCCTTGCAAAGTCGAGCTAAAAGATCGGCCGTTTTTGAAAAATTTCCTATGGTCCCCCCTATGAAATTGGCCATTTTGGGCAACTTTTAAAATCGTGTCATTTCTCAGCCAATTGAGCTTTTTTCAAGCGGTTTTTTGCTCAGATGAAAACTGCGATGGCTCCTAAGTCCATCCATACCAATTAGACTAGAATCGGACAAGTTTAAATTTTTTGAAAATTTTCCTATGGTCCCCCCTTAGAAAAAAGTCAAAAAATAGCCATTTTGGCGACTTTTCAAAATCGTGCTATTTCTCAGCTATTTGAAATTTTTTCAAGCGATTTTTTGCACAGATCAAATCTAGGATAGTTGCCGAGTCCATCGATACCAATTAGGCTAAAATCGAACGAGTAGTTTCAATTTTACAGCCTTGCAAAGTCGAGCTAAAAGATCGGCCGTTTTTGAAAAATTTCCTATGGTCCCCCCTATGAAATTGGCCATTTTGGGCAACTTTTAAAATCGTGTCATTTCTCAGCCAATTGAGCTTTTTTCAAGCGGTTTTTTGCTCAGATGAAAACTGCGATAGCTCCTAAGTCCATCCATACCAATTAGACTAGAATCGGACAAGTTTAAATTTTTTGAAAATTTTCCTATGGTCCCCCCTTAGAAAAAAGTCAAAAAATAGCCATTTTGGCGACTTTTCAAAATCGTGCTATTTCTCAGCTATTTGAAATTTTTTCAAGCGGTTTTTTGCACAGATCAAATCTAGGATAGTTGCCGAGTCCATCGATACCAATTAGGCTAAAATCGAACGAGTAGTTTCAATTTTACAGCCTTGCAAAGTCGAGCTAAAAGATCGGCCGTTTTTGAAAAATTTCCTATGGTCCCCCCTATGAAATTGGCCATTTTGGGCAACTTTTAAAATCGTGTCATTTCTCAGCCAATTGAGCTTTTTTCAAGCGGTTTTTTGCTCAGATGAAAACTGCGATGGCTCCTAAGTCCATCCATACCAATTAGACTAGAATCGGACAAGTTTAAATTTTTTGAAAATTTTCCTATGGTCCCCCCTTAGAAAAAAGTCAAAAAATACCCATTTTGGCGACTTTTCAAAATCGTGCTATTTCTCAGCTATTTGAAATTTTTCAAGCGGTTTTTTGCACAGATCAAATCTAGGATAGTTGCCGAGTCCATCGATACCAATTAGGCTAAAATCGAACGAGTAGTTTCAATTTTACAGCCTTGCAAAGTCGAGCTAAAAGATCGGCCGTTTTTGAAAAATTTCCTATGGTCCCCCCTATGAAATTGGCCATTTTGGGCAACTTTTAAAATCGTGTCATTTCTCAGCCAATTGAGCTTTTTTCAAGCGGTTTTTTGCTCAGATGAAAACTGCGATGGCTCCTAAGTCCATCCATACCAATTAGACTAGAATCGGACAAGTTTAAATTTTTTGAAAATTTTCCTATGGTCCCCCCTTAGAAAAAAGTCAAAAAATAGCCATTTTGGCGACTTTTCAAAATCGTGCTATTTCTCAGCTATTTGAAATTTTTTCAAGCGGTTTTTTGCACAGATCAAATCTAGGATAGTTGTCGAGTCCATCGATACCAATTAGGCTAAAATCGAACGAGTAGTTTCAATTTTACAGCCTTGCAAAGTCGAGCTAAAAGATCGGCCGTTTTTGAAAAATTTCCTATGGTCCCCCCTATGAAATTGGCCATTTTGGGCAACTTTTAAAATCGTGTCATTTCTCAGCCAATTGAGCTTTTTTCAAGCGGTTTTTTGCTCAGATGAAAACTGCGATGGCTCCTAAGTCCATCCATACCAATTAGACTAGAATCGGACAAGTTTAAATTTTTTGAAAATTTTCCTATGGTCCCCCCTTAGAAAAAAGTCAAAAAATAGCCATTTTGGCGACTTTTCAAAATCGTGCTATTTCTCAGCTATTTGAAATTTTTTCAAGCGGTTTTTTGCACAGATCAAATCTAGGATAGTTGCCGAGTCCATCGATACCAATTAGGCTAAAATCGAACGAGTAGTTTCAATTTTACAGCCTTGCAAAGTCGAGCTAAGAGATCGGCCGTTTTTGAAAAATTTCCTATGGTCCCCCCTATGAAATTGGCCATTTTGGGCAACTTTTAAAATCGTGTCATTTCTCAGCCAATTGAGCTTTTTTCAAGCGGTTTTTTGCTCAGATGAAAACTGCGATGGCTCCTAAGTCCATCCATACCAATTAGACTAGAATCGGACAAGTTTAAATTTTTTGAAAATTTTCCTATGGTCCCCCCTTAGAAAAAAGTCAAAAAATAGCCATTTTGGCGACTTTTCAAAATCGTGCTATTTCTCAGCTATTTGAAATTTTTTCAAGCGGTTTTTTGCACAGATCAACTCTAGGATAGCTGCCGAGTCCATCGATACCAATTAGGCTAAAATCGAACGAGTAGTTTCAATTTTACAGCCTTGCAAAGTCGAGCTAAAAGATCGGCCGTTTTTGAAAAATTTCCTATGGTCCCCCCTATGAAATTGGCCATTTTGGGCAACTTTTAAAATCGTGTCATTTCTCAGCCAATTGAGCTTTTTTCAAGCGGTTTTTTGCTCAGATGAAAACTGCGATGGCTCCTAAGTCCATCCATACCAATTAGACTAGAATCGGACAAGTTTAAATTTTTTGAAAATTTTCCTATGGTCCCCCCTTAGAAAAAAGTCAAAAAATAGCCATTTTGGCGACTTTTCAAAATCGTGCTATTTCTCAGCTATTTGAAACTTTTTCAAGCGGTTTTTTGCACAGATCAAATCTAGGATAGTTGCCGAGTCCATCGATACCAATTAGGCTAAAATCGAACGAGTAGTTTCAATTTTACAGCCTTGCAAAGTCGAGCTAAAAGATCGGCCGTTTTTGAAAAATTTCCTATGGTCCCCCCTATGAAATTGGCCATTTTGGGCAACTTTTAAAATCGTGTCATTTCTCAGCCAATTGAGCTTTTTTCAAGCGGTTTTTTGCTCAGATGAAAACTGCGATGGCTCCTAAGTCCATCCATACCAATTAGACTAGAATCGGAGAAGTTTAAATTTTTTGAAAATTTTCCTATGGTCCCCCCTTAGAAAAAAGTCAAAAAATAGCCATTTTGGCGACTTTTCAAAATCGTGCTATTTCTCAGCTATTTGAAATTTTTTCAAGCGGTTTTTTGCACAGATCAAATCTAGGATAGTTGCCGAGTCCATCGATACTAATTAGGCTAAAATCGAACGAGTAGTTTCAATTTTACAGCCTTGCAAAGTCGAGCTAAAAGATCGGCCGTTTTTGAAAAATTTCCTATGGTCCCCCCTATGAAATTGGCCATTTTGGGCAACTTTTAAAATCGTGTCATTTCTCAGCCAATTGAGCTTTTTTCAAGCGGTTTTTTGCTCAGATGAAAACTGCGATGGCTCCTAAGTCCATCCATACCAATTAGACTAGAATCGGACAAGTTTAAATTTTTTGAAAATTTTCCTATGGTCCCCCCTTAGAAAAAAGTCAAAAAATAGCCATTTTGGCGACTTTTCAAAATCGTGCTATTTCTCAGCTATTTGAAATTTTTTCAAGCGGTTTTTTGCACAGATCAAATCTAGGATAGTTGCCGAGTCCATCGATACCAATTAGGCTAAAATCGAACGAGTAGTTTCAATTTTACAGCCTTGCAAAGTCGAGCTAAAAGATCGGCCGTTTTTGAAAAATTTCCTATGGTCCCCCCTATGAAATTGGCCATTTTGGGCAACTTTTAAAATCGTGTCATTTCTCAGCCAATTGAGCTTTTTTCAAGCGGTTTTTTGCTCAGATGAAAACTGCGATGGCTCCTAAGTCCATCCATACCAATTAGACTAGAATCGGACAAGTTTAAATTTTTTGAAAATTTTCCTATGGTCCCCCCTTAGAAAAAAGTCAAAAAATAGCCATTTTGGCGACTTTTCAAAATCGTGCTATTTCTCAGCTATTTGAAATTTTTTCAAGCGGTTGTTTGCACAGATCAACTCTAGGATAGTTGCCGAGTCCATCGATACCAATTAGGCTAAAATCGAACGAGTAGTTTCAATTTTACAGCCTTGCAAAGTCGAGCTAAAAGATCGGCCGTTTTTGAAAAATTTCCTATGGTCCCCCCTATGAAATTGGCCATTTTGGGCAACTTTTAAAATCGTGTCATTTCTCAGCCAATTGAGCTTTTTTCAAGCGGTTTTTTGCTCAGATGAAAACTGCGATGGCTCCTAAGTCCATCCATACCAATTAGACTAGAATCGGACAAGTTTAAATTTTTTGAAAATTTTCCTATGGTCCCCCCTTAGAAAAAAGTCAAAAAATAGCCATTTTGGCGACTTTTCAAAATCGTGCTATTTCTCAGCTATTTGAAATTTTTTCAAGCGGTTTTTTGCACAGATCAAATCTAGGATAGTTGCCGAGTCCATCGATACCAATTAGGCTAAAATCGAACGAGTAGTTTCAATTTTACAGCCTTGCAAAGTCGAGCTAAAAGATCGGCCGTTTTTGAAAAATTTCCTATGGTCCCCCCTATGAAATTGGCCATTTTGGGCAACTTTTAAAATCGTGTCATTTCTCAGCCAATTGAGCTTTTTTCAAGCGGTTTTTTGCTCAGATGAAAACTGCGATGGCTCCTAAGTCCATCCATACCAATTAGACTAGAATCGGACAAGTTTAAATTTTTTGAAAATTTTCCTATGGTCCCCCCTTAGAAAAAAGTCAAAAAATAGCCATTTTGGCGACTTTTCAAAATCGTGCTATTTCTCAGCTATTTGAAATTTTTTCAAGCGGTTTTTTGCACAGATCAAATCTAGGATAGTTGCCGAGTCCATCGATACCAATTAGGCTAAAATCGAACGAGTAGTTTCAATTTTACAGCCTTGCAAAGTCGAGCTAAAAGATCGGCCGTTTTTGAAAAATTTCCTATGGTCCCCCTATGAAATTGGCCATTTTGGGCAACTTTTAAAATCGTGTCATTTCTCAGCCAATTGAGCTTTTTTCAAGCGGTTTTTTGCTCAGATGAAAACTGCGATGGCTCCTAAGTCCATCCATACCAATTAGACTAGAATCGGACAAGTTTAAATTTTTTGAAAATTTTCCTATGGTCCCCCCTTAGAAAAAAGTCAAAAAATAGCCATTTTGGCGACTTTTCAAAATCGTGCTATTTCTCAGCTATTTGAAATTTTTTCAAGCGGTTTTTTGCACAGATCAAATCTAGGATAGTTGCCGAGTCCATCGATACCAATTAGGCTAAAATCGAACGAGTAGTTTCAATTTTACAGCCTTGCAAAGTCGAGCTAAAAGATCGGCCGTTTTTGAAAAATTTCCTATGGTCCCCCCTATGAAATTGGCCATTTTGGGCAACTTTTAAAATCGTGTCATTTCTCAGCCAATTGAGCTTTTTTCAAGCGGTTTTTTGCTCAGATGAAAACTGCGATGGCTCCTAAGTCCATCCATACCAATTAGACTAGAATCGGACAAGTTTAAATTTTTTGAAAATTTTCCTATGGTCCCCCCTTAGAAAAAAGTCAAAAAATAGCCATTTTGGCGACTTTTCAAAATCGTGCTATTTCTCAGCTATTTGAAATTTTTTCAAGCGGTCTTTTGCACAGATCAAATGTAGGATAGTTGCCGAGTCCATCGATACCAATTAGGCTAACATCGAACAAGTAGTTTCAATTTTACAGCCTTGCAAAGTCGAGCTAAAAGATCGGCCGTTTTTGAAAAATTTCCTATGGTCCCCCCTATGAAATTGGCCATTTTGGGCAACTTTTAAAATCGTGTCATTTCTCAGCTACTTGAGCTTTTTTCAAGCGGTTTTTTGCTCAGATGAAAAATGCGATGGCTCCTAAGTCCATCCATACCAATTAGACTAGAATCGGACAAGTTTAAATTTTTTGAAAATTTTCCTATGGTCCCCCCTTAGAAAAAAGTCAAAAAATAGCCATTTTGGCGACTTTTCAAAATCGTGCTATTTCTCAGCTATTTGAAATTTTTTCAAGCGGTTTTTTGCACAGATCAAATCTAGGATAGTTGCCGAGTCCATCGATACCAATTAGGCTAAAATCGAACGAGTAGTTTCAATTTTACAGCCTTGCAAAGTCGAGCTAAAAGATCGGCCGTTTTTGAAAAATTTCCTATGGTCCCCCTATGAAATTGGCCATTTTGGGCAACTTTTAAAATCGTGTCATTTCTCAGCCAATTGAGCTTTTTTCAAGCGGTTTTTTGCTCAGATGAAAACTGCGATGGCTCCTAAGTCCATCCATACCAATTAGACTAGAATCGGACAAGTTTAAATTTTTTGAAAATTTTCCTATGGTCCCCCCTTAGAAAAAAGTCAAAAAATAGCCATTTTGGCGACTTTTCAAAATCGTGCTATTTCTCAGCTATTTGAAATTTTTTCAAGCGGTTTTTTGCACAGATCAAAATTTAGGATAGTTGCCGAGTCCATCGATACCAATTAGGCTAAAATCGAACGAGTAGTTTCAATTTTACAGCCTTGCAAAGTCGAGCTAAAAGATCGGCCGTTTTTGAAAAATTTCCTATGGTCCCCCCTATGAAATTGGCCATTTTGGGCAACTTTTAAAATCGTGTCATTTCTCAGCCAATTGAGCTTTTTTCAAGCGGTTTTTGCTCAGATGAAAACTGCGATGGCTCCTAAGTCCATCCATACCAATTAGACTAGAATCGGACAAGTTTAAATTTTTTGAAAATTTTCCTATGGTCCCACCTTAGAAAAAAGTCAAAAAATAGCCATTTTGGCGACTTTTCAAAATCGTGCTATTTCTCAGCTATTTGAAATTTTTTCAAGCAGTTTTTTGCACAGATCAAATCTAGGATAGTTGCCGAGTCCATCGATACCAATTAGGCTAAAATCGAACGAGTAGTTTCAATTTTACAGCCTTGCAAAGTCGAGCTAAAAGATCGGCCGTTTTTGAAAAATTTCCTATGGTCCCCCCTATGAAATTGGCCATTTTGGGCAACTTTTAAAATCGTGTCATTTCTCAGCCAATTGAGCTTTTTTCAAGCGGTTTTTTGCTCAGATGAAAACTGCGATGGCTCCTAAGTCCATCCATACCAATTAGACTAGAATCGGACAAGTTTAAATTTTTTGAAAATTTTCCTATGGTCCCACCTTAGAAAAAAGTCAAAAAATAGCCATTTTGGCGACTTTTCAAAATCGTGCTATTTCTCAGCTATTTGAAATTTTTTCAAGCAGTTTTTTGCACAGATCAAATCTAGGATAGTTGCCGAGTCCATCGATACCAATTAGGCTAAAATCGAACGAGTAGTTTCAATTTTACAGCCTTGCAAAGTCGAGCTAAAAGATCGGCCGTTTTTGAAAAATTTCCTATGGTCCCCCCTATGAAATTGGCCATTTTGGGCAACTTTTAAAATCGTGTCATTTCTCAGCCAATTGAGCTTTTTTCAAGCGGTTTTTTGCTCAGATGAAAAATGCGATGGCTCCTAAGTCCATCCATACCAATTAGACTAGAATCGGACAAGTTTAAATTTTTTGAAAATTTTCCTATGGTCCCCCCTTAGAAAAAAGTCAAAAAATAGCCATTTTGGCGACTTTTCAAAATCGTGCTATTTCTCAGCTATTTGAAATTTTTTCAAGCGGTTTTTTGCACAGATCAAATCTAGGATAGTTGCCGAGTCCATCGATACCAATTAGGCTAAAATCGAACGAGTAGTTTCAATTTTACAGCCTTGCAAAGTCGAGCTAAAAGATCGGCCGTTTTTGAAAAATTTCCTATGGTCCCCCTATGAAATTGGCCATTTTGGGCAACTTTTAAAATCGTGTCATTTCTCAGCCAATTGAGCTTTTTTCAAGCGGTTTTTTGCTCAGATGAAAACTGCGATGGCTCCTAAGTCCATCCATACCAATTAGACTAGAATCGGACAAGTTTAAATTTTTTGAAAATTTTCCTATGGTCCCCCCTTAGAAAAAAGTCAAAAAATAGCCATTTTGGCGACTTTTCAAAATCGTGCTATTTCTCAGCTATTTGAAATTTTTTCAAGCGGTTTTTTGCACAGATCAAATCTAGGATAGTTGCCGAGTCCATCGATACCAATTAGGCTAAAATCGAACGAGTAGTTTCAATTTTACAGCCTTGCAAAGTCGAGCTAAAAGATCGGCCGTTTTTGAAAAATTTCCTATGGTCCCCCCTATGAAATTGGCCATTTTGGGCAACTTTTAAAATCGTGTCATTTCTCAGCCAATTGAGCTTTTTTCAAGCGGTTTTTTGCTCAGATGAAAACTGCGATGGCTCCTAAGTCCATCCATACCAATTAGACTAGAATCGGACAAGTTTAAATTTTTTGAAAATTTTCCTATGGTCCCCCCTTAGAAAAAAGTCAAAAAATAGCCATTTTGGCGACTTTTCAAAATCGTGCTATTTCTCAGCTATTTGAAATTTTTTCAAGCGGTTTTTTCCACAGATCAAATCTAGGATAGTTGCCGAGTCCATCGATACCAATTAGGCTAAAATCGAACGAGTAGTTTCAATTTTACAGCCTTGCAAAGTCGAGCTAAAAGATCGGCCGTTTTTGAAAAATTTCCTATGGTCCCCCCTATGAAATTGGCCATTTTGGGCAACTTTTAAAATCTTGTCATTTCTCAGCCAATTGAGCTTTTTTCAAGCGGTTTTTTGCTCAGATGAAAACTGCGATGGCTCCTAAGTCCATCCATACCAATTAGACTAGAATCGGACAAGTTTAAATTTTTTGAAAATTTTCCTATGGTCCCCCCTTAGAAAAAAGTCAAAAAATAGCCATTTTGGCGACTTTTCAAAATCGTGCTATTTCTCAGCTATTTGAAATTTTTTCAAGCGGTTTTTTGCACAGATCAAATCTAGGATAGTTGCCGAGTCCATCGATACCAATTAGGCTAAAATCGAACGAGTAGTTTCAATTTTACAGCCTTGCAAAGTCGAGCTAAAAGATCGGCCGTTTTTGAAAAATTTCCTATGGTCCCCCCTATGAAATTGGCCATTTTGGGCAACTTTTAAAATCGTGTCATTTCTCAGCCAATTGAGCTTTTTTCAAGCGGTTTTTTGCTCAGATGAAAACTGCGATGGCTCCTAAGTCCATCCATACCAATTAGACTAGAATCGGACAAGTTTAAATTTTTTGAAAATTTTCCTATGGTCCCCCCTTAGAAAAAAGTCAAAAAATAGCCATTTTGGCGACTTTTCAAAATCGTGCTATTTCTCAGCTATTTGTAATTTTTTCAAGCGGTTTTTTGCACAGATCAAATCTAGGATAGTTGCCGAGTCCATCGATACCAATTAGGCTAAAATCGAACGAGTAGTTTCAATTTTACAGCCTTGCAAAGTCGAGCTAAAAGATCGGCCGTTTTTGAAAAATTTCCTATGGTCCCCCCTATGAAATTGGCCATTTTGGGCAACTTTTAAAATCGTGTCATTTCTCAGCCAATTGAGCTTTTTTCAAGCGGTTTTTTGCTCAGATGAAAACTGCGATGGCTCCTAAGTCCATCCATACCAATTAGACTAGAATCGGACGAGTTTAAATTTTTTGAAAATTTTCCTATGGTCCCCCCTTAGAAAAAAGTCAAAAAATAGCCATTTTGGCGACTTTTCAAAATCGTGCTATTTCTCAGCTATTTGAAATTTTTTCAAGCGGTTTTTTGCACAGATCAAATCTAGGATAGTTGCCGAGTCCATCGATTCCAATTAGGCTAAAATCGAACGAGTAGTTTCAATTTTACAGCCTTGCAAAGTCGAGCTAAAAGATCGGCCGTTTTTGAAAAATTTCCTATGGTCCCCCCTATGAAATTGGCCATTTTGGGCAACTTTTAAAATCGTGTCATTTCTCAGCCAATTGAGCTTTTTTCAAGCGGTTTTTTGCTCAGATGAAAACTGCGATGGCTCCTAAGTCCATCCATACCAATTAGACTAGAATCGGACAAGTTTAAATTTTTTGAAAATTTTCCTATGGTCCCCCCTTAGAAAAAAGTCAAAAAATAGCCATTTTGGCGACTTTTCAAAATCGTGCTATTTCTCAGCTATTTGAAATTTTTTCAAGCGGTTGTTTGCACAGATCAAATCTAGGATAGTTGCCGAGTCCATCGATACCAATTAGGCTAAAATCGAACGAGTAGTTTCAATTTTACAGCCTTGCAAAGTCGAGCTAAAAGATCGGCCGTTTTTGAAAAATTTCCTATGGTCCCCCCTATGAAATTGGCCATTTTGGGCAACTTTTAAAATCTTGTCATTTCTCAGCCAATTGAGCTTTTTTCAAGCGGTTTTTGCTCAGATGAAAACTGCGATGGCTCCTAAGTCCATCCATACCAATTAGACTAGAATCGGACAAGTTTAAATTTTTTGAAAATTTTCCTATGGTCCCCCCTTAGAAAAAAGTCAAAAAATAGCCATTTTGGCGACTTTTCAAAATCGTGCTATTTCTCAGCTATTTGAAATTTTTTCAAGCGGTTTTTTGCACAGATCAAATCTAGGATAGTTGCCGAGTCCATCGATACCAATTAGGCTAAAATCGAACGAGTAGTTTCAATTTTACAGCCTTGCAAAGTCGAGCTAAAAGATCGGCCGTTTTTGAAAAATTTCCTATGGTCCCCCCTATGAAATTGGCCATTTTGGGCAACTTTTAAAATCGTGTCATTTCTCAGCCAATTGAGCTTTTTTCAAGCGGTTTTTTGCTCAGATGAAAACTGCGATGGCTCCTAAGTCCATCCATACCAATTAGACTAGAATCGGACAAGTTTAAATTTTTTGAAAATTTTCCTATGGTCCCCCCTTAGAAAAAAGTCAAAAAATAGCCATTTTGGCGACTTTTCAAAATCGTGCTATTTCTCAGCTATTTGAAATTTTTTCAAGCGGTTGTTTGCACAGATCAAATCTAGGATAGTTGCCGAGTCCATCGATACCAATTAGGCTAAAATCGAACGAGTAGTTTCAATTTTACAGCCTTGCAAAGTCGAGCTAAAAGATCGGCCGTTTTTGAAAAATTTCCTATGGTCCCCCCTATGAAATTGGCCATTTTGGGCAACTTTTAAAATCGTGTCATTTCTCAGCCAATTGAGCTTTTTTCAAGCGGTTTTTTGCTCAGATGAAAACTGCGATGGCTCCTAAGTCCATCCATACCAATTAGACTAGAATCGGACAAGTTTAAATTTTTTGAAAATTTTCCTATGGTCCCCCCTTAGAAAAAAGTCAAAAAATAGCCATTTTGGCGACTTTTCAAAATCGTGCTATTTCTCAGCTATTTGAAATTTTTTCAAGCGGTTTTTTGCACAGATCAAATCTAGGATAGTTGCCGAGTCCATCGATACCAATTAGGCTAAAATCGAACGAGTAGTTTCAATTTTACAGCCTTGCAAAGTCGAGCTAAAAGATCGGCCGTTTTTGAAAAATTTCCTATGGTCCCCCCTATGAAATTGGCCATTTTGGGCAACTTTTAAAATCGTGTCATTTCTCAGCCAATTGAGCTTTTTTCAAGCGGTTTTTTGCTCAGATGAAAACTGCGATGGCTCCTAAGTCCATCCATACCAATTAGACTAGAATCGGACAAGTTTAAATTTTTTGAAAATTTTCCTATGGTCCCCCCTTAGAAAAAAGTCAAAAAATAGCCATTTTGGCGACTTTTCAAAATCGTGCTATTTCTCAGCTATTTGAAATTTTTTCAAGCGGTTTTTTGCACAGATCAAATTTAGGATAGTTGCCGAGTCCATCGATACCAATTAGGCTAAAATCGAACGAGTAGTTTCAATTTTACAGCCTTGCAAAGTCGAGCTAAAAGATCGGCCGTTTTTGAAAAATTTCCTATGGTCCCCCCTATGAAATTGGCCATTTTGGGCAACTTTTAAAATCGTGTCATTTCTCAGCCAATTGAGCTTTTTTCAAGCGGTTTTTTGCTCAGATGAAAACTGCGATGGCTCCTAAGTCCATCCATACCAATTAGACTAGAATCGGACAAGTTTAAATTTTTTGAAAATTTTCCTATGGTCCCCCCTTAGAAAAAAGTCAAAAAATAGCCATTTTGGCGACTTTTCAAAATCGTGCTATTTCTCAGCTATTTGAAATTTTTTCAAGCGGTTTTTTGCACAGATCAAATCTAGGATAGTTGCCGAGTCCATCGATACAAATTAGGCTAAAATCGAACGAGTAGTTTCAATTTTACAGCCTTGCAAAGTCGAGCTAAAAGATCGGCCGTTTTTGAAAAATTTCCTATGGTCCCCCCTATGAAATTGGCCATTTTGGGCAACTTTTAAAATCTTGTCATTTCTCAGCCAATTGAGCTTTTTTCAAGCGGTTTTTTGCTCAGATGAAAACTGCGATGGCTCCTAAGTCCATCCATACCAATTAGACTAGAATCGGACAAGTTTAAATTTTTTGAAAATTTTCCTATGGTCCCCCCTTAGAAAAAAGTCAAAAAATAGCCATTTTGGCGACTTTTCAAAATCGTGCTATTTCTCAGCTATTTGAAATTTTTTCAAGCGGTTTTTTGCACAGATCAAATCTAGGATAGTTGCCGAGTCCATCGATACCAATTAGGCTAAAATCGAACGAGTAGTTTAAATTTTACAGCCTTGCAAAGTCGAGCTAAAAGATCGGCCGTTTTTGAAAAATTTCCTATGGTCCCCCCTATGAAATTGGCCATTTTGGGCAACTTTTAAAATCGTGTCATTTCTCAGCCAATTGAGCTTTTTTCAAGCGGTTTTTTGCTCAGATGAAAACTGCGATGGCTCCTAAGTCCATCCATACCAATTAGACTAGAATCGGACAAGTTTAAATTTTTTGAAAATTTTCCTATGGTCCCCCCTTAGAAAAAAGTCAAAAAATAGCCATTTTGGCGACTTTTCAAAATCGTGCTATTTCTCAGCTATTTTTTAATTTTTTCAAGCGGTTTTTTGCACAGATCAAATCTAGGATAGTTGCCGAGTCCATCGATACCAATTAGGCTAAAATCGAACGAGTAGTTTCAATTTTACAGCCTTGCAAAGTCGAGCTAAAAGATCGGCCGTTTTTGAAAAATTTCCTATGGTCCCCCCTATGAAATTGGCCATTTTGGGCAACTTTTAAAATCGTGTCATTTCTCAGCCAATTGAGCTTTTTTCAAGCGGTTTTTTGCTCAGATGAAAACTGCGATGGCTCCTAAGTCCATCCATACCAATTAGACTAGAATCGGACAAGTTTAAATTTTTTGAAAATTTTCCTATGGTCCCCCCTTAGAAAAAAGTCAAAAAATAGCCATTTTGGCGACTTTTCAAAATCGTGCTATTTCTCAGCTATTTTTTAATTTTTTCAAGCGGTTTTTTGCACAGATCAAATCTAGGATAGTTGCCGAGTCCATCGATACCAATTAGGCTAAAATCGAACGAGTAGTTTCAATTTTACAGCCTTGCAAAGTCGAGCTAAAAGATCGGCCGTTTTTGAAAAATTTCCTATGGTCCCCCCTATGAAATTGGCCATTTTGGGCAACTTTTAAAATCGTGTCATTTCTCAGCCAATTGAGCTTTTTTCAAGCGGTTTTTTGCTCAGATGAAAACTGCGATGGCTCCTAAGTCCATCCATACCAATTAGACTAGAATCGGACAAGTTTAAATTTTTTGAAAATTTTCCTATGGTCCCCCCTTAGAAAAAAGTCAAAAAATAGCCATTTTGGCGACTTTTCAAAATCGTGCTATTTCTCAGCTATTTGTAATTTTTTCAAGCGGTTTTTTGCACAGATCAAATCTAGGATAGTTGCCGAGTCCATCGATACCAATTAGGCTAAAATCGAACGAGTAGTTTCAATTTTACAGCCTTGCAAAGTCGAGCTAAAAGATCGGCCGTTTTTGAAAAATTTCCTATGGTCCCCCCTATGAAATTGGCCATTTTGGGCAACTTTTAAAATCTTGTCATTTCTCAGCCAATTGAGCTTTTTTCAAGCGGTTTTTGCTCAGATGAAAACTGCGATGGCTCCTAAGTCCATCCATACCAATTAGACTAGAATCGGACAAGTTTAAATTTTTTGAAAATTTTCCTATGGTCCCCCCTTAGAAAAAAGTCAAAAAATAGCCATTTTGGCGACTTTTCAAAATCGTGCTATTTCTCAGCTATTTGAAATTTTTTCAAGCGGTTTTTTGCACAGATCAAATCTAGGATAGTTGCCGAGTCCATCGATACCAATTAGGCTAAAATCGAACGAGTAGTTTCAATTTTACAGCCTTGCAAAGTCGAGCTAAAAGATCGGCCGTTTTTGAAAAATTTCCTATGGTCCCCCCTATGAAATTGGCCATTTTGGGCAACTTTTAAAATCGTGTCATTTCTCAGCCAATTGAGCTTTTTTCAAGCGGTTTTTTGCTCAGATGAAAACTGCGATGGCTCCTAAGTCCATCCATACCAATTAGACTAGAATCGGACAAGTTTAAATTTTTTGAAAATTTTCCTATGGTCCCCCCTTAGAAAAAAGTCAAAAAATAGCCATTTTGGCGACTTTTCAAAATCGTGCTATTTCTCAGCTATTTGAAATTTTTTCAAGCGGTTGTTTGCACAGATCAAATCTAGGATAGTTGCCGAGTCCATCGATACCAATTAGGCTAAAATCGAACGAGTAGTTTCAATTTTACAGCCTTGCAAAGTCGAGCTAAAAGATCGGCCGTTTTTGAAAAATTTCCTATGGTCCCCCCTATGAAATTGGCCATTTTGGGCAACTTTTAAAATCGTGTCATTTCTCAGCCAATTGAGCTTTTTTCAAGCGGTTTTTTGCTCAGATGAAAACTGCGATGGCTCCTAAGTCCATCCATACCAATTAGACTAGAATCGGACAAGTTTAAATTTTTTGAAAATTTTCCTATGGTCCCCCCTTAGAAAAAAGTCAAAAAATAGCCATTTTGGCGACTTTTCAAAATCGTGCTATTTCTCAGCTATTTGAAATTTTTTCAAGCGGTTTTTTGCACAGATCAAATCTAGGATAGTTGCCGAGTCCATCGATACCAATTAGGCTAAAATCGAACGAGTAGTTTCAATTTTACAGCCTTGCAAAGTCGAGCTAAAAGATCGGCCGTTTTTGAAAAATTTCCTATGGTCCCCCCTATGAAATTGGCCATTTTGGGCAACTTTTAAAATCGTGTCATTTCTCAGCCAATTGAGCTTTTTTCAAGCGGTTTTTTGCTCAGATGAAAACTGCGATGGCTCCTAAGTCCATCCATACCAATTAGACTAGAATCGGACAAGTTTAAATTTTTTGAAAATTTTCCTATGGTCCCCCCTTAGAAAAAAGTCAAAAAATAGCCATTTTGGCGACTTTTCAAAATCGTGCTATTTCTCAGCTATTTGAAATTTTTTCAAGCGGTTTTTTGCACAGATCAAATTTAGGATAGTTGCCGAGTCCATCGATACCAATTAGGCTAAAATCGAACGAGTAGTTTCAATTTTACAGCCTTGCAAAGTCGAGCTAAAAGATCGGCCGTTTTTGAAAAATTTCCTATGGTCCCCCCTATGAAATTGGCCATTTTGGGCAACTTTTAAAATCGTGTCATTTCTCAGCCAATTGAGCTTTTTTCAAGCGGTTTTTTGCTCAGATGAAAACTGCGATGGCTCCTAAGTCCATCCATACCAATTAGACTAGAATCGGACAAGTTTAAATTTTTTGAAAATTTTCCTATGGTCCCCCCTTAGAAAAAAGTCAAAAAATAGCCATTTTGGCGACTTTTCAAAATCGTGCTATTTCTCAGCTATTTGAAATTTTTTCAAGCGGTTTTTTGCACAGATCAAATCTAGGATAGTTGCCGAGTCCATCGATACAAATTAGGCTAAAATCGAACGAGTAGTTTCAATTTTACAGCCTTGCAAAGTCGAGCTAAAAGATCGGCCGTTTTTGAAAAATTTCCTATGGTCCCCCCTATGAAATTGGCCATTTTGGGCAACTTTTAAAATCTTGTCATTTCTCAGCCAATTGAGCTTTTTTCAAGCGGTTTTTTGCTCAGATGAAAACTGCGATGGCTCCTAAGTCCATCCATACCAATTAGACTAGAATCGGACAAGTTTAAATTTTTTGAAAATTTTCCTATGGTCCCCCCTTAGAAAAAAGTCAAAAAATAGCCATTTTGGCGACTTTTCAAAATCGTGCTATTTCTCAGCTATTTGAAATTTTTTCAAGCGGTTTTTTGCACAGATCAAATCTAGGATAGTTGCCGAGTCCATCGATACCAATTAGGCTAAAATCGAACGAGTAGTTTCAATTTTACAGCCTTGCAAAGTCGAGCTAAAAGATCGGCCGTTTTTGAAAAATTTCCTATGGTCCCCCCTATGAAATTGGCCATTTTGGGCAACTTTTAAAATCGTGTCATTTCTCAGCCAATTGAGCTTTTTTCAAGCGGTTTTTTGCTCAGATGAAAACTGCGATGGCTCCTAAGTCCATCCATACCAATTAGACTAGAATTGGACGAGTTTAAATTTTTTGAAAATTTTCCTATGGTCCCCCCTTAGAAAAAAGTCAAAAAATAGCCATTTTGGCGACTTTTCAAAATCGTGCTATTTCTCAGCTATTTGAAATTTTTTCAAGCGGTTTTTTGCACAGATCAAATCTAGGATAGTTGCCGAGTCCATCGATACCAATTAGGCTAAAATCGAACGAGTAGTTTCAATTTTACAGCCTTGCAAAGTCGAGCTAAAAGATCGGCCGTTTTTGAAAAATTTCCTATGGTCCCCCCTATGAAATTGGCCATTTTGGGCAACTTTTAAAATCGTGTCATTTCTCAGCCAATTGAGCTTTTTTCAAGCGGTTTTTTGCTCAGATGAAAACTGCGATGGCTCCTAAGTCCATCCATACCAATTAGACTAGAATCGGACAAGTTTAAATTTTTTGAAAATTTTCCTATGGTCCCCCCTTAGAAAAAAGTCAAAAAATAGCCATTTTGGCGACTTTTCAAAATCGTGCTATTTCTCAGCTATTTGAAATTTTTTCAAGCGGTTTTTTGCACAGATCAAATCTAGGATAGTTGCCGAGTCCATCGATACCAATTAGGCTAAAATCGAACGAGTAGTTTCAATTTTACAGCCTTGCAAAGTCGAGCTAAAAGATCGGCCGTTTTTGAAAAATTTCCTATGGTCCCCCCTATGAAATTGGCCATTTTGGGCAACTTTTAAAATCGTGTCATTTCTCAGCCAATTGAGCTTTTTTCAAGCGGTTTTTTGCTCAGATGAAAACTGCGATGGCTCCTAAGTCCATCCATACCAATTAGACTAGAATCGGACAAGTTTAAATTTTTTGAAAATTTTCCTATGGTCCCCCCTTAGAAAAAAGTCAAAAAATAGCCATTTTGGCGACTTTTCAAAATCGTGCTATTTCTCAGCTATTTGAAATTTTTTCAAGCGGTTTTTTGCTCAGATCAAATCTAGGATAGTTGCCGAGTCCATCGATACCAATTAGGCTAAAATCGAACGAGTAGTTTCAATTTTACAGCCTTGCAAAGTCGAGCTAAAAGATCGGCCGTTTTTGAAAAATTTCCTATGGTCCCCCCTATGAAATTGGCCATTTTGGGCAACTTTTAAAATCGTGTCATTTCTCAGCCAATTGAGCTTTTTTCAAGCGGTTTTTTGCTCAGATGAAAACTGCGATGGCTTCTAAGTCCATCCATACCAATTAGACTAGAATCGGACAAGTTTAAATTTTTTGAAAATTTTCCTATGGTCCCCCCTTAGAAAAAAGTCAAAAAATAGCCATTTTGGCGACTTTTCAAAATCGTGCTATTTCTCAGCTATTTGAAATTTGTTCAAGCGGTTTTTTGCACAGATCAAATCTAGGATAGTTGCCGAGTCCATCGATACTAATTAGGCTAAAATCGAACGAGTAGTTTCAATTTTACAGCCTTGCAAAGTCGAGCTAAAAGATCGGCCGTTTTTGAAAAATTTCCTATGGTCCCCCCTATGAAATTGGCCATTTTGGGCAACTTTTAAAATCGTGTCATTTCTCAGCCAATTGAGCTTTTTTCAAGCGGTTTTTTGCTCAGATGAAAACTGCGATGGCTCCTAAGTCCATCCATACCAATTAGACTAGAATCGGACAAGTTTAAATTTTTTGAAAATTTTCCTATGGTCCCCCCTTAGAAAAAAGTCAAAAAATAGCCATTTTGGCGACTTTTCAAAATCGTGCTATTTCTCAGCTATTTGAAATTTTTTCAAGCGGTTTTTTGCACAGATCAAATCTAGGATAGTTGCCGAGTCCATCGATACCAATTAGGCTAAAATCGAACGAGTAGTTTCAATTTTACAGCCTTGCAAAGTCGAGCTAAAAGATCGGCCGTTTTTGAAAAATTTCCTATGGTCCCCCCTATGAAATTGGCCATTTTGGGCAACTTTTAAAATCGTGTCATTTCTCAGCCAATTGAGCTTTTTTCAAGCGGTTTTTTGCTCAGATGAAAACTGCGATGGCTCCTAAGTCCATCCATACCAATTAGACTAGAATCGGACAAGTTTAAATTTTTTGAAAATTTTCCTATGGTCCCCCCTTAGAAAAAAGTCAAAAAATAGCCATTTTGGCGACTTTTCAAAATCGTGCTATTTCTCAGCTATTTGAAATTTTTTCAAGCGGTTGTTTGCACAGATCAAATCTAGGATAGTTGCCGAGTCCATCGATACCAATTAGGCTAAAATCGAACGAGTAGTTTCAATTTTACAGCCTTGCAAAGTCGAGCTAAAAGATCGGCCGTTTTTGAAAAATTTCCTATGGTCCCCCCTATGAAATTGGCCATTTTGGGCAACTTTTAAAATCGTGTCATTTCTCAGCCAATTGAGCTTTTTTCAAGCGGTTTTTTGCTCAGATGAAAACTGCGATGGCTCCTAAGTCCATCCATACCAATTAGACTAGAATCGGACAAGTTTAAATTTTTTGAAAATTTTCCTATGGTCCCCCCTTAGAAAAAAGTCAAAAAATAGCCATTTTGGCGACTTTTCAAAATCGTGCTATTTCTCAGCTATTTGAAATTTTTTCAAGCGGTTTTTTGCACAGATCAAATCTAGGATAGTTGCCGAGTCCATCGATACCAATTAGGCTAAAATCGAACGAGTAGTTTCAATTTTACAGCCTTGCAAAGTCGAGCTAAAAGATCGGCCGTTTTTGAAAAATTTCCTATGGTCCCCCCTATGAAATTGGCCATTTTGGGCAACTTTTAAAATCGTGTCATTTCTCAGCCAATTGAGCTTTTTTCAAGCGGTTTTTTGCTCAGATGAAAACTGCGATGGCTCCTAAGTCCATCCATACCAATTAGACTAGAATCGGACAAGTTTAAATTTTTTGAAAATTTTCCTATGGTCCCCCCTTAGAAAAAAGTCAAAAAATAGCCATTTTGGCGACTTTTCAAAATCGTGCTATTTCTCAGCTATTTGAAATTTTTTCAAGCGGTTTTTTGCACAGATCAACTCTAGGATAGCTGCCGAGTCCATCGATACCAATTAGGCTAAAATCGAACGAGTAGTTTCAATTTTACAGCCTTGCAAAGTCGAGCTAAAAGATCGGCCGTTTTTGAAAAATTTCCTATGGTCCCCCCTATGAAATTGGCCATTTTGGGCAACTTTTAAAATCGTGTCATTTCTCAGCCAATTGAACTTTTTTCAAGCGGCTTTTTGCTCAGATGAAAACTGCGATGGCTGCTAAGTCCATCCATACCAATTAGACTAGAATCGGACAAGTTTAAATTTTTTGAAAATTTTCCTATGTCCCCCCTTAGAAAAAAGTCAAAAAATAGCCATTTTGGCGACTTTTCAAAATCGTGCTATTTCTCAGCTATTTGAAATTTTTTCAAGCAGTTTTTGCACAGATCAAATCTAGGATAGTTGCCGAGTCCATCGATACCAATTAGGCTAAAATCGAACGAGTAGTTTCAATTTTACAGCCTTGCAAAGTCGAGCTAAAAGATCGGCCGTTTTTGAAAAATTTCCTATGGTCCCCCCTATGAAATTGGCCATTTTGGGCAACTTTTAAAATCGTGTCATTTCTCAGCCAATTGAGCTTTTTTCAAGCGGTTTTTTGCTCAGATGAAAACTGCGATGGCTCCTAAGTCCATCCATACCAATTAGACTAGAATCGGACAAGTTTAAATTTTTTGAAAATTTTCCTATGGTCCCCCCTTAGAAAAAAGTCAAAAAATAGCCATTTTGGCGACTTTTCAAAATCGTGCTATTTCTCAGCTATTTGAAATTTTTTCAAGCGGTTTTTTGCACAGATCAAATCTAGGATAGTTGCCGAGTCCATCGATACAAATTAGGCTAAAATCGAACGAGTAGTTTCAATTTTACAGCCTTGCAAAGTCGAGCTAAAAGATCGGCCGTTTTTGAAAAATTTCCTATGGTCCCCCCTATGAAATTGGCCATTTTGGGCAACTTTTAAAATCTTGTCATTTCTCAGCCAATTGAGCTTTTTTCAAGCGGTTTTTTGCTCAGATGAAAACTGCGATGGCTCCTAAGTCCATCCATACCAATTAGACTAGAATCGGACAAGTTTAAATTTTTTGAAAATTTTCCTATGGTCCCCCCTTAGAAAAAAGTCAAAAAATAGCCATTTTGGCGACTTTTCAAAATCGTGCTATTTCTCAGCTATTTGAAATTTTTTCAAGCGGTTTTTTGCACAGATCAAATCTAGGATAGTTGCCGAGTCCATCGATACCAATTAGGCTAAAATCGAACGAGTAGTTTCAATTTTACAGCCTTGCAAAGTCGAGCTAAAAGATCGGCCGTTTTTGAAAAATTTCCTATGGTCCCCCCTATGAAATTGGCCATTTTGGGCAACTTTTAAAATCGTGTCATTTCTCAGCCAATTGAGCTTTTTTCAAGCGGTTTTTTGCTCAGATGAAAACTGCGATGGCTCCTAAGTCCATCCATACCAATTAGACTAGAATCGGACAAGTTTAAATTTTTTGAAAATTTTCCTATGGTCCCCCCTTAGAAAAAAGTCAAAAAATAGCCATTTTGGCGACTTTTCAAAATCGTGCTATTTCTCAGCTATTTGAAATTTTTTCAAGCGGTTTTTTGCACAGATCAACTCTAGGATAGCTGCCGAGTCCATCGATACCAATTAGGCTAAAATCGAACGAGTAGTTTCAATTTTACAGCCTTGCAAAGTCGAGCTAAAAGATCGGCCGTTTTTGAAAAATTTCCTATGGTCCCCCCTATGAAATTGGCCATTTTGGGCAACTTTTAAAATCGTGTCATTTCTCAGCCAATTGAGCTTTTTTCAAGCGGTTTTTTGCTCAGATGAAAACTGCGATGGCTGCTAAGTCCATCCATACCAATTAGACTAGAATCGGACAAGTTTAAATTTTTTGAAAATTTTCCTATGTCCCCCCTTAGAAAAAAGTCAAAAAATAGCCATTTTGGCGACTTTTCAAAATCGTGCTATTTCTCAGCTATTTGAAATTTTTTCAAGCAGTTTTTGCACAGATCAAATCTAGGATAGTTGCCGAGTCCATCGATACCAATTAGGCTAAAATCGAACGAGTAGTTTCAATTTTACAGCCTTGCAAAGTCGAGCTAAAAGATCGGCCGTTTTTGAAAAATTTCCTATGGTCCCCCCTATGAAATTGGCCATTTTGGGCAACTTTTAAAATCGTGTCATTTCTCAGCCAATTGAGCTTTTTTCAAGCGGTTTTTTGCTCAGATGAAAACTGCGATGGCTCCTAAGTCCATCCATACCAATTAGACTAGAATCGGACAAGTTTAAATTTTTTGAAAATTTTCCTATGGTCCCCCCTTAGAAAAAAGTCAAAAAATAGCCATTTTGGCGACTTTTCAAAATCGTGCTATTTCTCAGCTATTTGAAATTTTTTCAAGCGGTTTTTTGCACAGATCAACTCTAGGATAGCTGCCGAGTCCATCGATACCAATTAGGCTAAAATCGAACGAGTAGTTTCAATTTTACAGCCTTGCAAAGTCGAGCTAAAAGATCGGCCGTTTTTGAAAAATTTCCTATGGTCCCCCCTATGAAATTGGCCATTTTGGGCAACTTTTAAAATCGTGTCATTTCTCAGCCAATTGAGCTTTTTTCAAGCGGTTTTTTGCTCAGATGAAAACTGCGATGGCTGCTAAGTCCATCCATACCAATTAGACTAGAATCGGACAAGTTTAAATTTTTTGAAAATTTTCCTATGTCCCCCCTTAGAAAAAAGTCAAAAAATAGCCATTTTGGCGACTTTTCAAAATCGTGCTATTTCTCAGCTATTTGAAATTTTTTCAAGCAGTTTTTGCACAGATCAAATCTAGGATAGTTGCCGAGTCCATCGATACCAATTAGGCTAAAATCGAACGAGTAGTTTCAATTTTACAGCCTTGCAAAGTCGAGCTAAAAGATCGGCCGTTTTTGAAAAATTTCCTATGGTCCCCCCTATGAAATTGGCCATTTTGGGCAACTTTTAAAATCGTGTCATTTCTCAGCCAATTGAGCTTTTTTCAAGCGGTTTTTTGCTCAGATGAAAACTGCGATGGCTCCTAAGTCCATCCATACCAATTAGACTAGAATCGGACAAGTTTAAATTTTTTGAAAATTTTCCTATGGTCCCCCCTTAGAAAAAAGTCAAAAAATAGCCATTTTGGCGACTTTTCAAAATCGTGCTATTTCTCAGCTATTTGAAATTTTTTCAAGCGGTTTTTTGCACAGATCAAATCTAGGATAGTTGCCGAGTCCATCGATACAAATTAGGCTAAAATCGAACGAGTAGTTTCAATTTTACAGCCTTGCAAAGTCGAGCTAAAAGATCGGCCGTTTTTGAAAAATTTCCTATGGTCCCCCCTATGAAATTGGCCATTTTGGGCAACTTTTAAAATCTTGTCATTTCTCAGCCAATTGAGCTTTTTTCAAGCGGTTTTTTGCTCAGATGAAAACTGCGATGGCTCCTAAGTCCATCCATACCAATTAGACTAGAATCGGACAAGTTTAAATTTTTTGAAAATTTTCCTATGGTCCCCCCTTAGAAAAAAGTCAAAAAATAGCCATTTTGGCGACTTTTCAAAATCGTGCTATTTCTCAGCTATTTGAAATTTTTTCAAGCGGTTTTTTGCACAGATCAAATCTAGGATAGTTGCCGAGTCCATCGATACCAATTAGGCTAAAATCGAACGAGTAGTTTCAATTTTACAGCCTTGCAAAGTCGAGCTAAAAGATCGGCCGTTTTTGAAAAATTTCCTATGGTCCCCCCTATGAAATTGGCCATTTTGGGCAACTTTTAAAATCGTGTCATTTCTCAGCCAATTGAGCTTTTTTCAAGCGGTTTTTTGCTCAGATGAAAACTGCGATGGCTCCTAAGTCCATCCATACCAATTAGACTAGAATCGGACAAGTTTAAATTTTTTGAAAATTTTCCTATGGTCCCCCCTTAGAAAAAAGTCAAAAAATAGCCATTTTGGCGACTTTTCAAAATCGTGCTATTTCTCAGCTATTTGAAATTTTTTCAAGCGGTTTTTTGCACAGATCAACTCTAGGATAGCTGCCGAGTCCATCGATACCAATTAGGCTAAAATCGAACGAGTAGTTTCAATTTTACAGCCTTGCAAAGTCGAGCTAAAAGATCGGCCGTTTTTGAAAAATTTCCTATGGTCCCCCCTATGAAATTGGCCATTTTGGGCAACTTTTAAAATCGTGTCATTTCTCAGCCAATTGAGCTTTTTTCAAGCGGTTTTTTGCTCAGATGAAAACTGCGATGGCTGCTAAGTCCATCCATACCAATTAGACTAGAATCGGACAAGTTTAAATTTTTTGAAAATTTTCCTATGTCCCCCCTTAGAAAAAAGTCAAAAAATAGCCATTTTGGCGACTTTTCAAAATCGTGCTATTTCTCAGCTATTTGAAATTTTTTCAAGCAGTTTTTGCACAGATCAAATCTAGGATAGTTGCCGAGTCCATCGATACCAATTAGGCTAAAATCGAACGAGTAGTTTCAATTTTACAGCCTTGCAAAGTCGAGCTAAAAGATCGGCCGTTTTTGAAAAATTTCCTATGGTCCCCCCTATGAAATTGGCCATTTTGGGCAACTTTTAAAATCGTGTCATTTCTCAGCCAATTGAGCTTTTTTCAAGCGGTTTTTTGCTCAGATGAAAACTGCGATGGCTCCTAAGTCCATCCATACCAATTAGACTAGAATCGGACAAGTTTAAATTTTTTGAAAATTTTCCTATGGTCCCCCCTTAGAAAAAAGTCAAAAAATAGCCATTTTGGCGACTTTTCAAAATCGTGCTATTTCTCAGCTATTTGAAATTTTTTCAAGCGGTTTTTTGCACAGATCAAATCTAGGATAGTTGCCGAGTCCATCGATACCAATTAGGCTAAAATCGAACGAGTAGTTTCAATTTTACAGCCTTGCAAAGTCGAGCTAAAAGATCGGCCGTTTTTGAAAAATTTCCTATGGTCCCCCCTATGAAATTGGCCATTTTGGGCAACTTTTAAAATCGTGTCATTTCTCAGCCAATTGAGCTTTTTTCAAGCGGTTTTTTGCTCAGATGAAAACTGCGATGGCTCCTAAGTCCATCCATACCAATTAGACTAGAATCGGACAAGTTTAAATTTTTTGAAAATTTTCCTATGGTCCCCCCTTAGAAAAAAGTCAAAAAATAGCCATTTTGGCGACTTTTCAAAATCGTGCTATTTCTCAGCTATTTGAAATTTTTTCAAGCGGTTTTTTGCACAGATCAACTCTAGGATAGCTGCCGAGTCCATCGATACCAATTAGGCTAAAATCGAACGAGTAGTTTCAATTTTACAGCCTTGCAAAGTCGAGCTAAAAGATCGGCCGTTTTTGAAAAATTTCCTATGGTCCCCCCTATGAAATTGGCCATTTTGGGCAACTTTTAAAATCGTGTCATTTCTCAGCCAATTGAGCTTTTTTCAAGCGGTTTTTTGCTCAGATGAAAACTGCGATGGCTGCTAAGTCCATCCATACCAATTAGACTAGAATCGGACAAGTTTAAATTTTTTGAAAATTTTCCTATGTCCCCCCTTAGAAAAAAGTCAAAAAATAGCCATTTTGGCGACTTTTCAAAATCGTGCTACTTCTCAGCTATTTGAAATTTTTTCAAGCAGTTTTTGCACAGATCAAATCTAGGATAGTTGCCGAGTCCATCGATACCAATTAGGCTAAAATCGAACGAGTAGTTTCAATTTTACAGCCTTGCAAAGTCGAGCTAAAAGATCGGCCGTTTTTGAAAAATTTCCTATGGTCCCCCCTATGAAATTGGCCATTTTGGGCAACTTTTAAAATCGTGTCATTTCTCAGCCAATTGAGCTTTTTTCAAGCGGTTTTTTGCTCAGATGAAAACTGCGATGGCTCCTAAGTCCATCCATACCAATTAGACTAGAATCGGACAAGTTTAAATTTTTTGAAAATTTTCCTATGGTCCCCCCTTAGAAAAAAGTCAAAAAATAGCCATTTTGGCGACTTTTCAAAATCGTGCTATTTCTCAGCTATTTGAAATTTTTTCAAGCGGTTTTTTGCACAGATCAAATCTAGGATAGTTGCCGAGTCCATCGATACCAATTAGGCTAAAATCGAACGAGTAGTTTCAATTTTACAGCCTTGCAAAGTCGAGCTAAAAGATCGGCCGTTTTTGAAAAATTTCCTATGGTCCCCCCTATGAAATTGGCCATTTTGGGCAACTTTTAAAATCGTGTCATTTCTCAGCCAATTGAGCTTTTTTCAAGCGGTTTTTTGCTCAGATGAAAACTGCGATGGCTCCTAAGTCCATCCATACCAATTAGACTAGAATCGGACAAGTTTAAATTTTTTGAAAATTTTCCTATGGTCCCCCCTTAGAAAAAAGTCAAAAAATAGCCATTTTGGCGACTTTTCAAAATCGTGCTATTTCTCAGCTATTTGAAATTTTTTCAAGCGGTTTTTTGCACAGATCAAATCTAGGATAGTTGCCGAGTCCATCGATACCAATTAGGCTAAAATCGAACGAGTAGTTTCAATTTTACAGCCTTGCAAAGTCGAGCTAAAAGATCGGCCGTTTTTGAAAAATTTCCTATGGTCCCCCCTATGAAATTGGCCATTTTGGGCAACTTTTAAAATCGTGTCATTTCTCAGCCAATTGAGCTTTTTTCAAGCGGTTTTTTGCTCAGATGAAAACTGCGATGGCTCCTAAGTCCATCCATACCAATTAGACTAGAATCGGACAAGTTTAAATTTTTTGAAAATTTTCCTATGGTCCCCCCTTAGAAAAAAGTCAAAAAATAGCCATTTTGGCGACTTTTCAAAATCGTGCTATTTCTCAGCTATTTGAAATTTTTTCAAGCGGTTTTTTGCACAGATCAAATCTAGGATAGTTGCCGAGTCCATCGATACCAATTAGGCTAAAATCGAACGAGTAGTTTCAATTTTACAGCCTTGCAAAGTCGAGCTAAAAGATCGGCCGTTTTTGAAAAATTTCCTATGGTCCCCCCTATGAAATTGGCCATTTTGGGCAACTTTTAAAATCGTGTCATTTCTCAGCCAATTGAGCTTTTTTCAAGCAGTTTTTTGCTCAGATGAAAACTGCGATGGCTCCTAAGTCCATCCATACCAATTAGACTAGAATCGGACAAGTTTAAATTTTTTGAAAATTTTCCTATGGTCCCCCCTTAGAAAAAAGTCAAAAAATAGCCATTTTGGCGACTTTTCAAAATCGTGCTATTTCTCAGCTATTTGAAATTTTTTCAAGCGGTTTTTTGCACAGATCAAATCTAGGATAGTTGCCGAGTCCATCGATACCAATTAGGCTAAAATCGAACGAGTAGTTTCAATTTTACAGCCTTGCAAAGTCGAGCTAAAAGATCGGCCGTTTTTGAAAAATTTCCTATGGTCCCCCCTATGAAATTGGCCATTTTGGGCAACTTTTAAAATCTTGTCATTTCTCAGCCAATTGAGCTTTTTTCAAGCGGTTTTTTGCTCAGATGAAAACTGCGATGGCTCCTAAGTCCATCCATACCAATTAGACTAGAATCGGACAAGTTTAAATTTTTTGAAAATTTTCCTATGGTCCCCCCTTAGAAAAAAGTCAAAAAATAGCCATTTTGGCGACTTTTCAAAATCGTGCTATTTCTCAGCTATTTGAAATTTTTTCAAGCGGTTTTTTGCACAGATCAAATCTAGGATAGTTGCCGAGTCCATCGATACCAATTAGGCTAAAATCGAACGAGTAGTTTCAATTTTACAGCCTTGCAAAGTCGAGCTAAAAGATCGGCCGTTTTTGAAAAATTTCCTATGGTCCCCCCTATGAAATTGGCCATTTTGGGCAACTTTTAAAATCGTGTCATTTCTCAGCCAATTGAGCTTTTTTCAAGCGGTTTTTTGCTCAGATGAAAACTGCGATGGCTCCTAAGTCCATCCATACCAATTAGACTAGAATCGGACAAGTTTAAATTTTTTGAAAATTTTCCTATGGTCCCCCCTTAGAAAAAAGTCAAAAAATAGCCATTTTGGCGACTTTTCAAAATCGTGCTATTTCTCAGCTATTTGTAATTTTTTCAAGCGGTTTTTTGCACAGATCAAATCTAGGATAGTTGCCGAGTCCATCGATACCAATTAGGCTAAAATCGAACGAGTAGTTTCAATTTTACAGCCTTGCAAAGTCGAGCTAAAAGATCGGCCGTTTTTGAAAAATTTCCTATGGTCCCCCCTATGAAATTGGCCATTTTGGGCAACTTTTAAAATCGTGTCATTTCTCAGCCAATTGAGCTTTTTTCAAGCGGTTTTTTGCTCAGATGAAAACTGCGATGGCTCCTAAGTCCATCCATACCAATTAGACTAGAATCGGACGAGTTTAAATTTTTTGAAAATTTTCCTATGGTCCCCCCTTAGAAAAAAGTCAAAAAATAGCCATTTTGGCGACTTTTCAAAATCGTGCTATTTCTCAGCTATTTGAAATTTTTTCAAGCGGTTTTTTGCACAGATCAAATCTAGGATAGTTGCCGAGTCCATCGATACCAATTAGGCTAAAATCGAACGAGTAGTTTCAATTTTACAGCCTTGCAAAGTCGAGCTAAAAGATCGGCCGTTTTTGAAAAATTTCCTATGGTCCCCCCTATGAAATTGGCCATTTTGGGCAACTTTTAAAATCGTGTCATTTCTCAGCCAATTGAGCTTTTTTCAAGCGGTTTTTTGCTCAGATGAAAACTGCGATGGCTCCTAAGTCCATCCATACCAATTAGACTAGAATCGGACAAGTTTAAATTTTTTGAAAATTTTCCTATGGTCCCCCCTTAGAAAAAAGTCAAAAAATAGCCATTTTGGCGACTTTTCAAAATCGTGCTATTTCTCAGCTATTTGAAATTTTTTCAAGCGATTTTTTGCACAGATCAAATCTAGGATAGTTGCCGAGTCCATCGATACCAATTAGGCTAAAATCGAACGAGTAGTTTCAATTTTACAGCCTTGCAAAGTCGAGCTAAAAGATCGGCCGTTTTTGAAAAATTTCCTATGGTCCCCCCTATGAAATTGGCCATTTTGGGCAACTTTTAAAATCGTGTCATTTCTCAGCCAATTGAGCTTTTTTCAAGCGGTTTTTTGCTCAGATGAAAACTGCGATGGCTCCTAAGTCCATCCATACCAATTAGACTAGAATCGGACAAGTTTAAATTTTTTGAAAATTTTCCTATGGTCCCCCCTTAGAAAAAAGTCAAAAAATAGCCATTTTGGCGACTTTTCAAAATCGTGCTATTTCTCAGCTATTTTAAATTTTTTCAAGCGGTTTTTTGCTCAGATCAAATCTAGGATAGTTGCCGAGTCCATCGATACTAATTAGGCTAAAATCGAACGAGTAGTTTCAATTTTACAGCCTTGCAAAGTCGAGCTAAAAGATCGGCCGTTTTTGAAAAATTTCCTATGGTCCCCCCTATGAAATTGGCCATTTTGGGCAACTTTTAAAATCGTGTCATTTCTCAGCCAATTGAGCTTTTTTCAAGCGGTTTTTTGCTCAGATGAAAACTGCGATGGCTTCTAAGTCCATCCATACCAATTAGACTAGAATCGGACAAGTTTAAATTTTTTGAAAATTTTCCTATGGTCCCCCCTTAGAAAAAAGTCAAAAAATAGCCATTTTGGCGACTTTTCAAAATCGTGCTATTTCTCAGCTATTTGAAATTTGTTCAAGCGGTTTTTTGCACAGATCAACTCTAGGGTAGCTGCCGAGTCCATCGATACCAATTAGGCTAAAATCGAACGAGTAGTTTCAATTTTACAGCCTTGCAAAGTCGAGCTAAAAGATCGGCCGTTTTTGAAAAATTTCCTATGGTCCCCCCTATGAAATTGGCCATTTTGGGCAACTTTTAAAATCGTGTCATTTCTCAGCCAATTGAGCTTTTTTCAAGCGGTTTTTTGCTCAGATGAAAACTGCGATGGCTCCTAAGTCCATCCATACCAATTAGACTAGAATCGGACAAGTTTAAATTTTTTGAAAATTTTCCTATGGTCCCCCCTTAGAAAAAAGTCAAAAAATAGCCATTTTGGCGACTTTTCAAAATCGTGCTATTTCTCAGCTATTTGAAATTTTTTCAAGCGGTTTTTTGCACAGATCAAATCTAGGATAGTTGCCGAGTCCATCGATACCAATTAGGCTAAAATTGAACGAGTAGTTTCAATTTTACAGCCTTGCAAAGTCGAGCTAAAAGATCGGCCGTTTTTGAAAAATTTCCTATGGTCCCCCCTATGAAATTGGCCATTTTGGGCAACTTTTAAAATCGTGTCATTTCTCAGCCAATTGAGCTTTTTTCAAGCGGTTTTTTGCTCAGATGAAAACTGCGATGGCTCCTAAGTCCATCCATACCAATTAGACTAGAATCGGAGAAGTTTAAATTTTTTGAAAATTTTCCTATGGTCCCCCCTTAGAAAAAAGTCAAAAAATAGCCATTTTGGCGACTTTTCAAAATCGTGCTATTTCTCAGCTATTTGAAATTTTTTCAAGCGGTTTTTTGCACAGATCAAATCTAGGATAGTTGCCGAGTCCATCGATACTAATTAGGCTAAAATCGAACGAGTAGTTTCAATTTTACAGCCTTGCAAAGTCGAGCTAAAAGATCGGCCGTTTTTGAAAAATTTCCTATGGTCCCCCCTATGAAATTGGCCATTTTGGGCAACTTTTAAAATCGTGTCATTTCTCAGCCAATTGAGCTTTTTTCAAGCGGTTTTTTGCTCAGATGAAAACTGCGATGGCTCCTAAGTCCATCCATACCAATTAGACTAGAATCGGACAAGTTTAAATTTTTTGAAAATTTTCCTATGGTCCCCCCTTAGAAAAAAGTCAAAAAATAGCCATTTTGGCGACTTTTCAAAATCGTGCTATTTCTCAGCTATTTGAAATTTTTTCAAGCGGTTTTTTGCACAGATCAAATCTAGGATAGTTGCCGAGTCCATCGATACCAATTAGGCTAAAATCGAACGAGTAGTTTCAATTTTACAGCCTTGCAAAGTCGAGCTAAAAGATCGGCCGTTTTTGAAAAATTTCCTATGGTCCCCCCTATGAAATTGGCCATTTTGGGCAACTTTTAAAATCGTGTCATTTCTCAGCCAATTGAGCTTTTTTCAAGCGGTTTTTTGCTCAGATGAAAACTGCGATGGCTCCTAAGTCCATCCATACCAATTAGACTAGAATCGGACAAGTTTAAATTTTTTGAAAATTTTCCTATGGTCCCCCCTTAGAAAAAAGTCAAAAAATAGCCATTTTGGCGACTTTTCAAAATCGTGCTATTTCTCAGCTATTTGAAATTTTTTCAAGCGGTTGTTTGCACAGATCAAATCTAGGATAGTTGCCGAGTCCATCGATACCAATTAGGCTAAAATCGAACGAGTAGTTTCAATTTTACAGCCTTGCAAAGTCGAGCTAAAAGATCGGCCGTTTTTGAAAAATTTCCTATGGTCCCCCCTATGAAATTGGCCATTTTGGGCAACTTTTAAAATCGTGTCATTTCTCAGCCAATTGAGCTTTTTTCAAGCGGTTTTTTGCTCAGATGAAAACTGCGATGGCTCCTAAGTCCATCCATACCAATTAGACTAGAATCGGACAAGTTTAAATTTTTTGAAAATTTTCCTATGGTCCCCCCTTAGAAAAAAGTCAAAAAATAGCCATTTTGGCGACTTTTCAAAATCGTGCTATTTCTCAGCTATTTGAAATTTTTTCAAGCGGTTTTTTGCACAGATCAAATCTAGGATAGCTGCCGAGTCCATCGATACCAATTAGGCTAAAATCGAACGAGTAGTTTCAATTTTACAGCCTTGCAAAGTCGAGCTAAAAGATCGGCCGTTTTTGAAAAATTTCCTATGGTCCCCCCTATGAAATTGGCCATTTTGGGCAACTTTTAAAATCTTGTCATTTCTCAGCCAATTGAGCTTTTTTCAAGCGGTTTTTTGCTCAGATGAAAACTGCGATGGCTCCTAAGTCCATCCATACCAATTAGACTAGAATCGGACAAGTTTAAATTTTTTGAAAATTTTCCTATGGTCCCCCCTTAGAAAAAAGTCAAAAAATAGCCATTTTGGCGACTTTTCAAAATCGTGCTATTTCTCAGCTATTTGAAATTTTTTCAAGCTATTTTTTGCACAGATCAAATCTAGGATAGTTGCCGAGTCCATCGATACCAATTAGGCTAAAATCGAACGAGTAGTTTCAATTTTACAGCCTTGCAAAGTCGAGCTAAAAGATCGGCCGTTTTTGAAAAATTTCCTATGGTCCCCCCTATGAAATTGGCCATTTTGGGCAACTTTTAAAATCTTGTCATTTCTCAGCCAATTGAGCTTTTTTCAAGCGGTTTTTTGCTCAGATGAAAACTGCGATGGCTCCTAAGTCCATCCATACCAATTAGACTAGAATCGGACAAGTTTAAATTTTTTGAAAATTTTCCTATGGTCCCCCCTTAGAAAAAAGTCAAAAAATAGCCATTTTGGCGACTTTTCAAAATCGTGCTATTTCTCAGCTATTTGAAATTTTTTCAAGCGGTTTTTTGCACAGATCAAATCTAGGATAGTTGCCGAGTCCATCGATACCAATTAGGCTAAAATCGAACGAGTAGTTTCAATTTTACAGCCTTGCAAAGTCGAGCTAAAAGATCGGCCGTTTTTGAAAAATTTCCTATGGTCCCCCCTATGAAATTGGCCATTTTGGGCAACTTTTAAAATCGTGTCATTTCTCAGCCAATTGAGCTTTTTTCAAGCGGTTTTTTGCTCAGATGAAAACTGCGATGGCTCCTAAGTCCATCCATACCAATTAGACTAGAATCGGACAAGTTTAAATTTTTTGAAAATTTTCCTATGGTCCCCCCTTAGAAAAAAGTCAAAAAATAGCCATTTTGGCGACTTTTCAAAATCGTGCTATTTCTCAGCTATTTGAAATTTTTTCAAGCGGTTGTTTGCACAGATCAAATCTAGGATAGTTGCCGAGTCCATCGATACCAATTAGGCTAACATCGAACAAGTAGTTTCAATTTTACAGCCTTGCAAAGTCGAGCTAAAAGATCGGCCGTTTTTGAAAAATTTCCTATGGTCCCCCCTATGAAATTGGCCATTTTGGGCAACTTTTAAAATCGTGTCATTTCTCAGCTACTTGAGCTTTTTTCAAGCGGTTTTTTGCTCAGATGAAAAATGCGATGGCTCCTAAGTCCATCCATACCAATTAGACTAGAATCGGACAAGTTTAAATTTTTTGAAAATTTTCCTATGGTCCCCCCTTAGAAAAAAGTCAAAAAATAGCCATTTTGGCGACTTTTCAAAATCGTGCTATTTCTCAGCTATTTGAAATTTTTTCAAGCGGTGTTTTGCACAGATCAAATCTAGGATAGTTGCCGAGTCCATCGATACCAATTAGGCTAAAATCGAACAAGTAGTTTCAATTTTACAGCCTTGCAAAGTCGAGCTAAAAGATCGGCCGTTTTTGAAAAATTTCCTATGGTCCCCCCTATGAAATTGGCCATTTTGGGCAACTTTTAAAATCTTGTCATTTCTCAGCCAATTGAGCTTTTTTCAAGCGGTTTTTTGCTCAGATGAAAACTGCGATGGCTCCTAAGTCCATCCATACCAATTAGACTAGAATCGGACAAGTTTAAATTTTTTGAAAATTTTCCTATGGTCCCCCCTTAGAAAAAAGTCAAAAAATAGCCATTTTGGCGACTTTTCAAAATCGTGCTATTTCTCAGCTATTTGAAATTTTTTCAAGCGGTTTTTTGCACAGATCAAATCTAGGATAGTTGCCGAGTCCATCGATACTAATTAGGCTAAAATCGAACGAGTAGTTTCAATTTTACAGCCTTGCAAAGTCGAGCTAAAAGATCGGCCGTTTTTGAAAAATTTCCTATGGTCCCCCCTATGAAATTGGCCATTTTGGGCAACTTTTAAAATCGTGTCATTTCTCAGCCAATTGAGCTTTTTTCAAGCGGTTTTTTGCTCAGATGAAAACTGCGATGGCTCCTAAGTCCATCCATACCAATTAGACTAGAATCGGACAAGTTTAAATTTTTTGAAAATTTTCCTATGGTCCCCCCTTAGAAAAAAGTCAAAAAATAGCCATTTTGGCGACTTTTCAAAATCGTGCTATTTCTCAGCTATTTGAAATTTTTTCAAGCGGTTTTTTGCACAGATCAAATCTAGGATAGTTGCCGAGTCCATCGATACCAATTAGGCTAAAATCGAACGAGTAGTTTCAATTTTACAGCCTTGCAAAGTCGAGCTAAAAGATCGGCCGTTTTTGAAAAATTTCCTATGGTCCCCCCTATGAAATTGGCCATTTTGGGCAACTTTTAAAATCGTGTCATTTCTCAGCCAATTGAGCTTTTTTCAAGCGGTTTTTTGCTCAGATGAAAACTGCGATGGCTCCTAAGTCCATCCATACCAATTAGACTAGAATCGGACAAGTTTAAATTTTTTGAAAATTTTCCTATGGTCCCCCCTTAGAAAAAAGTCAAAAAATAGCCATTTTGGCGACTTTTCAAAATCGTGCTATTTCTCAGCTATTTGAAATTTTTTCAAGCGGTTTTTTGCACAGATCAAATCTAGGATAGTTGCCGAGTCCATCGATACCAATTAGGCTAAAATCGAACAAGTAGTTTCAATTTTACAGCCTTGCAAAGTCGAGCTAAAAGATCGGCCGTTTTTGAAAAATTTCCTATGGTCCCCCCTATGAAATTGGCCATTTTGGGCAACTTTTAAAATCGTGTCATTTCTCAGCCAATTGAGCTTTTTTCAAGCGGTTTTTTGCTCAGATGAAAACTGCGATGGCTCCTAAGTCCATCCATACCAATTAGACTAGAATCGGACAAGTTTAAATTTTTTGAAAATTTTCCTATGGTCCCCCCTTAGAAAAAAGTCAAAAAATAGCCATTTTGGCGACTTTTCAAAATCGTGCTATTTCTCAGCTATTTGAAATTTTTTCAAGCGGTTTTTTGCACAGATCAAATCTAGGATAGCTGCCGAGTCCATCGATACCAATTAGGCTAAAATCGAACGAGTAGTTTCAATTTTACAGCCTTGCAAAGTCGAGCTAAAAGATCGGCCGTTTTTGAAAAATTTCCTATGGTCCCCCCTATGAAATTGGCCATTTTGGGCAACTTTTAAAATCGTGTCATTTCTCAGCCAATTGAGCTTTTTTCAAGCGGTTTTTTGCTCAGATGAAAACTGCGATGGCTGCTAAGTCCATCCATACCAATTAGACTAGAATCGGACAAGTTTAAATTTTTTGAAAATTTTCCTATGTCCCCCCTTAGAAAAAAGTCAAAAAATAGCCATTTTGGCGACTTTTCAAAATCGTGCTATTTCTCAGCTATTTGAAATTTTTTCAAGCAGTTTTTGCACAGATCAAATCTAGGATAGTTGCCGAGTCCATCGATACCAATTAGGCTAAAATCGAACGAGTAGTTTCAATTTTACAGCCTTGCAAAGTCGAGCTAAAAGATCGGCCGTTTTTGAAAAATTTCCTATGGTCCCCCCTATGAAATTGGCCATTTTGGGCAACTTTTAAAATCGTGTCATTTCTCAGCCAATTGAGCTTTTTTCAAGCGGTTTTTTGCTCAGATGAAAACTGCGATGGCTCCTAAGTCCATCCATACCAATTAGACTAGAATCGGACAAGTTTAAATTTTTTGAAAATTTTCCTATGGTCCCCCCTTAGAAAAAAGTCAAAAAATAGCCATTTTGGCGACTTTTCAAAATCGTGCTATTTCTCAGCTATTTTAAATTTTTTCAAGCGGTCTTTTGCACAGATCAAATCTAGGATAGTTGCCGAGTCCATCGATACCAATTAGGCTAAAATCGAACGAGTAGTTTCAATTTTACAGCCTTGCAAAGTCGAGCTAAAAGATCGGCCGTTTTTGAAAAATTTCCTATGGTCCCCCCTATGAAATTGGCCATTTTGGGCAACTTTTAAAATCGTGTCATTTCTCAGCCAATTGAGCTTTTTTCAAGCGGTTTTTTGCTCAGATGAAAACTGCGATGGCTCCTAAGTCCATCCATACCAATTAGACTAGAATCGGACAAGTTTAAATTTTTTGAAAATTTTCCTATGGTCCCCCCTTAGAAAAAAGTCAAAAAATAGCCATTTTGGCGACTTTTCAAAATCGTGCTATTTCTCAGCTATTTGAAATTTTTTCAAGCGGTTTTTTGCACAGATCAAATCTAGGATAGTTGCCGAGTCCATCGATACCAATTAGGCTAAAATCGAACAAGTAGTTTCAATTTTACAGCCTTGCAAAGTCGAGCTAAAAGATCGGCCGTTTTTGAAAAATTTCCTATGGTCCCCCCTATGAAATTGGCCATTTTGGGCAACTTTTAAAATCGTGTCATTTCTCAGCCAATTGAGCTTTTTTCAAGCGGTTTTTTGCTCAGATGAAAACTGCGATGGCTCCTAAGTCCATCCATACCAATTAGACTAGAATCGGACAAGTTTAAATTTTTTGAAAATTTTCCTATGGTCCCCCCTTAGAAAAAAGTCAAAAAATAGCCATTTTGGCGACTTTTCAAAATCGTGCTATTTCTCAGCTATTTGAAATTTTTTCAAGCGGTTTTTTGCACAGATCAAATCTAGGATAGTTGCCGAGTCCATCGATACCAATTAGGCTAAAATCGAACAAGTAGTTTCAATTTTACAGCCTTGCAAAGTCGAGCTAAAAGATCGGCCGTTTTTGAAAAATTTCCTATGGTCCCCCCTATGAAATTGGCCATTTTGGGCAACTTTTAAAATCGTGTCATTTCTCAGCCAATTGAGCTTTTTTCAAGCGGTTTTTTGCTCAGATGAAAACTGCGATGGCTCCTAAGTCCATCCATACCAATTAGACTAGAATCGGACAAGTTTAAATTTTTTGAAAATTTTCCTATGGTCCCCCCTTAGAAAAAAGTCAAAAAATAGCCATTTTGGCGACTTTTCAAAATCGTGCTATTTCTCAGCTATTTGAAATTTTTTCAAGCGGTTTTTTGCACAGATCAAATCTAGGATAGTTGCCGAGTCCATCGATACAAATTAGGCTAAAATCGAACGAGTAGTTTCAATTTTACAGCCTTGCAAAGTCGAGCTAAAAGATCGGCCGTTTTTGAAAAATTTCCTATGGTCCCCCCTATGAAATTGGCCATTTTGGGCAACTTTTAAAATCGTGTCATTTCTCAGCCAATTGACCTTTTTTCAAGCGGTTTTTTGCTCAGATGAAAACTGCGATGGCTCCTAAGTCCATCCATACCAATTAGACTAGAATCGGACAAGTTTAAATTTTTTGAAAATTTTCCTATGGTCCCCCGTTAGAAAAAAGTCAAAAAATACCCATTTTGGCGACTTTTCAAAATCGTGCTATTTCTCAGCTATTTGAAATTTTTTCAAGCGGTTTTTTGCACAGATCAAATTTAGGATAGTTGCCGAGTCCATCGATATCAATTAGGCTGAAATCGAACAAGTAGTTTCAATTTTACAGCCTTGCAAAGTCGAGCTAAAAGATCGGCCGTTTTTGAAAAATTTCCTATGGTCCCCCCTATGAAATTGGCCATTTTGGGCAACTTTTAAAATCGTGTCATTTCTCAGCTACTTGAGCTTTTTTCAAGCGGTTTTTTGCTCAGATGAAAACTGCGATGGCTCCTAAGTCCATCCATACCAATTAGACTAGAATCGGACAAGTTTAAATTTTTTGAAAATTTTCCTATGGTCCCCCCTTAGAAAAAAGTCAAAAAATAGCCATTTTGGCGACTTTTCAAAATCGTGCTATTTCTCAGCTATTTTTGAAATTTTTTCAAGCGATTTTTTGCAAAGATCAAATCTAGGATAGTTGCCGAGTCCATCGATACCAATTAGGCTAAAATCGAACAAGTAGTTTCAATTTTACAGCCTTGCAAAGTCGAGCTAAAAGATCGGCCGTTTTTGAAAAATTTCCTATGGTCCCCCCTATGAAATTGGCCATTTTGGGCAACTTTTAAAATCGTGTCATTTCTCAGCCAATTGAGCTTTTTTCAAGCGGTTTTTTGCTCAGATGAAAACTGCGATGGCTCCTAAGTCCATCCATACCAATTAGACTAGAATCGGACAAGTTTAAATTTTTTGAAAATTTTCCTATGGTCCCCCCTTAGAAAAAAGTCAAAAAATAGCCATTTTGGCGACTTTTCAAAATCGTGCTATTTCTCAACTATTTTTGAAATTTTTTCAAGCGATTTTTTGCAAAGATCAAATCTAGGATAGTTGCCGAGTCCATCGATACCAATTAGGCTAAAATCGAACAAGTAGTTTCAATTTTACAGCCTTGCAAAGTCGAGCTAAAAGATCGGCCGTTTTTGAAAAATTTCCTATGGTCCCCCCTATGAAATTGGCCATTTTGGGCAACTTTTAAAATCGTGTCATTTCTCAGCCAATTGACCTTTTTTCAAGCGGTTTTTTGCTCAGATGAAAACTGCGATGGCTCCTAAGTCCATCCATACCAATTAGACTAGAATCGGACAAGTTTAAATTTTTTGAAAATTTTCCTATGGTCCCCCCTTAGAAAAAAGTCAAAAAATAGCCATTTTGGCGACTTTTCAAAATCGTGCTATTTCTCAGCTATTTGAAATTTTTTCAAGCGGTTTTTTGCACAGATCAAATCTAGGATAGTTGCCGAGTCCATCGATACCAATTAGGCTGAAATCGAACAAGTAGTTTCAATTCTACAGCCTTACAAAGTCGAGCTAAAAGATCGGCCGTTTTTGAAAAATTTCCTATGGTCCCCCCTATGAAATAGGCCATTTTGGGCAACTTTTAAAATCGTGTCATTTCTCAGCCAATTGAGCTTTTTTCAAGCGGTTTTTTGCTCAGATGAAAACTGCGATGGCTCCTAAGTCCATCCATACCAATTAGACTAGAATCGGACAAGTTTAAATTTTTTGAAAATTTTCCTATGGTCCCCCCTTAGAAAAAAGTCAAAAAATAGCCATTTTGGCGACTTTTCAAAATCGTGCTATTTCTCAGCTATTTGAAATTTTTTCAAGCGATTTTTTGCAAAGATCAAATCTAGGATAGTTGCCGAGTCCATCGATACCAATTAGGCTGAAATCGAACAAGTAGTTTCAATTTTACAGCCTTGCAAAGTCGAGCTAAAAGATCGGCCGTTTTTGAAAAATTTCCTATGGTCCCCCCTATGAAATTGGCCATTTTGGGCAACTTTTAAAATCGTGTCATTTCTCAGCCAATTGAGCTTTTTTCAAGCGGTTTTTTGCTCAGATGAAAACTGCGATGGCTCCTAAGTCCATCCATACCAATTAGACTAGAATCGGATAAGTTTAAATTTTTTGAAAATTTTCCTATGGTCCCCCCTTAGAAAAAAGTCAAAAAATAGCCATTTTGGCGACTTTTCAAAATCGTGCTATTTCTCAGCTATTTGAAATTTTTTCAAGCGGTCTTTTGCACAGATCAAATCTAGGATAGTTGCCGAGTCCATCGATACCAATTAGGCTAAAATCGAACAAGTAGTTTCAATTTTACTGCCTTGCAAAGTCGAGCTAAAAGATCGGCCGTTTTTGAAAAATTTCCTATGGTCCCCCCTATGAAATTGGCCATTTTGGGCAACTTTTAAAATCGTGTCATTTCTCAGCTACTTGAGCTTTTTTCAAGCGGTTTTTTGCTCAGATGAAAACTGCGATGGCTCCTAAGTCCATCCATACCAATTAGACTAGAATCGGACAAGTTTAAATTTTTTGAAAATTTTCCTATGGTCCCCCCTTAGAAAAAAGTCAAAAAATAGCCATTTTGGCGACTTTTCAAAATCGTGCTATTTCTCAGCTATTTGAAATTTTTTCAAGCAGTATTTTGCACAGATCAAATCTAGGATAGTTGCCGAGTCCATCGATACCAATTAGGCTAAAATCGAACAAGTAGTTTCAATTTTACAGCCTTGCAAAGTCGAGCTAAAAGATCGGCCGTTTTTGAAAAATTTCCTATGGTCCCCCCTATGAAATTGGCCATTTTGGGCAACTTTTAAAATCGTGTCATTTCTCAGCCAATTGAGCTTTTTTCAAGCGGTTTTTTGCTCAGATGAAAACTGCGATGGCTCCTAAGTCCATCCATACCAATTAGACTAGAATCGGACAAGTTTAAATTTTTTGAAAATTTTCCTATGGTCCCCCCTTAGAAAAAAGTCAAAAAATAGCCATTTTGGCGACTTTTCAAAATCGTGCTATTTCTCAGCTATTTGAAATTTTTTCAAGCTATTTTTTGCACAGATCAAATCTAGGATAGTTGCCGAGTCCATCGATACCAATTAGGCTAAAATCGAACAAGTAGTTTCAATTTTACAGCCTTGCAAAGTCGAGCTAAAAGATCGGCCGTTTTTGAAAAATTTCCTATGGTCCCCCCTATGAAATTGGCCATTTTGGGCAACTTTTAAAATCGTGTCATTTCTCAGCTACTTGAGCTTTTTTCAAGCGGTTTTTTGCTCAGATGAAAACTGCGATGGCTCCTAAGTTCATCCATACCAATTAGACTAGAATCGGACAAGTTTAAATTTTTTGAAAATTTTCCTATGGTCCCCCCTTAGAAAAAAGTCAAAAAATAGCCATTTTGGCGACTTTTCAAAATCGTGCAATTTCTCAGCTATTTGAAATTTTTTCAAGCGGTTTTTTGCACAGATCAAATCTAGGATAGTTGCCGAGTCCATCGATACCAATTAGGCTGAAATCGAACAAGTAGTTTCAATTTTACAGCCTTGCAAAGTCGAGCTAAAAGATCGGCCGTTTTTGAAAAATTTCCTATGGTCCCCCCTATGAAATTGGCCATTTTGGGCAACTTTTAAAATCGTGTCATTTCTCAGCTACTTGAGCTTTTTTCAAGCGGTTTTTTGCTCAGATGAAAACTGCGATGGCTCCTAAGTCCATCCATACCAATTAGACTAGAATCGGACAAGTTTAAATTTTTTGAAAATTTTCCTATGGTCCCCCCTTAGAAAAAAGTCAAAAAATAGCCATTTTGGCGACTTTTCAAAATCGTGCTATTTCTCAGCTATTTGAAATTTTTTCAAGCGGTTTTTTGCAAAGATCAAATCTAGGATAGTTGCCGAGTCCATCGATACGAATTAGGCTGAAATCGAACAAGTAGTTTCAATTTTACAGCCTTGCAAAGTCGAGCTAAAAGATCGGCCGTTTTTGAAAAATTTCCTATGGTCCCCCCTATGAAATTGGCCATTTTGGGCAACTTTTAAAATCGTGTCATTTCTCAGCTACTTGAGCTTTTTTCAAGCGGTTTTTTGCTCAGATGAAAACTGCGATGGCTCCTAAGTCCATCCATACCAATTAGACTAGAATCGGACAAGTTTAAATTTTTTGAAAATTTTCCTATGGTCCCCCCTTAGAAAAAAGTCAAAAAATAGCCATTTTGGCGACTTTTCAAAATCGTGCTATTTCTCAGCTATTTAAAATTTTTTCAAGCGATTTTTTACACAGATCAAATCTAGGATAGTTGCCGAGTCCATCGATACCAATTAGGCTAAAATCGAACAAGTAGTTTCAATTTTACAGCCTTGCAAAGTCGAGCTAAAAGATCGGCCGTTTTTGAAAAATTTCCTATGGTCCCCCCTATGAAATTGGCCATTTTGGGCAACTTTTAAAATCGTGTCATTTCTCAGCCAATTGACCTTTTTTCAAGCGGTTTTTTGCTCAGATGAAAACTGCGATGGCTCCTAAGTCCATCCATACCAATTAGACTAGAATCGGACAAGTTTAAATTTTTTGAAAATTTTCCTATGGTCCCCCCTTAGAAAAAAGTCAAAAAATAGCCATTTTGGCGACTTTTAAAAATCGTGCTATTTCTCAGCTATTTGAAATTTTTTCAAGCGGTCTTTTGCACAGATCAAATCTAAGATAGTTGCCGAGTCCATCGATACCAATTAGGCTAAAATCGAACAAGTAGTTTCAATTTTACAGCCTTGCAAAGTCGAGCTAAAAGATCGGCCGTTTTTGAAAAATTTCCTATGGTCCCCCCTATGAAATTGGCCATTTTGGGCAACTTTTAAAATCGTGTCATTTCTCAGCTACTTGAGCTTTTTTCAAGCGGTTTTTTGCTCAGATGAAAAATGCGATGGCTCCTAAGTCCATCCATACCAATTAGACTAGAATCGGACAAGTTTAAATTTTTTGAAAATTTTCCTATGGTCCCCCCTTAGAAAAAAGTCAAAAAATAGCCATTTTGGCGACTTTTCAAAATCGTGCAATTTCTCAGCTATTTGAAATTTTTTCAAGCGGTTTTTTGCACAGATCAAATCTAGGATAGTTGCCGAGTCCATCGATACCAATTAGGCTAAAATCGAACAAGTAGTTTCAATTTTACAGCCTTGCAAAGTCGAGCTAAAAGATCGGCCGTTTTTGAAAAATTTCCTATGGTCCCCCCTATGAAATTGGCCATTTTGGGCAACTTTTAAAATCGTGTCATTTCTCAGCCAATTGAGCTTTTTTCAAGCGGTTTTTTGCTCAGATGAAAACTGCGATGGCTCCTAAGTCCATCCATACCAATTAGACTAGAATCGGACAAGTTTAAATTTTTTGAAAATTTTCCTATGGTTCCCCCTTAGAAAAAAGTCAAAAAATAGCCGTTTTGGCGACTTTTCAAAATCGTGCTATTTCTCAGCTATTTGAAATTTTTTCAAGCTATTTTTTGCACAGATCAAATCTAGGATAGTTGGCGAGTCCATCGATACCAATTAGGCTAAAATCGAACAAGTAGTTTCAATTTTACAGCCTTGCAAAGTTGAGCTAAAAGATCGGCCGTTTTTGAAAAATTTCCTATGGTCCCCCCTATGAAATTGGCCATTTTGGGCAACTTTTAAAATCGTGTCATTTCTCAGCCAATTGAGCTTTTTTCAAGCGGTTTTTTGCTCAGATGAAAACTGCGATGGCTCCTAAGTCCATCCATACCAATTAGACTAGAATCGGACAAGTTTAAATTTTTTGAAAATTTTCCTATGGTCCCCCCTTAGAAAAAAGTCAAAAAATAGCCATTTTGGCGACTTTTCAAAATCGTGCTATTTCTCAGCTATTTGAAATTTTTTCAAGCGGTTTTTTGCAAAGATCAAATCTAGGATAGTTGCCGAGTCCATCGATACGAATTAGGCTGAAATCGAACAAGTAGTTTCAATTTTACAGCCTTGCAAAGTCGAGCTAAAAGATCGGCCGTTTTTGAAAAATTTCCTATGGTCCCCCCTATGAAATTGGCCATTTTGGGCAACTTTTAAAATCGTGTCATTTCTCAGCTACTTGAGCTTTTTTCAAGCGGTTTTTTGCTCAGATGAAAACTGCGATGGCTCCTAAGTCCATCCATACCAATTAGACTAGAATCGGACAAGTTTAAATTTTTTGAAAATTTTCCTATGGTCCCCCCTTAGAAAAAAGTCAAAAAATAGCCATTTTGGCGACTTTTCAAAATCGTGCTATTTCTCAGCTATTTGAAATTTTTTCAAGCGATTTTTTACACAGATCAAATCTAGGATAGTTGCCGAGTCCATCGATACCAATTAGGCTAAAATCGAACAAGTAGTTTCAATTTTACAGCCTTGCAAAGTCGAGCTAAAAGATCGGCCGTTTTTGAAAAATTTCCTATGGTCCCCCCTATGAAATTGGCCATTTTGGGCAACTTTTAAAATCGTGTCATTTCTCAGCCAATTGACCTTTTTTCAAGCGGTTTTTTGCTCAGATGAAAACTGCGATGGCTCCTAAGTCCATCCATACCAATTAGACTAGAATCGGACAAGTTTAAATTTTTTGAAAATTTTCCTATGGTCCCCCCTTAGAAAAAAGTCAAAAAATAGCCATTTTGGCGACTTTTAAAAATCGTGCTATTTCTCAGCTATTTGAAATTTTTTCAAGCGGTCTTTTGCACAGATCAAATCTAAGATAGTTGCCGAGTCCATCGATACCAATTAGGCTAAAATCGAACAAGTAGTTTCAATTTTACAGCCTTGCAAAGTCGAGCTAAAAGATCGGCCGTTTTTGAAAAATTTCCTATGGTCCCCCCTATGAAATTGGCCATTTTGGGCAACTTTTAAAATCGTGTCATTTCTCAGCTACTTGAGCTTTTTTCAAGCGGTTTTTTGCTCAGATGAAAAATGCGATGGCTCCTAAGTCCATCCATACCAATTAGACTAGAATCGGACAAGTTTAAATTTTTTGAAAATTTTCCTATGGTCCCCCCTTAGAAAAAAGTCAAAAAATAGCCATTTTGGCGACTTTTCAAAATCGTGCAATTTCTCAGCTATTTGAAATTTTTTCAAGCGGTTTTTTGCACAGATCAAATCTAGGATAGTTGCCGAGTCCATCGATACCAATTAGGCTAAAATCGAACAAGTAGTTTCAATTTTACAGCCTTGCAAAGTCGAGCTAAAAGATCGGCCGTTTTTGAAAAATTTCCTATGGTCCCCCCTATGAAATTGGCCATTTTGGGCAACTTTTAAAATCGTGTCATTTCTCAGCCAATTGAGCTTTTTTCAAGCGGTTTTTTGCTCAGATGAAAACTGCGATGGCTCCTAAGTCCATCCATACCAATTAGACTAGAATCGGACAAGTTTAAATTTTTTGAAAATTTTCCTATGGTTCCCCCTTAGAAAAAAGTCAAAAAATAGCCGTTTTGGCGACTTTTCAAAATCGTGCTATTTCTCAGCTATTTGAAATTTTTTCAAGCTATTTTTTGCACAGATCAAATCTAGGATAGTTGGCGAGTCCATCGATACCAATTAGGCTAAAATCGAACAAGTAGTTTCAATTTTACAGCCTTGCAAAGTTGAGCTAAAAGATCGGCCGTTTTTGAAAAATTTCCTATGGTCCCCCCTATGAAATTGGCCATTTTGGGCAACTTTTAAAATCGTGTCATTTCTCAGCTACTTGAGCTTTTTTCAAGCGGTTTTTTGCTCAGATGAAAACTGCGATGGCTCCTAAGTCCATCCATACCAATTAGACTAGAATCGGACAAGTTTAAATTTTTTGAAAATTTTCCTATGGTCCCCCCTTAGAAAAAAGTCAAAAAATAGCCATTTTGGCGACTTTTCAAAATCGTGCTATTTCTCAGCTATTTGAAATTTTTTCAAGCGGTTTTTTGCACAGATCAAATCTAGGATAGTTGCCGAGTCCATCGATACCAATTAGGCTGAAATCGAACAAGTAGTTTCAATTTTACAGCCTTGCAAAGTCGAGCTAAAAGATCGGCCGTTTTTGAAAAATTTCCTATGGTCCCCCCTATGAAATTGGCCATTTTGGGCAACTTTTAAAATCGTGTCATTTCTCAGCTACTTGAGCTTTTTTCAAGCGGTTTTTTGCTCAGATGAAAACTGCGATGGCTCCTAAGTCCATCCATACCAATTAGACTAGAATCGGACAAGTTTAAATTTTTTGAAAATTTTCCTATGGTCCCCCCTTAGAAAAAAGTCAAAAAATAGCCATTTTGGCGACTTTTCAAAATCGTGCTATTTCTCAGCTATTTGAAATTTTTTCAAGCGGTTTTTTGCACAGATCAAATCTAGGATAGTTGCCGAGTCCATCGATACCAATTAGGCTAAAATCGAACAAGTAGTTTCAATTTTACAGCCTTGCAAAGTCGAGCTAAAAGATCGGCCGTTTTTGAAAAATTTCCTATGGTCCCCCCTATGAAATTGGCCATTTTGGGCAACTTTTAAAATCGTGTCATTTCTCAGCTACTTGAGCTTTTTTCAAGCGGTTTTTTGCTCAGATGAAAACTGCGATGGCTCCTAAGTCCATCCATACCAATTAGACTAGAATCGGACAAGTTTAAATTTTTTGAAAATTTTCCTATGGTCCCCCCTTAGAAAAAAGTCAAAAAATAGCCATTTTGGCGACTTTTCAAAATCGTGCTATTTCTCAGCTATTTGAAATTTTTTCAAGCGGTCTTTTGCACAGATCAAATCTAAGATAGTTGCCGAGTCCATCGATACCAATTAGGCTAAAATCGAACAAGTAGTTTCAATTTTACAGCCTTGCAAAGTCGAGCTAAAAGATCGGCCGTTTTTGAAAAATTTCCTATGGTCCCCCCTATGAAATTGGCCATTTTGGGCAACTTTTAAAATCGTGTCATTTCTCAGCTACTTGAGCTTTTTTCAAGCGGTTTTTTGCTCAGATGAAAAATGCGATGGCTCCTAAGTCCATCCATACCAATTAGACTAGAATCGGACAAGTTTAAATTTTTTGAAAATTTTCCTATGGTCCCCCCTTAGAAAAAAGTCAAAAAATAGCCATTTTGGCGACTTTTCAAAATCGTGCTATTTCTCAGCTATTTGAAATTTTTTCAAGCGGTTTTTTGCACAGATCAAATCTAGGATAGTTGCCGAGTCCATCGATACCAATTAGGCTAAAATCGAACAAGTAGTTTCAATTTTACAGCCTTGCAAAGTCGAGCTAAAAGATCGGCCGTTTTTGAAAAATTTCCTATGGTCCCCCCTATGAAATTGGCCATTTTGGCAACTTTTAAAATCGTGTCATTTCTCAGCCAATTGACCTTTTTTCAAGCGGTTTTTTTGCTCAGATGAAAACTGCGATGGCTCCTAAGTCCATCCATACCAATTAGACTAGAATCGGACAAGTTTAAATTTTTTGAAAATTTTCCTATGGTCCCCCCTTAGAAAAAAGTCAAAAAATAGCCATTTTGGCGACTTTTCAAAATCGTGCTATTTCTCAGCTATTTGAGATGTTTTCAAGCGGTTTTTTGTAAAGATCAAATCTAGGATAGTTGCCGAGTCCATCGATACCAATTAGGCTAAAATCGAACAAGTAGTTTCAATTTTACAGCCTTGCAAAGTCGAGCTAAAAGATCGGCCGTTTTTGAAAAATTTCCTATGGTCCCCCCTATGAAATTGGCCATTTTGGGCAACTTTTAAAATCGTGTCATTTCTCAGCCAATTGAGCTTTTTTTAAGCGGTTTTTTGCTCAGATGAAAACTGCGATGGCTCCTAAGTCCATCCATACCAATTAGACTAGAATCGGACAAGTTTAAATTTTTTTAAAATTTTCCTATGGTCCCCCCTTAGAAAAAAGTCAAAAAATAGCCATTTTGGCGACTTTTCAAAATCGTGCTATTTCTCAGCTATTTGAGATGTTTTCAGGCGGTTTTTTGCACAGATCAAATCTAGGATAGTTGCCGAGTCCATCGATACCAATTAGGCTGAAATCGAACAAGTAGTTTCAATTTTACAGCCTTGCAAAGTCGAGCTAAAAGATCGGCCGTTTTTGAAAAATTTCCTATGGTCCCTCCTATGAAATTGGCCATTTTGGGCAACTTTTAAAATCGTGTCATTTCTCAGCTACTTGAGCTTTTTTCAAGCGGTTTTTTGCTCAGATGAAAACTGCGATGGCTCCTAAGTCCATCCATACCAATTAGACTAGAATCGGACAAGTTTAAATTTTTTGAAAATTTTCCTATGGTCCCCCCTTAGAAAAAAGTCAAAAAATAGCCATTTTGGCGACTTTTCAAAATCGTGCTATTTCTCAGCTATTTGAAATTTTTTCAAGCGGTTTTTTGCACAGATCAAATCTAGGATAGTTGCCGAGTCCATCGATACCAATTAGGCTAAAATCGAACAAGTAGTTTCAATTTTACAGCCTTGCAAAGTCGAGCTAAAAGATCGGCCGTTTTTGAAAAATTTCCTATGGTCCCCCCTATGAAATTGGCCATTTTGGGCAACTTTTAAAATCGTGTCATTTCTCAGCTACTTGAGCTTTTTTCAAGCGGTTTTTTGCTCAGATGAAAACTGCGATGGCTCCTAAGTCCATCCATACCAATTAGACTAGAATCGGACAAGTTTAAATTTTTTGAAAATTTTCCTATGGTCCCCCCTTAGAAAAAAGTCAAAAAATAGCCATTTTGGCGACTTTTCAAAATCGTGCTATTTCTCAGCTATTTGAAATTTTTTCAAGCGGTCTTTTGCACAGATCAAATCTAAGATAGTTGCCGAGTCCATCGATACCAATTAGGCTAAAATCGAACAAGTAGTTTCAATTTTACAGCCTTGCAAAGTCGAGCTAAAAGATCGGCCGTTTTTGAAAAATTTCCTATGGTCCCCCCTATGAAATTGGCCATTTTGGGCAACTTTTAAAATCGTGTCATTTCTCAGCTACTTGAGCTTTTTTCAAGCGGTTTTTTGCTCAGATGAAAAATGCGATGGCTCCTAAGTCCATCCATACCAATTAGACTAGAATCGGACAAGTTTAAATTTTTTGAAAATTTTCCTATGGTCCCCCCTTAGAAAAAAGTCAAAAAATAGCCATTTTGGCGACTTTTCAAAATCGTGCTATTTCTCAGCTATTTGAAATTTTTTCAAGCGGTTTTTTGCACAGATCAAATCTAGGATAGTTGCCGAGTCCATCGATACCAATTAGGCTAAAATCGAACAAGTAGTTTCAATTTTACAGCCTTGCAAAGTCGAGCTAAAAGATCGGCCGTTTTTGAAAAATTTCCTATGGTCCCCCCTATGAAATTGGCCATTTTGGGCAACTTTTAAAATCGTGTCATTTCTCAGCCAATTGAGCTTTTTTCAAGCGGTTTTTTGCTCAGATGAAAACTGCGATGGCTCCTAAGTCCATCCATACCAATTAGACTAGAATCGGACAAGTTTAAATTTTTTGAAAATTTTCCTATGGTCCCCCCTTAGAAAAAAGTCAAAAAATAGCCATTTTGGCGACTTTTCAAAATCGTGCTATTTCTCAGCTATTTGAAATTTTTTCAAGCTATTTTTTGCACAGATCAAATCTAGGATAGTTGCCGAGTCCATCGATACCAATTAGGCTAAAATCGAACAAGTAGTTTCAATTTTACAGCCTTGCAAAGTCGAGCTAAAAGATCGGCCGTTTTTGAAAAATTTCCTATGGTCCCCCCTATGAAATTGGCCATTTTGGGCAACTTTTAAAATCGTGTCATTTCTCAGCCAATTGAGCTTTTTTCAAGCGGTTTTTTGCTCAGATGAAAACTGCGATGGCTCCTAAGTCCATCCATACCAATTAGACTAGAATCGGACAAGTTTAAATTTTTTGAAAATTTTCCTATGGTCCCCCCTTAGAAAAAAGTCAAAAAATAGCCATTTTGGCGACTTTTCAAAATCGTGCTATTTCTCAGTTATTTGAAATTTTTTCAAGCAATTTTTTGCACAGATCAAATCTAGGATAGTTGCCGAGTCCATCGATACCAATTAGGCTAAAATCGAACAAGTAGTTTCAATTTTACAGCCTTGCAAAGTCGAGCTAAAAGATCGGCCGTTTTTGAAAAATTTCCTATGGTCCCCCCTATGAAATTGGCCATTTTGGGCAACTTTTAAAATCGTGTCATTTCTCAGCTACTTGAGCTTTTTTCAAGCGGTTTTTTGCTCAGATGAAAACTGCGATGGCTCCTAAGTCCATCCATACCAATTAGACTAGAATCGGACAAGTTTAAATTTTTTGAAAATTTTCCTATGGTCCCCCCTTAGAAAAAAGTCAAAAAATAGCCATTTTGGCGACTTTTCAAAATCGTGCTATTTCTCAGCTATTTGAAATTTTTTCAAGCTATTTTTTGCAAAGATCAAATCTAGGATAGTTGCCGAGTCCATCGATACCAATTAGGCTAAAATCGAACAAGTAGTTTCAATTTTACAGCCTTGCAAAGTCGAGCTAAAAGATCGGCCGTTTTTGAAAAATTTCCTATGGTCCCCCCTATGAAATTGGCCATTTTGGGCAACTTTTAAAATCGTGTCATTTCTCAGCCAATTGAGCTTTTTTCAAGCGGTTTTTTGCTCAGATGAAAACTGCGATGGCTCCTAAGTCCATCCATACCAATTAGACTAGAATCGGACAAGTTTAAATTTTTTGAAAATTTTCCTATGGTCCCCCCTTAGAAAAAAGTCAAAAAATAGCCATTTTGGCGACTTTACAAAATCGTGCTATTTCTCAGCTATTTGAGATGTTTTCAGGCGGTTTTTTGCACAGATCAAATCTAGGATAGTTGCCGAGTCCATCAATACCAATTAAGCTAAAATCGAACAAGTAGTTTCAATTTTACAGCCTTGCAAAGTCGAGCTAAAAGATCGGCCGTTTTTGAAAAATTTCCTATGGTCCCCCCTATGAAATTGGCCATTTTGGCAACTTTTAAAATCGTGTCATTTCTCAGCCAATTGACCTTTTTTCAAGCGGTTTTTTTGCTCAGATGAAAACTGCGATGGCTCCTAAGTCCATCCATACCAATTAGACTAGAATCGGACAAGTTTAAATTTTTTGAAAATTTTCCTATGGTCCCCCCTTAGAAAAAAGTCAAAAAATAGCCATTTTGGCGACTTTTCAAAATCGTGCTATTTCTCAGCTATTTGAGATGTTTTCAAGCGGTTTTTTGTAAAGATCAAATCTAGGATAGTTGCCGAGTCCATCGATACCAATTAGGCTAAAATCGAACAAGTAGTTTCAATTTTACAGCCTTGCAAAGTCGAGCTAAAAGATCGGCCGTTTTTGAAAAATTTCCTATGGTCCCCCCTATGAAATTGGCCATTTTGGGCAACTTTTAAAATCGTGTCATTTCTCAGCCAATTGAGCTTTTTTTAAGCGGTTTTTTGCTCAGATGAAAACTGCGATGGCTCCTAAGTCCATCCATACCAATTAGACTAGAATCGGACAAGTTTAAATTTTTTTAAAATTTTCCTATGGTCCCCCCTTAGAAAAAAGTCAAAAAATAGCCATTTTGGCGACTTTTCAAAATCGTGCTATTTCTCAGCTATTTGAGATGTTTTCAAGCGGTTTTTTGCACAGATCAAATCTAGGATAGTTGTCGAGTCCATCGATACCAATTAGGCTAAAATCGAACAAGTAGTTTCAATTTTACAGCCTTGCAAAGTCGAGCTAAAAGATCGGCCGTTTTTGAAAAATTTCCTATGGTCCCCCCTATGAAATTGGCCATTTTGGGCAACTTTTAAAATCGTGTCATTTCTCAGCCAATTGAGCTTTTTTCAAGCGGTTTTTTGCTCAGATGAAAACTGCGATGGCTTCTAAGTCCATCCATACCAATTAGACTAGAATCGGACAAGTTTAAATTTTTTGAAAATTTTCCTATGGTCCCTCCTTAGAAAAAAGTCAAAAAATAGCCATTTTGGCGACTTTTCAAAATCGTGCTATTTCTCAGCTATTTAGATGTTTTCAAGCGGTTGTTTGCACAGATCAAATCTAGGATAGTTGCCGAGTCCATCGATACCAATTAGGCTAAAATCGAACGAGTAGTTTCAATTTTACAGCCTTGCAAAGTCGAGCTAAAAGATCGGCCGTTTTTGAAAAATTTCCTATGGTCCCCCCTATGAAATTGGCCATTTTGGGCAACTTTTAAAATCGTGTCATTTCTCAGCCAATTGAGCTTTTTTCAAGCGGTTTTTTGCTCAGATGAAAACTGCGATCGCTCCTAAGTCCATCCATACCAATTAGACTAGAATCGGACAAGTTTAAATTTTTTTAAAATTTTCCTATGGTCCCCCCTTAGAAAAAAGTCAAAAAATAGCCATTTTGGCGACTTTTCAAAATCGTGCTATTTCTCAGCTATTTGAAATTTTTTCAAGCTATTTTTTGCACAGATCAAATCTAGGATAGTTGCCGAGTCCATCGATACCAATTAGGCTAAAATCGAACAAGTAGTTTCAATTTTACAGCCTTGCAAAGTCGAGCTAAAAGATCGGCCGTTTTTGAAAAATTTCCTATGGTCCCCCCTATGAAATTGGCCATTTTGGGCAACTTTTAAAATCGTGTCATTTCTCAGCTACTTGAGCTTTTTTCAAGCGGTTTTTTGCTCAGATGAAAACTGCGATGGCTCCTAAGTCCATCCATACCAATTAGACTAGAATCGGACAAGTTTAAATTTTTTGAAAATTTTCCTATGGTCCCCCCTTAGAAAAAAGTCAAAAAATAGCCATTTTGGCGACTTTTCAAAATCGTGCTATTTCTCAGTTATTTGAAATTTTTTCAAGCAATTTTTTCCACAGATCAAATCTAGGATAGTTGCCGAGTCCATCGATACCAATTAGGCTAAAATCGAACAAGTAGTTTCAATTTTACAGCCTTGCAAAGTCGAGCTAAAAGATCGGCCGTTTTTGAAAAATTTCCTATGGTCCCCCCTATGAAATTGGCCATTTTGGGCAACTTTTAAAATCGTGTCATTTCTCAGCTACTTGAGCTTTTTTCAAGCGGTTTTTTGCTCAGATGAAAACTGCGATGGCTCCTAAGTCCATCCATACCAATTAGACTAGAATCGGACAAGTTTAAATTTTTTGAAAATTTTCCTATGGTCCCCCCTTAGAAAAAAGTCAAAAAATAGCCATTTTGGCGACTTTTCAAAATCGTGCTATTTCTCAGCTATTTGAAATTTTTTCAAGCTATTTTTTGCAAAGATCAAATCTAGGATAGTTGCCGAGTCCATCGATACCAATTAGGCTAAAATCGAACAAGTAGTTTCAATTTTACAGCCTTGCAAAGTCGAGCTAAAAGATCGGCCGTTTTTGAAAAATTTCCTATGGTCCCCCCTATGAAATTGGCCATTTTGGGCAACTTTTAAAATCGTGTCATTTCTCAGCTACTTGAGCTTTTTTCAAGCGGTTTTTTGCTCAGATGAAAACTGCGATGGCTCCTAAGTCCATCCATACCAATTAGACTAGAATCGGACAAGTTTAAATTTTTTGAAAATTTTCCTATGGTCCCCCCTTAGAAAAAAGTCAAAAAATAGCCATTTTGGCGACTTTTCAAAATCGTGCTTTTTCTCAGTTATTTGAAATTTTTTCAAGCAATTTTTTGCACAGATCAAATCTAGGATAGTTGCCGAGTCCATCGATACCAATTAGGCTAAAATCGAACAAGTAGTTTCAATTTTACAGCCTTGCAAAGTCGAGCTAAAAGATCGGCCGTTTTTGAAAAATTTCCTATGGTCCCCCCTATGAAATTGGCCATTTTGGGCAACTTTTAAAATCGTGTCATTTCTCAGCTACTTGAGCTTTTTTCAAGCGGTTTTTTTCTCAGATGAAAACTGCGATGGCTCCTAAGTCCATCCATACCAATTAGACTAGAATCGGACAAGTTTAAATTTTTTGAAAATTTTCCTATGGTCCCCCCTTAGAAAAAAGTCAAAAAATAGCCATTTTGGCGACTTTTCAAAATCGTGCTATTTCTCAGCTATTTGAAATTTTTTCAAGCTATTTTTTGCAAAGATCAAATCTAGGATAGTTGCCGAGTCCATCGATACCAATTAGGCTAAAATCGAACAAGTAGTTTCAATTTTACAGCCTTGCAAAGTCGAGCTAAAAGATCGGCCGTTTTTGAAAAATTTCCTATGGTCCCCCCTATGAAATTGGCCATTTTGGGCAACTTTTAAAATCGTGTCATTTCTCAGCCAATTGAGCTTTTTTCAAGCGGTTTTTTGCTCAGATGAAAACTGCGATGGCTCCTAAGTCCATCCATACCAATTAGACTAGAATCGGACAAGTTTAAATTTTTTGAAAATTTTCCTATGGTCCCCCCTTAGAAAAAAGTCAAAAAATAGCCATTTTGGCGACTTTTCAAAATCGTGCTATTTCTCAGCTATTTGAAATTTTTTCAAGCTATTTTTTGCAAAGATCAAATCTAGGATAGTTGCCGAGTCCATCGATACCAATTAGGCTAAAATCGAACAAGTAGTTTCAATTTTACAGCCTTGCAAAGTCGAGCTAAAAGATCGGCCGTTTTTGAAAAATTTCCTATGGTCCCCCCTATGAAATTGGCCATTTTGGGCAACTTTTAAAATCGTGTCATTTCTCAGCTACTTGAGCTTTTTTCAAGCGGTTTTTTTCTCAGATGAAAACTGCGATGGCTCCTAAGTCCATCCATACCAATTAGACTAGAATCGGACAAGTTTAAATTTTTTGAAAATTTTCCTATGGTCCCCCCTTAGAAAAAAGTCAAAAAATAGCCATTTTGGCGACTTTTCAAAATCGTGCTATTTCTCAGTTATTTGAAATTTTTTCAAGCAATTTTTTGCACAGATCAAATCTAGGATAGTTGCCGAGTCCATCGATACCAATTAGGCTAAAATCGAACAAGTAGTTTCAATTTTACAGCCTTGCAAAGTCGAGCTAAAAGATCGGCCGTTTTTGAAAAATTTCCTATGGTCCCCCCTATGAAATTGGCCATTTTGGGCAACTTTTAAAATCGTGTCATTTCTCAGCTACTTGAGCTTTTTTCAAGCGGTTTTTTTCTCAGATGAAAACTGCGATGGCTCCTAAGTCCATCCATACCAATTAGACTAGAATCGGACAAGTTTAAATTTTTTGAAAATTTTCCTATGGTCCCCCCTTAGAAAAAAGTCAAAAAATAGCCATTTTGGCGACTTTTCAAAATCGTGCTATTTCTCAGCTATTTGAAATTTTTTCAAGCTATTTTTTGCAAAGATCAAATCTAGGATAGTTGCCGAGTCCATCGATACCAATTAGGCTAAAATCGAACAAGTAGTTTCAATTTTACAGCCTTGCAAAGTCGAGCTAAAAGATCGGCCGTTTTTGAAAAATTTCCTATGGTCCCCCCTATGAAATTGGCCATTTTGGGCAACTTTTAAAATCGTGTCATTTCTCAGCTACTTGAGCTTTTTTCAAGCGGTTTTTTGCTCAGATGAAAACTGCGATGGCTCCTAAGTCCATCCATACCAATTAGACTAGAATCGGACAAGTTTAAATTTTTTGAAAATTTTCCTATGGTCCCCCCTTAGAAAAAAGTCAAAAAATAGCCATTTTGGCGACTTTTCAAAATCGTGCTATTTCTCAGTTACTTGAAACTTTTTCAAGCAATTTTTTGCACAGATCAAATCTAGGATAGTTGCCGAGTCCATCGATACCAATTAGGCTAAAATCGAACAAGTAGTTTCAATTTTACAGCCTTGCAAAGTCGAGCTAAAAGATCGGCCGTTTTTGAAAAATTTCCTATGGTCCCCCCTATGAAATTGGCCATTTTGGGCAACTTTTAAAATCGTGTCATTTCTCAGCTACTTGAGCTTTTTTCAAGCGGTTTTTTGCTCAGATGAAAACTGCGATGGCTCCTAAGTCCATCCATACCAATTAGACTAGAATCGGACAAGTTTAAATTTTTTGAAAATTTTCCTATGGTCCCCCCTTAGAAAAAAGTCAAAAAATAGCCATTTTGGCGACTTTTCAAAATCGTGCTATTTCTCAGCTATTTGAAATTTTTTCAAGCTATTTTTTGCAAAGATCAAATCTAGGATAGTTGCCGAGTCCATCGATACCAATTAGGCTAAAATCGAACAAGTAGTTTCAATTTTACAGCCTTGCAAAGTCGAGCTAAAAGATCGGCCGTTTTTGAAAAATTTCCTATGGTCCCCCCTATGAAATTGGCCATTTTGGGCAACTTTTAAAATCGTGTCATTTCTCAGCTACTTGAGCTTTTTTCAAGCGGTTTTTTGCTCAGATGAAAACTGCGATGGCTCCTAAGTCCATCCATACCAATTAGACTAGAATCGGACAAGTTTAAATTTTTTGAAAATTTTCCTATGGTCCCCCCTTAGAAAAAAGTCAAAAAATAGCCATTTTGGCGACTTTTCAAAATCGTGCTATTTCTCAGTTATTTGAAACTTTTTCAAGCAATTTTTTGCACAGATCAAATCTAGGATAGTTGCCGAGTCCATCGATACCAATTAGGCTAAAATCGAACAAGTAGTTTCAATTTTACAGCCTTGCAAAGTCGAGCTAAAAGATCGGCCGTTTTTGAAAAATTTCCTATGGTCCCCCCTATGAAATTGGCCATTTTGGGCAACTTTTAAAATCGTGTCATTTCTCAGCTACTTGAGCTTTTTTCAAGCGGTTTTTTGCTCAGATGAAAACTGCGATGGCTCCTAAGTCCATCCATACCAATTAGACTAGAATCGGACAAGTTTAAATTTTTTGAAAATTTTCCTATGGTCCCCCCTTAGAAAAAAGTCAAAAAATAGCCATTTTGGCGACTTTTCAAAATCGTGCTATTTCTCAGCTATTTGAAATTTTTTCAAGCTATTTTTTGAAAAGATCAAATCTAGGATAGTTGCCGAGTCCATCGATACCAATTAGGCTAAAATCGAACGAGTAGTTTCAATTTTACAGCCTTGCAAAGTCGAGCTAAAAGATCGGCCGTTTTTGAAAAATTTCCTATGGTCCCCCCTATGAAATTGGCCATTTTGGGCAACTTTTAAAATCGTGTCATTTCTCAGCCAATTGAGCTTTTTTCAAGCGGTTTTTTGCTCAGATGAAAACTGCGATGGCTCCTAAGTCCATCCATACCAATTAGACTAGAATCGGACAAGTTTAAATTTTTTGAAAATTTTCCTATGGTCCCCCCTTAGAAAAAAGTCAAAAAATAGCCATTTTGGCGACTTTTCAAAATCGTGCTATTTCTCAGCTATTTGAAATTTTTTCAAGCAATTTTTTGCACAGATCAAATCTAGGATAGTTGCCGAGTCCATCGATACCAATTAGGCTAAAATCGAACCAGTAGTTTCAATTTTACAGCCTTGCAAAGTCGAGCTAAAAGATCGGCCGTTTTTGAAAAATTTCCTATGGTCCCCCCTATGAAATTGGCCATTTTGGGCAACTTTTAAAATCGTGTCATTTCTCAGCTACTTGAGCTTTTTTCAAGCGGTTTTTTGCTCAGATGAAAACTGCGATGGCTCCTAAGTCCATCCATACCAATTAGACTAGAATCGGACAAGTTTAAATTTTTTGAAAATTTTCCTATGGTCCCCCCTTAGAAAAAAGTCAAAAAATAGCCATTTTGGCGACTTTTCAAAATCGTGCTATTTCTCAGCTATTTGAAATTTTTTCAAGCGATTTTTTGCACAGATCAAATCTAGGATAGTTGCCGAGTCCATCGATACCAATTAGGCTAAAATCGAACAAGTAGTTTCAATTTTACAGCCTTGCAAAGTCGAGCTAAAAGATCGGCCGTTTTTGAAAAATTTCCTATGGTCCCCCCTATGAAATTGGCCATTTTGGGCAACTTTTAAAATCGTGTCATTTCTCAGCTACTTGAGCTTTTTTCAAGCGGTTTTTTGCTCAGATGAAAACTGCGATGGCTCCTAAGTCCATCCATACCAATTAGACTAGAATCGGACAAGTTTAAATTTTTTGAAAATTTTCCTATGGTCCCCCCTTAGAAAAAAGTCAAAAAATAGCCATTTTGGCGACTTTTCAAAATCGTGCTATTTCTCAGTTATTTGAAACTTTTTCAAGCAATTTTTTGCACAGATCAAATCTAGGATAGTTGCCGAGTCCATCGATACCAATTAGGCTAAAATCGAACAAGTAGTTTCAATTTTACAGCCTTGCAAAGTCGAGCTAAAAGATCGGCCGTTTTTGAAAAATTTCCTATGGTCCCCCCTATGAAATTGGCCATTTTGGGCAACTTTTAAAATCGTGTCATTTCTCAGCTACTTGAGCTTTTTTCAAGCGGTTTTTTGCTCAGATGAAAACTGCGATGGCTCCTAAGTCCATCCATACCAATTAGACTAGAATCGGACAAGTTTAAATTTTTTGAAAATTTTCCTATGGTCCCCCCTTAGAAAAAAGTCAAAAAATAGCCATTTTGGCGACTTTTCAAAATCGTGCTATTTCTCAGCTATTTGAAATTTTTTCAAGCTATTTTTTGAAAAGATCAAATCTAGGATAGTTGCCGAGTCCATCGATACCAATTAGGCTAAAATCGAACGAGTAGTTTCAATTTTACAGCCTTGCAAAGTCGAGCTAAAAGATCGGCCGTTTTTGAAAAATTTCCTATGGTCCCCCCTATGAAATTGGCCATTTTGGGCAACTTTTAAAATCGTGTCATTTCTCAGCCAATTGAGCTTTTTTCAAGCGGTTTTTTGCTCAGATGAAAACTGCGATGGCTCCTAAGTCCATCCATACCAATTAGACTAGAATCGGACAAGTTTAAATTTTTTGAAAATTTTCCTATGGTCCCCCCTTAGAAAAAAGTCAAAAAATAGCCATTTTGGCGACTTTTCAAAATCGTGCTATTTCTCAGCTATTTGAAATTTTTTCAAGCGATTTTTTGCACAGATCAAATCTAGGATAGTTGCCGAGTCCATCGATACCAATTAGGCTAAAATCGAACAAGTAGTTTCAATTTTACAGCCTTGCAAAGTCGAGCTAAAAGATCGGCCGTTTTTGAAAAATTTCCTATGGTCCCCCCTATGAAATTGGCCATTTTGGGCAACTTTTAAAATCGTGTCATTTCTCAGCTACTTGAGCTTTTTTCAAGCGGTTTTTTGCTCAGATGAAAACTGCGATGGCTCCTAAGTCCATCCATACCAATTAGACTAGAATCGGACAAGTTTAAATTTTTTGAAAATTTTCCTATGGTCCCCCCTTAGAAAAAAGTCAAAAAATAGCCATTTTGGCGACTTTTCAAAATCGTGCTATTTCTCAGTTATTTGAAATTTTTTCAAGCAATTTTTTGCACAGATCAAATCTAGGATAGTTGCCGAGTCCATCGATACCAATTAGGCTAAAATCGAACAAGTAGTTTCAATTTTACAGCCTTGCAAAGTCGAGCTAAAAGATCGGCCGTTTTTGAAAAATTTCCTATGGTCCCCCCTATGAAATTGGCCATTTTGGGCAACTTTTAAAATCGTGTCATTTCTCAGCTACTTGAGCTTTTTTCAAGCGGTTTTTTGCTCAGATGAAAACTGCGATGGCTCCTAAGTCCATCCATACCAATTAGACTAGAATCGGACAAGTTTAAATTTTTTGAAAATTTTCCTATGGTCCCCCCTTAGAAAAAAGTCAAAAAATAGCCATTTTGGCGACTTTTCAAAATCGTGCTATTTCTCAGCTATTTGAAATTTTTTCAAGCTATTTTTTGCAAAGATCAAATCTAGGATAGTTGCCGAGTCCATCGATACCAATTAGGCTAAAATCGAACAAGTAGTTTCAATTTTAAAGCCTTGCAAAGTCGAGCTAAAAGATCGGCCGTTTTTGAAAAATTTCCTATGGTCCCCCCTATGAAATTGGCCATTTTGGGCAACTTTTAAAATCGTGTCATTTCTCAGCCAATTGAGCTTTTTTCAAGCGGTTTTTTGCTCAGATGAAAACTGCGATGGCTCCTAAGTCCATCCATACCAATTAGACTAGAATCGGACAAGTTTAAATTTTTTGAAAATTTTCCTATGGTCCCCCCTTAGAAAAAAGTCAAAAAATAGCCATTTTGGCGACTTTACAAAATCGTGCTATTTCTCAGCTATTTGAGATGTTTTCAAGCGGTTTTTTGCACAGATCAAATCTAGGATAGTTGCCGAGTCCATCAATACCAATTAAGCTAAAATCGAACAAGTAGTTTCAATTTTACAGCCTTGCAAAGTCGAGCTAAAAGATCGGCCGTTTTTGAAAAATTTCCTATGGTCCCCCCTATGAAATTGGCCATTTTGGCAACTTTTAAAATCGTGTCATTTCTCAGCCAATTGAGCTTTTTTCAAGCGGTTTTTTTGCTCAGATGAAAACTGCGATGGCTCCTAAGTCCATCCATACCAATTAGACTAGAATCGGACAAGTTTAAATTTTTTGAAAATTTTCCTATGGTCCCCCCTTAGAAAAAAGTCAAAAAATAGCCATTTTGGCGACTTTTCAAAATCGTGCTATTTCTCAGCTATTTGAGATGTTTTCAAGCGGTTTTTTGTAAAGATCAAATCTAGGATAGTTGCCGAGTCCATCGATACCAATTAGGCTAAAATCGAACAAGTAGTTTCAATTTTACAGCCTTGCAAACTCGAGCTAAAAGATCGGCCGTTTTTGAAAAATTTCCTATGGTCCCCCCTATGAAATTGGCCATTTTGGGCAACTTTTAAAATCGTGTCATTTCTCAGCCAATTGAGCTTTTTTTAAGCGGTTTTTTGCTCAGATGAAAACTGCGATGGCTCCTAAGTCCATCCATACCAATTAGACTAGAATCGGACAAGTTTAAATTTTTTTAAAATTTTCCTATGGTCCCCCCTTAGAAAAAAGTCAAAAAATAGCCATTTTGGCGACTTTTCAAAATCGTGCTATTTCTCAGCTATTTGAAATTTTTTCAAGCGGTTTTTTGCACAGATCAAATCTAGGATAGTTGCCGAGTCCATCGATACCAATTAGGCTAAATTCGAACAAGTAGTTTCAATTTTACAGCCTTGCAAAGTCGAGCTAAAAGATCGGCCGTTTTTGAAAAATTTCCTATGGTCCCCCCTATGAAATTGGCCATTTTGGGCAACTTTTAAAATCGTGTCATTTCTCAGCCAATTGAGCTTTTTTCAAGCGGTTTTTTGCTCAGATGAAAACTGCGATGGCTTCTAAGTCCATCCATACCAATTAGACTAGAATCGGACAAGTTTAAATTTTTTGAAAATTTTCCTATGGTCCCTCCTTAGAAAAAAGTCAAAAAATAGTTATTTTGGCGACTTTTCAAAATCGTGCTATTTCTCAGCTATTTAGATGTTTTCAAGCGGTTGTTTGCACAGATCAAATCTAGGATAGTTGCCGAGTCCATCGATACCAATTAGGCTAAAATCGAACAAGTAGTTTCAATTTTACAGCCTTGCAAAGTCGAGCTAAAAGATCGGCCGTTTTTGAAAAATTTCCTATGGTCCCCCCTATGAAATTGGCCATTTTGGGCAACTTTTAAAATCGTGTCATTTCTCAGCCAATTGAGCTTTTTTCAAGCGGTTTTTTGCTCAGATGAAAACTGCGATGGCTTCTAAGTCCATCCATACCAATTAGACTAGAATCGGACAAGTTTAAATTTTTTGAAAATTTTCCTATGGTCCCCCCTTAGAAAAAAGTCAAAAAATAGCCATTTTGGCGACTTTTCAAAATCGTGCTATTTCTCAGCTATTTGAAATTTTTTCAAGCTATTTTTTGCACAGATCAAATCTAGGATAGTTGCCGAGTCCATCGATACCAATTAGGCTAAAATCGAACAAGTAGTTTCAATTTTACAGCCTTGCAAAGTCGAGCTAAAAGATCGGCCGTTTTTGAAAAATTTCCTATGGTCCCCCCTATGAAATTGGCCATTTTGGGCAACTTTTAAAATCGTGTCATTTCTCAGCTACTTGAGCTTTTTTCAAGCGGTTTTTTGCTCAGATGAAAACTGCGATGGCTCCTAAGTCCATCCATACCAATTAGACTAGAATCGGACAAGTTTAAATTTTTTGAAAATTTTCCTATGGTCCCCCCTTAGAAAAAAGTCAAAAAATAGCCATTTTGGCGACTTTTCAAAATCGTGCTATTTCTCAGTTATTTAAAATTTTTTCAAGCAATTTTTTGCACAGATCAAATCTAGGATAGTTGCCGAGTCCATCGATACCAATTAGGCTAAAATCGAACAAGTAGTTTCAATTTTACAGCCTTGCAAAGTCGAGCTAAAAGATCGGCCGTTTTTGAAAAATTTCCTATGGTCCCCCCTATGAAATTGGCCATTTTGGGCAACTTTTAAAATCGTGTCATTTCTCAGCTACTTGAGCTTTTTTCAAGCGGTTTTTTGCTCAGATGAAAACTGCGATGGCTCCTAAGTCCATCCATACCAATTAGACTAGAATCGGACAAGTTTAAATTTTTTGAAAATTTTCCTATGGTCCCCCCTTAGAAAAAAGTCAAAAAATAGCCATTTTGGCGACTTTTCAAAATCGTGCTATTTCTCAACTATTTGAAATTTTTTCAAGCTATTTTTTGCACAGATCAAATCTAGGATAGTTGCCGAGTCCATCGATACCAATTAGGCTAAAATCGAACAAGTAGTTTCAATTTTACAGCCTTGCAAAGTCGAGCTAAAAGATCGGCCGTTTTTGAAAAATTTCCTATGGTCCCCCCTATGAAATTGGCCATTTTGGGCAACTTTTAAAATCGTGTCATTTCTCAGCTACTTGAGCTTTTTTCAAGCGGTTTTTTGCTCAGATGAAAACTGCGATGGCTCCTAAGTCCATCCATACCAATTAGACTAGAATCGGACAAGTTTAAATTTTTTGAAAATTTTCCTATGGTCCCCCCTTAGAAAAAAGTCAAAAAATAGCCATTTTGGCGACTTTTCAAAATCGTGCTATTTCTCAGTTATTTGAAATTTTTTCAAGCAATTTTTTGCACAGATCAAATCTAGGATAGTTGCCGAGTCCATCGATACCAATTAGGCTAAAATCGAACAAGTAGTTTCAATTTTACAGCCTTGCAAAGTCGAGCTAAAAGATCGGCCGTTTTTGAAAAATTTCCTATGGTCCCCCCTATGAAATTGGCCATTTTGGGCAACTTTTAAAATCGTGTCATTTCTCAGCTACTTGAGCTTTTTTCAAGCGGTTTTTTGCTCAGATGAAAACTGCGATGGCTCCTAAGTCCATCCATACCAATTAGACTAGAATCGGACAAGTTTAAATTTTTTGAAAATTTTCCTATGGTCCCCCCTTAGAAAAAAGTCAAAAAATAGCCATTTTGGCGACTTTTCAAAATCGTGCTATTTCTCAGCTATTTGAAATTTTTTCAAGCTATTTTTTGCAAAGATCAAATCTAGGATAGTTGCCGAGTCCATCGATACCAATTAGGCTAAAATCGAACAAGTAGTTTCAATTTTACAGCCTTGCAAAGTCGAGCTAAAAGATCGGCCGTTTTTGAAAAATTTCCTATGGTCCCCCCTATGAAATTGGCCATTTTGGGCAACTTTTAAAATCGTGTCATTTCTCAGCCAATTGAGCTTTTTTCAAGCGGTTTTTTGCTCAGATGAAAACTGCGATGGCTCCTAAGTCCATCCATACCAATTAGACTAGAATCGGACAAGTTTAAATTTTTTGAAAATTTTCCTATGGTCCCCCCTTAGAAAAAAGTCAAAAAATAGCCATTTTGGCGACTTTACAAAATCGTGCTATTTCTCAGCTATTTGAGATGTTTTCAAGCGGTTTTTTGCACAGATCAAATCTAGGATAGTTGCCGAGTCCATCAATACCAATTAAGCTAAAATCGAACAAGTAGTTTCAATTTTACAGCCTTGCAAAGTCGAGCTAAAAGATCGGCCGTTTTTGAAAAATTTCCTATGGTCCCCCCTATGAAATTGGCCATTTTGGCAACTTTTAAAATCGTGTCATTTCTCAGCCAATTGAGCTTTTTTCAAGCGGTTTTTTTGCTCAGATGAAAACTGCGATGGCTCCTAAGTCCATCCATACCAATTAGACTAGAATCGGACAAGTTTAAATTTTTTGAAAATTTTCCTATGGTCCCCCCTTAGAAAAAAGTCAAAAAATAGCCATTTTGGCGACTTTTCAAAATCGTGCTATTTCTCAGCTATTTGAGATGTTTTCAAGCGGTTTTTTGTAAAGATCAAATCTAGGATAGTTGCCGAGTCCATCGATACCAATTAGGCTAAAATCGAACAAGTAGTTTCAATTTTACAGCCTTGCAAAGTCGAGCTAAAAGATCGGCCGTTTTTGAAAAATTTCCTATGGTCCCCCCTATGAAATTGGCCATTTTGGGCAACTTTTAAAATCGTGTCATTTCTCAGCCAATTGAGCTTTTTTTAAGCGGTTTTTTGCTCAGATGAAAACTGCGATGGCTCCTAAGTCCATCCATACCAATTAGACTAGAATCGGACAAGTTTAAATTTTTTTAAAATTTTCCTATGGTCCCCCCTTAGAAAAAAGTCAAAAAATAGCCATTTTGGCGACTTTTCAAAATCGTGCTATTTCTCAGCTATTTGAAATTTTTTCAAGCGGTTTTTTGCACAGATCAAATCTAGGATAGTTGCCGAGTCCATCGATACCAATTAGGCTAAAATCGAACAAGTAGTTTCAATTTTACAGCCTTGCAAAGTCGAGCTAAAAGATCGGCCGTTTTTGAAAAATTTCCTATGGTCCCCCCTATGAAATTGGCCATTTTGGGCAACTTTTAAAATCGTGTCATTTCTCAGCCAATTGAGCTTTTTTCAAGCGGTTTTTTGCTCAGATGAAAACTGCGATGGCTTCTAAGTCCATCCATACCAATTAGACTAGAATCGGACAAGTTTAAATTTTTTGAAAATTTTCCTATGGTCCCTCCTTAGAAAAAAGTCAAAAAATAGCCATTTTGGCGACTTTTCAAAATCGTGCTATTTCTCAGCTATTTAGATGTTTTCAAGCGGTTGTTTGCACAGATCAAATCTAGGATAGTTGCCGAGTCCATCGATACCAATTAGGCTAAAATCGAACAAGTAGTTTCAATTTTACAGCCTTGCAAAGTCGAGCTAAAAGATCGGCCGTTTTTGAAAAATTTCCTATGGTCCCCCCTATGAAATTGGCCATTTTGGGCAACTTTTAAAATCGTGTCATTTCTCAGCCAATTGAGCTTTTTTCAAGCGGTTTCTTGCTCAGATGAAAACTGCGATGGCTTCTAAGTCCATCCATACCAATTAGACTAGAATCGGACAAGTTTAAATTTTTTGAAAATTTTCCTATGGTCCCTCTCTAGAAAAAAGTCAAAAAATAGCCATTTTGGCGACTTTTCAAAATCGTGCTATTTCTCAGCTATTTAGATGTTTTCAGACGGTTTTTTACACAGATCAAATCTAGGATAGTTGCCGAGTCCATCGATACCAATTAGGCTAAAATCGAACAAGTGGTTTCAATTTTACAGCCTTGCAAAGTCGAGCTAAAAGATCGGCCGTTTTTGAAAAATTTCCTATGGTCCCCCCTATGAAATTGGCCATTTTGGGCAACTTTTAAAATCGTGTCATTTCTCAGCCAATTGAGCTTTTTTTAAGCGGTTTTTTGCTCAGATGAAAACTGCGATGGCTCCTAAGTCCATCCATACCAATTAGACTAGAATCGGACAAGTTTAAATTTTTTGAAAATTTTCCTATGGTCCCCCCTTAGAAAAAAGTCAAAAAATAGCCATTTTGGCGACTTTTCAAAATCGTGCTATTTCTCAGCTATTTGAGATGTTTTCAAGCGGCTTTTTGTAAAGATCAAATCTAGGATAGTTGCCGAGTCCATCGATACCAATTAGGCTAAAATCGAACAAGTAGTTTCAATTTTACAGCCTTGCAAAGTCGAGCTAAAAGATCGGCCGTTTTTGAAAAATTTCCTATGGTCCCCCCTATGAAATTGGCCATTTTGGGCAACTTTTAAAATCGTGTCATTTCTCAGCCAATTGAGCTTTTTTTAAGCGGTTTTTTGCTCAGATGAAAACTGCGATGGCTCCTAAGTCCATCCATACCAATTAGACTAGAATCGGACAAGTTTAAATTTTTTTAAAATTTTCCTATGGTCCCCCCTTAGAAAAAAGTCAAAAAATAGCCATTTTGGCGACTTTTCAAAATCGTGCTATTTCTCAGCTATTTGAAATTTTTTCAAGCGGTTTTTTGCACAGATCAAATCTAAGAAAGTTGCCGAGTCCATCGATACCAGTTAGGCTAAAATCGAACAAGTAGTTTCAATTTTACAGCCTTGCAAAGTCGAGCTAAAAGATCGGCCGTTTTTGAAAAATTTCCTATGGTCCCCCCTATGAAATTGGCCATTTTGGGCAACTTTTAAAATCGTGTCATTTCTCAGCCAATTGAGCTTTTTTCAAGCGGTTTTTTGCTCAGATGAAAACTGCGATGGCTTCTAAGTCCATCCATACCAATTAGACTAGAATCGGACAAGTTTAAATTTTTTGAAAATTTTCCTATGGTCCCTCCTTAGAAAAAAGTCAAAAAATAGCCATTTTGGCGACTTTTCAAAATCGTGCTATTTCTCAGCTATTTAGATGTTTTCAAGCGGTTTTTTGCACAGATCAAATCTAGGATAGTTGCCGAGTCCATCGATACCAATTAGGCTAAAATCGAACAAGTAGTTTCAATTTTACAGCCTTGCAAAGTCGAGCTAAAAGATCGGCCGTTTTTGAAAAATTTCCTATGGTCCCCCCTATGAAATTGGCCATTTTGGGCAACTTTTAAAATCGTGTCATTTCTCAGCCAATTGAGCTTTTTTTAAGCGGTTTTTTGCTCAGATGAAAACTGCGATGGCTCCTAAGTCCATCCATACCAATTAGACTAGAATCGGACAAGTTTAAATTTTTTTAAAATTTTCCTATGGTCCCCCCTTAGAAAAAAGTCAAAAAATAGCCATTTTGGCGACTTTTCAAAATCGTGCTATTTCTCAGCTATTTGAAATTTTTTCAAGCGGTTTTTTGCACAGATCAAATCTAGGATAGTTGCCGAGTCCATCGATACCAATTAGGCTAAAATCGAACAAGTAGTTTCAATTTTACAGCCTTGCAAAGTCGAGCTAAAAGATCGGCCGTTTTTGAAAAATTTCCTATGGTCCCCCCTATGAAATTGGCCATTTTGGGCAACTTTTAAAATCGTGTCATTTCTCAGCCAATTGAGCTTTTTTCAAGCGGTTTCTTGCTCAGATGAAAACTGCGATGGCTTCTAAGTCCATCCATACCAATTAGACTAGAATCGGACAAGTTTAAATTTTTTGAAAATTTTCCTATGGTCCCTCCTTAGAAAAAAGTCAAAAAATAGCCATTTTGGCGACTTTTCAAAATCGTGCTATTTCTCAGCTATTTAGATGTTTTCAAGCGGTTTTTTGCACAGATCAAATCTAGGATAGTTGCCGAGTCCATCGATACCAATTAGGCTAAAATCGAACAAGTAGTTTCAATTTTACAGCCTTGCAAAGTCGAGCTAAAAGATCGGCCGTTTTTGAAAAATTTCCTATGGTCCCCCCTATGAAATTGGCCATTTTGGGCAACTTTTAAAATCGTGTCATTTCTCAGCCAATTGAGCTTTTTTCAAGCGGTTTTTTGCTCAGATGAAAACTGCGATGGCTCCTAAGTCCATCCATACCAATTAGACTAGAATCGGACAAGTTTAAATTTTTTGAAAATTTTCCTATGGTCCCCCCTTAGAAAAAAGTCAAAAAATAGCCATTTTGGCGACTTTTCAAAATCGTGCTATTTCTCAGCTATTTGAAATTTGTTCAAGCGGTTTTTTGCACAGATAAACTCTAGGATAGCTGCCGAGTCCATCGATACCAATTAGGCTAAAATCGAACGAGTAGTTTCAATTTTACAGCCTTGCAAAGTCGAGCTAAAAGATCGGCCGTTTTTGAAAAATTTCCTATGGTTTCCCCTGTGAAATTGGCCATTTTGGGCAACTTTTAAAATCGTGTCATTTCTCAGCTAATTGAGCTTTTTTCAAGCGGTTTTTTGCTCAGATGAAAACTGCGATGGCTCCTAAGTCCATCCATACCAATTAGACTAGAATCGGACAAGTTTAAATTTTTTGAAAATTTTCCTATGGTCCCCCCTTAGAAAAAAGTAAAAAAATAGCCATTTTGGCGACTTTTCAAAATCGTGCTATTTCTCAGCTATTTGAAATTTTTTCAAGCGGTGTTTTGCACAGATCAAATCTAGGATAGTTGCCGAGTCCATCGATACCAATTAGGCTAAAATCGAACAAGTAGTTTCAATTTTACAGCCTTGCAAAGTCGAGCTAAAAGATCGGCCGTTTTTGAAAAATTTCCTATGGTCCCCCCTATGAAATTGGCCATTTTGGGCAACTTTTAAAATCGTGTCATTTCTCAGCCAATTGAGCTTTTTTTAAGCGGTTTTTTGCTCAGATGAAAACTGCGATGGCTCCTAAGTCCATCCATACCAATTAGACTAGAATCGGACAAGTTTAAATTTTTTGAAAATTTTCCTATGGTCCCCCCTTAGAAAAAAGTCAAAAAATACCCATTTTGGCGACTTTTCAAAATCGTGCTATTTCTCAGCTATTTGAAATTTTTTCAAGCGGTTTTTTGCACAGATCAAATCTAGGATAGTTGCCGAGTCCATCGATACCAATTAGGCTAAAATCGAACAAGTAGTTTCAATTTTACAGCCTTGCAAAGTCGAGCTAAAAGATCGGCCGTTTTTGAAAAATTTCCTATGGTCCCCCCTATGAAATTGGCCATTTTGGGCAACTTTTAAAATCGTGTCATTTCTCAGCCAATTGAGCTTTTTTCAAGCGGTTTCTTGCTCAGATGAAAACTGCGATGGCTTCTAAGTCCATCCATACCAATTAGACTAGAATCGGACAAGTTTAAATTTTTTGAAAATTTTCCTATGGTCCCTCCTTAGAAAAAAGTCAAAAAATAGCCATTTTGGCGACTTTTCAAAATCGTGCTATTTCTCAGCTATTTAGATGTTTTCAAGCGGTTTTTTGCACAGATCAAATCTAGGATAGTTGCCGAGTCCATCGATACCAATTAGGCTAAAATCGAACAAGTAGTTTCAATTTTACAGCCTTGCAAAGTCGAGCTAAAAGATCGGCCGTTTTTGAAAAATTTCCTATGGTCCCCCCTATGAAATTGGCCATTTTGGGCAACTTTTAAAATCGTGTCATTTCTCAGCCAATTGAGCTTTTTTCAAGCGGTTTTTTGCTCAGATGAAAACTGCGATGGCTCCTAAGTCCATCCATACCAATTAGACTAGAATCGGACAAGTTTAAATTTTTTGAAAATTTTCCTATGGTCCCCCCTTAGAAAAAAGTCAAAAAATAGCCATTTTGGCGACTTTTCAAAATCGTGCTATTTCTCAGCTATTTGAAATTTGTTCAAGCGGTTTTTTGCACAGATCAACTCTAGGATAGCTGCCGAGTCCATCGATACCAATTAGGCTAAAATCGAACGAGTAGTTTCAATTTTACAGCCTTGCAAAGTCGAGCTAAAAGATCGGCCGTTTTTGAAAAATTTCCTATGGTTTCCCCTGTGAAATTGGCCATTTTGGGCAACTTTTAAAATCGTGTCATTTCTCAGCTAATTGAGCTTTTTTCAAGCGGTTTTTTGCTCAGATGAAAACTGCGATGGCTCCTAAGTCCATCCATACCAATTAGACTAGAATCGGACAAGTTTAAATTTTTTGAAAATTTTCCTATGGTCCCCCCTTAGAAAAAAGTCAAAAAATAGCCATTTTGGCGACTTTTCAAAATCGTGCTATTTCTCAGCTATTTGAAATTTTTTCAAGCGGTGTTTTGCACAGATCAAATCTAGGATAGTTGCCGAGTCCATCGATACCAATTAGGCTAAAATCGAACAAGTAGTTTCAATTTTACAGCCTTGCAAAGTCGAGCTAAAAGATCGGCCGTTTTTGAAAAATTTCCTATGGTCCCCCCTATGAAATTGGCCATTTTGGGCAACTTTTAAAATCGTGTCATTTCTCAGCCAATTGAGCTTTTTTCAAGCGGTTTTTTGCTCAGATGAAAACTGCGATGGCTCCTAAGTCCATCCATACCAATTAGACTAGAATCGGACAAGTTTAAATTTTTTGAAAATTTTCCTATGGTCCCCCCTTAGAAAAAAGTCAAAAAATAGCCATTTTGGCGACTTTTCAAAATCGTGCTATTTCTCAGCTATTTGAGATGTTTTCAAGCCGTTTTTTGCACAGATCAAATCTAGGATAGTTGCCGAGTCCATCGATACCAATTAGGCTTAAATCGAACAAGTAGTTTCAATTTTACAGCCTTGCAAAGTCGAGCTAAAAGATCGGCCGTTTTTGAAAAATTTCCTATGGTCCCCCTATGAAATTGGCCATTTTGGGCAACTTTTAAAATCGTGTCATTTCTCAGCCAATTGAGCTTTTTTTAAGCGGTTTTTTACACAGAAGTGGAGAATGGACAAGGAAAGGGAGGAAAAGAGAAAATGCCGCGCCCAATTAAATCCTGTTTTATTTGCGGAGTAACTTGTAATTATCGAGGGAACCGGCCGTTTTATTAAGACAATAAAGCTCAGGCATAATTAATACATCTGCATATATAATAAATGCAGGAGGCTGTACGAAAATTTTTCCGGCTTTGTCTCAGACGAAGGAAGCCATTTACCGCTCAAATCTTATTGGTCCGATTTTATTAATAGGTGATAGGGTGGACCTTATAACTACAAGGCGATAACAGGGGTTTACGTTTTAACAAAGACGACTACACCCATTCTATTTTTTTCTTTCACTTGCTCCTCGTCCCCATTCCTTAGCGCTTTGCACTCACGCGTGCTTCACTAGCTGTTGTTTTGGCTCACGCGCGTACTTTTGCGTTGAAAAATAGAGCGACTGTGAACAGCCTATTTGTTTATTGAAAACAATAGCCGGAACAATGGAGAGCCTTTTGGACTCAAGCTGTTTTTTTTATTAATTCGTTTGTTCGACTAGCTTTTCGTTTTTTCTCGAATTAGTTTTAAACTTAGAAACATTTAGCAAAATTTGTTTAGGATCGCGTGCAAAATAGGTTAAATAAACGTCTAAACTGCGGAAAATCGAAGGAAATTTTTGCGCGATTTCACTTTTTTAATTAAATACGCACATAGAAATGGTTTAAAATAGGGATTTAGGCCTTGGGGTTAGCTTTAAAATATTTTGGGGTCATCGAGTATCTTAATTTGGTAGGAGAAAATGCAATAAATGTTTTGCTTACCTTTGTGGTTGTTTCGCATCATGATTTAACTTTATTATTGTTGATTAACCGACCTGAGGAGAAGGCTGAAATTCAGGTTACCTGCGCAATACAAGGAAGGCAAACCATCAATGCATTCAACTCAACGCACACAGAGGAACAACGATTAGAGTTCCTAGAGGCCTTCATATAAGTCGGCGACATGGACATACTTGTCTGATTATGTTTCAAAAATGAGATTTTGTATAGTGTTTACGCCACAACAGCTGCTTTCGAAGGCATCTTGAATGTTCCTGTACGTTGCGTTTTCCTGTAAATGTGCGAGTGAAAATGAAAGAGGGTACTTTGTCCTTTCTTCTACCGTAATAAAGATGTTGACCTTGGTTTCTCGGCAAATAACAACGCTTTTGCAGCGAACAGAACTTCGAAGGTGGCTTGACCAAAGGGAAAGAAATGCAAATACCCTATGGGAGCCAATGAGGAAGACATTCTCTGCGTGTTTTCATGCAGTAAGAAACAAATGGTTAAATAAACAAATTGCTACGTTAATTTTTCTTTGTCTGAATCAGTTACAAACAAATAAAGATTATTTATGAACCGAGAATTTTCAACTGAACCTAGTCGCGTAGTGGTATAGACGATTGACTGGTTATTTGACAGAGGTAAGCATAGGCTTAACGTTCGAAGACTGCGAACGACAAGCTCAGGTACATTAAGGCCTGGTTCTTAGACCTTCGTCATATTTTCTGACAATTTTTAACAATCGCACTTTGGAGTGTGGTTATGGCCTAATATATAGATTTAGCCAAGCCTGGTTCTTAATTATATATTCTCTGAACTAAATAAGAATAATTAAAAAAGTCAACTCCAATTGCAGAATTTCCACTGACAATGACCATCAAAAATTGAAAAGTGCTGGCAGAAGAAAAAACTCGTACCTGAGCGATCAATGAAAGAAACAATGCCTGGTCAGCGACGAGTTCTAATCTGAGCCCGCGATCTGGTCATGTGATACCGGTCAGAGAATACCTCGATTTGACAGCTGTGAAATTGACCATAACATGGATGCCCAATACCAAAAATGCAAGCTGATATAAGGCTGTGACAAGTTATTGAAAAGGCATGGCTACCACAATGGCCGCGATTTTGTGCCACGTCGTCGGTAGCACGCGCCCGCGATCCATGCCACTGGCCATGTCGACCATGAAAAGTTGAATGCATGGTTCTCCTACGCATGCACGATTGTCCTTCTCCGATGGTTATGGGGCTCCACTTTGTGGCCGTTCGGGCAGCTGGAGCTGCGCTAAAAAACGCTCAAATGTTTTAGCATATTCAACCGATGACTCTTCAGGTCAAGTGAGTGGCCACGCACTATAGTTTGATAAAACCATTGTTATCGATTCCCACCACTTGCCGCATTGAAAGATTAGGGTTTATTACACGGAAACCAATTACCTTGAGAAGTGGTTAAGAAATCAGCTCGGAATGAAACAAAATGTTTAATAGGACGAGAGTTATTTCCTGTTTTTGACTAGTGTCATTCCCTCTCCAGCATTTAATAAATCCACTAACAAGAAATTAAATAGTTTCCCGTCATTCCGACTGGCTTTTCAAAGTAAGCAAGCCAGTCGATCACTTATTTGTGGTAATTTAAGTTGTAAAAGTTTTACACAATTTTGAGTGGTTAGTCACGTGATTGAAATATGATATATACTAATCGAATATTTTTGACGCTTTTCGATCGCGACTCACCTTGAATATCAATTTTGCACATAGCTCTTTTTGCCTTTCTTTTAGACAACCCCTTCTCAAATAATAGCAGGACGAAGCCTTACGTGAGAGAGTCTGGGTTCATAAAAGTAGTGGACAAGGGACCGATAAAGAGGGAAGAATGGAGCAGAAAACTGTGTAAAAAAAGGGAACAAAGGCGCGCGATGGAATCCTATTTTATTTGCACAATAATAGTAATTATCAATGCATTATTCAGTGCCTCACGGAGCTAGCCATTGTATTAAAAGTCAATATGGAGCAATTTTTCTAAACCATTGGGTGAGTCTATTATATTCGATTAGCAGTTTAAAATAATTCAATGATTCAGGAGTTCCTTTACCGAACGTACGATTTACAGATACGTCGGAGCACGCCTACGTCGATTAGTTACGTCGGACTACCCATGGAAGTTTGCAAAAATTAATCTCCTTGGCAACTCTGCTATGCAAAAAGGCGTCGATATGCAGATTGCAACACAATTACTGTTAGGCCATCCCAATAAAATGTTTCGTTTCCCATCGCCCGACCTATTTTTTCGAAAAGTAAAAAAAATCCAGATTCACTAGTCAAAGAAGCAAGTACTTTAATTTACAAGCACACGATCTTGTTTTATTGACAAAAATTGTTTGATGTGATATCCTTGCCTTTTATTAACATCGATACTTCGTGTTCTTTAAAGGAATAACGTTCTCGAGTTACCAGGGTTTTTTACTTAGCTGCTCGGCCTTCTCTGGACCCCAGACTCCTTCAAGTGCTCATTCTTTTTTCATTTTTTTTTTGCCCGACCGACCGATCCACCATCACGAAACATGACAAAAATAACATTATCATATCATTAATTAGTATCGCATGAACATATTGCGGGCTTTTTTAATTATTTTAAAGTTTGAAGTTTTCTGCTTTTCTTGAGTTGCAGACGCTAGTATTATCATTTAGATCATTTTCTCAAATTGTCAAGGGTAAAGGGTTGGCGAAAGCGAGTATTGATTTTCTTGGTTTTCACGTGACGTCACAAAATTCTGAAATCAAAATTTGCTAGGCCTGCTAAATTGTCGTTGCCACTTGGTGTACGTTTAACTAAAAATATATCATTCAGCTCGATAGTACCCTTCGCTTTGAAAACAGAGCATCTTGAATATTCGAGTTCTCGGCCGTATGTGACATCAAGCTGAGAACCGTGAAAAAACTGTTTTGTTTAGAAGCCTATCCTTTCGAATCTCAGATGTTTGAACATTTCAGTTATAATAAGTGGTGTTTGTGTTAGTATAGTAGCTCAAGAGCCAAACGGATTCGCTATTATGAGCACAATTGAATTCCAGACGGTTTAACGTGCATCGCGGCGGCCATATGTGTGGCGTCTCCATACTAAGCTTTGTAAATGTGATTGGAACGTTTCGACAAGCAACTCGCGAATGGGACACCCCACAGGCCTAAGACGTGAAGAATTTTTTATTTATTTATCATCAACACTCGCTGAAATTTTAAGCTTCTGTAGTTGAATTGTTTCGAATTTAGTTTTTGATAGCGTGATGGTGAAAAGCACCAATTTACTTGTTCTTAAATATTGATCATTTAATAATTGCACGCAATACAACCATCTATACACGGCAGCCCAGACTTGCTATTACAGTGTGTTCTTTTTTTTTTATTATCACATGCAACAAATCCTACAAGTACATCTTTTGCTTGAAATTTTAAATAGTAATTGATCTCCAAACCGTCAAACGGTTTCGTGGCTAGACTGAACAAGTCCTTTGCTTTCAAGAAAAGCATCTTGGTTCGGCTCACGACCAAGAAAGTTCTTTAACATGTCTGATGCATCCTGAAAAACAAACAAAACACAAAGCAAAAACAGTACATAAGGCCTTTAAAAAACAACACAATTCTTATGGGAACGTTTACTAAACTTTCAGCAACCATGTTTGTGAAATGTTAAATCCTTCCCCGTACTTTACAGCATGCTCTTTAAAGTCACCTGACATCTAGCAATAAAACTGTTTCAAGTCAAAATTCTCTATGATGCCAAAATGTAACAATGCATTGTTACCCCGTGAATGCAGCCTTCTTATCATAGGTGGGACAAAAGGGAAGTTTTATTTTTTTTTTCGACAAGTCCGATTTTAGTAAAATTGGTATGGATGAAGTCAGAAGCCATCCTAGTTGTCATCTGAGCAAAAAACCGCTAGAAAAAAGCTCAATAGGCTGAGAAATGACACGATTTTAAAAATTGCCAAAAAATTGCCAATTTTATAGGGGGACCATAGGAAACTTTTCAAAATATTTCAACTTGTCCGATTCTAGTCTACTTGGTATGGTTGGACTCAGAAGCCATCCTAGTTTTCATCCGAGCAAAAAAAAACGCTTGAAAAAAACTCAAATAGCTAAGAAAATAGCTATTTTTTGGACTTTTTTCCTAGGACCCTAGGAAAATTTCAAAATTTTTCAACTTGTCGGGTTCTAGTCTAATTGGTATGGATGTACTCACAAGCCATCCTAATTTTAATCTGAGAAAAAACCGCTTAAAAAAAGCGCAATTAGCTGAGAAATGACATTCGAATTATACGTCTTAGACGAATTATACCTCTTAGCTAAGACGAATATTTCGTCTCAGACGTATAATTTCGTCTGAGACCTATAATTCGTCTAGGACGCTTAATTCGTCCAAGAGGTATAATTCGTCTGAGACGTATAATTCGTCCAAGACGTATAATTCGTCTAAGACGTTTAATTCGTCTGAGACGTATAATTCGTCTGAGACGTATAATTCGTGTAAGACATATAATTCATATCAGACGTATAATTCGTCGGAGACCTATAATTCGTCTAAGACGTACAGTTCGTCTAAGATGTATAATTCGTCTAAGACGTATAATTCGTCTAAGAGGTTTAATTCATCTAAGGCGTATAATTCGTCCCAGACGGATAATTCTTCTAAGACGTATAATTCGTCCAAGACGTATAATTCGTCTAAGACGTATAATTCGTCTAAGACGTATAATTCGTCTAAGACGAATAATTCGTCTAACACGTATAATTCGTCTAAGACGAATAATTCGTCTAAGTAGAATAATTCGTCTAAGACGAATATTTTGTCTAAGACGAATAATTCGTCTGACACGTATTATGTAGTCACTTGTGATGTGGACCGCGACTTTTCGGCTGCATACTGCAAGCCTTCATCAGGCGATTAGGTCGACTGGCTACGTGTAGCTTTATAAAGCATGGTGCTCCGCTGTGATTGGTTGGTTTTCAACAGCTGTGATTGGTGTGTTTCGATGCTCGCTGATCCTAGACCAGTGCGCATGTGTGCAGTTCTCTCGTTCTTGTGTTTCTTGATCGTGGGCATCCAAGCTTCAGGAATCTCCATTCCACTATCCCTGTTGATGTTGTTAGGATGAAGTCTTATGTGAATAGCCTCTTTGACCCTGCGAGTGTACCAATGTTGATCACGATCAATAAACTTAACCTCGTCCCAAAGTGGGCAGTGTCCGGTGGTGTGGGCATGCTCTGAAACGGCGGAGGTCTGGGTACGGGCGAGCCGGATGTCTCGGTCGTGTTCTTTAATCCTGTCATGCATGGGTCTTCCCGTCTCGCCGATGTAGACTTTTCCGCATTCGCAGGAAATCTTGTAAACAACGCCGTCTTGTTTAGTCGGTTGAACAGCGTCTTTGGGCCGTACTAATTGTGATCGCAACGTAGTATCCGACTTGAAAACAGAGCGCACTCCTTGTTGTTGTAGGCAGCGGCGAAGTTGTTCGGACAGGCCACTGACATAGGGTAAAACCGCGGTAGTTTTGAACTCGGTTGTGGGCTCTGCTCTGTTGTTTTGTCTTCTATTCTTGGTGACCTTCTGCACAAAAGAATTAGGATAGCCATTAGAAACAAGAACAGAGGACAGGTGTTTCTTCTCCTCGGAGATAACAGCGGGTTTTTTTACAAGGCGCGAAAGAAAGGAGAGAGAAAGGATCAGACTAACACAGAAGGCCAAGGGAGATGCGAAGAAGGCGAAAGAGTCTACTGCCCAGAGCATAACATCCGCTCTCTCATCAGAAGATGCTGACAGAGCGCTGGAACAGATCAAGCGAGTCATTAACACCCAGCGAGTCATTAACACCACCAAAGACAGACAAAAGCAGAAGTTCGAAAGACTTGTGCGCAAGCAACAAGAAGCAGTAGGACCTGCTAGTACAGGATATGTTGACTAAACTAACTGGGTCATTAATTTGTCTTCTAGGTCCCTCGACGATGCCGAGATAGCCCTGCTGCAAAGAGGACTGAATTTCGCTGTAACACCTAACAACATCCCTGCCACAGAGATTGTTGCCAAGGTCGAATCAGCCATCAGACAGCTCGACACTGAACAAGCAGACACCACCAGGAGAGCTGTTAACAGCACCCTTCAACAGGCCCAACCACCAGAGCCAAACATCACGAAGGAAATGCGAGGCGCACTTAAACGCTTAAAAGAGGACGATTCCATCATGGTTCTCCCAGCCGATAAAGGACTTGCCAGCGTCGTCATGGATACCGATACATACCGCTCTAAGACGACCACTCTGCTTGAAAGCGGACCATACCAGCTCTTAAACAAAGACCCGACAGACCGTCTGACTCGAAAGCTGTCCGAAACGTTGCTCCCCTTGAAACGTAGCGGAGACCTATCAGAAGCTGTTTACAACAAGATCAGACCTCGACACAAACAGCCGCCTAGGATCTACGGTTTACCAAAGATCCACAAGGCTAACGTCCCCTTAAGACCTATCGTATCATCCATTAACACCTTTGCATATGATTTATCTGCTTACTTGGCTAACATCTTGTCTTCTTTAACAGGAAACTCCGACTATGCGGTGACCAACTCAGCTCATTTCGTATCCATCATCAGCAGTGAAAGTCTCCTAGACAACGAGATCATGGTATCCTTTGATGTAGAGTCGCTGTTTACCAACGTTCCGATCGACGCCGCTGTACAAGTCGCACTACAAAAACTGGAGAACGACCCCAGCCTTGCAGACCGCACAACATTAACGCCTGCTCAGATTGCTGACCTCTTGAATTTGGTATTGAGATCCACATACTTCCAGTATCAATATACGAACAACAAGAAGGCACAGCCATGGGAAGTCTCGTTCCTATTGGTCATCATCTGGAATCGTTTGTTCATCAGAAGACATCTTTGTGTCGGTACAGGCGCGGGATCAGTGCGGATCACACACGGCGCAAGATTCACTTATTTGCTGTTCGCCGGATATTGTTGATTTGAAGCGAACTCCGTCTCCAAGAGACGTGAACAACTAAGCCTCTTGAAAATAGCCCAGGGGTGTAAAGTTACCAGTTTGCCGGGAGTCTAAATTCTTCACCCGTAAAGAAATTTTTGTGCGCGCGTGCCGTAAAAATAACGGCACACGCGTGGTTGATCGCGAGTATTAAATAAATTGCAATTTTCTTTGATTTTCCCTCTAGAATTGAAAATTTTAAGCCAATGATACACGGTTCAACATTTTCAACTTTTGTTCATCAACAAATGCTGAACCTATTGTTGCGACATGTTGAAACATTTTTGCGTTTTCCCAAGTCGTTCAGTGCAAACGGCTCTATTTTCGTTCAACATGTTGAATGGCATACTTCAGCATTCAACATCACATGATACACTGTTCAACATTTGTAGTTGTAGTTTTTATTTCGTCAGCACGTAATGAGAACGCAAAATTCACCAGGTCAGCTTCACTAATTTTGATTTCTTTTTCTCAAAATCCCCTCCCGCTACAAAAAAGTAAATAAATAACTAAATAAAATAAAATAATATAAACAAAGAAATAAACAAACAAGAAAAAACAGAACGAATGATCGTGGGTTAATTTAACTTATACTACTGTAGCTTACAGCGCTGTCAAGACGTGTCAGAAATTTTAGCACATTTTGTCGACCGAGCTGTATTTGATAATCTTATCATTTTTTTCCTTTTCAGTATCAGCCCACCGCGCAGAATTGTTTTCGCAGCGATCAAGGAAAGAGTATCTGTGATTCCAACCCCCTCCCACCACAATTAAAGCAAGAAAACAAACAAACAAATCCCAGACATACGGACAAGAGCCATAAACAGACAGACAGACTGTCAGACCTACTGACGGACGGACGGACGGACGGATGGACTAACAGACGGACGGCCGGACGGCCGGATTGACAGACAGACTGACAGACGTACGGACGGACGGACGGATGGACTAACAGACGGACGGACGGACCGATGGACGGCCGGATTGACTAACAGACGTACTGACGAACAGACGGAGGGGCGGACGGATGGACTAACAGACGGACGGACGGCCGGATTGACTGACAGACTGACAGACGTACGGACGGACGGACGGAGGACAGTACAGACAGACAGATTAACAATCCGTCAAACGAACGAGTAAACAACAATGATGATCTGGTCCTTGCTACCCAACCCGCCAACCAAAAGAATGGTTTTCGCATTTGCGGAATGCACGAGTCGCCTACAAACCAACGAGATATACCTGATCTGAAAATTTCCAATGACTTATTCTACTTGTTGAACGACGGGAAGATTTTCTGTGAATTGAAGGAAAATATATCTTGTTTATAGCGACCCCTCCACGGAGAGGTTGGTTTCCGCTTCTTCCTTCGCAGTATTCTCCCCTAACCTCTCCGGTGAGAAAACATCTCGTCCCAGTCTCTACCGCACTCAAAATCCAACATGGCGGAATCAGTATGGTGGCCTACGGTTCTCACAGAAAAATTGGGCCAAATTCTTAAATATCCGAAGAAAAAGCGAAGAAAAAAACACTTTTTCGTTGGATAAATTTTTTTCTGAAAAATAAAAAAATATATAACAAAAATAAAAGGGATATACTACAAATGTTTTAAAATAAATTTAACTTTGGTTTAAAAAAAAAGAAAAAAAATGAAGAAACATGTTTCGGAAATGAAAAAACAAAAATAAACTAGAGTATATTTACAAAAAAAACAGTAAATAAAATAAAATCAGAGATTTCAATACCAAATACATTTGAATTTCAAAAATGCTGTGAGAACGACCGGCCATGAGACGGCCGGTCGTTCTCATTCAAAATTTTAATTGAAAACGAAATGTTTGATGACGGCCGAGTGTCAGTCATAGCCCACTATATCCGTGATCAGCGGTCTTCTAATCAAAGATGGCGGAAAGGTCGATCCGAAGCAGTGACACACGAAGCAGATCTACGCTATGTTATGAAAAATGTCAGACCAAAAGAGATTCTGGACTTCAATTGTTCGTCCTGATTTCCTTGAGCATGCTTAGAGTTTGGGAACTTTGAGCAGAAGACTGGTTCAAAAAGGCTTACCAGTGCAATAACACACGACTAAGTGGGTCTTCAAATTCTGCTTTGTTGGGTGATCCGACCAATTTCCTCTACCAGGTTATGACCTGTTTATAAATCCTAGCAGAAAACAACACAAAAAGAAAAGCGGCAGATCTTCAGGAGGAATCGCATTTGGTTTTAAAACTGCACTAAAGCAAGGCATCAAATTCATTGCAGCCCATGAAAATTTCATTTGGATCAAACTCGATAAACATTTCTTCGAGTTAGATCAGGCGATCTTTTTATGTGCTATCTACATACCCCCACGAGATTCCCCCCAATTTCAACCCTGACATATTTTCTGATCTTGAAAAGTCCATTACTACCTTTAGTTCTCAAGGATTTATTATGCTGGCAGGTGATTTTAATGCTAGAACTGGCTGTGCTTTAGATTTCATTAATACCGATGACTGTATTCACATACCTGCAGTCAATCTTCCTCAAAAACATGACTTAAAAGGGAGGAAAAATTATGACTCCCAAATCAATGATCATGGAAAATCTTTAGTGGACATCTGTAAAACATGTGATCTCAGAATCGTGAATGGCAGAACGTCAGGTGACTCTTTCGGAAGAATAACTTATCACTCCCCAAAAGGTATCAGTACAGTAGACTACTTCGTTGCAAGTCACGAAATGCTTAATCTGATTAGAAATTTTATAGTAAAAGAACCAACGATTTTTTCGGACCATTCACAGCTCACCTGCTGGTTAAACCTCTCATTACGAACCTCGCCCGATTCCACTAGTAAGCCAAAGGTGAAAACCTTAAATTTACCTAAACATTTCATTTGGGATCAATCCTCCGCTGAAAATTTTCGAAATGCATTAAATCAACAAGATATTCTCATGCGTTTATCAAACTTTGAAAACTCAAATTTTGCTTGTAACAGTGCTGGAATTGAACTGGCAACTTGATACATGTACACGCTCTTTGAAAGTTGCTTGCCGCAAAAAGATACCAAAGAAACAAAAATTATGGTTTGATAAAGACTGCGCATTTCTGCGAAAGAATCTTAGTATGCTCTCTAACAGAAAACATAGAAACCCCTACGATTCTAACCTAAGACACGATTATCATACGACTGGAAAAACCTTTAAGAAACTGGTTAAATGTAAAAAAAATGAATCATCTAAACTCTCAAATTGATGACCTTATAACTCACAAAGATAGTAACAAATTTTGGGATTATCTCAAATCACTAAAAGAAAGTCAAAACCCGCAATCTAACAAACATGACATTCACGCAGACAAGTTGTATGACCATTTTCAAACTTTACACTCTTCTATAAATGTTCAATCTTTATCTTCTAAGCAACCCACCTTAATGCGGGATTTATCTATTTTAGAGGAGACAAAAGACAGCTACGATCATTTAGATAACACCATTTTACTTTCTGAAATAGAAACTAGGACAAAATTATTCGGTTCTAAAAAAGCACCCGGACCTGACAAAATTAGAAATGAAATGCTGAAAACTGGATTACAAAATTTAAAAAATGCCCTTTGTAAATTATTTAATCTTATTCTTAAGAGCGGTTTTTTCCCAAGCTCTTGGTGTGAAGGAATAATTACTCCAATTTTCAAATCGGGAAGCAAAAATGACCCCTCCAATTACAGGGGAATATGCGTAAGTAGTTGTCTTGGAAAACTTTTCACCTCGGTCCTCAATGCCAGGTTAAAAAACCATGTGACGCAACAAAACATATTACACCAAGCCCAAATAGGTTTCTTCAAATCATCGCACGTCTGATCACATTTTTACGTTAAGGACATTAATTGATAAACATGTTGGCCACAGTGAGAGAGGCAAATTGTACACCTGTTTTGTTGACTTCAAGAAAGCTTTCGATTCAATCTGGCATGATGGTCTGTTATACAAACTTCTACATTATAAGATAGGTGGTAAATTTTATGATTTGATTAAAAACCTTTATTCCAAGACTAAATGTTCTATTAAGCTAGATAATGGAAGAACAGAATCTTTTGACTACCAGAAAGGGGTAAGACAAGGTTGTATTCTTTCGCCCATGTTATTCAATCTATACCTAAATGAAATCCCTCTGTTACTAGACCATGAAGATACAGATCCAATCACGTTACCTAATGGTTCCAATTTGAACTGTTTGCTTTATGCGGACGATTTAGTATTAATCTCTCATTCAGCCAATGGCTTACAGAAGGCACTCTCTATTCTTGCAAAATACTGCAACGATTGGCTTCTCGCCATCAATCCAAAGAAAACAAAAGTTGTTATTTTTCAAAAGAAATGTGGGAAATCATTCCTTGATAAGCATTATTTCCAAATAAATGATGACAAAATTGAAATTGTCAAAAATTATACCTACCTTGGAATTAATTTCTCAGCAAACGGCAATTTCCGCGACTGTAAAGCAAACTTAAAAGATAAAACAAGAAGATCCATATTTGCTACTCGTCGTTACTTGGATTTCTCGAAACTGTCTCTGGGTGTCACAAATAAACTTTTTGATTCTCTTTTTCTCCCCATACTACTGTACGGTTCAGAGGTTTGGGGAATCTATGATAAAGATGACTTCAACATGTGGGAAAAAGACGACATTGAAAAAACTCACATATATTTTTGCAAACGATTTCTTGGAGTAAATAAACAGTGCCCAAATGTTGCAGCCAGGAATGAACTTGGTAGACTTCCTATAAAACTAGCGGTTGAAACATCCATAGTAAATTTCTGGTCTCACCTTCAAAGTTTGCCAGAAAATAATATCGCAAAACAATGTCTAAAACTGTCTAACGAGATGGCTGACAAAAATCAGAAAAGTCTTGTGCAAAAAATTGATCATATTTGCAGCAAGTATAAATCAAGTTCTATTCCACTAAATGACAATGTGGGAAAACTCTTTACTTCCCACATTAAAGAAAAAGTTAGAAAAGCACTGACAGAACATCAGTTAAAATTAATTAATATGAACAAAAAACTCAACTTCTACTCCTCTTTTAAAAAGGATACCAAAAAAGCTGATTTCCTAGACTTGATAACCAATCCTCTCCACAAAATTGCAGTAAATAAATTTCGATTAGGAAACCATAGATTACGCATTGAAACAGGTAGACACACAATACCAAAGACTCCCTTAAATTCCAGGATCTGTTCTTTCTGCCATTCGAATGAAATCGAGAATGAAACACATTTTCTATTCTCATGCAAATTATATGATAGCTTTCGTTTAAAATTCTTTAATGATATAAACGAAAAGTATCAGAATTTTCATCAACTAGATAATGTATCAAAAGTTTTGTTCCTTTGTAACAGCATTGATCCTTTCGTTTGCCGATCAACTGCTACTTTTATCTTCCAAGCCATGTCTCTCAGACATGAGTCTTCCTTTGTAAAATGATTCAGTTTTTATTTTGTTTTATTTGGTTTAATTTTAATTTGAAATATTAGGTAATGCCATGTATTGTTATGGAAATACCTCAATAAATTGTTGTTGTTGTTGTTGTTGGGTGCTGTCAAACCAAGTTTACCGGGGGTAGGGGGTGCTCCCATATGAACAAAGGCGTACGAGGCGGGGGGGGCTGCATCGCTCCCCAGTTTAAAAAATTTTCGACATTTTTCGGGCAAAACGCGTAGAATATGTAACAATAACGAGAGGATATTGTTGAGAGAGAAACGAAGCAAGAAGAGAGCTTCGAGATTCAACACGTGTTCAAGATGGAGGATAAAAACAAGAACAACTTTATTCCCCAGAGCGAGGTCGTGACGTAGAACGTCACGCGTAACGTAATACATATTGTAACATCCTTCCCATTTTTTTTTTTTTTTTTGATGTGAGTACCATACGGGTAACAAGATGAACTACCAGATTGACTTTAGGGGAAAAAAAAGAAAACAGGTATATAAAAAAGAAACACGAATCAACAGTCAGCAACTGGTACATATAGAAAACAAAACGGCAATAAAAGAAAATGTATGAAAATAAAATGTCACAGTCTCTATGTTCCGGTCTTGCTTGTCTCGAGTAACAGAGACAAATGTTCAAGTTAGCACATAGTCTTTCAGCCTAGCTGGTGGCTTAATGGCACGGCCTGATCGGGAACGCTTCACTGCGCCAGAGTCGCAAGGGTTGAGCAGGGTTGTTGTCTCACTTCTTCCCTCGGCCTGGTTCTGCGGGCTGGCACTAGATTGTGTGTCTTGTCCAGGGGTGGTCACCTTATAGTCAGCACTTGGCACAGGATGGGGTCCTTTGGTGAAGTCTTGCTGGCTGGAGGGCTGTGGGGTTTTCACCAGGTGTTGTCGATTGCGTCTGTAGGTTGTGCCGGATGCCTGAACTTCATATGATCTTTCATCTAGCCTGCGCGTCACCTCAGCTTTCTTCCAGGTATGCTGTCCAAGGACAAAAGGTTTCATGCGGACAGTGTCCCCTTTTGTTAAAGTAGGCAGCTCGCGTGCAGTACGATTGTAGTACTTTGCTTGTCTCTTCTGGTTTAATTGAAGCTGTTCCATCTCATGAGGGTTCAGGGGATTTCTTGGTTCCAGCAAAGACTTTGTCGTCGGCAACGGGGTCCTGGTTCTCCTTCCCATGAGGCGCTGGGCTGGACTGCTGTCTACGCCTTGTGTTGGAGCATTCCTGATGTTGAGCAAGGCAAGGTATTGGTCTTCGCCAGATTTGGCGGTTTTCCGCAGCATGCGCTTGGCTACTTTCACGGCTGACTCAACTTTGCCGTTGGCTTTGCTGTGGTGAGGTGACGTGGTAGTGTGTTCAATACCCCAGCTCTTGCTGAAGGTACTAAATTCACTTGACGCAAACTGAGGCCCATTGTCGGAGACCAGCTGTTTGGGAATCCCGTATCTAGCAAGATGAGCTTTCAGCTTCTTGATGACTGTTGTGGACTTGGTATCAGTGAGACGGTCCAGCTCCCAAAAGTTTGACTTGTAGCAGACAGTGATAAGGTAATCTTTACCGTGACACGATAGCAGATCGCAACCAATCTTCTCCCAGGCTCGTTCGGGAATGTCATGGCTCATGAGAGGTTCCTTGCAGTGTGTCTGCTCAAAATCTCTGCATGCTTCACACGATTGTATCCACTCTTTTATCTCTTTGCTCATGCCAGGCCAGAATACATGTTCTCGAGCTCGTCGCAGGCATGTCTCGACGCCTTGGTGTCCAGCATGGATGTCTTTCTTTATCTTAGACCTCATTTCCTTTGGTATGACCAATCTTTCGCCTCGGAAGACGAGACCATCAGTGACTGCCAGTTCGTCATGGATGCTGAAGTATGGTGTGACAAGAGGTGGTAGTTGAGACTTGTCCTTTGGCCATCCTTGTAGAATGGTCTGCTTCAGTTGCTGTAGAGCTGGATCGCTGTTGGTGTGTTGACGAATTTCCTCAATCCTATCTTCGGACATCACAAGGTAGGTCAGAGCATTGATGATCTCAAATTCTTCTTGTGTGCCTTCACCGGTTTGGGAAAGGTATGCCCGACTCAAAGTATCAGCGAGGAACATTTCCTTGCCATTCAGATACTGTACATCGATGTCATAGGCCAGGGCACGTACCAACATGCCTTGGAGGCGCTTGGGGGCTCTATCAAGGGGTTTCTTTGTGATGCTCTCTAATGGCTTGTGGTCAGAGTGGATAGTTACGTGACGACCAGAAGTGTACTGGTGCCACTTCTCGAGAGCAAATACAATGGCGAGCATCTCCTTCTCTATTGTTGCATATCTGGTTTCAGTGTCGCTGAGAGCTCTGCTGGCGTACGCTAGTGGCCTTCCTTCTTGTAGGAGTGCCGCACCTAGGCCTTGCCCACTGGCATCACACTGGATCGACAATTCTTTGGCTGAGTCAAAGTATGCCAGCACTGGAGCTTGAGTTAGGAGACGCTTGATTTCTTCAAAGGCTTTGTCATGAACAGAGTCCCAGGTCCACTCAACATCGGGACGAGTCAGATCACTGATGGGACGTATGACATCAGAGAGTTTAGGGACGAACCTTGAGAGGTAGTTGACAGTCCCTCTCAGTCTTTCAACACCCGCCTTGTCGGTAGGCGGTTCCATCTTGACGATTGCTTCAATCTTCTTGGGGTCAGGTTTGAGACCACTGCTGCTTACCACGTGACCCATAAATGGAATTTCTTGTAATCCAAAACAGCATTTGTCTTTGTTGAGAGCAATTCCGATGTCGCAGCAGCGTTGTAGAAACAGGCGTGTCCGCTCATCATGTTCAGCATCTGTGCGGCCCCAGATGAGTACATCGTCCGCAATGCAGCGAACACCCTCTAGGCCCTCTAGAGCCTGGTGGAGCCTTTTCTGGAAGATCTCGCTGCTAACCGTGAGACCAAATGGGAGACGGCACCATCGATAACGTCCAAATGGAGTTGCAAATGTAGTCAGAAGACTTGAGGAGTGGTCAAGTTCACAGTGTAAATAGCCCGCTTTCAAGTCGCAGACAGAGAACTTGCACGCTTGAGACAGTTCCGGCAGGAGATCCTCTAGGACAGGTAGCTTGTAGTGTTCACGTTTAAGGGCTTTGTTGAGAGGACGGGGGTCTATGCAGATTCTGATTCCAGACTTCTTTTCAGCAACAGACATTTGACTCACCCAGTCAGTGGGCTCGTCCACAGGTACAATCATACCAGTGTCCACAAGACGCTGGAGTTCGGCCTTAACTAAATCTTTACGCGACTCAGGCAGGGTTCGCGCACTTCGAATCACAGGAGAACAACCTTCAACCGTTGTCAGGTGTACCTTCTTGCCAGGGAGTGTGCCAGGCGTGTCCTTAAAGGTGTCTGGGAAGAGTTGAACGTAGTCGTGTTCAGAAGAATAGACCGCGTTTACAGGCTTAAACCTATCATAGTGCACTGTGATCAGATTCATTTTCTGGGCTGCTTTACCACTTAGTAACGGGGTTAGTTCCTTGTCGACGATGACAAAATCGACTTTGTACTTTTGCTTTGTGGTCGGGTTGACAACTTTTACTTTGCATTTACCGAGGGCTTCCAAGGAGGTTTTGTTCCACATTTGGAGATTTACTACTTCAGGGCGAATGTGGGCGTTTCCAATGTAGCGCTTGGGCAGAATACACACGGTGGAGCCACAGTCAATTTGTAGTCTCACTGGCTTCTTGCCGACCTTCATTTCACAGAAAATGAGTTGGTTTCCGGGCTGGACGGTGTTGACGAAGTGATCCTGATCAGTCGTAATTCCACTAATGGTTTCACCGCCGCTTTCAGAAGAGTCGGTAGAGTAATCCTCACCAACAGAGTGGACGCTGTGCCGCTTACACTTTGATGACACTTTAAAGTGGTTTTTACCGCCGCAGGCCATGCAGGTCTTTCCCCACGCAGGGCATAGCTCCTTCTTCATGAGGTGAACTTGAGTGCAGAAAAGACACTTTCTTTTAGTAGCACTCTGATCACTAGATTCTGCAGGGTTTCCTTTACCAGGGTTTTCCTTTACCCCGTGCTTTCCTTTTCCGTGATCTCCAGATTTTCCTTTGGGTTTGTGTTTGTAGTCACTAGGTTTTTTTTTCTTAGGCTTGTGGACCACCTTGTTAATCTCTTCACTCTTGAGAGCTTTCATGTGAAGAGAGGCAGCCTCTTTTGCACGACAAATTTCAATGGTTTTGCTCAGTGTGAGATCGTGTGTTGAGAGGAGTTCCTCACGAGTTTTGTCATCTGAAATTCCTAAGAGAAGACGATCCATGAGCAAAAGTTCACGCATGCAGTCGCAAAAACCACAGGTTTTAGCCATGTTGCGTAATACAGAGACATACTCATCGATAGACTCACCAGATTCTTGGTTTCGGCGATTAAATTGGAAGCGTTCGAAGAATTCTTGTGTTTGACCGAGAAAATGCTGATCATATTTCACAAGAATGTCAGCCATTTTGCTGCGATCTTCCCCTTCGCTGAATTTTCATTCCGTTAAAAATTCGCATGGCTTCAATACCAATACAGTGCAATAGCAAAGCACACTTGTAATCTTCAGTTTGGTCATTTAGACCGGCAACGACGCAGTAGTTTAACCATCGTTGTTTCCACAACTTCCAGTTATCGGCCCGATCGCCATCGACCTCGAGTGGTTTTGGCGGAGTGATTTGTGGTCTTCGAAAGCGGGAAGTTTCTGGAGCTTGTGCACTGGGAGCAGCAGCGGCTTCGTTGTCAGACATTTCGTGCAAGATTAAAGGACGGAGGTGTACCAACTGCACTAAGTTTCACACAGGAGAGAGCGGAGTCAGCTTTACGGCAGTTTCCAGAGAGTGCACGACAACAAACCGTGACGACGTAGAGTACAGCAGTATAAAACATTGTTCGAAGAAGAGCGAGGTGCTTGAGGGTTCGACGAGAAAACGACGACAGCAGTAGTCACTGTTGAACGTTAGCTCGGCACCGCTGCCACCATGTAACAATAACGAGAGGATATTGTTGAGAGAGAAACGAAGCAAGAAGAGAGCTTCGAGATTCAACACGTGTTCAAGATGGAGGATAAAAACAAGAACAACTTTATTCCCCAGAGCGAGGTCGTGACGTAGAACGTCACGCGTAACGTAATACATATTGTAACAGAATAGACCAATTCCAATATATTAAAATTCTAACATGGCGCCGAGGCTTAGGGGAATAAAACAAAAGGAATCATTTATTCATCCCTAAGCCTCGATGCAAAATCTTTTGTTTTATTCCCCAAAGTTAGAGTCGCGCAGGCTTGTCAACATTTTTACACTGTCACGTTGCCTGAACAAAACCATGTAGTGGCAAATGTAACACGCAACATGGTCAACAGACTTGCGCGTGAAAATTTACAGCTTAATCGTGTGGTGCTAGAATGTCACATTGACGAATAAAGGAGGTAGAAACCTAAACACCGAGCTCAAGAGAAAAAAGCTCGTCCGAGTTGATGCAAGAAACAACCTTGGCGACAGACAGCGTCTCTCTAAGACAAACTAATAGCCTTCAAGAAGTAGAGCTAAAGCAGTATTTGGTTTAGTCGGACAAAGATAATTATCGTATCCGTGATAAGACGCAACAATAACTTGCAATAGTTTAATGAAACAGCCAGGCCCGGCTCCACAATGTAGAATGCAAGTAAGATAAATCTCACGGTAAATCTCACACTTTGTCTTTCTAAAGCAAATTTAGAGAGCTAAAAGAAAGTCTTGCATTAGATATGATCCAAAATAAACTACATGCAACAGCAAATGATAAATTATAGAGGTGTCAGACAACAACGGATAACAACGTTGGCGTCAGATAACAACGGAAATCATGCAGCCCTATGGACTCTTAACATTTGCTGTACAACGCTAAAACGGATCTATTCTTATTCATAGTCCTCCTCGTAACACAGAATTATTGCCCTTAGGAAACAAGTGCGAAGCAAGAAAACGGTCGAAAGATCGAAATCGAAAAGGGAACGGCAAATCAGTACAAATGTCACGGCACGTAGGAGTCGCGCAGGCTTGTCAACATTTTTACACTTTCCACTTCTTCGATCGATTGGGCCTCCCGAGCCTGTAGCACAGTTTCACTTTTGTTACGCATTAGTGGATTGAGTAGCCAGGTTGTTTAAATGTTCAATTAAAACGGTGGTTTAAGATGGATCTTCGGTGTTATCCCAAGCGTTCACTGGGTTGGCGTTTCTTCTCCCCAGATAGATGAGGTTTTGGGAATGGCATGATATGTTGTCAGAAATTTTCCGTGCTTCATTAGTAGTGAAAAAGGTGTAGTTGGTTTGGCCTTCCTCCAGAAATGAACAAAGTAGGCAACGTGGGTGGTTACACTTATGGATACAAGCGGGCTTTTGATTAGGGGCCTTGCTAGTGTTTGGTAGCTGTGAATGCACGAGTAGATCACGAAGACTTGCGGTGCGTCTGCAGGCAATAACTGGTGGATGAGGAAAGGTGTTCCTGCAGTTGGCGGATGACTGGAGGATATTGACATTGTTTCTTCACATCATGAAGTTTACAACAACCTAGGTAAATATTTTGCGTGTCTAAACGCCAACTGATACCATGGTAAACAACGCCCCATATGAGTAAATAAAAGATTGATTTGCCCGGTGATCAGGCATGGTTTAGGTGATGACTCGTCCCCAGTCGTCTCCTAAAAGAAACTAGCAAGACGCGATGGATGATGGGAAGGAGAAGGGCGCTCCCTCGTCTGTCCTCTTCCCATCATTCCCCGCGCCTGCCATTTTTTCGTAAGAGATGAAAAGGGACGAGTCCGATCGGGCTTGTGCCATTCTTTTCCAAATCTGGACCAATCACTCGGGCAACGTAATCGAGCATACATCTAGATATTCTAAAGTTCTTTTTCCGCCATTCTTCAGCGAACTGTCCGTGTAAAAGGGTTCCAAAGCAGAACTGGTTTCTCGGTAGTAACCACGAACGTCTAGCGCTCCTTGTCTTTTGAAGAAGAAAAATTTGAGGTAAAATCAACCATGAAATCTTAAAGCGCGAGGGCTACAGGGGCAGCAGCTTCTCTTGTAAACGCAGGCATTGTATCTCGTGATTGATGACAGATTGACCCCGGTTATTTGAGCCAGTATAAACACTTATGTTTACCTCGGTTACTGTGATCAACCAATCAAAATTTCCTTAAATGAATAAATTATTAGTGGCTAGACGAATTGCTAATGAAGCGGTTTGTTTTTAAATAATGAAACCAATTATCCGCAATCAGTTGCTCTGCAGTATATCGCAAACGCGTCAAGACCTCTGAGCTCCGGCAGTTAGGACTAGGAGTGTTTCAAATTGTAAGTATATGCTAAAAATATCCTTTTTTTCTCGTTTATTTGCCTGCCCCAGTTATCGATATGAATCGTTCAAAGCATGGAACTCAAAGTGTCTTTTGCCGTAGTACCAGTCTTTCAGTTTTAATTGTTTTTTTATCATTTAGTTTACCGTTTGAAAATTAGGTGTGGTTGATGTTTTAGCTTGGACAATTCTGAGCACAGTTGCATATGAATTGTAGCCCGTCAACATAAAGTATCTTGGAAAGTTCACGAGATAGATTTAACATTGTATTCAAATATTAGAATTCACTTCCTCGAAATGCTATGCAAATGATTTGTCAATTTGCAGTTAACAAATTTTGCAGCAATTCCGGCGTGGGAAAAAATATTCGGCTGCAGGCTCTATTATAATCTCCCGTGAGCAACTTCAAGAACTGCGTAGGCAAAGCGTATTTAGCTGCGAATAGCTTGAAATTCTTTTAGAACAGAAACTACTATGCACCGAAAGCATCGTGTAGCATTGCAATCGCCGGATGTCGGGCCCACGTAAATTATCCTTGATATAACAAGAATTTATGGACACTTCTGAAAGGTGTTAAACAATTTAGGCGACCAACTGCAACCTCAAGAAAACCGAATAAAGATATATTGATAGAAATTTGTTACAAAATATAATTATCCAGTTAGACGTTCGTGACGTTTTAGAGCCAAATGCAACCCAGGTATGCATGTCGTCGAATAATCGTCTGGTGTGTCAATAAACTAAAACCATTAGGCCTCGGAGGATCTTTTTTTTTTTTTTTGAGAGAGAGAGAGAGAGAGAGGTGGGGGATCCACTCCGAGTTCCAAGAGCTTCCACTTTAATAAACCTTCATTTCCAGGAGGTATAGGGTGAGAACAGGCCAATTCCAACCCCATTACGCCCCCAACGACCCCCCTTCCCTTCCTCCTTGGGGCGACGAATTATTAACTACGCGCGCACGTCTCCAACTGTTAAATGGCCCTAGTAAGCCTCCTCCATTTTGGATACCATCGAAATTATTTACATTGCTGCAAGTTTTGTTGCTGGAAGTGATCAATTACAAATTTAGTACGTTTCTTAGTGATCTCGTTCGTTTCCACACGCTCAGTGTGAAATACAATAATGAACTCTCCCATATAAACACTAACACAGGTGTGGTTGACTAGGGCCCTTTAATACTCGTAAAATTTCATAACACTAAAATGACATGGTACATGAGCACAAAAATGTCACAAAGCTAAGTATAACACGTCTGAGGGCATAAAAACAAATATGTCACTGATTGCCATACGCAAATTTAAAGACACGCAATGTTCAAATAAATGGCAACCCTTCGATACAGTTTGAATTCATCATTTTTTTTCTTGCCGAGAACTGGAATGTCTGTCTACGAAGAACAGATCACAAATGGACACTTAGTTTTTACTGTATAAAGGCATACGCCTGATCATCATGTAAAGCTTGGTGCTTTGATGTTTATCAACCCTGAAAAGAACAATGCTATGTATTCAGCCTTTGTTGAATTTTCTCACCCGCAACGAAAGGTTTCTGAGCAAAACAATCAACCAGTAAAGAAGTGAATAATTTCCGTTTACTCTTCAACATCGGCCCCACAGGTGCTAGGTGTCCTTACAAGTTTTTCTTTTGAAAGGTGTCTTCATAACGTCTCGTTTAATAAAATTCTGTCCATATGCCAATCCGTTTCGCTTGAGTAAAGTCTACGGCTTTTCATTGCCATGTAGGTGTCTACTCCATAATTTCAACCTTGCCCCAGATTACGTCTCATTGATTCCCAGTTGGCGATGTAAAATTGTGTTTCGGCCTTGGTTTGTATTAGCCTCCCACGCAGACGTTCTCATGGCAATCCCACCCAAAGGATGTTTGCGTAGGAGGCTAACTTTAAATCGACCTCAAAAGTCTTTTGTGGACACCCAGTTCTATTAACTAACAATTTAATTTTGGGATGTTGCCAGACACATCCGGCAAATGAGATGTACGTGACTGTGAATGCAAAAGAGTAATATATATTCTGAAATTCCGGTGCTACCCTGGTCACAGAAGTTATCTTTTTTTCTTCTGAGGCGAGGGGAAATATAAAAAGAAAACAAGTTCTGCAATCACGTAAGGCAGCGCATACAAGAAAGGAATAGTTTCGACTGTTCATATACATAGTTCGACTGTTCATATACATTTTACATATCAAAAAGTCCACATATCTTTTACAATACAATACAATAATTTACTAAACTCTCCCCGGAGGGGCTTTTCAGAGCTTAAGTATCTACCTAAAAATTGTGCTAAAAATATTCCGCTCTTCAACTATTAGGTACTTGACACAGCTAGAAATCAGTGGAAACATTTTATCTTGTGGAGATTATAGTTTAGTATAGTGTGCCTAGGAATTTTGACCAGACGAGGATAATCGATCGAGAAAGTTTCATTCGTTGAGATATGTTAATAAGTTAATCTGCAATAAGACCTTTTAATTTCAGTCAGCAACACTAAATTTAAGGAAGAGATCTGTGCTTGTGAAACATCATGTTTGTAAGTTTGCATAAAAACTGCATGCATGAAAAATTCGTACACTTGAATTTCCTGTCTAAGAAATGCTGCATGGTTACTTAATTAAGCAAATATAGAATGTCTCGTGTCTCATGCTTCTGTGTCTATTATGCTCACGTCAGTCAATTGAAACAATAAGTGAATAAAGCTCCGTTTGCCTAGAGTGACAAAATATTGGACCGTCACATTGTTTATTTTCGCTAAAGACAGCATTGTTAGCCAAGAAGACCTCTAAATTTTCATTTTGGGGGTGTCAACAAAATTTAAATCATCTACCGCAAAAGAACAGCTGTCAGGTTTAAGAGTTCGCAAAAACAGGTGAGCGCTAAAGCTACGACCAATATTATTAAATTTAAGAATGATGTCGTAGCTGGTGAATTTTTTCAGCTCTGTGTTCTCGAGTAGCTTTGTTAGCTCCTTAAAGGTGGATGCCATGCAAATCGATTGCAAGAATAATATATAGGCCTACTCTTCAAAGTGACTTTCCCCAAGCAGTGAAATTTCTTTAAAACAAAGACCATGGAAAAGAAATGAAGCCCGGTAAAAAAGGCACGTTATAAGGGTTACATTTTTACAGTCCTGTTGGCGCTTCGGCTGTGTATCGATCCATCGCCAGAGTGGCGAATGTTCCAACAAATCCATGAGAATTAAACTACATGGACATGCATCGAGGATATCATACACATATTTATACGTATTTGTTTTAATATAGGAAAGAAGAGTTGACCAAGATGAGTTCAGAGGTAAGACGCCCTGTATTTTGGTCAAGCAGAAATATGTTTTATCACCTCATCGCCATTTTGTGGAAATTGGAATTATCTTTAAGATCAAGTTCCCACCTTGCAATAAACAACAGTTATTTTACCAACGTGTTAGAAGTGATAGCTATCAGTAACTATCAAGGGTTTCCCCTCGAGAAGAAGTAGTTATGTCAGAGCCAACCATAATTTTGTGGATGAAATAAATATCGTTTTACAACTGATTGCGTACCTCAAATTAAAATTAAAACACAAAAGATTTGATAGAACAATGAACAATGTTTAACATTACGGAAGACTGAGACTGATTCAGTGTCCAAACTTATAAGATCGCTGTGAAACTGCAGTGGATTGTTTAACAGACTTTCAGTAAAACAGTTTTTCGGGCATGAAAAATTTTAACAATTTCAATTCGATAGCATCGAAAGCATGGCGAATTTCAAAGATTAAAACGTTATTTTGCATTCGCTCAACCATGCCTTAAAATTTATCTTATCTATAAATATTCTGTTCTTAGGATATCATTGAGGACCAAGTCCTTTGCAAGGCTCAACGTGGTTTGCTATTCAGTAAACCGAAGTATGGCATTTTTGTTACTGCTTTCTACAAGAAAGACCTGAATGTCGATGACCCCGCCGTGCACAGTGGAATCGTGGGGGCAGCTTGTGATGTAATCCAGTTCGCGTTAGAACTGGAGGGATCAGAAGAACAAGGTATTGTAAGAACTTTTTTTTGTTGGATTTATTCTGCAGTCAGGTTTAAGGGAAAGGTCTATAATTTCTTTGTTGATTGTCTGCAACATACCTACCAACCCCCATAGTACAAAAATCTGGAGACGTCAAGAAATCTAACTTTGAAATAAGACGATCAGGTCAAAGTCAATCAATCAAAGTCATTTCAAGTACGCTACATGAAGCATGTGTTGAGAAGACTTTTCGTGAACAAGACATGAAGTTGAAAACGTACATTTTTCTTGTCGCCCGAAGGTCAAGCTGTAGTCGCCTTGATACTGTCTTGATTGCTCTGTGTTTTGTTGTCTTGCACGCGCTCACATACGTGAGCTGATAAGAAAATATAGCGGCTTTTATGTAAAGCTTCTATTAAAAGCACTTCCTTCTTTTAAACGGTTCTTAAGTGAATTAGCTACAGAAACAGGTTGACTTTCAAGCTTCTAGGTACCAAAGTTTGTTAATAAACATGTATTTGAATGAGATGCGTAGAAGGGTCTAGAAAACGTCGCAAATCTGACGCGTACGGTGAGCTTATACGCGTCAAACACAGCGCGCGCTCTTTCTCGTCACTGCCGTTTACACCTTGGTTGAGGATTTGAATTTATTAGCAAAACAAGAGTGTCGACTTCTTATCTTCCCCAACTCTATCTCAGTACCGTGGTACTGGCGTTTCCCTCAAAAGGAAAGTAGTTCATGACCTATCTGTAACGAGTAAGTGAGCTTTCCATTCCCTTAAATTGCCGAGCATGCGTAGTGGCATCATGTGTCAGATTTCTGACACATTTGACGCCAGCAAAATCGGCTTTTACCAGATGTTCTCTCCGGAGGGTTGAGAAGATCTGGGTACGAGATTAGGCAGGTATGCTACAATTGCTTAGTCCCCTGCCTACATTTACTCTATTTATATCTCCGATTGCTTGTTGGGAGAAAAGAGGGCCACAGGGAATGTTTCGGCTTCAGGTGAGTCATTAATCGAACGTTGAGCTGAATTTGGCTTTAACTCGCTCTAATTATCGGAGGTTCACCAAGTTACGAATGTAGTCCACGATACATGCATTGCGCTGCGTTTTTACAAACAGAGTGTAACAACGAACTCGCTTTTGTCGCTGTAGAAAGCTTAAGAACTCGCGTTCCTTTTTACAGGTTCTCGCACCAGAGTAATTGTTGCATTTGACCCAAACCAGTGGAGCACGTGGTACAAAGATGACCCAAAGCTGGCAAATCTAGAGCTCCGAGATCCGCGAAAACGACTTATTCCTGACTCCCAGAAGTTTCTGGATACCGGAGGAGATGTGTTCTTCTTACTTAAGTCAGACGTAGAGGGTGAACTGGGAAAAGTTCTAGATTACCTTCAAGAAAAAATTAATGATTATTGCAGGAAAATTGATGTGACAAAATCGCAGCCTCCCAGTAAGGTAGGGCAATATTGTTACATCAAATGGATCATATACTACACTAGAGAATCTTGTGACTGTTCAGAGTAGCAGGGAAAACTCGATCCTAATTCATAATGATGATTGAAATTAGCGTGAAAATTACAAAAACAAATATATTTAGAGTTTTGCTGCAGAAAAATGCGCATCCTCTGCGCTTGCGTAGATCCATTTTCAGGAGAGACTGGCTCAAATTTTGACGTACAAACGAAATGATAGATGCATTTTTCCACAGATGGTCCTATTTTCCTCATAATAAAAGCCTTTGTGTGTACAAGAGACCATAACATACTGCATGCGTAGCGATGCCCAGACATGCTCCACCTTTTTTTGTGGTGACAGCAAATTTTTCATGCGTAAGCGCTAATATGTCAGTATACTTTCATGGGAAGTATCCACTTGATTTATTGAAAGGTACTGAGGTATATGTAAGAAACTAAGTTATGACTCCACGCCCCCCTATCGTGACCGTGCATGTCCCACATTTTAACTGTGGCTAGAATATTTGGAATGTGTGACCAGTATCACGGCTCCTGCATGTTGTAATGGTTGTAGTTTTCAATTTATGTTCACTTTGTATACGTATATACCCATTCCGGCCACAGGTGGCTAAACAAATGGGTTTGTGTGGCCAAAATAACTCTTCGCTGTCGCCTTGTGTTAGTCGTTTCAAACTAAAAAGATGTATTGGGTCGAGATGTGTCGACGGTATGAAAATTCCAAATTATTTGATAAACTGTTTTCGCTGCTCGATGCTTTCAACTCGTTTTTGTTTCTCTCAGCGGGTCCTCCAGAATTCATTTACTGATGGAGTAGCAAATCCCAGCGATGCAGCAAGCATCAAGAATTACATTGTGAAGAACGATGGAGCACTGTCGGGTTACCCTGGTTCAACATACCTACTGTCGCAGAAGTTTGAGTTCAACTGGACGGTGATTGGAAACATGGATAAGGTAATAATATGGCTCTTGCCTAAAATGTTTTCCTTCGACCATGGAAAGAGGGATCTACCCAATGAGTCCCTCCTGTTATCGTCATTCGCTAAGCCATGTCGTCTCATTCAAGTAACAACACATGCAAAAAAATTGTGTTCAATTTTATGTAAGTATTGGAGGCAGCGGTCAGTGGTGACTCAAGGCTTAAGCTGACTTAAGCTGATTAACACGTGTAGCAGCCAGCGTTACTTAAAGTATAAAACTTCAATTTCATTCTAACAGATCCAAAAAGAAGATATGATCGGAAGGAAGTCTGCAACAGACACTTTCATTCCTCACACGGACAAGCGTGCCCACATTGCACGTGTGCACGTGGTACATGATGTTCCACCAGTAAATGGCCTCCTCAGGCATCCGCGCGTATTCCGTGTTTCAATGCCATACGGTCACGCCGGGAGTGGGCCAGGTCGAGAAGAAGGACTGATGTACATGCATATGTGTAACACTACGGAAGTGTTCAAGACGATCCTGAACAACATCGCTGGAAATGACAAGGAGTCAAAGATGGGCGAGGTGACTCCTGATAGGTTGATCAGCGCTGTCCAGCCTCTCCAAGGAACCTTCTGGTACGTGCCCAGTGCTGAGGAACTTAAGTTGTCCACCCTCAAGGAACGAAGGTAAAACTACTTTTTACTTAATTTTGTCTGCGTTGTTTGTTATAGTAAATATTTTAAAGTCGTCTGGAACATGACCGCCGTGGAATTAATATTTCGTGATTTCCACATTTCCCCTTCCTAAACTTCCAGACTTAACTTACACGGCTGTATTTAAATTCACTGCTCCGTACATTTGTAGTTCAGCACTTCCCCTTTAGATGCACGTCAATGGGTCTTCTTTGATTTATCCAGTTTATAGTTAGGATTCGAAATTTAAATTAATATTTTGTTTTTCTTGCTTGATAACCAAATGTTTAGTACGTCAGCCTCCGCGCTGTGCGATGGGGATTCGAGCAATATAATTTACGACCGCGGGAATCCTTTTGTTGTGCTTGGCCATGACAATTTTCCAAACCCATTTTAAAAAAGTAGAAATAATAAGAACAGCAACAACAACAACGACCTTAATTTACATTAAATTTAATACAATTCTTGTAAAATTCAAGGGGAAGCTGATCTAATGAAGTTTGAATTGGATTTTAATTTCCAGGTTTGAGCTCTTAGATTTTTGGAACGTAAGAAGTTCCACAAACGAATACTTGTTTTACAATCAGAAGGAATACCTTCATCGTATGACTACTGGTGGATACAGTCCCGGAGATCCTCCCAGTGACCGAGTGCTCGGTCTGTTGGACTACGCCTTTCAACAGTGGAACGATCAGTGGTTCAAACGTCGAGAGATGCCGAAATTCCCTCATCTCCTCACTGCCACATCCGCAAGAAAGAGGAGCGTCCTGGAGAATGCTTCCATCATGATCCGAAAAGGATGGGCTTTAAAGGTATCTCTAGGGCGGTTGTTCACCACCAATAAAGCTGCCAAGCTGGA
>OX393571.1:2742259-2796686 GCA_947652115.1 Blastomussa wellsi
ATAATACCCTACGCAAGGACCGAGAACTTGTAAAGAACATACCTTAATCCCGTGGCACATATCTATATACCCCTCGGTGGGCGTGGGTTTAAAAATATTTAAAACATAGCTGGCAGGAACAAGGAATGGAAATACTTGAATGACATCTGGAGAAGCCTATTTAGATCCAAAAGATGAATGAAAGCCAAATGATTTATGGTGCTGGTAGATATCCCTGCTTTTTTTCAGGTTTGCAATGTTAGTTTCGCTGGTGGATGAAATATAAGTCTATTCCAGGTGATCTGGAAAAAAATTGTGTTACATATGCGTTGCCCTAACAAGTAGCCAACTCCAAAATCTCCGTTACATATTTTAGTTAACGTTATGTCGTTTTGCAGTTGGTTGGCTGATCAAATGTCAACAGTTGTCAAGAAGGTGGCCCGCGATGCTCCAGATGGACAACCGCTGAAGGGACTGATTGACGGCTTGAAGAAGAAGTACTCGGTTCCCGGAGCACCATGGGACGTACTTCTGCCTACGGGAGCCGGAACATTTGAAGGTTACGTTGGTTGGGGAGGAGGAATCGGCGCTTCCGCTGATGGGCGACGCTCAGGCTCGCCTGTCGCGTCTGACTTAAGCGCTGCTCCGACTCCACAGGACAAACCTGCCATACCTAAAAGCTTCGATATCTACAAGTGAGTGTTAAACGTACTAGAGACGTTTCCAAACACGAAGTAGTTCGGGTTTGCTTTGGTGTTGTATTACTACCCGCAATGATTGGTTTAAAAATCTCACGCCACTATTTCAGCCAATCGCGCGCGCACGTTTTCCCGCGCGTTTCGCCAGCTGCATGTATTTGCTTCGAGTTTTGATTGGTTTGATTGAGATTATCCACCTCAATTGTGATTGGTCAGAGTGATTACTTTGGTTAAAAATATATGATAAACATTAACTTACAAGCAACAGCTGAATAGCAACTGAAAGCAGGATGGTTTAAAACAACAAGTGATAGGGATTTCTAAAAAGATACTTCAAATAGAGAAAGAAGTGTTATGGAAAACCGACATATTACGAAAAATGTCCAATCCGACTGCTCTGCATAATATATCTATGCTCATGTTATAATGCGTTTTTATTTAAGGTCGCTTAAAAGCTGGGATATGCCTTCCATCAATTTTGGTTTCGCCAACGGTTCTGAGGTTGACCTGAAAATAGACGAAAACTTCAAAGAGAGCGACATGGTGACATTCTTACAGAACTATGCTGAGCATAATGGAATTGGGGGAAATATCTTGACAGGTAAGATACTATGCATTTTATTTGTCCAAATACTTAGCAATTATCCTGCAAAATTGCGCGAAATATCGCCGGATACTTAACTGACAAGGCCTCAGGTCGAGAGTTGGCTAAAATCAGACGATATTCCGCAAGACTTATCGAGCAGGATAATTGTTTTAATATTCAATAAATTGTCATAAGCGAATTTTTTCAGCTGGAAGAGCTGTAGTTGCGTATATCGCAGGATATATATCACGTACAGATGGCAGATAAAAATATAAATTTGTTTAATCATGACAATAAAATATACTATTAAGTTACTGTTGCTGTTCCCGTTGGTGACACCTAAAATGAGTTAGGTGTCATGTCAGCAATTCGAATGTATAACTGAATTACGATTGTAAACATTATAGCTATTTACAAGATAAAAGCCTATGATAATAAAAATACTGGAGTGAATAAAATTACATTACGGCTAGTTTTAAGCACATATGTCGTTTGCGTTTCAAGGAATGCCAAAACCCTTGATTTATCTCACTAGTGAATGTTTTGTAACTTTTTGGATGATGTTTGGGTATATTTGGGAGGAGGGAGTTTTTTTTAAGGAGGAGGAAAATTTGGAGGAATATGAAATAGTGAAGATTTAATGGGGTTTGAAAATTAGAATGTTATGTTTTAAATTAGAATATGTACACCCAAACAGTCCCCCTACCAAGCTGGTTGCTCTTGGGTGGGGGTTAACTGTCTGTGGGTGTTTCAAAACTAATTTTCTTCCTTTTATACCTACTCTAAACCTCTCCAAATTTCATTCAAATTCAGGTAAATCCCTGCCTTAAACCATAACTATGACCTGCCATGTGTAGCAAACTTAATTTTCGACATATACCCGGCCAGTTATTATAAGTAAGAAAGCAAACAAGTAGACAACAAAATATTTTCGTGTTTCTCATGCAGGTTTTTGTTTGTTTTTCTTGTCAGTTACGTGTGCCAATCCAGACACCTTTGCTAATGCTCAGCGTAACCCAGAGCAGTATGACCTGATCCGCGTACGCACAGGGGGCTGGGGCGAGTTTTACATCGCTTTCTTCACAGCTCACCAGAAACAGCAGGAGAGGAGAATCTACTACCACACTACATGAAGTAGTAAACGATCGTCTCGCAGCCGCCATTGCCCATGATAGAGAAACAGTAGTTGTTAAAAGATTTTCTTTTTTTCCCTGAAGTACTGTAAAAGCGCATGTGATGTCTTTACGATGCTTCTCAGTGAGAATCAAAATGTGACACTTTCATTAGTTTTTGGATTTTATGAAAAAAGAAAATTAAGAATTTACAAAGTCTGTGATGATCATCCGTTGTTTTGTTTAGTCGCCTTCTAACATTAATTTAGCATTTAAACCATTTAGCAGATAATATGCTATCATTTTATTAGGTACCTGATTCCAACCTGCTAGCTATTAAATAGTATATTTATCCTAATCTATCACTTTACCAATTCCACTGTGAAAAAGTTGAAAGACACCCATAAAAATTGCCCAGCCGTGGACAAGAAACCACCACACACAAGCTAGAAAACGGTCAAGCCAATAGATGAAGCTATTACAAAAAGCTGACGAGGGACTTGCTACGCGATCTACAAAAAAAAACTTGTTTAAACTGGTACAATAAAACTTCTGGAATACTCTAGATAGTTCTTGAATGTAAAAAAATAGCGGTCCGAAAATTTTAAAACTAAATTAAAGTCAGCATATAAAAAAATAATAAGTGTTCTGTCTTTAATTCAAATGTCTGTATTTTGCAAGAGTGCACTTGTGTGTACCACGTAGGATTGTTGTGTAGGATGCAGGGGTAAGGTTTGGGGTGTAAAGTTAGGTTGCTGGATGTGGAGTTAAGGTGTAAGATGTAAAGTTGGTGTGTTGTATGTAGGGTTCCGGTGTATGGTGTAAAATTAGGGTGTTAGATGTTGGGTTAAAGTGTAGGATATAAAGTTAGGGTGTAGGATACAAAGTTTGGGTATAGGATGTTGGGTAAGGGTGCAGGAAGTAAGTAGGGTTTGTGTGGGATGTAGGGCTAAGAGAAGGATCATTAGAAACGTGATGGGAGGGGAGGTGGGGAAAATGCATGCAAATCAGTTTATGACGTCAACCCAGGAATAGACCCACGCCCCTTCTGACTCGGTCGTGAACCAAATAACGTACAGTTTTTCGTAACTTTTAAATGCTGTAAATAGTCAGCATTTAGTAAAAGGAGAAACGAAAGGTGTAACGCGTTTCGAACTGGTGCAAAGGTTTATTGCAGCGAAAAAATATTTTGCTTGGTAGAATTCTGCTAGAATTCAGAATTCGGTGTATTTTTAAACACGCAAGCTGTTAATCTTTCGCTGCAAAAGTGACGAAAGAATTATGTTCGAATCTGAAGTCTGAACAAATATGAAGCCAATGTAAAAAGAAAAATCTGAATAATAGGAGTAAAATTATTTCTTGGTTGAATTCTCTCATGATAATTATAAAGCTCTTTACCTTTTAAAGTGGTTTTACGATGAATATGTTCTTGTTCTCTTTCAATTCCGATTTTATATTTGGCAAGAATGCGCCATGCCAATTATTGCGACTAAATTTTAGAAACAAGTCCGTTTTTTTGAACGACGAATTAGCAGATTCGACTTTAGCCGAGTTGCATTGAGAGATCTGGATCGAGAGAGAAAATGACGTTATATACTCACTAGTTTAATTTGGTATGCAGCAACTTGCTTCTAAAAGCGCGTGCTGCATACTAATCAGATGGGTTCACACATTGCCAAAATAAACGAGTGAGCATATGACGTCATTTTCTCTCTTAATTCAACTCGACTGAGGTCGAATCTGGTAATGCCGGACAGTTTAAACGAGAATTCGTCGTTCAAAACAACGGACTTCTTTCGAAAATTGAGACGCAATAATTGACATGGTGTATTCTTGCCAAAATATAAACTAGCAAGTATATGACGTCATTTTCTCTCGATCCAGCTCTTAATTCAATTCTTAATTCAACTCGACTGAGGTCAAATCTGGTAATAGCGGACATTTTGAAGGTCGTTCAAGGTCACCCAAATACGGAAACAATATTTTAAGGCCTGCGGTCCGTGTCACTGACAATTCGCTTATATATCCGTTCGAAGCCAGGTTTAATTTCTCAATGGTCATCTACTTTCGACAGATATCTTGTCTCAAATCTATTAATGGAGAATTTGTTTATAATTTCCCACAAGAAATCTTCATCGACGAGAGAACAAGTGCCAGACGCGAGTTGAGGACGAAAACCCGCCTACGAGAGGAGACTGAGTCCGTTGTGTCTACGCCTGAAGTTGCTAAGCAACATGACGTGTTTGCTCGCGAGATTTCTTTCCACGTATTCGCGAGCACGCGCCAATTTTTGATTGGATGAAAAAAGTCGCAAACTCTTCGAGATTTGCCCCGGAACCTGGGCCAGGTTGTTCAAAGCACGATAAAGTTAATCCAGGGCTATCGCAAGTTTTGATTTCATTTGTTTTTCACTGAGATTTTAATACTCTTTATAGTTTCTATCCGTTTTTGATGTCCACTTATCGCAAAGACCACAAAATATCAAGAAAGACAACACTTTTATACAAAACAACTTAAAATCACGATCTCCTTTCAATCCCGGATTAGTGTCAATCGGCATCTGAACAACAAACCGCAGGTGCGGTAATACGGGATGAACGAAATGGTAAAACAAACTTGTTCTAAACAGGGGTACCACCCTGCATGAAAGGTAATTAGAGTAAGCAAGGTCATAAACTTTGGGATGTCCAATATATTGGAGGCAGAGAGGTTTGTACCACAAAATAGCCCCTACATTGTATGATATTAACGCATCGAAGATAGGCAATGTGAGAATGCAAGATCACTAAACTTTAGGAAACGATGTATTATCTACATGAAATATTAAGAAAAAAGTTCGACAAATAAGAACAAAATTTGATTGAAATATTTCGATGTGAAAGTTGTTTACCTTTCAGAGGTCGCGTGGTCAATTTGCATTACAATGTAAAAACCAACAAGGCGGATATTGCGGGTGCGGCCTCTTGAAGGTCATTCAAGGTCACGAAAATTTTTAAGGCCAGCGAGTAAATAAACTTCAGGTATGTTCGGCAAATCTCTTGCGTGTAATCTATTAATGGCACCAAAACTATTTACAATATCCCACAAGACGGACTCCTGTTTTTTAAATAAAGTTGATCATCAAAATGAACAATATTTTACGGCTGATTTCACGGTGGGCACAGAGGACGCCAAAAGATGCATGGTCCTAATAACTTCCAGAGTTTTAAATCCGTTATCCAGAAACTTTAAACTAAAATAGAACTTGTTATTTTTAAAAATCTTATGTTTTTTTTTGTTTTTACGATTTTGGCATTTTGGGCGGGAAAATGACGTCACTAAGTTGACGCGAATTTTTGGTTTTAGAATCTGGAAACATGTCTACCCACTCAAAAGATACAACGCTTTGAACTTTGGATATTGTGCTATTTTTAGTAACAAAATGGCGGGAAATTCAAATTACAAAATGCCATATCTTTTGAGCGGATGATCATTTTTCATTTTTTCAGTTCTGAGATCCTTTCACAAAGTTCTTTAAAATGGTATCATTAGATATCTGATAGTACGAAAACAAACCATTCGCACGAAATTCGTGACGTCATTTTCCCGCCAAAAATGCCAAAATCTTAAAACACAAAACCTAGGATTTTAGAGAATAACAAGTTCTATTTTAGTTCAAAGTCTCAGGATAATTGGTTTAAAACTCTGGACGTTATTAGGACCATGCATCATTTGACGTCCTCTCCGTGTTTTCAAAGATATCCATGCCAACAAATGAAAATTGAATTAACCCTCGGACGTACAGGGGAGGGGAGGGTGTGTGGATGCCCACGTCCACCTTGAGGTTTGTTACGCAGTTTTGTAACAAGGCTTTTCTCCTTGATGCTGAAACGTTTAGTGTCTATTCGTTCATCCTTTGCAAAAATTTTGGCGTGTCAATTGCGTGTCCATGACTTTTGACATTGCCATGGTAGCCTCATCATGAGGTAAGGTTTTAAATGTTGGCGTTTCTTGTTTTCTTCTGTAAAATAGCGAATTTCGAATAGTTTCAATTTTCAACATTTCAGTTTGTTTTTGACTTTTTAAATAAAATAGTGAAATCCAAAATGGCGGTACTGATGACGTTGCTTGAGGTCATTGAAGATAAGGAATTTCTAGACAATGTATTTTTCCACCTCGAGAGTCATGTTTCAAGGTTTCCTTTAATTTCAAGGTAATTTATACATTAACAAAGTTAGGGGGCCATCAACTCCCCTTGCCCCACCCGACCCCCACCCTTTTACCACGACGTGGGTACAACTTCTCTTGCACGTCCGAGGGATAACATTTGAACGCACTTATTTGGAGCATATTTTAATAATTTGGAGTATATTTCAATAAGCAACAAAAAACGGCCTGGTTGTTCAAAGAAAGACAAGCCTGATCCCGGACTAGTGCAGGTTTTGTTTTAATTTTTGTAATTTTCCAGTGAGTTTTCCTGTTTAAATTGTCCATCCCTTCAGTTTTGATGAACATTGCCAATTTGCAAATTACTAAAGAATCGAGAAGAAACGCAAGAGAAATTAATGTCACGATCGTCTTTTAATCCTGGATTAGCGTAACAGTGATTCCTCAGAAACAAAAGTTGTCGAACGATTTTTTAAAAACTATTCCTTGATGTTCCCTTCCAAGCACTGATTCGAAAATTGCAATAATTATTGGTGTGTACTACAAAACAGGCCCTAAATATTGAAATTAGTCGCTTCCCTTAAAATGAAGGCCTCTTTTGCTTCCATGATTTCAATCGAGTACATTGAGGATAGCTAATGAGTACGTAAGATCATAAACTAGCTAGGGGGACACACGTATTAGCTTAGAATCAACCTCAGACAAACAAAATGAATGAGAACTGCAAATGATTATACATTATCTTGATGTGCCAACAAATTCTCAAAGCTATTAGCTAAATGTCAAAGAAGAATAATTATGTCAAACAGCTAGAGAAATTAATTTCGAGATTGAAATTTAGTACAGTTCACGTTACCTGAAATAAGCGACTCATCGATCACTCCACTGGTCTTGTCGTTGTTTCTCAGTCCTAGAAAAAGATAAAATACTTTGAGCGACTGATTTAAATAATCGATACATAATCAAGCTAATTTTTCTGGAACAACCACAACTACGCGCACAATGTTCTCCGTAATACTTCTTTGATAGTTTATTCATGTTAATATTGCCAAAACTGACAGCAGTGAAATTATAATTAAATACTCCGCTGGTCTGAAGCACGCATACATCGATCGGGGAGAAAAAACAACGAACAGCTAATCGTGGACTAACGTTACATGTAACTACGCTCTTGCAACGCCTTTCGAGAAGGGGAAGCTGAATGACCAGATCAAAGTACTTCAAATGTTGTACAATTGTACAGTTCTTACCTTTGCAAGGCTCTAAGACCATCTGCCTTGTGATAAATTCCCTTTCTCCGAAGCACGTGCTTGAAACGTTTGCTTCTTGTTGCTGATGTTTGTGCTTCGTTCCCGCTCCCAACGTAGGAACACTCCCAAACTGAAGCTTGGTCGCTTTACGAAACCATAAGGGAAAGTAAACGTTAATTTCTGACAGTATAAAATCTTGAACGTGAAGGGTAAATTTCCACCGAAGAACACGGTGAGATAAATGTTTCAGCAAATGTATTATTTACAATTTAAAGTTTCAAACATTTGCGACCACGCACCGAATGGTCGCTTCAGTGAGATCACTGGATTGGTTGGCCTTCTCATCAAAAATAAATGCGGGAAATATTTGTTTTCTGCCTTGAATAGGGAGAAATATGAATGAAGGAATATCTCTTGAACCTGTATTCATCCTAAAACTGGTATCTACACTAAGAAAAATCTTTATCAGACATGATTTATCACCAGACATCACCATACGATGTACATATATATATCTGGGGAGGGTAATAAAAATCGTCAAAATTTTAACATGGGGAGACTCCGCTCTGATGTCCAAAGGAACCTTTGAATACAGAGAACACCTCAATGCAGAGGATCTCTTTGTAGAGATGCTCACCGGATCTCTTTGTAGAGATGCTCGTAACAGACTTCACTGTAGCGTGTAGTTAACGCCTTCATCGCAAATGGCGGTTGGGTGGCAAGACTCCGTGGCTGGAGCTGCCGATCCCAAACTTTGATATACCCCAAAAGCCTGCCCTACCCACAACCCAACTACGAGCCCCGCCTGCCTAACCGAGCCACAGCCCTAGCACCCGTCACACTGAACTAGACGTTCAGTCAAGAAACTACAAAGAACAAAAATAAGTAGCACAGCAGATTAAAAAAAATAAAAAAAAGGGAGGAGAGGGAAGGAACACGCTGAGTAAAGCTACAGGCACATGCTAAGGCGCACGCATAAAACGTATTAGAATACCGCTGACCCTGCGAACGCCAGAAATGCACAGAAAACAGCCCAGGGCTGAAGCATGACAGTAGCAACGCCTTCAGCCTCATTTGTATGAATGGACTCAGTAGCTACCCCAGTTTTCATCTGTGAAAAAACTGCTTGAAAAAAGGTCAAATGCCTGAGAAATGACACGATTTACCAAAATGCCCAAAATGGCACAATTTTGGACTTTTTCATGGGAAAATTTTAAATTTTTTTCGACTTGTCCAATTTTAGTCTAATTGGTATGGATGAACTCAGAAGCCATCTTAGTTTTCATCTGAGCAAAAAACGACTTGAAAAAAGCTCAATTGGCTGAGAAATAACACTATTTTCAAAATTGCCCAAAATGGCCAATTTCATAGCGGGACCATACAAAATTTTTGAAAAACGGCCAATCCTTTATTTATCTTTAAAACAGATAAATAACTAGGATAGTTGCTGAGTCCATTGATACAAATTAGGCTAAAATCGGACAAGTAGTTTAAATTTTACAGCCTTGCAAAGTCGAGCTGAAAGATCGGCCGTTTTTTAAAAATTTCCTGTGGTCCCCCTATGAAATTGGCCATTTTGGGCAATATTGCAAATCGTGTCTTTTCTCAGCCAATTGAGCTTTTACCAAGCAGTTTTTTGCTCAGTTTTAAACTGGGGTAATTGGTGAGTCCATCCATACGAAGTAGGCTAAGATCGGACACGTAGTTTCTATTTTACAGCCTTCCAAAGTCGAGCTAAAAAATCGGCCGATTTTGAAAATCTTCCTATGGTCCCCCCTATGAAATCAGTCATTTTGGGCAACTTTTAAAATCGTGTCATTTCTCAGCCAATTGAGCTTTTTTCAAGCGGTTTTTGGCCCAGATTAAAACTAGGATTGCTTCTGAGTCCATCCATACCAATTAGACTAGAATCGGACAAGATGAGAACATTTTAAAATTTTCCTGTTGTAGCCCTAGGAAAAAAGTCAAAAATTGGCCATTTTGGTCACTTTTGTAAATGGTGCTATGAGCTTTGCTCAAGCTGTGTTTTGAAAATCCTGTCATTTCTCAGCCAATTTGCCGGAAAATAAGCCCCTCCGTATACAAGCCCCCCAAATCTGAAACGCAAAAATACCTCCTATAATAAGCCCCTCCGAATATAAGCCCCTGGGGCTTGTAAAGCAAACTACACATAAGGGTAGGAAATACCAAGGGTTCACAGGCCGCACATCAAGACGCTGTGAAAGCATTTGTTGACCTTTTAAATTTTTGCTCTATCGAGTGTATCTTTTAAGGATTTTCCTTTCTTATAAGATATTATTGGTGGTTCTTTGAAAATTTGTCGAAGCATTGCTTGATTTTGTATAATGCACCATTTGTTAAGCAAATAAAAAGATAAAATACTTTGAGCGACTGATTTAAATAATCGATACAGAATCAAGCCGTAGCTACGCGCACAATGTTCTCCGTAATACTTCTTTGATAGGTTTTTCATGTTAATATTGTCAAAACTGACAGCAGTGAAATTATAATTAAATACTCCGCTGGTCTGAAGCACGCATACATCGATCGGGGAGAAAAAACAACGAACAGCTAATCGTGGACTAACGTTACATGTAACTACGCTCTTGCAACGCCTTTCGAGAAGGGGAAGCTGAATGACCAGATCAAAGTACTTCAAATGTTGTACAATTGTACAGTTCTTACCTTTGCAACGCTCCAAGACCATCTGCCTTGTGATAAATTCCCTTTCTCCGAAGCACGTGCTTGAAACGTTTGCTTCTTGTTGCTGATGTTTGTGCTTCGTTCCCGCTCCCAACGTAGGAACACTCCCAAACTGAAGTCGCTTTACGAAACCATAAGGGAAAGTAAACGTTAATTTCTGACAGTATAAAATCTTGAACGTGAAGGGTAAATTTCCACCGAAGAACACGGTGAGATAAATGTTTCAGCAAATGTATTATTTACAATTTAAATTTTCAAACATTTGCGACCACGCACCGAATGGTCGCTTCAGTGAGATCATTTGATTGGTTGGCCTTCTCATTAAAATAAATGCGGGAAATATTTGTTGTCTGCCTTGAATAGGGAGAAATATGAATGAAGGAATATCTCTTGAACCTGTATTCATCCTAAAACTGGTATCTACACTAAGAAAAATCTTTATCAGACATGATTTATCACCAGACATCACCATACGATGTACATATATCTGGGGAGGGTAATAAAAATCGTCAAAATTTTAACATGGGGAGACTCCGCTCTGATGTCCAAAGAAACCTTTGAATACAGAGAACACCTCAATGCAGAGGATCTCTTTGTAGAGATGCTCGCCGGTTCTCTTTGTAGAGATGCTCGTAACAGACTTCACTGTAACGTGTAGTTAACGCCTTCATCGCAAATGGCGGTTGGGTGGCAAGACTCCGTGGCTGGAGCTGCCGATCCCAAACTTAGATATACCCCAAAAGCCTGCCCTACCCACAACCCAACTACGAGCCCCGCCTGCCTAACCCAGCCACAGCCCTAGTACCCGTCACACTGAACTAGACGTTCAGTCAAGAAACTACAGAGAACAAAAATAAGTAGCACAACAGATTAAAAAAAAATAAAAAAAGGGAGGAGAGGGAAGGAACACGCTGAGTAAAGCTACAGGCACATGCTAAGGCGCACGTATAAAACGTATTAGAATACCGCTGACCCTGCGAACGCCAGAAATGCGCAGAAAACAGCCCAGGGCTGAAGCATGACAGTAGCAACGCCTTCAGCCTCATTTGTATGAATGGACTCAGTAGCTACCCCAGTTTTCATCTGTGAAAAAAAAGATCAAATGCCTGAGAAATGACACGATTTACCAAAATGCCCAAAATGACACAATTTTGGACTTTTTCATGGGAAAATTTCAATTTTTTTTCGACTTGTCCAATTTTAGTCTAATTGGTATGGATGAACACAGAAGCCATCTTAGTTTTCATCTGAGCAAAAAACCGCTTGAAAAAAGCTCAATTGGCTGAGAAATGACACGATTTTCAAAATTTCCCAAAATGGCCAATTTCATAGCGGGACCATACAAAATTTTTGAAAAACGGCCAATCCTTTATTTATCTTTTAAACAGATAAATAACTAGGATAGTTGCCGTGTCCATTGATACAAATTAGGCTAAAATCGGACAAGTAATTTAAATTTTACAGCCTTGCAAAGTCGAGCTGAAAGATCGGCCGTTTTTTACAAATTTCCTGTGGTCCCCCTATGAAATTGGCCATTTTGGGCAATATTGCAAATCGTGTCATTTCTCAGCCAATTGAGATTTTACCAAGCAGTTTTTTTCTCAGTTTTAAACTAGGGTAATTGGCGAGTCCATCCATACGAAGTAGAATCGTGTTATTTCTCAGCCAATTGAGGTTTTTACAAGCGGTTTTTGGCCCAGATTAAAACTAGGATTGCTTCTGAGTCCATCCATACCAATTAGACTAGAATCGGACAAGATGAGAACATTTTAAAATTTTCCTGTTGTAGCCCTAGGAAAAAAGTCAAAAATTGGCCATTTTGGTCACTTTTGTAAATGGTGCTATGAGCTTTGCTCAAGCTGTGTTTTGAAAATCCTGTCATTTCTCAGCCAATTTGCCGGAAAATAAGCCCCTCCGTATTTGTATATGGAGGGCCCCCCAAATCTGAAACGCAAAAATACCTCCTATAATAAGCCCCTGGGGCTTGTAAAGCAAACTACACATAAGGGTAGGAAATACCAAGGGTTCACAGGCCGCACATCTAGACGCTGTGAAAGCATTTGTTGACCTTTTAAATTTTTGCTCTATCGAGTGTATCTTTTAAGGATTTTCCTTTCTTATAAGATATTATTGGTGGTTCTTTGAAAATTTGTCGAAGCATTGCTTGATTTTGTATAATGCGCCATTTGTTAAGCAAGACTCCTTTAATTTTTGACACAGATGGTTGGTACTGTGCAACAAAAGGCAATATTTCTTTACTTTTTCTATTGTTTTCTTGAAAGGCTGATTCTCTTCCGGTGAATTCTATTTCCTACTGATTAACTTGTCTGACCATAAACTAGAATTAATGTTTAGCACAATTAGATTGCGCCCCTGCTTCGGAGGTGTTCTTCCCGCCAAGCAGCCATTGTACTTTGTACTTAAACATGGCGTGATTTCCCATATTACAAAACAGCCAATCAAGTTTTAGTCTGCACGTGTCCACTGATTGTGAGCCAATTAGCTGCATTCCCTTACCTTGCTTACGCATGAGTATTTATATTGCAGTCAATCTTCGCTCCCATGTCTGAATTTTCCTGCTTCTCATCTAAAGCAGCAATTTTCCCTCCCACCCTTCGCAGTCAGGGAATTTCACTGTTACATAGGCCTCTATTGTGTCTGATGCAATTGTTACTGATAATATTCCTTTAAAAAACACTATCCTTATTGTAATAAACGGTTTGGGGCTGTGTTGCTGGCTGAAATCGGACAATTTCGGCTCACTTAGAACGAGGGGTCCGGGTTCTAGCCCTGGCCGGAACACTGCGTTGTGTTGTTGGGAAAACACGTTACTCTCACAGTGCATCTCTCCACCCAGGTGTATAAATGGGTACCAGAAGCAGAAGGTTCAGAATTTTGCATGTAGAATCATCAATCGAAAGCGGAAATTTGACCATATAACACCGGTATTAAGAGAGCTAAGGTGGCTCCCCGTGACCAGTTTTCTTAAATACACACTTGGAGTTTTAGCATTTAAATGTGTTAAGTGATTAGCCCCTAGCTACCTCTGTCATAGATTTAAGGCAAGTTTATGGATCATGTGCTTGGAAAAAGGAACAGATAAATTTTTCACAGCAATACTCAAGAACACCTCTAAACGTTTAATGTCGTATATTTTCATTCATTTGGGTAAAAGAATGCATTCTGCCACAGTTTCTTCGTTGTGAGCCCCTAGAACTAGTGTCAAACCCCACCTTACTGATTTATAAGAATTCGTTAAGCAGTTCCCGACGGATGTCGGTCTTGAGAATTGAGTAGAAGATTGGATTTATTGCAGAATTGGCAATCAGGACCAGATAGATAATGTACCTCAAGGTGCCAGCGAAAGGACAGAGACTTGTGAGCAAACAGATGCATCGATAGTTGCCTCCGATGTAAGTGATGTTAAAAACCGTCATGATTATCACAATCAGGACAGATGAAGCTCGGGTTCTTGTCCTTGGGGCAGGTGGCTGGATGTTGACAACGCCTGAAGCGTTATTGAATTGCACCTGAGCGACCAGCGCCCTCGTTTGGCGATTGAGTTTCCAAGCGAGATGGAGAAGATGACATGTCGCGAAGGCAAATACCAGGAATGGAAAGATCTGGAAGATGATCACTCGGGAAATCTCCACGAACAAAGTGTAGCCAGGGTTGTCTTTGTATGTAAATATGGCGGGGAGCGTGAAAAGAAGGAGTGGAGTCGTCCATGCCGCGATGATCATAGCCCAGATGGTCTCTCTTGTTATCAAGGTAACGTACCGGAGAGGCCTGGTGATGGCGAGGAAGCGGTCAATCGTCATGACGAACAGGCTGGCGTTGGAGCAGTAGAAGAAGGTGAAGCAGACCTTGAAGAAGACACCTGCATGCGTACCATCCATGGTGTACAGCCCTAAATAGGCGCCAAACATGGGTACGAAGAAGGAAACCGCGGACAAAATATCAGCCACGGCGAGCGACAGGATGAACCAGTTTGCGGTGGTGTGAAGACAAGGTTTAGTGATGATGATGTACATAATAACACCATTTCCAATGACCGACAAGACCACAAGGAGCCATCCAATGACCCAGAACCACATCTCAGTAGGGCTTGCGAACTTACATCTAAAATCAAACCGGTTAATGGGATAAAAGCAAACTAAAAAAAACCCTAATGTACTCATTGCTTCAAGGAATAGTTTCACGCCGAGCTGGTAAAAGCGTTATTTTTTTCTAGGTTTTAACTACTCATGTCTTTGGTAATGTTTCATGTAAACGCATCTTCCAAAATTCGACTACAATTTCTTTCTGAAGAGGTATATTATACTTTGTGGGTTGAAAACCCAGTAAACCAAGCAAACAAACCTAGCCGTCTCGTTGCACGCTTCAAGGCTGTTTTTCGTTGCACAAGCAAAGTTGACTTTTTGCGAACAATCTTTCGCACTGGACGCTATCTTTTGGATTTATCTCGCGCGAATCTTGCAAAAGTCGAAAACAATTTCTTTCGGCTCTCGTGGAAGTTTTAGAGAAGTAAATGGGTTAAAAGCCAAATGAAGACTAACCTTATAGAGTTTGCTTGTAGGTGTTGTTACGTTGCTGGACTGATAAATGGTGTGGAACCTCTCAGCGACTGATTGCTCGCAATGGGATTGTTGTGCCTTTTATGTATCTCTTGCAGGCACATGATTTATCAAAATCGACTTTAATTTCTGTCGCTATCATGAAAGTCCCCGCCGCGATATAAGCTTTTTTTAGTGAAACAAATGGAAAGACAGAAACTCTCGAAAAACACGCAAATACCTGAATTGAAAGATTATCCTGTGAGAATCAAGCGGCTGCAAAGGTGCTCTTTGGAAAGTCAGTGCAAAAATTAATCACCGTTTTACAAAGGACAAAATCTGCCGGATTCGTCAGAATAATTTAAAACATGAAACGTATTTTTTTTTTTGCACCTTCTGAAATGCAAGGGCCAAAGCAAAAACTACAGTCCAATCCAATCCATGACCATATTCGCAATCTTCTTTCAGGAATTTCACATTCTTCTTGTTTAATGTTTTCTTCGAGGTTAATTGTAGTGTTTCCGTGCGAACCGCTCCAACTTTTGTAACTGATTGTACGCGTTCTCTCGTTTATTGTGTTTTTATAAGAACATTGCAGCTTTCTGTTTTCGACGAGAAATGAACCGATTGCATTTTTGAGTAAATGTTAAATTTAGTCTACTAACGCTTTCCAAACAATTTTCAGTTTTTCCAAAATAGAAAATTCCACAGAAAAAAACCTTTAACAGCATTTTCTGCGTAATTATTCCGCTGTAAATTTGGATTCATTTAAAAAAAATCGGAGAGCTCTTTTGATGTTCTAAAAATGAGCATTATATCACGTTTCCTGTGGAGTTTTAAGACTAAAAACATATTTCATTTTTTTCGTTTTCGGAGGAGTGCCATCTTTATGATTTTCGTATCACTTGAAGTGGTAAGAACTAGCGGATAGCAGAAAGTCAAACTGTTAGCAGACACGAAATTTCCTAATTCTAGCGGATAGATGAATTTGCTCCTCAGTAATTAACATTATAACTCATCATTTTTTTAAATTATCAGTTTAATATATTCACTAAAAATCTTTACAAAAACCACTGAAATCTTTACAAAAACTTAGTGCTGTTTTTATTTCCAAAATAAGGAGTCCGAATTTCGGTGCTAAGATGTGACTTTGCTGATATTTGGAAGAAAGCACCCCACCTCCTTAGGAATACAAGGCTCCGAAATTCGGACCTTTGATTTTTACTCCGCCAAAATCCCTGAAAGAGCAGTGCAGCTCAAGATTCCGAAATTCAGACCTTTGATTTGGACTCCGCTGAAATCTCATTGCCCTTCTTCGTTTAGAAAACAAGGGTCCGAAATTCGGACTCGTCTCTGCTGAAATGCCTTACAGAGCAGTACAAATTGACCTTCCGAAATTCGGACCCTTGGTTTGGACTCCGCTGAAATATCAAGAAAACATTACCTTTCTTAGTTGGAAAACAAAGGTCCGAAATTCGGACCATTGGTTAATCTTGACTTCACAGGAAAGAAGGAAAGAAGAGTTCCGAACTTCGGAAGTGGGCTGTACAAAAATATTGTTCTGTATACGTATTCTTATCAAAGTATTCTTGTATATGGGAACATGCATGATTTTGCATAAATGCCGACAACCATCTAGTTTATGTGTGTATTAGCTGATTCACTGTGTCTGAGCTGTCCTCCGCCTTAGCGTTGTAGGCTTTTCTTGAATAAGCCTTTGTCCCTGGTAAAAGCTTTGAATTTTCGTCTGGAACGAAAACGAAAAACAAATGATGTAACTCTTTGGCAGCGACTGTGTCCAAATGTGGATTCCACAGGTGATTCCATTAGACCCTCTTCGTGCTGGCATTGTATGCGGCATCCATTCCTTGTTGTAAGAGTCCTTCCAGTAACAGATTGCAAATTAATATTCCATTACTTCAATGATGCTTTCCCAATCAACGAATGCTTACGACAGTTTTCGAGTTTTTCAGCGACAAAATCGCCTTCCTAGAGCATTTCAACATTGACGCATGGTTCCTGTGGGGATCTGTGTAAATCTATCAGCGGTAAAGTAACAAAAAATCAAGTTTTCAAAAGTAAATTAGTAATGTCAAATATTTGACCAAGGCGGAACGCAACTGGGTTAGGGAGATACATGCACTCTTCTAATTCTAATTCTATGTCCCTTATGAGCTCTAGTTAATAAAGTGATGAGAGAAATATTAATGGCATAATTATCAGAAAACATATGCAGCAAACAATGGTACAAAGAACAAGTTGTTTCGTAGCTTTCTAACTTACAAGGATTTGAACAAATATCCACTATTGCAGTCGTCAAAGCCAACCGCGTTCTCGCTACCTGCGTTTTGTATTAATTTACATTTAGACTATTTATTTGCATCTGTGTGTCTCAATATGTCCTGCATTGATTCTTTCTTTTTGTTTTGTATTTCAACTACAACATGTTAAAGTATTAACTTTACACAGTCTCTAATGGACCGGAAGAGAATGGTATAGATTTCCTCTCTCACCCTTCACCCGCAACTAAAAGCCGAGGTCACGGCTGGCAGTTTTTCAAAACAAAGCCGAAGGGGTGGGGGGGGAGGGGGCATTGGTACTCCCTTATATGGGCTATACGGGTATGGTTTTTGGCCCCTTAGTCCTGAAAAGGGTATACAGTTTCAGCGAGCTTGTCCTAAACAGGGTATAGAGTCGTCCTAGACATAGTATGGCTTCAGGACTTTCGTAAGCACATCCGAAATTAGAACCGTTCATCAATGTTTGTTTAGCCGGACATCAGTCAAGCAGATCATATTTAGGACTTGATTTTTGCCCTTTAGCATGAAAAAAATGTTTTCCTTTGTCCTAAACAGGGTAGGTGTTTGACTTTACTTTTGTCCTAAACAGCGTCAGAGTTTCAAACCTCAAGCAGCACCCCTATACCCTATACCCCCGGCGGGGCATAAAGGTGTAGAGAAATGATAACTACAGTGTGACTCCAAAGAGGCGTTTTTGGATAAAGATGGTACGTGAAAAATCCTATTGCATGTGTTTCCCTATAAAAAAAAGGAATGCATTTTCGCTGATTTTTGATGTAAAATTCGAAACGCAGTTAAACAAAATGAACTTTTTCTGTCGACGGCTTTTTTTTCTATACCAAGGGTCAAACTCCACTAGTAGTACTAGTCAGAAAGATTTAATTTCTTTATTATTGCACCACTGTGATTTTTTTGTCTGGCTACGGCCCTGGCTATTGAATATTAATGTAGCACGTCTACAAATAACGAAACCAACCAAACGAAATAAAGCACAACTGGCCAAAAGTAATACCTGATAAATCGCTCGAGGTCCCTGGAGTCATCGAATCCAATGGCATATTCATCGTTATCTGAAATAGACCAAAATTATTGTAAGAAGCCGTGAAAGAGATTAGATTTAATATCCACTGAGCTACAACAGATAAAGTCGATAAAGGTGAAATTAAAGTTTTACGTAATTACCTCACTTCAACTGGAGAAGAGCCTTCACTACCGGTGAATCCAACGGAGAAAACATAATCTAGAAAGTCAATAAAATATAAGTTTACCGGATAGTTCTGGTCAATTGTGTAAACGCCGACTGTATTCAAAGATAGAACATTGAAACTCACCGTGACGTTCGTTTTCGAAAAGAGCATCTGTTCTTGTGCCTTGCAACAATACTTTCTTTACTGGCTTACTCAGTACTTGAAAGGACATGTAAAAGAGCTTCGTGTGTCGGAGTCTTCATCCGTTGTGGCGGAGACCGCCAACTGCATATACTGGTAACAGCGAGGTTATCAAGTTCCTGCATATGTGTGGTTCAACGTATTATCAAGTTCCTGCATGCAAATATGTGGTTCAACACTTCCTGGCGGGCATCAACGGCTTTGTCGGCTGCCTGTTGTGTGGCACAAAACCTGTCAGGAATGTGTGCATGGTTCATATCAATACTGGATATCATGTCAGACCCCGGCAAAGCTCGCCGATTTGCGGATAACAACGTTTGCGCCAAATATCGGTCAAATATCAGAATATTCGTTAGCACAGCAGAAGATCACATGAACGCGAATGCATGTCAAAGAGCTGTCTTTGGTCGGTTAAAACTGAGCAGGGAAATGCTTTCATCTACCTCAACAAAGAAAAACTGAACATATGACATATGGAAAAGTGCTGAGTGTGAAGAAATATTTGTGCAAAAGGGAAACTGCCTTATTGGTAAGAACTTTGTCTCAGACTGCAGTTGTTTGAATCACCTTTTAATATTTTCTTGGCGATTTTCAACCGTCTATAAATTAATAACCATGCTTTTGTTACATTTCTTTACAGTGCAGTGCAACAAATGGTTCTCATTCAAAGTGCCATCTGAAAGTTTCACCAGACTTGAAAGTGATGGAAACTTCAAGGAGATAACCGAAACTAGTCATGTCGACTGGGTATCCCGTGATTCAATCAGGAATTAAACTAAATTCAAAAAGCAGTACTTGGAAAGCCACAGTGCAGCGCCTGCCTGGCGATATCTCTGATAGTTATGGTAGCACGAAAGATACCAATGCGGTGACCATACTGTGACCATGGAACTTGTGATAAAGACGAATGGGCAGATTCAATAATTTCAATGTTGCAGTGGAAGTTGAAAGTTTAGTATAGAAAGCCTGGATGTCCCAGAAAGCGATACCTCTATACCAGGTATGCAATGTGGAGAACACTATATATGTTATTTTTTTATAATTTTATGTTTGCGTATCTAGATTAGCACTTTTTTTTTCTGTCATTATAAAAACGTGCAACAGAAATTAAAGAAACTTTAAAATGTAAAAGTCGAACAGAAGGATTTTAACCAAAATTATTATAACTTTATTAAATCCAACTTTTTAATTTGATTGTTAACCATGGCTGTGAGAGATCGCCTTTTATTGCAATCTTTTGAATGAAATTTGAATGCAAGATTTTTATTGTCTTGAGGTCTAGATACTTAAAAATTGAAATAGCACACAATTTATAGACACTTGTGACTAAATGATACTTTTATCTGTTTTAGTTGATAATGAAGTTCAAAATCTCCGAATCACGACCTCTTCACCACTGGAAACTATGCGAAGGCAGACACAAACGAAAATATGTTGATCATGATATACTACAATATGGAATACATCGTGTTCCGAGAAACAAGAAGTCAAAACAAGATAAGGAAAAAATCAAACCAGAGAGACAGGGAAGAGGAAACCACAACCCACACCCAAGTCGTTGAAATGCAGATGTGATTCGAAGAATGTTGTGCCGGTCATTGATAGCGCTCACTCTTTATTCTTACTTAATTCTGAAAGACGCCGAAAGGGGTTCATTTTCTTTCTCACCAACTCCAAATCAATTCTTACATTGTAAATGGACCAGTCGCAACTATTTTAAATAATTGTCAGATGTTTGGACATGTTTGTGAAACAAAAAAGATAAAAATTATAATATGCTAACAAGACTGAAATTTGCTTTCTAAGTGGAAAGTGAAGTTGTTTAAGTGTTCATTATTACAACATGGTGACATTTCTCTACTGTAGGAGAAAATTCATTTCAGATTACTGTTGATTCGCTGCTACTTGCAAAGTCCACGACAGCCTATAAAAAAAGATGTTGTTGATCACTGGTACATTTCAACGAAAATGGTATCGAAGCTTTTTACCTTTGCAAAAGACCAAACACGAGATGGATTTTGTAAAGTGGCAGCTGACAGGAGCGGCAAAGTTCAGCTCATTGTACTCACCTATGTAGAAGTTAACCTTCTTTCAACAAATGCTTCTATTGTCGTTGCAAACATGAAAAATTCCATTTACTCTGGAAAAGAGGAGGACCAGGAGAATGCCGATGTCAAGTGGCTGCCCAAGTTCAACCTGAACCTCGCCGTGCATAACGTGGCAAACAACTTGTACACTGTGACAATGCCGTATAACATTCCAAGAATAGACCGTGACCCCGAAAATATTAGATGCGGGTATTTCGTGAAACTCTTTAGATGGTCACCGGCTCGGTTATGCTAAAAGGAGAAATATATGTGCACTTCGAGGATAAAGCCCTGGAAAGGCTTTTGGAAACTTATTCAGTGGTTATCTTTTGTTTTAAAGTGCACCTAACACCAAAATATTTTTTGCGCTAAAATACACCTTTGCACCAGTTCAAAACGAATTTCACCTTTCGTTTCCCCTTTTCATCAAATTCTGGCTATTTATAGCATTTAAAAGTAACGACAAACTGTTCATCATTCGTTCCACGACCGAGTCAGAAGGGGCGTGGGTCTATTCCTGATTTCACGTCACAAATTGGTTTGCATGCATGTTTACAAAGACTTGACATGATGCGATGCAAATCAATTTGTGACTTCAAATCAAGAATGGACCCACGCCCCTTCTGACTCCGTCGTGGAACAAAAAATGAACAGTTTTCCTAATGCTTTAAATAGCCAGAATTTGATGAAAAGGAGAAACGAAAGGTGCAATGCGTTTCGAACTGGTGCAAAGGAGTATTTTAGCGAAAAAAATAGTTTGGTGTTAGGTGCACTTTAAGCAGTTAATCAGTATTCTAAGTTGCTTCTGCAGTGTTTTAATGAAACTCCGATTTGCCGAACATTCGAAAATTATACACATCATTGAAAAGTATCGTTGTCATTAAAAATCGGATTATCATGTGATCATAGCTATGGCTATGTACATGCCCAGTGGTTCAGAATTAATAAAGGTTTAAAAATGAAGAATCCGAATTTCGGAGCTCTGGATTGGAAATTGCTTTGGTAAAACATACTTTTTGCGGATTGGATTGAATAAATGGCTCCGAAATTCGGAGCCCTGGACTAGAAATTGCTTTGCTAAAATATATATTTTTGCTGTTTGGATTAAATTTAGGGCTCCGAAATTCGGAGCCCTGAATTGGAAATTGCTTTGCTAAATTATTTTTCCGGTTTGGATAAATAGAGTCCGAATTTCGGAGCCCTGCGCATCAGATTAAAATTAAGGGTCCGAATTTAGGAGCTCTACATTTACATGCAACATTCATATATTGGTAAAGCATTTTGATTCCATTCGATAAAAAAAGATAAGCCAAATGTTTTGCCCTATAAATTTATTTTACACCCTTAGCAACATACAAATGATTCGATTTTAATTTATATTTTTTTAGTTTATTTTGCGGACATTAAAAATCACTCCGCAAAAAACAACATTTCTCTATGTCTTCGTCTTTTGCTCCGCCAGAATCAGCAAAACTTTACCCCATGCAAATGATCTCCACATAAAACATTAAAAATTGCATTTTGTGTGGAGAATTTAAATATTGGAAAAACTGAAAATAGTTTGGAAAGCGTTTACTGTTTGCAGGCGGAAGATCTATCTCAAACACGTTTTTTATATAGTTACTGGGACGAATTCATTGTACCGATCTTCCACCAGAAAAAATCAAAGCAGCCCACCGTAATTTTTCCAATTAGCAAGTTTTGTAATTAGTGATTAATCTTTCTACACCGATTTCCGAACCGAATTTTCAAATTACCATCTTTTATTCAGTTGTTAATTGTCACAGGGAAAACTACAATGTGGTAAAATTTATTGTACAGTGTATTAAAGTTAAAATAGTTTCCTGTTCAATGCTAATTTACCTGCGATCTGGTAGTTTTTCGGCTTAAAAAGTAGTAATACAATGTTGACGAGAATATCGAACATAATCAGCCATGGGTACTGTATCACTGATGGTTTTCGTCGCGCTTAACAAAAAAGGATCGCCGTGATTGAAGGTTACTGGATACCAGAAAACAAACTGAAAATCAGTGACATTGTGAATGACGCGTGCCATTCACAATTCCCAAACATCAAATTTACAAATTGAGGCAGTATAATTAAAAATAAGCCAGGATTTTATTACATCAACAGCGCCGTAAATAGGCATTAAGGAGCTTAAGCAAAGACGACGGCAACGGCTAGGACGACGCCTGCTTAAAAATGAATTTATATTTTACGCACGAATTTCGCAATTGTCTTGATGTATTCGGTGCATCTATCGCTTTCAAACATAGTTCTTGTAGAAAATATAAGGACGGCGTTTATTTTCAAACAGAAAACCGAAAATTTAACCGTCGAGGTTCACGTTCTCCAAAGTACTGAGAAATTGGTCATTTCACGTTGTTGTTTTGCAGAGGACGGCAAAGAAATGTACATAGAATTATAACGCACGTGCCGAGCTATTAGGGACCTTAAGCAATGACGACGGCGACGGCTAGGACGACGCCTGCTTAAAAATGAATTAATATTTTATGCACGAATTTCGCAATTGTCTTGATGTATTTGGTGCATTTATCGCTTTCAAACATAGTTCGTGTAGAAAATATAAGGACGGCGTTTATTTTCAAACAGAAAACCGAAAATTTAGCTGCGAGGTTCACGTTCTCCAAAGTACTGAGAAATTGGTCATTTCACGTTGTTGTTTTGCAGAGGACGGCAAAGAAATGTACATAGAATTATAACGCACGTGCCGAGCTATTGTACTGCTCATTAAATCTTTTGTTTAGCGACGTTCTCGTTGACGTTGCCGTCGTGGTTTGCTTAAGCTCCTAATTGTACTGCTCATGAAATCTTTTGTTTAGCGACGTTCTCGTTGACGTTGCCGTCGTGGTTTGCTTAAGCTCCCTATTATTCGCTGGGGCGGTTTGTTTTTTCAGTGCACATCACGTGATACTCTATAGATACTTATTCTTTTATCCATCTTAAAATTATTCATGCATATAACAGCAACTATTTCAAAATTTGAAAGCGAGAATTCTTGAGAGTATGATTTCTTAGTCTGTAATCGGGGTAATGAACCGCCCAAACGAATAAGGTCTATTCTAGAAAAAAATATTCTGGGCTACAATAAATGCTCAACAGCCGTTCTATTATTGCACGAAAACAACATTTTTGCCTTTGTAACATTCTGGCTTTTCAAAGCATTGATCAGTTCGATTCAATAAATTTTGGCGGTTTGCGGAAGAATGAAGGATTAAAGCAGACTAAGAAAACTTTTTTTTCTTATAAATAATTACTGTAGCACTGATGCGAAATTCAAGGGAATATAATTGATTTCGAAGTCCACGAATAAAATAGAACCAAGGCTTTCATTCTACAGCTATGTCAGAGGAGTTGCAAGCAAAGCAAGAGACAAAAATGGACGGAAAATAGAATTTTGCAAATAAAACCGAATAATGTAAAATAAATATGTAAACGGTTAAATTGTACTTGCAGAAAATAGATTTTCCTCCGCAGAATTTATCCAAGCCGAAGAAAAAAAACTACAATTATGAAATTACTCAACATTCAAAAACGTTATGGAAATCGGGCTTCTTGTCATGTCATGCTGCATTTCGTTTAATGCTGCATAAAATATTGTGGGGCAAAGGGTATTGTGCATGTTGTCGTGGGATATCTAGAAACCTAACATTCATTCGTCGGTCAAATAAGATATATAGAGCCTCGAGTTTTAGTTGAACGATGAGGATAAAAAATCTTTTTTAAAGGCTTCGCATTGCTGCGGGGAGCTTAGTTGAAAACAACAGCTGCATAAAATACCTAATGAAGAAAAACTTTGCACTATTTTTAGTCTTTTTATGCTGATCGCTTGAAGTGCAGACTCACGTACTCAGATTCGAATCAAACAATTCTATTGCAAAACTATCTAGTGCTACAGCAATTACGACAGGGCAGATTTAGGGTATCAGCAATTTACTTGGGCAATGTTTTGAGCGACAGTTTTTCTCTCTTCCTCTGATCAGCGAGCTTCTCGTAGTTTCAAAACAGTATCTTTATTATTCAAATATCGTTAAACAGTTCGACACAACGAACTTCTCTTGGAAAATACTCTTTGAAGAATAGATTTCGTCCTTTTTCTCGCTCACTTCTTACCCCCGATATTCGCCTGATTTTCAAATTCGAGGGTTTGGGACCTTTTTCAAACGTAAGTTCTACACGATCCCAGGGTTTCTCATTGAGTGAGAGAAGATGGGATCCCTGCGAATGAGGTTGCACACGATTCAGTGCTCACTTATGAGAACTTAAACAGACACAGTCACGCCTGATAAAGAAATTTTAATGTTCTAATTTCCATGTTATTGTGCCAAATGCCACCAAATACACGAATAAATTTTATAAAAAGAATCCACAGAACAAGATAGAACACGTATTTTGGGGAAGTAGTACAGGATTACAAGGATGGAAGTGGGCTGCAATTCATCAAAATTAATTTCTGGACAGGATGACCCGAATTCAAAGCTGAAATTCCGGTGAAATTTTGAATCTTTAATAGTTATTTTTCCTTCTTTGTTGATATTTCGTAGCTTTCACTGCTTTTAGCATTTTTTTCCTTCTATTGCAAGACAATAAAACACGATTACAGCAAGCTACAGGCCATACTTACCAAAATATGATATATCTGTCGTGACAGTGTTTCCTTTAATTTACTCTGTTATGGGTGCCTAAATTTTATCGTACAGTGCATGACGTGTTAGGAACATGTTCCCAAAAGGAGTAAGGATAAGAGGGGCTTTCCCCACACTGGGGACCTCTTCCTAGAACGTTACAGAAAAGGCCCTGAGCTAAATCGAGGCATTGGAGTAAACAGACGCTTTCGTTCACTGCCATCTTGACAAATTTTCCAAATTGACAATAACGTACACAAGTGTTACATGTGAGCGCGGGAAAACCTTATTTTTAACCAATCAGACTGATGCGGAATTTTGTAGTCGTTAAGACCGGTATTGAGATCGGTAAGTAGAGATGAAGACGGTATTCTGAAATTTAATTTCGTGAATTTCGATTCGGTGCAACGAAATAAAAGGCATACTGTGACACGAAAATGAGATAAAACAGACTAAAATGTAGCTATCTCTGTTTTATTCAGCATTTTTTTTTTTTTTGCTTTTAAGCTTTTTAACAGCGCCATGGCTGCCTAATATCCCAGTTCTGTTACGATTTTCCGACTTGTACCCCTGGACTTGTAAGACTTCGGCAAGTGGAGAAAGTTGCGTGACAGCTTTCCTTTTTCACGCAATCCCTAATAAAAATTGCGTGACTGGTGATTCACTGCCTCGGAATCCAGATGGCTATTGTAGCTATGAGAGTGACAATGATAAAAATAATAAGGAGCAATCTATCTGTCGCTTCAGCAATTTCCTTCCACGACTCCTTCCATTCGTCCTGTTCCTTTTGTTCCTTGATATTATTGGCAATCATCTGCAATGTAGGATCGGTGTACGTGCTTTCATTCTTTTTGTCTTCAGGCTCCTCTGTTTGGTCATTCTCTGGCAGGGATGCTGACCTTACAAACACTGTGTTGATGGCTTTCTTCCCGTCACCACGCCTAAGCATGAACTTGGCAAACTTTACCAGAGACGCGGATGGTTTGTTCTCTGAAAAGTGGCACCGCAGCACCACGACCGTACCCACCAGGCTGAAACCGACAAGGAATATGGTCGCCATGTAAAACAAACCTAGTATAGCTACATCGTCTGAAGTCTCCGGTAAGGAATCAGCCAGAATGAGAAGGTAAACGCTCATAGCCAAGAGAATTGTTATGCAAAAGCTGATTCTCTCTCCGCTGTCAGGGGGCGTGACGAAGTTCAAGATCACGAGGAGTATGATCACAACACAAGGTAGTATCTGGTAGAGCACGTGGTAAAGTGATTTGCGTTCAAAATAGAACGTGTATGTGACGTCAGAGAATGGATGCTTGCAGCAGTCATAAATTTTATCAACAGCCTCGATTGTGACGTCTTCTAAGGTCCAGTCCCCACTCGCTATGAACTTTTCTGAGAAAAGAGTAACAAGACTTTTCAAGACTTACACCCACTGGCATTTTAAATAAATTGTCCGTTCTGTCTGCCGGGGTACATCAAGACAGTGGGTGGGGGGAAGGGGGGGGGGGTGTCTAAACATCCTGCGTTACTCCCGGCCCCCTCCTCCTTGCTTTATTTCTATTGCAAAATAATACGCAATGTTGCGAAATATGGTCCCCAAATTTTACCGGTTCTCACCACCTAGGGAATCCCCCTTCGCACCTTTCCTTCTTCCCCCGCTCGCATCCCTCCCGTCCCCTATTATCCCGGGTCCCTGGTCCCCTTTCCCCCTCCACAAGACAATATACCCTAACTGATGGTTTCCTTTATTCTCACCACCTGTCTGCAACACAATGCATTGATACTGTAGCGAGAAATTAAAGTTTCATCAATAGCTCTAACCTGCATTTGAATGTTTATTGCTCTTGCTGATCATTTTCAGTAGCCTGTTATCAAAAGTCCATGAGCCGAAAGTCATTTCGCATTTCTGTTTGTCAAACGGATAAAATTTCACCATCATATCACACGAGCTCTTAAATGTGGCGGGCGACATCCATTTGTTCAATCCAGTACTGTCCACTATCACATATGTCTTGAACTTCTCTTTGAACCCTGAAAGGGTGACATCTTCATCGGCGCTGATGAAAGGAGAAATGGCATAGTAATCGATATAAATGATATAAATGGTAACCTGCTTACCGCTTATTGCCCGGGGAATTCCAAAAGGAATTGACGGGGAATGCTCGTCACTGTAATAATATGGGTGTAAACTAGGTATTTAGTTTCACTTGGGGTCTCCTGGGCGAAACGCCAATTCTTGTAGGCGCCATCTTTGTACGCGCGACTAAATGACAAAATTCCGGGGTGAGGCGACCAGGTATGAGAAAAAGTACATTTTGGGAGAACCAAGAAAAGTTTGAGTTTGGCCTAGATTATTTTCATTAAGGGTTTAAAAATTCAAATTCTCCAATAAATATTCCCGCCCTTTAATATGAGCCTCCCAGACTGTTATTTCGCTGGTTAGGTAGGTCAGGACCAACCTCGTTCTCAGGGCTTTTCACAGCCTTGGTGATATGGAAGTGGCGGGGAACCCTGGGTACGAGGTGGAGCTATAGCTATATATAAAGATGAGGTTTGGGTCGATCGTGATTTGACCAGAAAACTAGTCAACATAAAACTGAGTAATTTACGTCCATTTGATTTATACAGATTTCCTGTCAAAGGTCGGACAAAGGGAAACCCGAACAAGGTGAAAAATGAACTAATAAAAAGCAGAAATATGAGCTACCCAAACGAAACTTGGGACTGTGGAAGTCTCCTGAATGCTAAGTCAGCACGCTCTGTTCAGACCACAGAAATGATGCTTCTTTACAATGGAAAAGTATCCAACGTTCTTACTTGTTGTAAAGTACAATATCCGGGACCCACACATCGTGAGGTGACATATGCAGTGTGTGCATCCCTCCATATTTGGTCTCATTCCATTTTAGGTAAGGATTTGTCCAACACTGCGATGAAAATGTTAAAACGACTGTTATAATTTGTGGAATATCTAGGTGTTGGCGACGGCAAAGGGAACCCAAACGTTGCATTAGCTTTAGTTTTGGAAGGGATTTTCATCAGAGGGAAGGAGATTTGTCTTGCGTGTCTGTCACTCGTTTTGCGGTTGCATGTGAAGAAATAAAGGCGCGGTTAGCGGACAATACCGACGAGGCACGAAAATTTTTACTTTTCAGAGGGATTACATCAGAATTAGAATCCTTTCAGGAAAAATAAGAGTTTGAGCTGTAAGATTGATTTCCTTAACTGGAGGGGTTTAATCAAACTATTTCAGGAATATTATCTAATCCCTTTCCCAGGGAAAAATGGAAACCAGGATAAAAAAAATGCTTAATTTACGTGGACGTGAAAACTCCAAAAGGACCGCGAACGATAATGCTGCTAGTTAAAAAAGTGTACTTTGCGAGACAACAATGCGACAGAAACCGATAAAGCATGGCTGATGACTTCTAATAAGAACGAAACAGCTGTCCACGGTTGCAGCCCTGCTTTATCGGTTTCTGTCGTATTGTTGTCTCGCAAAGTAAAATTTTTCACGTAGCTCGACCTTTGCAGTGATGTTTGAGTTAAATTAAGTGAAGAAAACTTCGTTCAAAAAACTATTTCGGTTTCTTTTTACCTCAGGGGCTTGGTTTGTGCAGTTGCCGATCCACATTATTCTATCATGACCGTGTCTTCATAGGCGGGTTTAGGCTTGTCCAGGATTTGTTTAAGTGAACATATATTCCACCTATTTAATTTACTAATCTCAAATTCCACAAAAATATAATAAGAAATAAATAAATTTAGAAAATAGCTCAAGGAAAATACGCGCGCTGATCGGTTAATAATCGTGTTTCTATAACTCGATAGAAACACAAAGAAGTTGTCGTTTTTCGTTATTTTCCTTGGGCAAGTTTCTGAAAGAAATATAAAACATTTTCTTCGTGTTTCTATCGAGTTATAGAAACACTCGTGAAACTTTGGGAGAACTCGTGAAAACCTCCACTCGTGTTTCTATAACTGAACATTTCCTCACAAATTTTGGTAACGCTTGCCTAAATTTTGCAAGTGAGAGAGTTCGTTAAATAATTAAGCCGACAGTGTTGCTGTAACGAGACTGTACCTGAATAATCCAGGCATCTGTGATAAGAACTTGATTTTTGATGTCCTAGAAATGAAAAAGAGAGACTGAGAATCGCCGGATTAACTTTAAATGAACGACCGAAAAGACCTATTAAGCTATCCCAGGGTGGGTCAGTTAAGTTTCTTTTTATTCTTTAAAGATCTCTTGAGGAAAAGTATCGAAAACAAGGGCTTGTTTCAGTGCCAGGCAATGTCAGATATTTAAACTGTATATGAAAGAAACAAAGTGGAGTTTTGTGTTTTAGGACTTTTAAAGTGGTATTTCAATAGCTTGGTGTAACACAATTTCACAAAAAAAATACAAAATAGCAACAATAATCTATACATTTGATGGCTGAATGACTACAGCTACAGCGGGAAGATGTGAGAGATACAAATCTTTGCATTTCATATCGCAATGAAAGGAAAACTTCTTGTCTATGGCAATTAGATATTTTTAGCAGGAGCCAACATTGAGATTGTGGTCTGTCCCCTTTGAAAGACTGGTAAAAACACAGTGAAAAACTCCACAGAACGAGTAAAGTGCAGCGAGGAGAAAGATTGAAAAAAGACCATTTTACAGTTCTGTGAAATGTAACCAGGCCTATGTATGAAAACAAGGTTTGAGGTCACCTTTGTCATGTTAATATAAGAACACAAGGATTTACATAACAAAAGCAAGAGGATTTGTATCAAAACAAGGTCACCTTCAGCCTCACTTCCACTCAAAGGCTTGGCAACTAAGCACAGAACTGTAAACTGGCCTATTAACCGAGTCAGGAGTAATTTTCGATTTAGTGTCCTAAAACCAAACCAAAGAAATCACTCTGTCCAATCAGAAAGGATGGAGACAAACCAGTGAGCCAATCAAAACTCGAAGCAATGCAAACTCGTGTAGCCGGCGCGTGAAGCGCGGGAAAACCTGTGCGAGTTAGACACCATGCTTCTGCTAAGAAAGTGGTGCGAGCTGTTAAATTCGACCAATCACTAAGCCAACCAAAACGTGAATCACTTTCGACACTCAAGAGAAAATTCGACCAAAATTGTTCCGGCTAGATTCAAATTTGTTTAGCATAATCTAATTTTTTTTATTCTTTCAATCTCTTTTCCTTACCTAGGAATACGTTTGCAGTTTTTTGTCCTTGTGATATATTACGTTGTACTGTCATCACCCTCCCCCTCCCCCCAGCACCTACTTCCCCCCGTCCGAGTACCTAACGCCCTTATCGAGGAGCAAAAGGCTCTGATCTGTATACCCTCAGCTTACCAACGACACGATCCTGCCAAGCTTGTAAGAGAAAGTAACGTTGATCATGTCGCCAGGCTTTAGCACGGGCCGAACGTCATGATGGTAATTGGTTAAAAGGTCATGACGTAATTTTTGTTCCGGAGTTCCAAGTGTGGCTACCACGGTATCTGTGGACAAGTCAAAACAAATCCTAATTGGCCATTTTTTTCAAGTTTATTCATTTGGCTGTCAATTTTCGGTTTGTTAGTCTTTGTCTGTTTTCCCATCTTAGAAATCTATTTTTTTTTTGCCAGGTTTCCTTTTAGTCAGTTTGAGCGTAGCCGTGAAAAGGACTTTTGTCTGTAGAAGTGACTAACGTTTCGACAACCTGCAGCTGCAGGTGAATGGAGACGGGAACGGACCCATCACGAAACTGAAACCGGTAACTCAACATCCCGGGTGAATAATCGACGGAGATGAGTATTATTCGCATGCATATGAGATCAAGACTAATTGATTGCGAAGTAGAACGGACGTTTCTTCCCTAACGCTGGGTATAACACATGTTATAACTATGTAAAATAACCTGTAAAAAGGCTAAAAGACAAAAATTAACAACAACGACAACAACCTGATACAATATACAGAACTGAAACAGCACGGTTATGATATTACACAGACGTCAAGCGAGGCAGCGGTGTTTCGCTTGACAGGAAGTAAACATGTCGACATTTAATGACACCATATTATCATATCATATCACTGAATTCTGAAGACGTTGAAATCATTACAAATCCACAGAATGGACGAAGGCGCCGTGTCAGAGGCCGATGGCCCATCAATTCAAGAAAAGCTTGAAGCGATCGTCCACCAAAGCGAAGGGAATTTCAATGAAAGCGAGATTTTCACGGCAATTAGAACCCTCGAGGAAGAACTCCGTGTTGTTATGAATGAAGTTCAGGGATTACAGAGCGATATGGATAGCGTTCAAAGGGAGACTGAAGACCTCAAGAAACGAGTGAATGACTGTTCCAAGTTTGCACATGGGAGTATAGAGTGAAATCGACGCTATTACAGTTGGTTTTATAATCTTAGCGACGTTGACAAGAACCTAAATGCGAGGTTGGCTTTCCTTTCGTGTTTACGTGGGGCTTACACAATCTTCGGTCTAAAATATTTCAAGTGCATCAAGATCAGACTTATTAAAAGATGGAATTAACGAAAATCGATTCGTATGAGGAAACGGACGCAACAATTTTACGTGCGATCTGTTAAAATCCAGCTGTTCAGCTTTTCTTGCTGATTGAATTGAAATGAATTGCATGATAATTCGAGAACAAAGTGATACGTAAATATTTGCATGTAAAACTCTGTGGGTGTCCTTTCGACTGTTGACTAAAGACGATGGCAAACGAGGACGCATTGTTGCTCACGGCAATTTGTTGCGCGCGCGAACGCGGAAACATTTGTTGTGGACATAAGCAAAAACCTTTTTTCTGTCTCGGACACAAAATATGTGTCCCCAACAATGTAGCGCGCGGGGACAAACAGGGGACATTTTGTCGGAAACAATGTGTTCTCGTTTATTGTGTTTCAAATGAATATTTTTTTGTGTATACCTTTTTAATATTTAAAATTAAAATCTTGAAACCCACGCACGTACACGCAAATTATTATACTCAAGGGCAATTAAATGAATGTTCACTTGGCCGACTATTGGTTTCAGGCCAACAAGAAAATATATTAGCCACTTTATTTGTAGCTGAAAATATTCGCTTTTGTAATCCGATTACCGAGCTGGCTATGACGCAAACTCCGCGATACCATGGTATTGCGGCTAAAAAAGTAATTTCAATCATTTCATTGGGCATTGTGACTTATTTTGCGGGCCAAAATGGACAATTCAGCGGGTTAAATGCGCTGAAAAGTCAAAGAATGCATGCTTTCATTTTTACCAGCCAGAAATTTTTGAAGGCTAATATCTCCTTCGATATTATACACAAAGAGTTGAAATTTTGAACACTAAAAGGGCACTGAGGCAAACCTCAAAAAGGAGTGACATCATTGTGTAAACACCAGGATCTCGAGCTGTAGAGTTGAAAAAGCCAGGCTGACTTTTGCAAGTTCTTCCATTGTGTACTCTTCCTTCAACAACTTACTTGATATCGTACGATTTGATGTTCTAGGCGGATTTCGTGTATGAGCGAAAGAAATTTGTCATGGAAGCAGGAATGGCGTAGTGGTGCGAGAGCTCGCCTCCCACCAATGCCTCCACAAGCTTTTAGCTTTAAACACTTCCGTGTCTACACAAACAACATAAAAAGCTGAAAAGTGACTGCGACAGTTTCCCTTCAACCAGTGGTTCACTTTGGCGTGCGCTACAAGCCACTGTTCACCCGGGAAGTTTGGTGAGCAAGAAAGAGGCTTAATAGTTCCTGTTGGTGATAAACGAGAGCAACTCTAGTTTCTTGAGTGCTCTCCAAACTTCCCAAGTGCATTTATAATTCGGTTGTGCACACTCAAGCTTGAACCAATTGTTTTATAACATTATTGGTGGACGAGTCGAGACGTGTACATGAAAGGCGCGCCAAAAATAGTAGCGCCAAACGACTTACCCACCGGCCACGTCACCAATAATTTCTGCGGCTGTGTTATACTATGTCTCTTCGCAAGGTGATGGCTAAAAGGGATGACCGAGAGGTTCGTTTCTAGCAATGAACAGATTGAGTTGTCTTACACGAAGCGTGGAGTCGTTGGAGCTTCGGTAGCCACTGAAAGGGCTGAAGCTGCAACGATTCCACACTTCGTGTAAGACAACTCAATTGACTGCATCACCAGAACCGTTCATTGTAAATAGTTTTGCGCCATCGCTAATTATCACATGGGTTATTAATAAAAAGTTTTTATGTCTGAAATGACCGAACTCGAGGGAAAATTTACATGTTTAAATCTTTCGCCTTTTACTAAAGATTTCCGAAAGTTATATAAAAGTTAGAAAAGGAAAATGTTTAGAACCAATGGCTTCAGCAGAGATCGCCGCCTAATGCATTGAATAAAAGCATGTCATTGACCATTAGTTTACGAGTAGAAGTGTTGATTGCTCTTTGAGTAATTTTTCAGGCCTTGTAAAATAATTAATCATTGATGTGATTACGTTTTCAAAGAACTCTAAAATTAATACAGGTTACTGTAGTCCTGTCAAATAATTATGACGACCCAACGAATACAACAAAACGTCTTGTTACTCAACAAATCATTAGAAATTAACGACGTGATTATTGCCAAAGAGCCCAGTAATGAAAATTGGTCGCCGTGCTTCTATAGAAAATGGGAAAGAATTATTTTTCCTTATCAACGAGTTTCAAAAAAGTGTTTTGCTTGAGTAACTGTGATTGATGTATGCGCTAGAAAGCCCAAGTTGGATAAAGCAATTTTCATGCAGAGAAGTGAATTTCTTTTTTATATGCGTAATTTTAGCCACACACTGTGTGTTAAGTAATTGAAACTAAAGTAATAAGTGTGAATAGTAAGGTCATTAGACTCTCACGGGCTAATCGCATTAGAACTTTGAACAGCGAAGCGTAAACGGACCCATGAAAATTTGAAGGAGCTTGAAAAAAAGGAACAGTCTTATAAACACAGAAAGCCTCCGATTTAAAATCGTATCGATGTAATGCAAATTTAAAAAACTGCTTTGTTTTACTGATTTTAGCAACATGACACTCGGAAATGGAGTTTCATGAAGCGAGTTGTTTTTCCAAACGCTTTATGGTAATTTTCTCCTGTTTCAAAAACGATTGACCGAAATTAATGTTACGTAAGGAGAAGAAATTAATGCAAACTTTTATTGTTTGGGGCCATTTGTTTTTGGATTTAGTCAGAAGTTAGGCCGTTTGTCACAAAAAATTTTGTTCAAGATGGAAGATTTTTGACTAACTGATGATATTAAGCACGAGCGTCCAAGTTGCAAGTTTATAACATTTTGTGGAAGTATTGAGTTGCTTTCAAACACTGCGCTTCGATTCTTTTCTGAGGTTCGAAACAAAACGGTACGGAACTAATTAATAATTGAAATATTTTACTGTCGTTAATCATTCAGTCGTTGCTTCTTTGTGACCTGGTCTTGCTATAAATTGAATTTGTCGTCTGCAAGACTCTTAAGAATCGATTGAACAACGATTGGTACTCAAGTTTTCGGCCTTTTCATCAGACGATTTACAATGTGTGTGCGTTTTGTTGTTCGTAAACGTGGAACCTCTTGTATAAAGAAGAGTGGGTTAAAATACTCTTATGACTGCATGATATAAATTGAATTTGTCGTCTGCAAGACTCTTAAGAATCGATTGAACAACGATTGGTACTCAGGTTTTCGGCCTTTTTCATCAGACGATTTGCAATGTGTGTGCGTTTTGTTGTTCGTAAACTTGGAACCTCTTGTATAAAGAAGAGTGGATTAAAATGCTCTTATGACTGCATGATAATGAAGAAATAAATAACCACATACCTATTCTTGCGGCAAATACAACGGCTAAAGCCCATTCCAGGGTCAAAACCTCACCAAGCTTCATTGTGGTTGCACAGAAAAGTAACGCATTTTACTTCATGGCTCAAAATTTTCTGACAGCTAATATTAATAATCCTACATACGCAACCGACTAAAGTGTTTATGGCTCGCATCAAATCACCAGGGATTTCCTTTGAGTAAATCCCTTTATTGTAATTAATTTAATTTCACAGCAAGCCTTTAAAATCAGCCATTTTAATATGAACAAAAACTCATTTCTTTACCACTGTGATGAAAAACAGCAAAGCTACTTTACACAAACTCTGTCACGGATCGATGACACAACTTGAACATTTAACTTAAATAAATTGCAACATTATCTTTTCATTCGAAGCCTTCCTATTTTCACGTCAGTTTATTGTCACTGCTTTAGTGTTCAGTTCTACTTAAACCATAATACCAAATGTCTTTGGATTTTGGACTTTGCCGAAGATGATGATTTATGGTTTAATTTGCACGAAATCGAATAACTTTTCACGGTCGATGATGGCCTAAGTGTTCCACTAATTAATTACAGTTTATTATTATTCATTCTTGTGATTTTAGTAAAAATATCCTAACTATATAGTAGTATATAGAAATTAACCCAAGAGCTATGTTAAACTCAGGATTGTAGTGTACAGATTTAAGTAATTTTAAAGACACTTAGAAGAAATGTTGCACTGCATGTTTTGAATAGGTATATAACAGCAGCACGTTTTCCATTACTAGCTGTAATCAACATCATATATTGCACAAAATAATATCGTCTAAGAGATGAATTTAAATAGAAAAAGGTGTTCCTTTTTTTAAAGAATTATATCCTTTACAAGCCATCGGCGAACTAAGGACTTCTACAAATCACTATGTTAATGTATTCAATTTGCGAAATTCATTTCATCTTGCCTTGATGTCATGGACGAAATATTATTCTTTCAAATTTTACTGATGTAACTTGATTACTATATGCTGTATTAATTACATATCCAGGATAATCTTTATTATTTCAATTTTTATTTGAGATAAAGCTTTTGCAACACTGTGTGTATTTATGGTCGTGCAAATATAGTTAGTTTTTGTTAACATTCGCGCATACGTACAGAAGTCGAGAACTGAGCGAAGATTGTGGAGCGAAAAAGGCTCAAGATTAGCATAACATTTCAAGGTGGGTGTTTTGATGTCTTTTAATAAACTGTAATAAATCAGCTTCTTTTTAAAAAATTGAAATGATAATTAATTATCATCATAATAATCATAATAATAAATGTTTGCTGTTGATAAACTATACACAAGATGCTCAAACATGTCAATTTGCTGTAGATTACAAATAATGAAGGTAACATAAGCACTGATTATATTAAAATCAAAGCAAAATATTTTGAGAAAATGCCACGAAAACATGAAAAACTATTACAGCAAAAGTTGAAACTCGAGAGAAACATTTCACGATAAAATGTCAATTTCACCTTTACATGCAACATTTAACAAGTTCACTTGTCTTGCATACTTATAAAACTAAGTGGTCACTAAGTCAACTTAAAGATGTCGGTTGCAGTTTCCGATTCAATGAGATAATTTAGCAACACGTTCAACAACAACCGGCAAACATCACGGTTTTTATTCTGCTTGTGAAATCATGTAGATCTGGAGTCATTGAGAAATATCAAAATTGACGGCCAAAACTGGCCAGAATAGCATTTAATATTGGGGAGGTCTGGCACCCAGCATATTGCCATGGTAACATAACAGTTAGTCGCATATTGCACAACTCACCTAGTAGAGTCACGATGCAAAGAATCAAACATTTCTGATTCAAACTGGGTGAGATATTTTTACTTTATTTATTAGATTAAAATTTGGTCGAGTCTATGACGTCATCATTTAGCTAATTTGCATATTTTTTAAAAACTTGAATATCTCTGTAACGAAAAAAGATATTTCAAAAAAGTAAGCGGCATTTTTCTTCTCATGCAGACTACTGTTTAATGCTTTAAAATGGCGTAGATTGGAGACAGCACTTTGACAATATCAATTAATGTCCCTGTATGTTATCGTCTACATTATGGTACAGCCATAAAAACAATCTCTCATAGACTTCTGAAAACTATTCAAGGATTACTTAAATAACTGTAGCCGGATCTTGATGAAGCAGACTGCTCAAACAGCTGGAAATTGATGTTCTAATTAATTTCATATTTAGTCAAACATTTCAGATATCGATGGGAACATGATCATCATGGATATAAAAATGTGAAGATGGAAACAAACGGTTGCCCTATTTAAAAAAAAGCAATAAGATATAGGTGTCAGAAGCTAGCCTGCGAGAGCAGACGATTTTTTCGGCTCGAACTAGCCAAAATGATCCATTCGTCTGCTCTCAGGAGCCGGTAAGACTTGAAACGACCGAGGTTTCTTCTATTGAATTTATATACAGGGTCTTCCAGGGATGATGATTAACAAAAGTGTGTCGGGGAATTCTGACATTTCAATTGGTTTCCCGTTGCGCCCATTTACGCAACACGTCTCCCCAGGGGTGGGGACTCGCATATGAAAGGGACGGGTATGCGGAAATCGGAATTAAACCCATAAAGGAGACCGGTCTGGGCGTGACCCAAGCGTTTTTTGACCCCTAACCATGAAGACTTTGATTCTGGGAATCGAGTAAATAAAACGAATTAGAAACATACATATTGAATATATGTTTCTATATTTCGTCGCGTACAACCCTAAACGAGACCTTCATGGTTAGATATAACGGCGTTTTGCCCAGAATACCCTAAGTGAGACCAAAATCAGAAAATTACACCCCTAAGCGAGAGGACGAGCATTCCCGGCGCCCCTTTCATATGACGTTTTAAACGGGCTAACGATAAAGGATTTTAAAACGGCTGATGTGATTGGACTCCCTTTGTTTGATTTCAGCGAATCAAATCGTGTGTCCCCAGAGCCACTTGTTCCTCGTGCACAGGCCCAGCCGGCTAAGAGGGACAAGTGGCTCTGGGGACGAGAATGGCATCTGTACGGTTGCAAAATATCACAGCATAAATTGATCTGTTTTCTTGCAGAGATTTTACTTTCGTTTCAGTTCCAGCCCGTTGTTGGTTCTTTGCTGTTTCGTCGGTAAGTCTCATTTTATTCCCGTAACAAGTTTAATTTTACGAAATGCCGTGGTCGTGCAGTGATCTGAAATTGTACTTTCAGATCTAAGGATGTCATCGATTTGTGTGTTCCCTCCCAAGCTCCAATTTTCATCTGCATTTTCATGAATTTGCATGTGTATTTCAATATTCGTCCAAGTGGAATCGAGCTTGAATGTTACCGCGTAAAGATATTGCAATATGTTACGAAAAATATTTAACCGAGACGATATATGCGGTATGTTGCTACAGTTAGTTAAAATAATTTGCGCAATAGTAAAATCCGAACGCTTACTGTAACGGAGAGAATGGTTACAAGGAGTACACTTTGTACGTTGCGTAGCCTTGGTTTTGTTTCGGTGGCGAATCATAGATAATCAAGCTGTATTTTCTTGAATGTTAACTTTCAACTTTGAACAGGCGTCTCGTGAGTGTGTCGATGTTGTGCTTATGCGGGATTTTTTCAACTTTACTAATTGCGGTCTTAGCGTTTCAGATTGAAAAATTGCCACTGAATGCATATTTAACTATTTGCTCACTTTGATTGCGTCACGCGGAGTCAAACTCGTTTTCGTTTTGCATACTGCGTGTACTAGTTGATGTCGGTTTAATGAAAATTTACTGATTTTAAATCGAAAAGACCACCGTAGTCGTCGTTATTTCCACGATCATTTGCTGTAGAACAGAATTTATGGAGATTTGTGTCGATTCATGCCAAACGTGCTCTAGTGTTGTTGTTGTTGTTGTGACAGGCTTTTGGACCTTTTGCCGTCTGTGTTTTGATTAATCCCTCCTCAAGGTAGTTTTCGGTCAAATCGACGAAATCGCATCAAAAATCTTGGTGGTTATATAAACGAAATTCTCTCACAGAAGTTTTTTGCATTACTTAGGTAATTAGCTAACCGGTTTTTTCTTGTATTTCCGACTGGCTAGAGGTTATTGTGCACCACAGTAAGAGAGCAGAACGCTGTTGTGTTGTGGTGTTTTGATCGGCACGGTACCGTTAAGTGGTGCGTGACTTCTGTCGGGGAGGGCATATTAGGGACTTTACGAAACTACGACGGCGACGCCAACGACAACGTCGGAGGTCCACACAAAAATCATTTAAATTAATTTTACGTAAGAATCTTGCAACTGTCAAAATTTGTTCCGTGTGATTATCAGTATCAGCGCTAATTTCTACTAGGAAAACTAGAAACACGAAAAACTAGCCATTGTGGTTTCCGCACGTTCACAACACTACGCAGAATTTAGTCATTTCTCGTCGTTGTTTTGTAGAGGACGACTTAGGTTCGATTGCCAGCCGCTGTTCGGGAACCGGAACCCGTGCTACTCCTCGAACGCACTCTGCATGTCAGAGGTTCAGGGTTCGATTCTGGTCAGGTCAAATCATGCCCAGAAAAAAATGCCCAACCCCCACCCCTCCGCTCAAGAATAAAATGGTCGGTCCCTCTCCCCTCAATAATAAAATGGGCCGCCCCCTCCCCCCCGGTCAAGAATAAGATAGTCCTTCCCTTACAAGACGGGAACGGGCACCCCAGGACCCCCTGGCTATACCCTTGGCTTTCATAAGATGGCCGTACTCTGCGAAATGAGATTGAATACTGAGTGGTAGAGGTTTAAATTAAAATTTCCGTTAGCTTTCTGAACAGTAAGTCGCTAACGCTACTCAAATCCACCTCAGGTGTAAGAATGCGGCATGCAAGCAAGGATGGCTTTCATTGACTGACTTGACCGACTGACTGACTGTCTGACTGACTCTGATTGTCTGACTGACTGACTGACTCTGGCTGACTGACTGACTGACTGAATGATTCTAACCTACTGCATGACTGACTCTGACTGTCTGACTGACTGACTCTGATTGACTGACTGCCTGACTCTGGCTGGCTGACTGACTGACTGACTGACTCTGGCTGACTGACTGAATGACTCTAACTTACTGACTGACTGACTGTCTGACTGACTGACTCTAATTGACTGACTGACTGACTGAATGACTCTAACCTACTGACTGACTGACTGTCTGACTGACTGATTGACTCTGCTTGACTGACTGACTGACTGACTGACTGAATGACTCTAACCTACTGACTGACTGACTGACTGACTCTGACTTACTGAGTGACTGACTGACTGACTTAATGAATGAATGACATGACCGAATAACTTAATGAATGGATGAATAACTTTATTTTTTGTTTTGATTCAGACAAGTCCAAAATAATGACGACCGAAATCAAATACCCCAAGCGCTTCTTGGACTTGAACTTGAACTCTCCAGTGGAGGATTCCAAATTTGCATACGATGAAATGGCTCCTTGTTGGGAAGAGGTAACTATAAAATAAAGGCGCACCTTTTTAGAACGTAACTGACGTTTGTGTTTGGAAGGTGACCAGACAAGCTGACTCGTGTCCAGTCCTCTCACGCTGTACATGAACGCGAGGTGGGACAGGAGATGAATTGAAGAGGTTCTATGACGGAGGATTCGTGGCAGTCACTAGTTAAACATGTCAATCTGTTACTGTAAAGAGAAACTCAAAATTTCAATAATTAGCCCAATGCGCATGTACTCTCCTGGTGGTATGTTGATGACGATGATGACGATGGTGATGGTGATGATAATGATGACGACGACGGCGACGAGATTCGAGGACGAAAGGCGCGAATTATTTGGAAACACAAGGGCCTCTATTTGGAATGGACTTTGTAAGAGCATATTTATATTTATGACCTGGTAACCGATCAAAAGTTCTCCAATGAAGCACACAAGCACATTATCGGTGGTTTTACGTATGTAACGGATAGAGGGATATGTGGGGGGTGGGGGGGGGGTGGTTGAGTATACTAAGGTGGCCCATATTCTTCCAGTCAATCCCAATAATTGCATACGAAAAAGTTGCCTCCTTCCCCACCTCCAGGGTCACCCTACTTTCAAAGCGAATGATCGCTGACCCTCCAACCAGGTACTCCCTGTGCTCCGAGCCCAATCCCAACGGCTCGCTGCTATGTCTGTATGAATACCGTTGTTATTTTTGTAGATTAGCGAAAATGTAGGCTACAAAGGCCATATACTGTGTGTGGAAGCATTCGATCGGGCTATGCAGACCAAAGACGTTTATCCCAACCCGACAAAAGACATGAAAATCCTCGATGCCGGGGCTGGTACGGGAGGCATTGGAGAAATGCTGAAAACCAGAGGGTACACCAACGTTGACGCGCTGGACATCTCTCACGAAATGCTGAACTTAGCCGCGAGTAAGAACCTTTACAATAAGCTGATCTGTGCCCCACTGGTGGACACGCATATGAACGAGATCCAGACCGCTGAATATGACGTAGTGCTGTGCGCGGGCACCATAGTGTACGGGCAAGTGAAACCTGGAGCGATCGAGCAATGCGCAAGATTTGTAAAACCCGGTAGGTATTCCTGCTTGTCTTATATCTTGTGCAAGCGTCTGTTCTTTTACCTTTAAAGAAGTTACATGACAAAAGTGCCCGCTAGCCGAGAGGGGTGGCCTTGCTAGATTCCTGGTTCATGTATCGTGTTCTTTCTCACCTTTCGGATCCAGAATATGGTTTTAGTGGTGTAGGGGCTTGTATAACCTATCCAGGGCAACAATTTCCAGACACTAGCATTCCCTTTAATCTACCATCGACGTTACCTGCATGACATTACCAAACAGGTATCGTCACGCAGCATTTTTTGCGTGACGAGCCAATGTAACGGCGTCGTTTACCGTTAAATTCCGGCCGGGTATAAGCCCTGGGCTTATACAACTTCGTAAGGGATTTTGGGTGGGCTCATAAACGGAGGGGCTTATATCCGGGGGGGGGGGCTTATAAGCGGAATAGAAAAACAATAAAACGCTTCGAAATGTTGAAAAAAATACGAGGCACAGAGTGCATTGTACGGACATCTCCATAAATCATATATCACCTCCATAACAGAGCTCTTTTATCCTGCGTTATGTTGATGCCTGTAGATGACATGCTGTGCACAGTAACGCTATCTACAGTAGAACATTGAAAATTTGCTCAAATGACGTTTGACAAGATTTTAATATCAGGATGGACAGTATAATATAGTAATGTTTCTTAGTAAATGGGCCTATAACCTGGAGGGGGGGCTTATAACCGGAATTTTACGGTATACTGGTAGTCGTGTTTCTTTAGGTGGTTTGTTTATCTTCACAATCCGCGTGGACTCGTATGATCCAGTGGAATACGGCTTCAGTGCAATGTGCGAGAAGCTAGAGCAAACTGGCAAATGGAGACTGGTGCTTAACGAGAAACGCGAGCTTCACACCACACCAAACGAGGAACGACTTCGCTACTGCTACCTAATCACCTACAAAATACTTCAGTGAGTAGCCGTGGATAATGAGTTATATGTACCTTAAACCGTACAAGGAAACGTCATTTCACAGCAGACAAGCTAAACTCTTATTGGCCGGTTTTTTGTAAGCATGATTTTATAACGTTACGCGTGAATTTTTAGTCCTGTGTTTTTTTTTTTGTTACTTCTGTCCTCCGGTTTTGACGTCGACTTATTATCTCAAAACTGCACAAAATAATTTTATACCAGGGATATTGAAAGTTCAAATCTTGGGAAACGTGTTAATCGGCTTTCAAACAACCTGGCCAAGGAGAGAAATTGGACAGTCGTTGAATTTTATACTTTAGAAACCATTGATAGAGTAGGCGTAGGTTCTCAATGATGTACGATATTGACCAATATTAAAGAAAAGATTTACCCCCACACAGGTTTTTTGCGAGCAACGTTATCATCGACATTAGTTGCACGTAGTTTGAAAATGCGTAAATGTGTACCTTTCGAGAGCTGACGGCGGTCCCCGACACGTTTGTCCCGCCAGAATGAAACTGGTTGCGCATGTACCCTTTTACCGTTTTTGGCAAATCTCGTAGTCATACCAGAGGAAGACCACAATAAGTGATTTTAGAATAAAATAAATTAATAAAGGACATATTCTTACTCACGTGGTTTGTTACCTGTGTTGCTTTTATTGGGTTTAGTTCGGGCTTAGTTGAAAGACGCGACAGAATTGTTGTCCGTGTGCTGAGAGAGTGTTTTTAGCATGAGCTGATCTGAATGATGCAAATTTTGTCCTAAAATATAATACTTAAAGTATCTGAGTTTTATAATGTCATGTGTTGCTTGGGCGAATTGCAGCATCAGTTTCCTAGAAAAGACACCAGCTGTAGGCAGGCTTCTGATGTTCTGATAAGTAGCTTCAATCATCTTTGCCAGTGATAGCCCAAATAAAAGCACGAACATGAGATCGAGGCTATTTGTGCCAGCCAGCCAGTCCAAGATGACGTCCAAACCATGAAATCGCCTGGCATCATGATCACACCCGCTTGAAGCTTACAAGTGTCTAGGGATCCAAACGAAATATATAACAATTATTCCATGAGCCCGCGTTGGATATGAAGTGATGAAATAACCAACGAGCGCGTAGCGCGAGTTGGTTATAATCACTTCATATCCAACAAGGGCGAATGGAATAATTGTTTTAGTAAATTCTCAAACCGGGTTTTGCCGCCGATTTTTATTTCCACAATTTAACAAAGCGTAAAATAAAAACTTTGGCGCACTATTTTCCATATGACGTAAAACTCCGACTATTGGCTCATAGTCGGAGTTTTTTAGCCCATCAAAAAGCTAGAAATGCAATAGTCGGAGCTGAGAATATACTAAGTAATATTATTTGGGCACGCTGCTAGGTTCTCGAAACTAAACTTTGCCTTTATCCAGTCAGATATAGAGAGATTAAGCATGCCGTTTGTTTTACCCGCGCGTGAACGGAAAAAAATTCAACATTTGTGGTTTGCCATTAGGCGTTTGTGCGCGGAAATAAGTCGGTCCGTGTTTGTTGTGAACTAGTGATTTTTTCCTATTTTTTCTGAGAGATTTATTTGAGAATTAGATAAAAAGGTAACAAAACGACAGGCAGGCTCGCGTTTGCCGTTTGCCGTATAAACGTCATACTTGACGGAAGCCCCATTCAAACCTATTAAGTGTTGATCAGTTTGTTTAGGAATCGCTCAAATCACTCAAACGTAAAAAGGTTGCAAGAATCACACTTTTGTTTGCTTAGGCTTGTCGTGTTGTTTTCTATTACATTCATTGAGTCAGTGGTTGAATAATGACAACGCACGAAGTAAATTTCAACAGAAGTCAATTTGAATTTCAGTCATGATCAGTTACGAGAAAATCAAATATGTGGTGTGTAACATGAGCCTCTCTATGGGTATGCGCGTACGTCGATTTCGTCGCGCTTTTTTCATCAAATCGTCGCCTTTTCAACGAACTCGTCGCTTTTATGTCAAGAATTGTTTTGCGCACACGGACCATTAAGATCATTTCAGGTTTGATTGTGGATCAAATGATTTATAATTTTCATATTCAAATCTTTTAGGTCTGACTGGCCAATATTTTTTCTGAATGCAATAATTTGAAAATCGTCGCTTCAATCTCCAAAATCGTCGTTTCATCAATAGCGATCGTCGCGTCTTCGACTTCGTCGGAAATACCCATCGAGAGTCTCTAACATCGTTCCGTCCCGAGCTGCTTGCAATAAGTGTCAAGCCGCATTTTTTATTGCTCCAAGCTACTCGCGGCCGCCCGTCCGTAAAAACTTGAACCGAAAAAAATAATGCTGAGACTGCTAATGCTACAACATGAATTTTAAATATGTTTTCACTCACGGCTTATAGTTGAACATCTCTCATGGTTTAGGCCATGGACGTTAACCGGTCCGCGCGATTTTAACGTGATGCAGGCATCGCGATGTATGACAATAAATTCTCTTGACAATTACTGACTAGCCCCCTGTTGGTCTGTCTATGTTCTCCCAAGTAGACCTCTGTTGGGCAAAAAGTGCCATCACCGACGCTTTGCCGATTGGATCCGATTTAAACCGAGTGTAATTTGGCCTTGTTGGAAAGACAAATCTCTGAGGACGGACAACAAAAGGGCCATTGTCTTAAAAAGATTCCAACCATAGCAATAGGCAAAGGGAGCACGACATCCGAGCCCAAAAATCAATGAAGAGGTAAAGTAACCCATCCAGCTGCATCAGAGCAAAATATTAACTACCAAATTGCCGGAAAAAGGTGATCAAGATCATTCATGCTAGAATCATTCGTGCTAAAACCGGGCTAAAAGTCAACACAGCAAATCGGGCCAGCCCGGCTAACCGGGATCATGTAATACCGGGCTGAAAGTCATCTCGGCAAACGGAAGCAGCCTCGCAAACCGGGCCAGCCCCGGGCTCATGTAACCAGGCCCTACCATGGCGCCGAGGCGTGGGGGAATAAAACAAAAGGAATTATTCATGCATGCAAAATCTTTCCTTTTATTCCCCTAAGCGTCGGCGACATGTTAGAATATTAAAATATCGGAATTGGTCTGTTGTCACTCGACAAGCGCGCGAGTCATGAGATAGCTCTGAACTGTTCTGAGTGTCACATAAAATCCCTTTCAGGCGGGCACTGTCTCAATTAATCCCGAGAATCGTAAGAGGTAAGCTTAATATTTACCATTTACAATACACCTCTTTCTGACCTCCATGGTACGCGATTTGAAGCAAAGACTTCTTTTATTGAAATACTATCCAGTGCAACTACCTTAACTACACGCCTTTTGACATAGGCCTCGGGGGGACTCCCTTCCCTGGCCTTAACGGGGACGTGCAGCCCAATAGGGTACGGTTATTAGGGTTTTATTGTATTGAGCGGGAATCGATTTTACCACTGCAGATATCGTACCATCCCCCCGGCCGCTCTCCTTGCCCACCCCTCCAAACGGATAGATACCAAACGTTTCAGAAGGGATATTTTGAAACGTAGAACACTTGTTCCGGAATAGATTAAAGTGCTGATCTAGGCCTACAATCGACTTTTTTCAATCGACCTATTCCCGGTTCAAAACCAACCATCAAAACTAAGGTTCATTTTCAGCCCTCTGTTAGTTGTCAGTCGTAGTAACGGCAGGCTTCAGGCGGTGTTGCGTTAACGTAGTGTTTCACGGCAGTGTAAATGCTCATTTTCTGTCTTCATGTTCATTTGTTCTCGCCTCAGATCGGAGCCAGTTATAGAGTTGTGTTATTTGGGTTACGATTCCATTAAATTTCATTTTCTTAGAACATACCGTGAATGTTTCGCATTTTATTTTAATGCTAATTTTTTTGGTCTGTGTTGAATGTATTACTTACACGCTGATTTAGCGAAAATACATTTTCTAATGGAAAATGTGCATTTATGAAAGTACTTCAAGAACAGAAAGACTCTAAAATTAAACATACTCAGTGTAGGTCCGTTTATTTCGATACTTTTAAGTATGAATAGCTCTGCTGTTTTGGAAGACCGACTGTGAAGTGGGTCTCCAACACAACAAAATATTCAAATTTGTACACGATAGATATCCTTTAAAAGCGAACCGTTGCGTGACATAGAAAGAGCAAGAACGGTAGACTGATCCCCATCATCCCCCACGGCAAGGAGAAGAGATTGAAACAGAAATAAAAAGTAAAATAAGTAGAATATAGGGCTTGCCACCAGTTGCTCGAGATTTCCCAAAACGTTGCCCGAAATTTCTCAAAAAGTGGCTCAAAAGTTGCTCCAAAAAAGTCAAAAGATGCTTTTTGTAACGAAAGTTGCTCTAAAGTTGCTAAAAAAGCAAAAACTCTTTTTGGTTCTCTCTTCTTTTAAAAATATGCAATCTGTACAACAAAAGTAACATTTCTAAAAGAACAGAATACAGAAAGGCTGACCGTACGGTTGGGATTATTAAACAATGTATTTTCTAAGCATTTTTGTGCAATTTTGCGTTGTAACCAGCGTCGCTAAATAAATTTGTTCACAATACGTACGAGTACGCATCAATATCGATCAATATTAATCGTTCGCCATTTTGTATTTTCTTTAAAAAACCGCTGACCTAGCAGCCCGGCTGCATGTATCTTTCGCCCATGATCTGCCCCAGGGGGAGGGGGGGGGGCTGCTCCTTTATCGCAGGAAATTCACAAATTGGCTACATTGTAAAATATGGAAGCATGCAAATTAAAACACGCTCCCACGCAGACCTCGTCACGCGTTCCTTCCCCACGGACGTCTGCTGAATCGAACGTCCACTTTCGTTCACGGCTACCAACCAATCAGAGGTAACTTTCCAGTTTTGGGAAAACGATTCGCAGCATGTGATTGGATAGCTGTCATGCAATGAGTCGATAACGATTGTTTACTTTAATTGGATTTAAAAGGCCTGTGAACGGAAGTGGACGTTCGATTCAGCAGACGTCCGTGGGGATCGAAGGAATGGGTGACGAAGCCCAAAGGTCGTCTGCGTGGGAGGCTACCTACTTATTTTCAGTTTTGTTTCTGTTTCTCAATCTCTTCTCCTTGCCGTGGGGATCAGTCTGCCGTTTTTAACCGAATATTAAAATTTTACTGACCCAGGTCTTCACAAAATCCGGCACCATTCATTGGTTTGTCGTTGTGTTTTTGCTGATATCAAAGAGCAAGAACCTGACCATTTGTACCAGGTTAGGGACAAACCATTCTGTTTTTGAGGGGGTGGGGGAGGGGGTGGTGGTGGTGGGGAGGGGTCAAAGGGAGCCATGCGAAAAAATCTAGATAGCATTGTCCACTGTCCTGGCCCTGTGATGATGTCAAAAAAAAGACTTGCACAACCCAAAGGTAGCCTCCAGTGCAGTAGCCTCTCACACAGACGTGACGAAGCCCAAAGGACGTCTACGTGGGAGGCTAGAAGGGCAGGCGGATTTTGGCGGTGCGAGTGGATATTCCCATCGGTTGTTCAAGCCGCTATCTTGAATTAGTAAAACAGTGGAGAGTTGGGGAGAGGGAAAATGTTTATCAAGCCAGTGAGAGTGTGAAAGGAAAATTGGGGAAGGGAGGGGGAAAGAAAAATCGCCCCTCCGCCGTCCCGGTTCTCGCGTTCGTCCTAATTCTCTTCGCCTGCAGCGAATTCAAAATGACGGCTAAGCACGCGAACGATGAAAAAATTGCTTACCCACCTCAAAAATAAAATGGTCCGTCTTTAGCGTGGAGAAAAGAAAAAAAGAAAGAGTGCAAGGGAGAAAGGCAAGAAATAATTCATGCAGAGAGAAACCGAAGGGGTTCTTCAACTGGATCCCATTTATATATTTAAAAAAAGCTGTGTGGAGGGAGATCACCACATAGAGGCCCAGACATATCGAAAAAAGCAGATTTCAACCAAAATTCGTACAAAGGGTTGTAGTCGAAGAAAAAATATCTTGCGCAGTCAATAAGCAAAAAATGACATTTATGCGAGCCAAAGCTCCCCCATACCCCTCCACTCAGTAAAAAGGAGGTCATTCCTTCTAATCGAGATTTTGTTGGATTCGCTTTGAGATCCATTGTGCTTAGGATTTGTGTCTAAACCAGGCTGTGGCCATGACATCCAAGACTGACCGCTTGAGACATCACGTGATGCGATTAGAAGTGAACACGCCCTTAGACGAAACACAAAAGGCATGGGATGAACAGGCGCCCTTTTATGAAGAGGTAAATATGGAAGTTTATTAGGAGCTTTGCAATAATTGGGTAGGGCTTACCTGGAATTATCGTAGGAAAATTGGTTCTCGCTGCGGGGTGGATCCCTCTCCTCTGTTATGCACATTGAAATGCTTAATTGTTCACTTTCACGCTGGTTTGCTTGCGGTTAGCTTTCATTTGTTGGCTAGGGCAATGCTTTAAGTAAAATAGATTAAGAAAGTAATATTTTATAATTAAATTTTGCGGAGATTTGGCGGATCAACCTGCATGCATGGTAGTGTAGTGGTGAGATAGGAGATGTGACATGCCAGAAGTTCCGAGTGCGATTCTTGCGGGAATCTTTTCAAATGCAAATGACGTTAAGCTTTTGTAATGACATTCCCCGGCATTAGCCTCCATCATTAACGCTAGTTCCAGTCTAATACCGAGAATACGAATACGTCCTATTGCAGAAATGTGGCAATATAGGTTATAGAGGTCATATACTGTGCGTGGAGGCATTTGATCGGGCTATGCAGACCAAAGACGTTTATCCCAACCAGAAAACAGACATGAAAATCCTTGATGCCGGGGCTGGTACAGGAAATATCGGACAAATGCTGAAATCTAGAGGCTACACTGATGTTGATGCTTTAGACATCTCTCAAGAAATGCTAAATTTAGCGGCACCCAAGAACCTTTACCAGAAACTGATCTGTGCTCCCTTGACGGACACCTACATGAAGGAGATCGAGACCGCTGAATACGACGTCGTGCTAAGCGCGGGCACCATAGTGTATGGGCAAGTGAAACCTGGGGTGCTTGAACAATGTGCACGATTTGTGAAGCCTGGTAGGTAATTATATCTGATAATGATAGGAAGTTCGATATGCCAATAGTGTCGATCGACAGCCGTCCGAATTATAGACCGACAGTCGGCTGATAGTGTCGACCGGCAATCGGCTGACAGTGTTGACTAGCAATCGGCTGATACTGTCGACCAGCAATCGGCCGATAGTATCGACCGACTGGCAATCGGCTGATAGTGTCGACCGGCAATCGGATGACAGTGTCGACTAGCAATCGGCTGATACTGTCGACCAGCAATCGGCTGATAGTATCGACCGACGGCAATCGGCTGATAGCGTCGACTGACAATCGGCCAATAGTGTCGACAGGCAATCGGCCGACAGCCGTCGACCGACAGTGGGCCGATATATAGTGTCGACCGACAGTGTGCTGACCGAAGTAACCGTTATTAATTGTGACGACTGGCAATCGGCTGATAGTGTCGGCCGGCAATCGGCCGATAGCCGTCGACCGACAGTGGGCCGATATATAGTGTCGACCGACAGTGTGCTGACCGAAGTAACCGTTATTAATTGTGACGGCTATCCATCTTCGCAACAGGTGGCCTGTTTATCTTCTCCATCCGTGTGGAATCATATGATCCAGTGGGTCTTGGTTTCCGCGACAAGTGTGAAGAGCTGGAAAAGACTGGAAAATGGAGTCTGGTGCTGAAAGAGAAACGGGAGCTTTTCACCATGCCAAACGAGGAAAAATTTCGATATTGTTACTTAATCACTTACAAAATACTAAAGTAAAAGTGTTGAAAATACAATTAAATCTTAATACCTTGTTATTACTATTTTTTGCGGACTCAAAGGACTTTTAAGACCCACGAAAAACGTTATGGCGAAAATTCGTGACGCGAAAATTTAAAAACCTCTCGCATTCCATAACTTGTACTTCCGGACCCCACCCCTTTCTCAAAAGGTCCCTCCTCTTTTTGTCTTTCCTATTTTAAATATTACGCAATGTTGCGGAACATTTTCTCCTTGTTCCCGCCAAGGTGGCGAAATCCCGCTTCTTGACCCCTCTTCCTATTCTCCCAATTTCCCCGGGTTTCCACCCCCTGCCCCCCCCCCCCCCCTATTCCCTCTGTCCCTGGTGGTCCTCGTCTACAACCGGTCGTTCTTTTATCGGTAACATGTCAACCTGTCATATCATTATAAAATATGATTTGAACAACTATTGTACCCATTCTCAATGCGATTGCCTGATTATTCCTGTAATTTTCGCGAAATTTAGTTCCTTTTAACACGATTTTTTCTGCTAATTCGCTGAATAATTCTCGCTAAATTTGCCTCTTCCGTTTTCGCGGAATTAAGTTCCGCGAATAAAAAGTAAAAATTGGACAGCTCAAACCACAACTCAAAATGCCCGATAACTCCCTGTCAACAGTTTTTCGATTCTCCTCCAGGGTATTTTTTTGGTAGTCAGAGATCGTGACATTAAATTTTTCAGTTGAACCATTAATAAATAGTACAGTCAGATGTCTGTAGTACAGTCAGATGTCAGACTGTTCCAAGCAGTGATAGTTCTAAGCCATAACCTACATTTGTATGCGTCATGATCATAGGAAGGCTGGAGTGGATGATAAATTTTATTGGAAGAGATGATCTAGTTTTTAGGGAAGGCTGATGTTGCACATAGAGAAGGATACCGATAGCGGCCTGGTTGTTTTTAAGGCCTTTTACATCAGTGAAAGTCTAGCCATTTGTTGTCTTTTGTGGAGGGTTGGCCTATCTAGTTGCTTTAGGGCTTTGGCTGCGCATCTCTTCTCTTTCGAATTCGTGTACTTTCTTGTTGTCGGCCATTTTGATGCGGTTACCAAGCAAGCACATGAAGTTGTCCCGGGCATTAGGGTTACCGCTACCTGTAAAATTTTGCTTGTAAACCCGGGCTATCTTTAACCCTCTTGCTAGGGTAACCCTGGCACTAGGGTTACCCTACCTCCTTGTAACCTGGGCCTTATAAGGATAAGTACAGACTGAATTTCAACCCAGGATGTAAATTTCGGGTCGGGATGAAATTCAGCCGGTCATGTAATCTCAAAGGTTTTTTTAATAAGATTTGCGATTTTTTTTGGAAACCGAGCTGAAAGCGCTTGCTGTTCTAACAGGGCTGAAATTTCTGCCTTCGCCAAGTAACTCAACATCTTTAACTAAGTAGTTACAGCGAGGACACTCGAACCGTGAACACTTCACCTTTTTTTGTACATTTTTTTACCAATAAACAAAATAATTAGCTTTCTTAGGCGCTGAAATACTAATCCTTTGGTCAATATCAAGAGCTAGCTCTCATTGGATAATCATAAAAAATGTAAATTAAAATAAATGTAAAGTCGTCACGGTTTGAGTGTCCGAACTGTAAATTAATTATCAGTCATATTCTTGAAAAGAGATAGATTGCACAATGTTCATGGGATCAACAGTGAATACTCAACGGCAATGAAAAAGGAAAGCCAGCGTGAGTCCCACCGACGAACTATTCACTAGCACAAGAGAACTGCGCAACATAAAAGTGGGAAATTGATTTGCATTGCTAATTGAATTCATTGTCAGTTTTCACTCGGATCACAGTCGTAGTCTGCTTACTTTAAACTTCATAACCTCGAAGCAGTTTGACAGCTTTGGAACGGAGGTCTTCTGCAAGAGAGGGGCTGGCTAATTTATTAACTTATCGTTCTGAAGCCGTAATCGGTAGGTAGATTTGTCTAACGTTAGTTTCCAGGAGAACGCGATTTGGTCCTGTATATGTGGTGGATAAAAATAAGCGAGGTGAAGGCGGTATATGATTGTCATTAACTATCGTCGATCCAAACTCTGTTGACTACCATTCCAGCTGGAATTTCAAAGCCGTAGCCTGGCGAAACGTTTTACTGGGAGGAATACCAGCGAAGGTAAAAAGCAGTACTTTCATATTTACATCTGAATTTCTGATATGCCCTATTGCAACAACCCAAAATAATTTTTGAAAAAAAATCGTCGCCTGCCCGTTCAGTAGCTACGACCTAGAGTATGTGTAAAGGCTGTTTTCCCCTCACAATATATATTTAACAAATTATCATGCGAAATCGCGCGTAACATCGCCTGTTATTTGTGCATGCATGTTGTAAATCGATGTTTTTGTTAAAACTTTGCTTCAAGTACTGAAAGCGGTATACGTCCCGCGTTCATATGCAAATTGCGACAACACAAGGTTTTAAACTGACGTTTCTGTCGTGTAAACGAAAAACAGACAAATTTGAGCTGTGAGCTTCCTCATTAACGTAAATGGCATTTTGCGTGGATCTTGAGCTCAGGAGCTGGGCCTCGAACTTTGAAAGCGTATATCGCCCAGGGGAGTGGGGGGTATTCCCATATATGAGCTATATCTAGGGTATGTGCCTCCGGATAGGGTAGGGTTTTCTGATATCCTCGGTCTTCAATAGGAAATCATTTTTGCCCCTTTTGACATTGTTCTTGGTGTGATCCTTAGATGGGGAACCAAAATTGTATCGTCTAAAATCTCATAACCAGTGCGTGAACGGCAAGATCAACAAAAAAATAAGCGGGCTGAACAATCGGTTGAGAGTACGTTTCATACCTTTCTTTGTTTTTGTCTTTTCCTTGAATAGGGCGTCATTTTTTGGCTTGGGTCGTAAATTGAGTATAACATTCGAAGACCCGCCGCGGCACACTGCAAACCTATTCACAATTTAAAGAAGAACGGAAGGCGAAAACTCAACTTTTAAAAAGTCATTCATACGATAGCATATGATAAGTCGTAATAAAATCGCGATATTTTAGGATGTGAACTTACCTTTTAACCTGATTGTAGCAGCAAAAAGCTCCGTACCAGAACAATTTGAACGTCCGCCATTTTGGAAGACGTGTTGAAGGCTTGGGCACATAGCATGACATCACAGTGCACGCCTCATGGGATAAACGCGCGAATTTCAAGAGTTGAGAAGACAACATCAGCTCCAAAATGGTCGAATGTGGTGCAGTTGGCTGTTCAAACAGAACGTCCAGAGATTAAAGAGGGATAAGTTTCCATCGACTGCCCTTAAAAAATAGGCTGCTTCTTAGAGTGTTTTATTTATGGCGTCCTCGATCTCTTTGCAGCATAAACATCAGTTCTTTCTCTTGTTGCCTTTTCCAGTTCGCACAACACTCGCATACACACCACGATGTATTTCCTCTTCGGAGCTCATCTTGACTCTTGTGAACATCGTCTTCCTCTGGCTCCGAACTGTCTCGCATCGATTCGAAAGAATAAGGCTCGATCTCGGCCATAATGCAAGCTTAATGCAGTTCCTTGTAAGATTCTTCACAAATTTATCGACTTGAAAAAAATGCACGTGCATGCACAGCGACGTCACAACACGGCGGCGGACATTCCTTATTTGGAATGAAATAAGCGGAAGAAAAAATATCAAAATGGCGGACGTTCAATTCCGAAAAATGGCCTCAGTTTTTGTCAATTTCGGTCGGAAAAATTCGCTTTTTCTTTTTGTTCTCCACAAATTTAAGTAATTTCTACAATTTCCAGGAATCAAGTAAAAAAAATGTTTTGTACTTTCTCCCTCTGGGGATATATCGATCATAACGGTGACC
>OX393571.1:2796886-2801886 GCA_947652115.1 Blastomussa wellsi
CGCAATCCGTGTACGTTTTTAAGGCCAAGTCTGTTGATCCACGAACCAATTCACCCCCTTCTTTATACACCCGAGTGGAGAGTAGCCTGCGAGAGCAGGCGACTTTTTCGGCCCTCGTAACGAGGCTAAGTGGAGAGAGGCACTGTGAGAGTTAGTGCCTTGCCCCAAAACACAACATAGTGCCTTACCAGGGCTCAAACCTGGACCGCCAGATTTTGCCCATCATTTTACAAGAAAGTTGCCAAATGGAGACTATTATAACAGCTGTTTTTGTAGCACAACTCTTTAAAGGGGCATTGTCACGCTACTTTAGCAAAACTTTTCTCAAAGGAAAACCAAAACTAAGGGTTTAGTTATGTTACCGAAGACTATATTACTGCGTTGAAACCGTTTTCCGACGTCTGTTGTTATCGATGGCGAGGATGGAAGTGGATTGAAAATTGAAATTGTTTTTCTCAAGTTCTCAAGCCATCTCCTGAAAAAAAATGACAGAGTGACCAACTATTATGGTTTGCTGGCCTTGTCAATTTTTTTTTTTGGATATTTTCACAATTATGCTGGAGCATCTTTTTTTTTGCACAACTAACAATATTAAGTAATAACTTTAAGAGAACTGCGAGTATTTTTTGTAAGTTTACCCACAAAAATAAAGTCACCTCTGTTGGAAAATCGTCCTTAGCCATGTCCACTGCTGCCTGACAGTAATGCGGGTCTAAACAAACCATTTTATCATCTGTAGAAAGCAAAATAACTCCAACAAATGAAAAGAATTACAGTGTAGCTTGGGATCTCATTGGTCGAGAGCTATGGTCAATAAGAGTATAGACCATGTATGGCAAATTTTGGAAACAAACTTTCTGAAAACAGACTCTAGTGAGTTCTAAAATGTAAAAAAATATGATCTTACAAGCTGTTGCATGCATACACGAATCTTTCGCACTGATTTTCCGTCTAACGTACTAGTTAATTTTCGGTGTTATTGATGTATAAAACAATCAACCACATTTTTCCATCGCATACACACATATGCATATGCATAGATCATAAAAATGACATCATGAAATTTCCAAAACTTTGAGTGGTTTCAAAAGCTCAACAGAATCAATGTCTGAGAATCATAGTTAGAAGATACAGAATGTTTCCATTTTATTCCTATTCTACTGTTGCTGGTGAAGGGGTCAAAAGCAAGACTTGAAACTCTTTTTCTGCCAACCGGTTAGCTCAGTTGGTAGGCAAAGAGTAGGGCATGGAATTCCCAGGGCTGTGGTCAGGTCTGTTGTGGAGTGAAGGTTGGGATGGGAAAATGTTTCGCATACTAGCACAGCATCGATAGCGGCCTAACAAGCCTCGTCAACCAAAGGGTAAATAAAAGTAAGATAAGGATGACGATGCTTTATTTTCTCGGCTCCATTTTAAAAAGATTGTAATGTTCTTTCCATCTGACTATGACTCCTGTCACCAGTGAAAACCAGTATTTAGTAAACACAAATTTTACATGATTGGGTACTTTGGACAAAGCAACACATGCTGACACCAAATTATTTGGGATAACTAATAAATAGGCCTTTAAAAAAGCCAGGATGTCCCAAGTGGCCAGACAAGATGACAGCGATCTGTATTTGCAGGCTTACTAAAACTGAACTAAAAAATAACGTAAGATAGCTCTGTTACCTTGGAAACCAACAAAATACAGAGAATGTCTAGGTCGTCCACCAATGATTCCAATACAATGATCTAATGTAAAAAGAGACTGGCAGAAACAAAGTATGATCAGATGTAGATTTTCTCAAAGTCTCATGCTTTGAGAGCTCGACTTGTAAGCCTGCTGTCAGGCATGCATCTAGGAAATAACTGATAACATGGGCACCAAAGCCCAGAGCCACCAAGAGGACCGGGCCACGAAAATAAATAACAATATTTAGAGATGAAGGAAAAAAATGATTTTGACTCAATCTCTAAAGTGGTGTTTCCAGGTATTCCGAGTCACTTGGGGAAGATGAAAAGAATTTTTTACATAATTTAATTAATATTATTATTATTATTATTATTATTATTATTATTATTATTATTATTATTATTATTATTATTATTATTATTATTATTATCATTATTATTTGCATTAATAGGTAAGGTAGGCAAAGCCTGCATACAAGCCCGGTGGCCCATCAGGCCAGAGCTTACCCTGGTTTTTTGTAGCATGAAGCGACTGAGAGTGTTCCTACCCTCCACCCCTTCCCCCCCCCCCCCCGATAGGACATTTACATTGCACACATATGAATATAATTTTATAGTAAAATCCAACTAGTGGTTTATTATCAATGCTGCATTCTGATTGGTTGAGCTACTACCAGGCTATATGTCATAGCCCACTAGTAGCGAAAGCGCTGGCTTTGAAAACCAAAACAATGGCGGCTGAATTGCGTTTTGCTGAAGTTTCGGACGAGTATTCAAGCTCATTATTAGATAAATATATACTTTCTATGCTTTCTAGTTGGATTTTACTAAAACATTTTTTCCTCTTGCCCTCATGGCCTCTGAGTCAATAGCTATTGACTCAGAGCCCAATCGGGCTAGAGGAATAATTGTTAAATATGCTCAAAAGCGCATTAAAACATGAAACAAATTAAATATGATAATTTTTTTTAAAAGGAGGAGTTGAGTTTGGGATCACCGCAAACAAATCCAGCCAGTGTTACAGAGGAGGATTTGCACCTAGGAATGTTGCATCACAAGTCTAGTGCGCAAACCACTAGGCTGTATTGCCTCCACTAACATCTGAACAATTTCCATAAAATAGTGGAAGCCAGTCTGGATGCGTAACTGGTTAGGAATCACTTTGAAAATGTTTACCTCATACAAGGACATACAATGTCATACCTTAACACAAGGGATATAAATGGGATTTAAGGCTTCGCCTCCAAGTCGAACTGGAACTAAAATGATAACAGATTGCCATCTGCCGCCTGAGCAGTTCCAGTTGTGTGTTCTACAGCTTGTACAAAGTCGTTCTACTTCATCTATGTAAACTGCCAAAAGATACACGCAAAAACAATAAACACTCAAAAAAGTTAGAATGTTGGAATTAATTACAAATTTTCTATATGAAATGATTATTAATAATTTTAACAACAATGGACAGCGTAAGATTGGAATAAGCAAAACCACCACGGAAATGTAAACAGGGCCACTTTCTTACACGTACATGTAAATCAGTCTTCCAGGGGAGAGAAAGGAATATTTTCTTGAAGAACACATTGAGCAACAAAATATACTTTAATTAATTAAAAATAAATGTAATCTGAAACAAATTAAATAAATTATTAACTAAATTAAAATTTTAACTTAATTGTACAAACCTGTACAATCTTGAGCTACATAAACGTTTATGTCATGAAGTAGAGGATGTGTTCCACCTGCCATGGCAAGCCTGAGGGAAGAAACAACATTTGATAAAATAATGTAATCCTTGTTTAAAAATAAAGAGAGAAACAAGAAAGAATGTTAGAGGGAGATATTATCATCACAGTGAATTTCCAATTTAAGCAATTGGAATGAAGAAGCCTGAAAGAAATCAGGGCTTCAACGGGATTCGAACCAGTGACCTCCGCAATACCGGTGCGATGGTCTACCAACTGAGCTACGAAGCCACACAGTGGGAGCGAGGTCAATTTATTGTGTTTGAATTTTCCTGTGAGGAGTGAAATGATGTAAAGTGTACGAAATAATTATAATGTGGCCTGTGGACGTACATGAAAGTCAGAGATGATCTTTGCTTGAAAGAAATCAGGGCTTCAAATGCTCTACTAACTAAGCATTATGATCTGACTAGTGAAAATTAAATCGACGGTGTCGTCAGCAGAGTTCCGATTCCGCTTATGACTCCATTGCTTACGATCTAAGGAAAACGAGACTGTCAGAGTTGCAAGCAGAAAGGAAGTACTTGGAGTGCTTAGAACTAGCAATGTGATTGGTTTATAATTTCTTTCGTTTCTGCCTGTGCCTCTGACAATCCAGTTTTTACTAGGTGGTAAGCGATGGAGTCATAAGTGGAATCAGAAGAAAACGGAAATGTTCTGATCCTTTCAACTCCGTTCTTATAACTCTGCTTATAACACATTTTCTATTTTCACTACTATGTCAAATTTGATGGTGATTGGTATCTAGAGGGCATGTGGTATCTGTTGAACACTTACCTTAGAATATGGGCAACTGAAGCGGGTCCGTACCAGTCTCCCGCTTGCTTCCCAGTCTGTTTACCGATAGAAACGAGGCGGTGTAGAGAGAATGGGCACCGTTCTTCATCTTGTAAATCTCCAAAGAATCTAAGAATCTATCAGTACAGTATATAATTATACATAATAATTTGCTTTGTTTAAAATTGGTTTACATTAACAAATCACAAACAAAACTAATAAGCAAGGCAATCCTGTACATCAGCATGCTTTGTAGCATGCGTGCAGCCGTCTATTATTCCTAAAGCGGGATTTTTCTGCTTTAGGAATAATAGACAGCTACACGCAGGCTACATGCTTTGTGGTGCCCTGGGAATCCAGCCTCCATTTACAACAAAGGTGCTATAGGGGACATGTACATGACTTTTGTACTTAAAACCTGATGGATATAATTAATTATTGCATCTCTGTCTTCCGCAAACCAATGATTCAGTCAGCTAATATTTAATAGTTAATGGTCTAAAATCATATATAGTTCATCTCACTCACTGTTTTGTAGAAATGTTCTTGTTCTCTACTGTGACATCTTCCTGTTGTTCTCCATTCTAACAGAGTTTTACAAATTATCCAAAATATCATTTTGTAACTGAGGACATTAAAACACTATGGGAGTATTAACTAAGATCTTGCCCAAGAAGACAATGCAGCACCAACTATCCATTCATCATATCATCATATCTCTTTTTACCCTCGGGTTGATAAGGCTTGTTATGCCTCTAACAATACTATCATGCTCAGTTGGTAGAGCGCCGGACTACCGTGCGGGAG
>OX393571.1:2806886-2866886 GCA_947652115.1 Blastomussa wellsi
AGCTCGCAGCTTGTTACCAAGTTGTGAGTTAAATTTTACCATCAACAGTCGTAGAACTTTCTTAACAAGCACTTTACTCGAAAAGGTGTTTGTTGAAGGGTTTATGTCTTTAAATCAAAGTAAACTAACACCAAATTAGCGAAGCTTGCGAAAACAACATGTCGGACGATTGGGAAGATGGCGGCTCGACCACGGTAAGTTGCATGGTGTCATATCTTGTTGACTTTCCCTTGAATCCTCTCAGAATTAATGTCAAGTGTTACTCCCTAGACTAAGTTTGGTGGTGGCGGCGGTGGTTTTGGAGGAAGCAAAGGGCGAGGTTTCGGAGCTCTGAGCATCAATGACAGCGCAGCCGAAGAAGCTCCCAGACGAAAAGGTTTTGGTCGTGGCGGATTTGGTGCTAACAGTAGTACCAGTGAAGAAACGAATGGCTTCGACAGTGGAAGCCAGAGCGCCTTTGGTGGGAATAAAGGTTTTGGTCGAGGAGGGGGAGGCTTCGGTGGAAAAAACGACAGCTCCAGTTCTCCACGTGGTTTTGGTAGCAGTGGTGGGTCTGGCAGTGGGGGATTTGGCAAGAGTGGTGGTTTTAGTGGAGGTGGTGGTTTTGGAAAAAAGACTGAAAATGGTGATAGTCAAAATGGTACTGAAGGTGGGGGATTTGGTAGCAAAGGTCGCAGTGGATTTGGCAGTGGTGGGGGTGGTGGCTTCGGTGGTGGTGGCGGCGGCAGCAGCGGCGGTTTTGGCAAAAGTGGTGGTTTTGGAGGTGGAGGTGGTGGTTTTTCAGGGGGTGGTGATGGTGAAGATGGGGGTGGTAGAGGTGGGGGGTTTGGTGGTGGAAGTGGTTGCCGCATCTGTGGAGAGGATGGTCACTTTGCAAGGGAGTGCCCTAAGAAAGGTAGCGGCGGGGGTGGTGGAGGTGGTAGTGGCTGTCGCATCTGTGGTGAGGATGGTCACTTTGCAAGGGAGTGCCCTCAAAAAGGTAGCGGGGGTGGTGGCGGCGGCGGAAGTGGCTGTCGCATCTGTGGTGAGGATGGTCATTTTGCAAGGGAGTGCCCTCAGAAACCTAGCGGAGGGGGAGCTTGTCACAAGTGTGGTGAAGAGGGGCATTTTGCGCGAGAGTGCACCAAAGCTGCAGAGATTGATGAAAGTAAGTGGGCTTTTTACATTTGTATGTTGTTTTTTAGGGAACTAACATCAAAAGGCTAAAAAAATAATAATTTACACAGTATTTGTGTTGGATTTTGGTACTTGGTATCTTCAGGCATGTTCATTTTAAGGTGGGGACTTGGTGAGAAAAATTGTTTTAGCTAATTTATATTTGACTGTTACCTTGGTTAATTAAGCATATCCTGCAAATGACCGCGTTTTGTAACTGCTCATCATCAGCATTTTTGAATAGTTAAAGGGTTTTTGTGTTGGCAGGAGAAAATTATTCAAAAAACATTGCGGACGTAAATTTTTACTAATACTGATGAAGCAATTTTGATGCAATAAATTACCAATTACAATAAATTACCATGCTATCTTGGCACATAACACACCAAAGCCAAAGTGAGAACTTGGTTTCAATTTAGGAATTGCCTCTCTGTTAATGGCTAATGTGCAGTCCAAGAAAATATCCGTACCCTTCTATGGAAGGTTTTCTGGTTTGTACCCCTGCCCCTCAGGAATTTCTGTTCCAGGGGATCATTGACTGACCCCCCACCCCTAAGAATTAAGTAAATTGCATGCTGCGGATCAATCATGTATTGCTTTAAATGTTTTTTTCATTTTTCCTTGCTCTCTGAAAAAGGTGCTGCCTTTGAAACCCCCTTTCCCCTCGGAAATTTCAGGCTTTAAACCCCCTATTTCCAGAGACCTTCTGGTGTGGGATATGGATATTATCTGGAACTGTAAATTGAATTCGGGTAGAAATGTGATGCTGCCCTTGCAGCAGTTTTATTATTTTCCAGTACATTTTCTTATTCTTTCTCTTTTGTGATCTTAATTTATAGATCGACCGCCCCCAGTGACATACGTTCCTCCTGAGCCATCTGAAAGCGAGGAAGAGATGTTTCGCTCTATTGAACGTGGCATCAATTTTGACAAATATGACGAGATCCCTGTTGAAGTTACCGGAAGAGGAAAGGAAAAGATTACACCCATCAAAAGTTTTGATGAGGCCGCACTAAAAGAAAAATTACTCGAAAATGTTAAGAAGGCTCAATACATTAAACCAACACCTGTACAGAAGTATGCTATACCGGCTGTCCTGGCTGGGAGAGATGTGATGGCATGTGCTCAAACTGGATCAGGAAAGACGGTAAATGTGCAGGTTTAATGGCAGGGCTCCAGGCTAACTAATAAACAACAAATGAATAGAGGGGGTAAGGGCTAACGCTCGAAACGTCAGCAATTAAATCTCTTTACGGTGGCCAATTGACATTATCAACCCAGTTGATAAAACCAAATTATACAACTAATAAACAACTTAATGGCGTTAATAACTGTTGATGTGTCAGACTTTTCTAGCAAAAATAATTTTTACACTAGTCAGATATTTGAATTTTTTCAAGAACTGTTGACCAATTTGAGTTTTTACCTCATTTTTTCACGAGCCAAAGTGACCAGTAGGAATGCTAATAGCTGAAACATGCCATATTTACCTGTGCATTAGTTGACAGTGTGTATAAGTCAACTCCCTATTTTTGGGGCCAAAAGCTCAGTTTTGTAAACATTCTTCTGTATACATGATGATTTATTGGAAAACTTTACATGTTGTATTTCGTAGAATTATCATTCAGATACTGTGGATATGTGAAACAATCTCGGCAAGTTTCAGTGTGAAGATCATGGTCAATTTTAGAGACTTTGTCAACCAGAATGCTAATTTATTCCATAACCGTGCCTTGAGTATCTACAACACTCGGGTCGACATTCAGCAGATAACATAAAGCATTTAAACTTGAACTGCTAATTGAGACGTAAACCTCTAAGTGAAACGACCTTTGTATTGTAATTTGTCAGATGTTTACATAATTGTAAAGGCAATTGTTGTGCTAATTGTGCAGAATTTTTTTTGGCTGGTGCTTGGGTCTTAGCTTTTTGGCCCATGTCAAGGACAATTGAGATGACTTCCACTGGTTTTGTCCTCTTTAGTGCTGAAGGGTTAATCAATCACTGTGCTTTTGTGTTTTCTAACATATTTTCTACTTTCTAGGCTGCATTTCTCTTACCCGTGATGACTGGAATGCTCAATAAAGGTTTGACAAGCAGCCAGCTGTCTGGAGTTCAAACTCCACAAGCATTGTGTGTATCACCAACAAGAGAGTTAGCCAGTCAAATATATAATGAAGCTCGCAAGTTTGCATATGAAACTATTCTAAGGCCAGTTGTTGCTTATGGTGGTGTCAGTGTCGGCCACCAGCTGCGTCAAATTCAAAATGGCTGTAACTTCCTTGTGGCAACGCCTGGGCGTCTTTTGGACTTTGTAGAAAAAAAAAAGGTAGGTACTTTAAAATGGAATTTTAGACAATTTGGCTGAAGTTATGAATGTTAGTGAACTAGTCTTCTGTGTTTTATTAGGTTTCGCTGGAATCTATCCAATACCTGATACTGGACGAGGCAGACAGAATGTTGGACATGGGATTTGAACCATCAATCAGGAAACTAGTCGAAACAATGGGGATGCCAGAAAAAACTGAGAGGCAGACGCTGATGTTCAGTGCCACATTCCCGGAAGAAATCCAACGCTTAGCAGGCGACTTTTTAAATGATTACATTTTCTTGACTGTTGGTAGAGTAGGTGGTACCACCTCTGACATTCAACAGACTGTCTTGGATGTACCGGAAGACCAGAAGCGAGAAAAACTGACAGAATTACTAAGTTGTTCAGGTGATTGCACACGACTGTTTTCAGTGAAAAATTGGCTTGAAAGTAACTGCATCTCAAAGCAACAAAATAATTGGCACAAGAGGGACATCGTAATTTGATAGGACATGTGTAGGTCTGTGAGACAACTCTATTCAGTTGCAGGATGTGAACTTTCCAGTGCATGCTTTAATGCTTGCTATATCAGTAAAACTTGTCCACATCTTGTCTTCAAGTTTCCTTCTCAAACTTGTTAATAATTAATAAATAAACAAAGTGAATGATGTCCATGACAGCTGTTAAAAAACCTGATCTTAATTACAAGAAACATCAACACAAGAGACATTGTTTTATTACATTTCTAAACACCAAGAAGAGAGTTGAAATACGATGCACAGCAGAGTATTTTTGACAAACTTTGGCATGTTTGAATATGTGAATAAACACTCCCTTGAGTGTTTAATGTTCTTCACAATTAAAACCAAAACTATGAAGAAAATGTAGAAATAAAATCTTTAAAATCTATGCTAAGTAATAGCAGATTCACAGTTCTGATTTTCCTTGTTTTAACTTGGCAAATTACAGATTTCATTTCTTTGTTTCTCCTTAGTTTTAGTATTGATTGATTGATTGTGGCGATGTATCGAACAAGTGGCGAATCATGTGTAAACAGTGTTTGATCACGTGTCTGAACACCTCAAAGTTTAGTACTTAATGGAACTACACAGAGTAAGGCTATTGTTCACCTCCAATTCCAAATTTTCATGTAGGAACTGATAGAACACTTGTTTTTGTGGAATCAAAGCGTGGAGCTGATTTCCTTGCAAGCTTGTTGTCCCAGGAAGGATTCCCCACCACAAGTATCCATGGGTAGGTTCTATTAAGCATAGTAATTGTGCAAAACCAACGGAACATCTCTCAACAAAATTCAACTTCCGGCACCATACAAACAACAAATGTATAACATGGATATAACAAACAGACCGAATAGAATGACGTAACTTTACTGACAGATCTAAACTGACCAATCACAGCCAAAAATATAAACTACTTCAGTCTTGCTGCAAATTACATCATGGCAAAACTGACCAATCACTTTTCACGAACCAGAGTTGTAACATTTGGCTGACAAACAACTCTTCACATGACTCTCTGATGATTACCTCTGCTCAGGTTGTGGAAGTGTCCATTACTTCCTCCAACAACAATCCTTCTCAGCACTACACAACACAATACTGTTACCCCCGGATCAAACCATTTACTGTGTGTTTGTTGTTATTTCAGTGATCGGTATCAGCAGGAAAGAGAAGAAGCCCTCAGGGACTTTAGAAAAGGCAGCTGCCCTGTACTCATTGCCACAAATGTTGCTGCACGTGGTCTGGACATTGACAATGTTAAACATGTTGTTAACTATGACTTGCCGCAAGAAATTGATGAATTTGTGCACAGAGTTGGGAGAACTGGGCGTATAGGACACCAAGGAAAAGCTACGTCATTCTTCCAGCAAGGAAAAGATGACAAAATTGCAAGAGGACTTGTGAAAGTTCTCTCTGATGTAAGTACTGTACCCAGGGACCAGAGGTTTAAAAGATGTTTTAAAGCAGCCATCAGCAACTCATGGAAATTAAAAATGTCAATTAAAAATGTACAAAATAAATAAGGTTTTATCATGGAGAAAAATAATGATCAAATTTAGGTCATGGAAAAATTAGAGAAGTCATGGAAAAGGTCATGAAAAGTCCTGGAATTTCAAAAGCTCAAAGGAGTACAAACTCTATTAAAAAAGCCACTGGGATAATTTTGAGCTTGTTTCATATGCTATGTTTTGTGTTTCTGTTGTCAGCAGGAAAGGCTTGTGCGATGTGCTTTTTTTGTTTCTACCATAGGCTTCACAAGAGGTTCCTGAGTGGCTAGAAGAGATCGCCGAGAGTGCTGTGGGCACCAGTTATGGCCCAGCTGGAGGACGCTTTGCTTCCAGGGATACCAGAAGACAGGTAGATAATTAATTTTTCAATTTTCATAACCATCAGTTTAAGAAGAGGTGCAATAGTCCAATGTTCAGCGCAAGAGCGTACTGCTGTTTTTTCAAGTGAGGACTTGCCCCTTTAACAAGTTGAGGGGACAAACCCAATTTTGATGGGTTTTGAGGGACAGGTTACAGGGACCAAATTTTGGTCTCTGCAACAAGTTTTTTTGTTCTTACAGAAATAACTTGTTCAGGCGATGGGACTTATCCCCTTGACTTGTTGCTGGCAACTACATGCAGTGCTGGGACTTGTCCTCTCCTGTTTGACAACCTTTAAATCGGGGGTGGGGGTGTTGGGGAACCCAACAAAGGACTATCAGCCCATCCAGGGAGGGGAAAGGGTACAAGGTTTTAGTTAACCCAGCATGAAATATGCCCTGGGTAATTGCTTACTTGTTTCACAAGGATTTGTTTCAAATTGTTACAAGTACATGTAGTTACAGTACATCTGGCATGGAATATCTCAGCACCAATTAGTGAAATGCTGTCAAACAGTTTAACAAAGTTAACAGCAAAGAGTATCTACGCATTTGGCTCAGGCTCAGTATACATGTACTTTGTTATTGTTCCAGCGTGTTCGAGTGTCTGGCCTGTTGAGCTCTTTGTTTGAGTTTCTATGCTGTTCACAGCATAGTGTTTGCCAGTTCATGGACTTCTCCTTACACCCCTCCCTTTCTCCTTCTCCACTGTTAACTAATTGTGACAGGTGTCTGAAAGACTGCATTGGGGGGGGGGGGGGGGGGGGCATCGCTGGGTTGCAAGGATTGCTGGTGATGGGAGTGTTATACAGTACAATGCAGTTGATGAATAATATTCACTTGTCGTTCTCTTGTTAGTTTGGCGGCAACAGGGGAGGAGGAAACAGCGAGTGGGGTGGAGAATGGAATAGCGGAGACACTAATGCTCAAATCAACGGTACTGCTACGTGGTCTCCAGGTGGTGCTGGTGGCGAGGAGGAAGAATGGTGATTGGCATTGCTCTCTGGAGTGCAAGTTTGCTTCACCAAAAAACTTTGGATATTTCGTTTGTGTTTTCATTCGAATTGTTAGCTGGCATGGATATGAATTTTATATTGTTAAACTTATTGCTGTTGCATTGCATAAAGATTATACAGCCAAGTTATCAAGATTTATTGGATTAGTACATTAGACCTTTTGTTGACCTGGTCGATGCTGGGTTAGAGTTGAATCTGCAGGCTTACAGTGCAGAGATTATTAATGTGAACTTGCGGTAGTCAAGGAAAGATATACCTGGACTACTGGTACACCCAAGGAATGTGAACAGCAATCTCTGAGAATTGTGTACTTGGATCCATGGATGCAATGATATTATTGCCCTGAAGTGAACATCCACAAAGTAGGATGGCTTGAGAACATGTCAAGTGCTAAACAGTAATGGAATGTCGTCTGCACTGTAGATGAACACTATACACTATATCGTACATTAGACAAAAGAACAGTTGATATCACCTTGGCCAAGAACATGGAGCCGTCAGCTGTATTCAAAAATTGCAATGCAGTGATAGAAAAGCACACAAATCATTAACTTGGATTAATTTTTTGTGCAGTTACAAGTCCTTGACGACAAAACCATCAAATCTTGAAAAGAGAGTTGACGGCAGTGTTGTCCGTATGGCGTAATTGCAGCTGACAGGTAACATTCTTGTGCCATCACTTATCGTGCTGTTCAATAAGGTGCACTTCAAGACCAGCAATAAGTTGTCACCTCGTAACGGAATTCTTTACTGCTGCTAAGGCACAACACTTGAACTTTGTAAAAATATGTGATATATAAACTTTGAACATGGTAAACTGTCGTGGCAATGTGCAAGTAACGACTCGGCTTGATGCTAATTGGAGATTTCAGATCTACAGTAAATCCTGTTGGAGATAAACTGATTTAGCTGCATTACATTACGATCTTGAGGTCACTAACAACACGCCATTAGCATTTCTCATGGTGACGAGCTTTGCTACCTGCACACCATTCCCTAACTGGACAATAAAGGACAAGATTTTGGATAGTGTGTCTTAAAGTCGCACAACTGTTTCCTCAACTGTGATTTGCAGGAAAAGGATTTGCATATCTGGTGTTCATTCTGCACCTTTGCATTGGAACAGTTAGTCATTGCAACTTGATTTACTGTCCGTGCATTTTTGATGGAAAGAACATGATGATGTAGATCATTTTGTTTGGCTGCAGATTACACAAAGAGTACATTGGAGACTTGGAAAACTACAGAAAACTTTATACTGACTTGCTTTTCAAACTTTGGCCTCGGTTTCTTCAATACACAAGTCAGGAACTTCTCCATATTGCAAGCCTGGATTTGTTTTTCGAACATTGCATATGCCAGGGTAACGGGACATTTGATGTCACATACATTCTGACTATAAAAGGCTGTGCTCTACTGGAGAAACATTATTAACATTTCTGGCTTTCATCTTCAAGTTAGGAGTGAGTTTTCCCAGATGACAGTACTGAGCAACTTACATTTAATTTGGGGGAGCCTGAAGGCTCCCTCTAGTTATAAGAGCACAGCCTTAGTCAAGTTTATGGAAAAACAGCTGCTATTTATAGTTCAACATGCAAAAGGTTTAAAGTATAATTATTACAATTATATGCATTTTTTAAAGGATTAATGTACATTTAGTTGAGTCGTAGAGAGGGTTAGTTTGAAAATGAAACTCTTTCAGTTGCAGTAATAGGCCCTTTGCACGACCCAGTCACATGTTACAAAATAACACGTCACTGGTGAGCAAGTCCCAGCACGTAGCTTGCTCACCAGCAGGGTGTTATTTTGTACCATGTGACTGGGTCGTGCAAAGGGCCTATTTCCCTTCACAGGGAGTGGAAATTCAATTCTTAAAATTGCTGCATGTTGATACTACAAGTAGTCTCAAGGGCTCTCCTTTGATTGTTTCTGAACATTGTAATTGAGTCAAACCTGGCTGTGGCACTGTGGTGTTCTTAGGCAAGACACTCGACTCAAACAGTGCCTCTCTCCACTTGGGTTTATAAAAGTGTACCAGCAAATGTAACCCTTAGTTAATGGACTACATGTAGCAATCCCATCCAGGGGGAGTAAAATTTCTTATTGTCACTTCTTGCTTTGGAAATTGGGATAAGTTCCGAGCTGATTCCATCATGGGTCGCTGGGTTTACACCTTAACTCTGCAGTGGGGACTCTTTCTACAGACTCTCTACTCTCTTTGGCACTCGGTATTAGGGGTTTTACTCTTTTAAGAAATGAGACAATCTCTCTCTAAGGAACTGGAGAGTTGATAGTGAACTTTGTTGCAATGCCAAAACACAACACTAAAGTTGTGGTGCTTAAGGCATGGCTTTAAGAGAGGGAATTTGCACTTCAAATTAAATCTGTTTGGAAGAGAACCTGAAGGCTGTTGTCATTATTTGTTGTAATTAATTTGTTGGTAAACAAGTAATTAGTTTGAAAATAACAGTCCTGCTTTTGCAGAGGGTTTTGAAGAGAGTTTGAAAAATAAAATTGCTGGGTGTGGCAAGTATCCCATAAATTATCCCGACCAAGACGAGTATTGTTCTTAAAGGCTGGCTCAGTTTTCACTTGTGAGTCAGTGTCTGAATGGAGTTGAACAAGCACTTACAATGTAAAATTGAAAATTGGAATTGTTGGCAGTGTTGACCAAGATGAAATTGAAGTTGGAACATTTCCATTTTCTTGTGATTCTGCTTAGGACTCCATCCCTTGTTGCCCAAAATTTGAGAACTAGACCATCAGAATCACATGTGGTTTTGCAAGAATAAACCGATCCGAATCACAATGCTAGGTTCAGGCACTCTGACTACAGTAATAGCCCGCGTATAAGAACCTGGGTTTTAAGAACCTGTTAGGCTAAAATTTTCATTTTAAGCCCCCTCCACATAAGAACCTATTAAGGCTAAAATTTTAAGTTAGGTTCTTATCAGTGGGGTTGCTGTAAAAGTGTACAGGGAGAAACTGCTGAATTAAGATCATCATCTATTTGAACTTGTAATGAATTTGGTATCAACATGAGTTTCTTTGTTATGGTTTGTCAAGGACATATACTGTACCTGCACTGAACTGCCTATAGGCATTGCTCTATGGTACAAATAAATGATTTATACTGTATTACGAGATGATATTTATATATAGTATATTCAGATGAAATTCATATGAAAATATAAGAACCTATTTTAAGAACCTTGGTAGCCTAAATTTGCTTTAAGTACCATTTATATAAGAACCTATTCAGGCTAAATTGAAAAATTCAGGTTCTAATACGCGGGCTATTACTGTAATTAATTCTCAGCTTGTGACTCTGCATGACAATGTAGTTTTCACAAGATCATAAGAGAGACTGAGAGTTGTAAGCAGAATTGGAAATATGCTCATGGCTGTTGATTTGATGTTCACTCTGACTTCAACTTCCTAACTAGTGAAAACCAGCCTTTAGTGGCAATAATTATTGTAATTGGGACTTTCATAAACCTTGCATTCTTTTAAACCATCAAATTACGTTGTCTCATTTACAGACCCATTGTGACAACACTCTTGAGAATAGCCTCCTACACAGGCATTATTAGGGGATTATGTTACACCCAAAAATTAAGCCTGTCACTGGAAAGAGAGTTCAGCCATGAATATGTTTATTAAATTTGAGTGTTATTGGGTTAAATGCAAAGATGAAACGACACTTAAAATCTTGTATTTAACCTTTGTATGGTAGGACAATCATTCTCCATTTAATAATCATGTTAACTCTTGTTTTGGGGAATTTTAAAGACCCACTATTATTATTGACTCCCTTTACTCTGATCACACTCAAATGCAAGCTGACTAAGGCTTGGATACTCTCTTGTGTGATTGGATTTACTTTTCAACCCAAATCAATCAAACCCAATTGGTTTTAGGCATTCGTTCACAGTCCTCTGCTCGTTTAGAAAATGGCTAATTATGTGGTCTGTAATGGAAAGCAAACCCACCCAAGCGAATAAGATCAATTGTCAGCTAAGTACATTAGATGTTAATGGCATAATTTTATTACATATTTACAAGTATTTTTGGACAAACTCTTGAAAAGTGACCATGAGATTCTTAGGTGAGCTTTGCACTGTGTCACATAACTTGTTACTTTGCACTGGACAATAACAATATTAAAACGGAACCCTTCAGATCACTTAAGATAACAATCTCCTGATTAGAGTTCCTTGTTGCCTTGGAAGTTTCTGCAATTCCAATTTTTTTGGCCAGCTGTTTTCTCGAATAAACAGATTAGTCAAGATGTTGATGAACTGAGAATTCCACAGCTGGGCTGTATGAGCTTTGCTAAAATGAAGTTACAATTATAAATGGAAGCTTTCTCCACACCCGCAAGTTCCTTTGACGTTGGGGTTATTAAACACAAATTCACTTGCCAGTTTCTGTTCTACATAGTCCATTTCAGTTCCTAGTAATGACAGCTGTGCCTTGGAGTCAATGAATATTTTTACACCTGCAGATTGAGAAACAAGAATTTTGTTATTGAGTGAGTTGGAAAGGGTGGGGGTGGGGCTCATCCTGTTTACTAGTTACAAGTAAAGTTTCGGTAGAGAAGACCCCAAGAGAGTCATCACATTTCCAAATACCTTGACTTTCGTCAAAAGTACTCCATAGAATGTCACCTTTTCAACATTTTTCTCGGTGTCGAAGAACTGAATACAACACCATACAAATTTATTCATGATAAACATAAACCAGAAGAAAGAAATTAAAAGTAAACAACAAAACGCACCATGCAAAGGGAACACGAGGTTGGCCCTATCACATACATACAAGTCTAAGAAACAACACTGAGTTTCACACATTTCTGTGTTTCTTGTCCTCTGACTATACTTTCTGCCCTGCATAACTGAATCTGGAATGCTTGTAAAAATAGCAACAAAAGTAGCTCACCATCTTGTACAACTTCCTCGTCAAACTTGCCCTTTTCTTTTGCATAGTCTAATGTGTATGTGAGCCCATTGCATCCTTTTTGCTTCACACCTATTTTTAATGCACTCTGAGGAGGCAAATTCAACATTCAAGTGAAACTCATGGAGCTAAAATAAAAGAGGAAAATAAGAAATTTTGAAGCTGAATATAGCCTGTTAGAGAATTATTATGCATTCATAGAAAAAAAATATTACTAAGTAAATATTGGTGACATACAATGTACCGGTACCTTCTTTCGAGCAATTTCCCAATGAATCTAACAAAATTCTCGAATCTTATTTGTTCTCAGCATGTGGACGTGATATTTGAGCTGCGAGCAGTGAAGACGCGAGTTGTGTGCATGCCAGCGTCTACGGCTTAAGTGTCCAGTGATGAGGTTGACATGCCACACACCCTTTTTGGTTCCTTACTTGAGTGAATACTCCTTGATATTGATAAAACCCAGTTTAAAAAATACAGTTACTGTAGCTTTTTTTGTCATGATGTCAAATCATCAACAATCTTTGCTTTGCCTAACTTTTTCTTGAATTTTGCTTTAGCTATAATTAATTGGTCACAGGACTTCATGCAGTACAATTCTGTTAGAAATCATACTCGTGAATCAGCCGCTAAATGGTTGTTAAATCTTGTATGATTACAGACCAAACTGGACACCACTTAATCCTGCTACCATTATAAAGACAGAAGGATTGATCTGCATGGACGTTCGAATTGCCTTTTTACCTAAATGGGCGAAACGAAATTAATTACCAAACTATATTTCAACTTCAGGAGACACTTACATCATCTGTTCCTGATTTTAAAAGTGATTTGAGTTTATCTACTGCAGCAGGTGTCTGCAAAAAATACATTATATATTTAATATTTTTACAGTGAGGACACTCGAACCGTCAACACTTGACATTTACTTATTACATTTGTTTTACCGTTACCCAATGTTAGCCATTCATATAAACAGAAGAATTAGCTTTCTTGGTGCTGAAAACACTAATCCTTTGGTCGATGTCAAGAGGTCTAATTGGATACTCGTAACAAAAAATGTAAAAAATAAATGTCAAGTGTTCACGGTTTAAGTTGCCAAACTGTAATAGCAGCACCATACATGTTCCGGTCAGTATTGGCAAGTACAATCAGTGACTAATCAATGGCCAAAAATGGCAAATGAGAAAATTGAGCTAACATGTCGACTGTAATCTTGTCCCCAAAGACCAAGATCATTTTAATCAGCAGCAGGATTCAAGACCTCTGGGATGAATGCACTGGATAAGGGTAAAATAGCCGCTGAGATGGTGTGGACTGCTATTAGACCTGGGGACATATTGGGGGCTTGGGGTGTTGCAGTGTTGGTCATTTTTTGTGCAGTGTTGTGGTGAATAAAATCCCAGCTCATGGTGTTGCAGTGATCTCAAACCCTGTGGTGTGCAATGCTTTTGTTTTTAAACCCATGATGCTCGGTGAAAGACAATTATTTGTAGTGTTGCGATTTCTCGTTTGAATTTTGTCAGAACTAAATCCTTGCTATGCTTTGCAGATGAAATAAAAGCGGGCAAAAGCTGCACAAGATTTAGTCTGAGGGGGATAGGTGGGCAAACAAGAAAATAGCTCTCCCGCACACTGCACTACCTCGACAGGTCAACAGTGTGTTTGGTCGCATTAACATAACTTTTTTGAGGTTTGATTGTTGCTGATTACCATCCAAACCGAAATCAAATATATTGTGGTGATAGTGTTCGCTAAATAATTTCTTTGCAGTGTTCAAGTGTTCAGAGGCTTGAGAGGTTTTGTCAGCAATTATCTCCCAGTATTAGGTCCACTTGAACATCTGGAATTTCTAACAACATTTCGTTGTATTTTGGTAACACTTGACAATCCACAAAAGCCCTGGGGTTGAGCATTTGCCGTGCCTATGCCTCGCCTCACCCTGCAGCACAACATTGATTTAACAAAAATTGGATTGTTCAATGAAATGGATGTGAATTTCCAACGATATTTACTAAGTTTAAAGCAGCTTGTATTTTCGATTTTGTCCATTGTTTTACCTTATAACTGCAGTCACGCTGGCGATTATTTACACGGACGTGCTCTTCTTCACACCCGACCAGATAAAATTAAATAAAGGGATAAACTGTTTTCATAACTTACACCTTACCTATCATAGACAATGAAAAAAATTAAATGCATCTGATAGCAATTTAAACTTAAAATCAACTGACTTCTTTCAACTATGTACTCTTACAAAACAAAACCTGTCACAGACCTTTATTTTTGGAGAGTAATCGATGTCACGGAACTTATTACTGCAACGTTTGACCGCTATTGTTACCCACAGCAGTAATTTCGTAGCAGGTAATTAACTTACCAAGGTTATTGCAGCTCTCCTGGCAGCAAATTTCCTGGGTTTGCTCACTGTTCGTACAGTCGCACCGATGGCCGATCTAGCCGCCATCTTGAACCTTCTTGCATAACACGCAACAGTATGACGTCATGTATTGGAACCGCTAACACCACATACAGAAGTCTCAAGTTTGCTGAGGTTTGTCACGCTTCGAGTTTGTTATTTGGATGCAATGTTAAAATTATATTCATAATGAACATTTTCGCGGATCGCCAACTTGTAAGAAGGTCTGGAGTACTTGTGTATCCGGAAGAGGTCCTACAAAACAAGGTGGTTGCGTTATATTTTTCAGCGGAATGGTGCCCTCCTTGTAATCTGTTCACACCGCTTTTGGCGGAATTTTACAACGAGCTCCAAGAGAATGATTTTCCCTTCGAGATTGTCTTCGTGTCATCCGATAAAACGGCGTCAGACATGGAAACCTACATGAAGCGTTGCCATGGTGACTGGTTGGCTGTTCCTTTTGGTAGTGAATTGATAAAAGAGCTGAAGAATCGTTACCATGTCACGGCAATTCCAAAGTTAATCGTCGTGACAGATGACGGAAATGTCGTGACAGCGATGGCAAGAAAGGAGGTGACGGGGACTGGACCCAAGTGCTTCACTCAGTGGGCACATGCCGTAGCTATTGCCAGGGGGGAGGTCGTCACAACTGTGACGAAAGCAAGTGGCCGATTGACTGCTGGCAATGAATAAGAAAGGAGTTTTAGTTTTCAGCAAAGTGTGTCCAGTTATTCATATGGATCCCAGGAAACTGGTGACCAGTCATCCACAGTCAGGGATACCAATCCTCAGTCATATTCATTCACATGCCAACCAGTGGTAGATTGGTAATCCGCTTGGGTTGCTTTAACCGAAAGTGACTGCTGCTAGAGTTGTCCAGCATCAATCTGTCATGAAAGTCAGGAACTGTAACCATATCGTTATGCAAATGACATTGAATTATTAGTTGAAACCGGTTGTCTAAGGAGTGAAAATGACCATACTCACAAAACAAGATTCTGGTCCCTGTAGTCACTGTAGTCAATGTAGTCACTATAGTCAGTGTAGTCAGTGTAGTCCTGTAGTCAGTGTAGTCAGTGTAGTCGCTGTAGTCAGTCAGCGAATCTGTGCTTTCTTTCGGATTGGGTTTTTCGTCAAAATAAAAGAATCAACCGTCCTTGGTATTAACATGTTTTCCGCACCCTCGCTGACTTTGAAATCCATCATAGCCACACTCTTGTATTGGGCAATGATCGTCGGTTTCATCCTTTTTCAAGTGAAGTCGTTTCGGTGTTTGTGATGTTCCATTGCACTTCTCATGCAGTTGCTAATTTTGCCCTTTCAAACACATTTACCCAAGACAGTCGCCATTATACCTTGGCCAAAAGTAAGGAACCAATGACAGCTAAAGGAACTCCATGTATGCTTGAACTTAAAAGCAAAATTCATGACAGGTTTGAGAACAAAATTGCATTCAACTTGCCCAAGCAGGTCTGTGCGCACCCTAATATTTGTTGCTCATGATAGGATTGTACACCAATGTTGTGAGAAGTTTGTGGAAGTATCACGGAGTTTATCACGATTTTTGGTTAAAATTAGCTAAATTTAAAATTCTAACGCTTCTGGCAATACTCAAATCGTTTTTAACTTAGAACAGAAGGACCAGTCAAAACATGTTAGTATTGATTTCATATGAGATGTAGTGGGAAAACTTGAAAACGTCGGCCCGACATTTTCAAGTTGGCATCAATCTCGATCTTGGCCATCCGGCCGCAAAAACATCTATACACAGTTTCTATACATTACGATAGTCTTTCAAAGGACTTTTTATCATTACCACCCTTTTTGAGACACCAACACAATGAACTCGCTAACGAACAGAGAGTAGGTACGAAGTTGGTCTAAAACAGGATCAAGAACTTACAATAGCCTCGTTATTAATTTACTTCAGCGTAAATTAAAAACGCATTGTTAGTGGTTATTGCGATCAAATATCATCCGTCAATTTTGTAAACTCATACACCTTAGTTATTTCTATTGATTTTTTATTTTATTTTTAATTTCATCTCATTCCATCAGATACACTTTGAGCGATTCCGCCCGCAAATATTGGTAGCGAAGAATAATCTATAGGTGGGCAGTGATCATGAAAACTATCCTGAAAAGCTAGGTGCGCCTCCACTACTGCCAAAACCCAGGCGCCTCAAAGTCACGCTCGCAAGGATCTTGGGAAGGTTTCTGGTAAACGCAAAGGATCATGGGAAGGTTCTTCCCAATATCTTTGCACCTGGGTACTAGGCAGCCTCCACTACAAGTGAGACTCTGAGCAGTCAGTTTTTGTTGGTGAAACCCTTCGCGCGACCGGAAAGGTTACATGCTACGACAAATCTGCAGAGGTCTAAGGGTACATAATGAGCCATTTGTACGACTTTGCATGTGGCCAAAACAAACCAACAAACAAATAAACAAAAACAAAAATGTGCATAATTCTGCAGAATTGGTGCCTTGGAGGCCAATGACATAACAGTGCGACATTTTAGGCTTGAAGACATTAAGAAGAAGTTGCTGGGTGACAAAAATTTATACCATAAAACATTTCAATATTCAAAATTGCAAATGGCGTCAGAATTGCATGGATGGAATCTGATTTGTTCTTTATATTTTGTAAATCTCGCAGGGATCAGAGTGGGGAAACTTGTCATCTTGATGGTCATTACAGTTATCGCCATTTGTGGAATCTGTTTTCGTTTCATGACAGTTTCTCTGCGTTTTAAGAGAGTTTACATCCTACAGCATTAGTCCAGTCCTGGTGTACAGTTGTTTCATAATTTTTGCTGTGAATCCATTTGTTTACGCATTGGTGAACAGATAGTTCAGAGAGAAGATGAAACGTTTGATGTGCTGCTCCGCGGACTGTTCAAGAATTAAGCTTGCTGGATGGCCGAGACAATCTCTAAGTATCGAGCTTGCTGGCATGACCGTTGCTAGTTCCAAAGGCGGAAGCCAAAGCTTTCTTGATATTATTTCACTGGATGCATACTACCTAGCTTTTGTTGCGTATTCAGTGTGTCGTGGATTTCTGAAGACCTTCCCCGGCTCAACCAAAAAACAACACCTTCTTTATTTTGTAATATTCTAGCTTAAACACTTTAAATAAAGAGAATAGACTACTATTTCATTTTAGCTACATAGAATTGTGAACAGAAGAGAAAAGCACTGAAAGTAAACAATCTGGAGTACTGGTAAAATGATATTAATGCAGATTGGTTTTGTTGTTCATATATGTCGAACTACAAATCTCTTGAAACGTTAACTTTATCTTTTTCATGCGTTAGGCGATTATCAGACACATATTATTATCATTTTCTCTCTCCCACTGTTCTTTAACATCTGTTTGAACGCTGACATTTCTCATTTAGCAATTTAAACATCATCCCTTCTGTGTGAATTGACGAACTTTAATAATTCAAAATACAGATAAGTCTCCTCCTAAAATATTTTAAAAGTGCACATTATCTGAGCCGCTCAGTTTCACCCATACCTCAGTTCTATCCAACGGCGTTGGTTGCGCCCAGCTTCACTAAGTGAGCTAGCCGTTTCACACCTCAGGCCGCACGGGAGACTGGATTGCCATTTCGAATCAAACAACTTTAATAATATTATTTTCTCATACTGTTCGACATTGTATGTGTACGAGTCTAACTGGAAATTTTTTTATCGCCTTTCTCGATTGATGAATCATTTTTCTCAAATGCAGGCATGAGGAAGTTCTTGCTTTAAATTGGTCACCGTACTTTTGATAATTTTGGGTTAATGTTTCGTGTATCAAGCCTATGTAAACGAGACTAAATACACCTGCTGCTGGCTTCAATCTTAGGAATAAAGTGAAAAACAGAGACAAGCGACAAACTGAGTTTTTGTTTTCAGGAAGTAAAAAGAAAACAAATTCCACTGAACATTATATAAGATGTTTAACAATAGAGTGGTAACACCACCGCTAAATGTCCAATCGTATTCATGCGTGTAAATCGTATGCTAATTTACTTTCTGATACTGTGTCATTCTTTTCGATGGCAAGAATGGTGTCCCGAAGACGAGGAGTCATTGTCTATATATCAGGAAAAAGAGAGGCATTCATTGATGCAAAGGCAGCACAATTGAGTCGGTTGCTTAGTTTGTAGAATTGAAATTCTGACAAGTTAAGGTAGGATCAGTAAAATATGGTTTATTGTCTATGTTGAATATACAGGATTGTCATTTGGAGGGGAAATGTCAGCATGATCATGACGCCTGATTTCATGCATTTTAATAATGCCAACTAAATATGCACACGGCCTTGCTTGAATAAGAAGTTGTCTTCAATTGTTGAGAAGAAGATTCTGCTCTTTGCTTACTTCTGAGAAATTCTTCCGGTTTTCTTTTTAAAAATTGAAATGAAAAGGAAGCAAATCTTATTTGAAAATTAGTTAATTACGTCTTTTATCCGTTCAAAGCGAGCAGTGAAATTAAAGCACAGTCGGCATTTTTTGCCGAGCGTCAATTCTGGCGCAAAGCAATTCGGTAAACTGTAATGAGAAACATTAGGCTAGTGATAAGATTCGTGGGTAATCTTCGCGTTTTAATGTACTTATCTATCCAAGGTTCCTGGAGCAAAATAACTTATGATGTCAAAGTTGCTCGCCCAGAGCTCGAGTACTAACTATGCCGAGACCTAAACTGATTTGAGTTCAACACAGATATTAATTTCCGGGATTTTGACTGAAATGACAAATCTGCAAATAGGAAATCTTATAAATATCAAATCACATGCAACGAGTGCTTCGTGCAAAGCTTCTAACCAGTTACGTAATACGTCAAAAATAAGGGCGAGTGCTTCACCACGGGTTCCAAGCACCGGGAAACAGATGAAAGCACAAGACAGAAGGCCGAGTGCTTTTATGGTTTCGAGGTGTTTGGAACCCGTGATGAAGCATGAAGCACGAGTTTTCGACGTGCCTTCTATTCCCACGATGGAAGAAGGAACGGCAAATGTTGGCGAGTCGAACGCGGCAAACGAAGAAGAGAATTGCGGGACAAGAAAGCTATCGCCTGCCAACGAAGCGTTAGAGCAAGTAGGCTTCAACAATTTTTAGCGATTGGCGAATTGCTTGGGCGGTTAAAAAGGAGGCGGTTAAAGAGCGCAAAGAGGCCTGGAGGCCCATTTAAAGATTACCGTTTACACAAGGGTGAAAACGTCGGGAGAGAAATATTCTGACCGAACACCACTTCTGGGATAGTAAATGGTATCCAGCTCTATCAGAAATTGTTGTTATCATTATTTCCGATTCACGAATTGCAAAGCGTTTGATCTCAGATCAACCCGTATTTGATCTCATACCAAACCCCTTAAGACTTTGATCTAGTGTTTCATTGGGTATCGAGATCATCCACCTGATCTAAATGGTCATCGCTAATTGGCTATTGAGCTCATGAATAATTAACGAATTTGAGAAGATTAATTAAAAAATTTCAGAATATCATAAACCAAAAGAAGGTAGAATGAACTGAAATCAACAGAATTTAATCTCTAAAAAAGCGAAATTCACGAAAATTTGCCTTGTTTCATTATTTTCCAAACGTAAATTCAATGGCTGGTGGTCGTCAGCTTATAGCTGTATTAATCATAACTATAACAAAATTCTCGAATCTGATTGGTTCTCAGCACGCCCTAGAGCGCGCGCAGCTGAAGTGTCCAATTACACAGTACCCAATGACAAGGTGTCCAATAACAAAGTTTGCTTGCGGTGCATGGGCGGGGTCTTACACCTGTCGTTCTTTTCGACAGGGCATGTCGAATAGAACGGCAAAAGATCGACTTCGTTTCATACGTCGGTCTTTACATGTGCCGAACCTAATGCATAAGTTACGCTAATGTATTTCTTGATATGAGAGAGTTTGTGATTGGCGAGTGAGCTGTCAAAAACGCGGTCGTGCATGAAATGCGCGACATAACACTGGACCGCAAAAAATGTAGCCAGAGTTTATCGGACAAAATTCGCATACTGTTTCCCTTTTTTAACAACTGAACGCCTCTTGTGCTCCTTGATATTTCTGGAACTCGCTTTTTATCATAGCGATCGTCCATTGTCAACAGGTTTCGTTTTGCCGAAATCTGTCTCGAATTTTGTTATAGATGATTAATTGTAACAGGACTTCGTGTCGTCCAATTCGGTGAACCATTTGCCCAAAATTGCCGAAATTTCTCTTGCTGCCCAAAAAATGTGAGTTGCCCAAAATTTGGGGGGGAGGCTTTACACCTATGCTAACGTGGTATTCCCACATTGATAAACTGTGTAAAAGATCGTGTACGCAAGTGGAGCCATAAAAGCGAGTTACGCCATTTGTGCCTCACAGCATATAAAACTCACGAGTTCAATCTCACTTTGATTACTGCATCCTAGTGTAGTCTGGGGTAATGTTGCAAAACATCCAACTAGCTACAAATAGTAATAGCTTCATCAAGCTATGACACTGATGTCGATTCCTTGTTTAACAAACTCAGCTACAAGGACTTGCAATCTCAACGTAAAATTAATTCAGAAAGCCCTAATGGTTTTTCAAGTCTTTAAATGGTCTGGTTCCCGAATATCTAACTACATGAAGAATAGCTTTAGTAGTAACAACGGCGCAATGCTTTAGATCAGTTTACCCTGTAAAATTAGAAAGTGTGGTTCATAAATCAATTTAAACGCCTTCTCTATCATAATTTTAAACACATGGCATTCATAGAATTAAGGTTTATAAGTAGCATATTGTTGTAAGTTAATATGATATTTGGATTAGGATTTTTTTTGGACCTTAGGCGTTTTATTGGAATTTATTGTATTTGATGGTTTTTACAGTGTATAAATAATGATTAAAGATTAAAGAAGGTATAAATCGGGCCAAGTCATTGAAATTGTCGACAAAATGTGGCGTGTTTGAAATCAGCCAATGGGAAAGTTTGTTTGATTTTCATCTTGACCAACTTCGCGTTATGGGAATTACTAGCGTTCCAAATATTAGAATATTCCAAATGCCATTATCTATTTGGTTGGAAACCATTTTTGTTGTCATGCAATACATGGCTCTTGCTTTCCCGAGGCAAAGGTGCAGAGGTTGCATGTCTAAAAACATCTGCATGTTGAGAAGGAAGATTAAAATAGGAGGAAAATTCTGAAAAGCGACGTCTATTATTGAAAAGATTTGTTCCACTACCTCTTTTTTTATGTGGCAACAAAAACAAACTACAGAAAAAATGAAAACAAACATGCAAAGAAGGAAATAAGACTAAATCTTCCTTCATCATCATCATCATCATCATCATCATCAATTGAAACGGAATTAGTACGGCGAGGAGACCTCCAAGAAATACCAGACTACAGAAGGAGGCCACCTCAGTTATCGTTTATTTGGAAATTGCGGCTGGCCCAATTCAGAATCATTTCATTAAAAATTCGATCATCTTTTTCTTCAAACTAGGAAAGCTTGTTGAACCAGTGATATATATTGGCAGATAATTTTCCTTACCCATTCAGTATTACTTCGTCAGTGTTTGTCTTCACTGAAAATTATTATTAATCATACGAACTCCTTCAATTTTGTGGCAAAGAAAGCGATTTGAATATCAGTTGAAACTTGAACGGTTATGACCTGAAAAATGATGGAAGTATTCGAACGCTGCAGAAATTTTAACCCGTGGATGATCCTCATGCACCATGTCTAACATACAAGTGCCAATAGACCAACTTCGATATTTTAAGGCGGGATTCTACCTGAAAGCCGTTTTTCCGTCATTTAAAGTGGGTTTAAAGCACATATCTCGTTTGCGTTTCAAGGAATGCCAAAACCCTTCATTCTTCTCACCAGTAAATGTTTTGTGACATTTTGTAAATTTTTGGATGATTTTGGGGTATATTTGGGAGGAGAGAATTTTTCTTAAAGGAGGAGGAAAATTTGGAGGAATATGAAATAGTGAAGATTTAACGGAGTTTGAAAATTAGAATTTGAAGTATAAAATTAGAATATGCACACCCAAACAGTCCCCCTACCGGCCTGGTTACTCTTGGTGACCATTTCGTCTGAACGATGACTTTTTCGTGATCTAAATGATAATGGCTGAGGCGAGAGAACCATTTAATCGATCGACAAGGCTCCATTGCACTTTTCGGCTATGGTATCAGCTTATTTGAGTTGTATTTATAGCAGATTTAATTAATAAAAAGCACCAAACTTTAACGTCGTATTCGTATTTCTTTATTGTTCAGGTTATGCAAAAATTTCACTAGCTCCTGACATGGTGGAAATTTCTGAAGCAACTGCCATTGTAATAACAACCGTACTCATGATTCTGGTCGTTGTGGATGTTATAGGAAATACTCTTGTGTGTTTCATTATCAAAAGACATCTGCAAATGAGGTATGTGTGGGCTTTTTTTTCCGAACGCAGTTACATCTGCATGCACGATACTTAACGACATTAAACGTGATTGGACAGGGGAGCATCCAGGATTTTGCTTTGGAGGGGTTGCACCACTAAAGAATGACGTCAGTGATGGGTGACGTAAGCAGAGTAATAGTTATAGTATAAAGCCGAAGTTCATCTCCCCAGGGGGTGCCATTGAGTGCCATTCTGAAAATCATTGGCAAGGTTTGTGGTCGGACATCTCTATCTGGAACACAGCCAACGTCCAGAAAAATATGCCACACATTCTCTCTACAAGGACCGGTTTATATACAGCTATAGTGTTTTCGCTCACGTGACTAGCATCCATATTGCTTTACTGAAACAAAAGGACGAATTTGCATGAAAATAGAGTTCAATTCCCAAAAGACTCGTTCACTCCTCCAACATGGCTGCCATTTCTTTGTTGTACTCCTCCAACATGGCCGCCGTGACGTCACGCGAACACACTGTATACAGCTTGAACTATTGTATCTTCTCCTTTCAAAAGTTTCTCCCCTTTGTCTGTTTGCCTTAGCCGGTTTTCATGCGGGTCAACTTACCAGGTCAAATTGGAATTTAGGAATATTGGTTTTTGAGAAGGGAGGAAAACTAGAGATCCCGGAGAAAAACCCCTCGGAGCGAGAAGAGAACCAACAACAAACCCAACCCACATATGGCAACCGAGCCGCAATCGAACCCGGGCCTCATTGGTGGAAGACGAACGCTCTCACCAATGCCCACCATTGCTTCCCTTCCAGCCTTAAGCTACAACAACAGTATTCGCCATTTTTACGTTGAGCGGGAGAGTGGGTCGAGTCGGTAGACGCAAAGCATGGTGGGGCGGGTTTAGGGGACGCCATTATCAAAATTTACTGTGACAAACACAAGTGTGACTAAAAACAACATGGTTAAAGCGAGTTGTTGTGTGCCCAGGTGCACAAATAACTGGAGAAACTCTCCTAACAGCATGCTTTGCGCCTACCAACTCGACCCACTCCCCTGCTCAATGTAAAAATGGCGAATTTCTTAGATGCAATGCCCATCTTTTATTTTTCAAATTTAAAGGATCCCTATAAATTATTTACTTGTGAACCTGGCTGTATCTGACATCCTGTTCGCGACGTTCATTACACCGAAGATAATTGTCAGCTCCAATGTAAGTCACCCGGATGGATTGACAGGTACACTTCTCTGCAAGTTATTGACAGGTGGGAATTTGGCATGGCTTCCGGGAATTTCTTCAGTTGTCACTTTGGTTGCGATTTCTGTTGAACGATATTATACAGTGGTGTATCCGCTTGATCCAAATAGAAAACTAACCCACCGTAAACTGAAGGTGAGTCTGAAAATAGTTCATCATCTTACAAGAGGGAGGGAGACATATGTAAAGAGAAAAATATTCTCTCTCTAAGTTATTTCGTAGTTGAGGTGTTATTGCCGTAATCGTATTTATAACAAAATTCTCGATTTTGATTGGTTCTGCGCGCGCGATCAAGTGGGTATCCAATTACAGGTGCACTCTCGTCCCCATAACCCTTTTCGTTACTCTTAGCCGACAGGGCCTTGGCACGAGAAACGAAGGGCTTTGGAGACACAGGATTTCCAGTCCGAGATTCTAGGACTTCCGGACTTCATGTATATAGCATTGGTGTTTCTACTTGTTGTGTGTTGTAATAAGGCGGCCAGCGAACATTTTGACTTCCGTTTAAGATTTCTCTGTTCTCAACAGCCAACAGCCAATAAAATTTTCAAATCGTATGTCCCCAGAGCCCTTCGATTTTCGTGCGAAGGCCCTTCCGGCTAAGAGAAACGAAAAGGGCTATGGGGACGAGAATGTTACAGGTGTCCAATTTGAAAAACTTCAAAATGGATATCTGTAATTGGACACCTGCGTCATTGACGCGCCAGCTGCGTACAGTTAGATGGGTTCTTTCTTTCTGTTTTCCTATTTTTGCACAAAAGAGCTTCTCGAAACGGTTCACACCGGCAAGAGGTTTTAAAAGACTTAATAACCTCGAAATTTGTTATTGATCTGATTCTGATTGGTAATAGGACTTCGCGCGTGTCGTACAATTCGGGGATAATCGTGCTCGTTATTGTATATAAGCCTGGCGCTACGTGCTCGGCCGATTTGAAATCACTCGCCCGATTACTCTCTGAATTGTACTCCAGTCAGTCTTATTGCCATTACTTATTAGTATATTCTCAGCTCCGACTATTGCATTTCTAGCTTTTTGATTGGCTAAAAAACTCCGACTATGAGCCAATAGTCGGAGTTTTACGTCATATGGAAAATAGTGCGCCAAGTTCTTATTTTACGCTTTGTAAAATTGTGGAAATTAAAATCGGCGGCAAAACCCGGTTTGAGAATTTACTAAAACAATTATTCCATTCGCCCTTGTTGGATATGAAGTGATTATAACCAACTCGCGCTACGCGTTCGTTGGTTATTTTATCACTTCATATCCAACGCGGGCTCATGGAAAAATTGTTATATATTGCTATTTAATCCATGCATACGCTCCCTCGATTATTAACGTGGCACACGCGGGTGCAATGGGCGCGAGCATCGTTAAGATACATATATCCGGCGGTTGAAATGTACACTTTTAATATATTCATGTTCAAATATTGGCGAACACTGTTTCATTTAAAGAGAATTAAAGAGTTCGTTGATAATTTTTTTAGGCGATCGTTCTTTGTTCCTGGACTTTCTCAATCATTTTCAACATACCGAAGTTTTTTGTCCGGACTTTCGAGAAAGAAGAAATGAGAAACCATTGTGTGCAGAGATGGCCAAAAAAATGGATGATCACGGCTTACTGCTTGGCGTGGTTGCTGTTGGTAGTTATTTCTGTTATTATAATGGTTGCGTTATACTCACGAGTAGTGTACACTTTGTGGTTCAAACCAAATGACCATGAAAATCCACTCAGCTATCAACAACAAGTGAGTATCTAAGAAAATGAACTTAAATTATTGTTCTTCTATTGACTCGGTTATTGGGTATGTACAAGAACGAAGGAAATGGGCTGAAACAACAGTTTCGTGAATCATTTTGGCGATAATTTAAAGATGACCCCGACGTTGACGACAATAGGGACCTTCAGATCGCAGTACGAGATCGAGTAAGAGTACGACTTTCGAATTTCAATCCGGTTACGGCTCCGGAAGCGTCACTCTTCCCAGTTGCTGACCAGCTGAAAAAGAGACTGTTGATGCAAGATTATTGTCTAAATGTCAAAGAACAGGCACAAGAACTTAGTTTGAAAAGTCGTTCTTGTACTCAATGTAGTTACTCATACTCCGATCTGAAGGTCTCTAATAACGACGGTGGAAAACGACGACGACCAAGATTAACCTCTTACTACCCGAGCGCGTGGGCCGTACTGGGGAATATTGGCACGAGATCGAGGCAGTGCGGACCGAGCGCAGCGAGGTCCGTAAAAAACGACCGGGGACCAATATTCCCCAGTAGGGCTCGAGCAAGCTAGGTTAGTAGTTTATTATGTGGCACTTGAGTCATGCATGCTTGTTAAAAACGCACTTTTGGTGCCTTTTATTTAGAGGTTTTCCGCCGTAACGTGTTTTGATGCCGCGAACAACTCGGAAAGAACAAGCTACCACGATTTTGAAAACATTTTTTTTTTAATTCGAGAATTTTTATAAGTTTTCTTTCTGCAGTTCTAGTTGCAAGTTTTTAATTATCCAACTTTGGAAAATAAACGCGGCTTAAGACCGTTTCTATGGAAACGGTCCGTATGGCAAAATCCCGACTAAGAAAGTTCCAATCAGAACGCTCGGATTTTCCTTGCCATATAATAAGATGACGTAATGATGACAATGACGATGATGTTGAATATGATAATGCCCACGGAGATGGCCATGACGACTACGAAGATGACGAGCACGTTCATGACGATGACGATGACAATAATTATATTGACGATAACGACGACGACGAGGAAGATGATAATCGATAATGACGATGGTGACGAATACGACTTTGATTACGAAACGATGACGATTACGCGATGCCAATGAGAAGGATGATGACGTTGAAGATTAGTGTAGCATTATAAGGGACAAATAGCTCTTTCCAGTTAATTTCTGTTTTACGATGGTTGGGGTTGCGGAGAGGGGGGCGGTAGAAAATCAACAAAGCATTCGATTAATTAGTGGATATCAGATCATGACAATTAGTTACTTTGTTTCTCAATTATCATTGGCGTGATTTCTTAAGAAGCAGTTGATCTATGAAGGCCTCTGAACTGAACAAAGCTTTTTCTTTTTCCATTCACAGGGCGTGTTGAGGGTTCGGAAACGTGCCACCTTGATGGTCATAGCAGTCAGTGTCATATTTGCTGTTTGTTGGGGAGCAGAATCAATTGAATACGTGCTAAGATTTCTCACATCTCTCAAGATAGGATTTGTGCACATTGCTATAGTTGACATGATGGTCTTGTTTAATTCAGCTGTCAACCCCTTTGTGTATGCTCTACTGAATCAACAGTTCAGACACAAGATCAAGGGGGTAATTTGCTGTACAGCATATCCGGTAGCGCCCAGGCCCCGGGCTCAAACGACGGAGGAATACATAGCTGACGAGACTAAGCTTTAAAGGGGCACTGCACGCCTGATAGTATCGTATTTTAATAAGTATGGCCTGTAGCTTGCTGTAATAGTGCTTTATTGTCTCTCAATAGAAGAAGAAAAAATGGTGAGAGGAAAGAAATATGAACCAAGAAGAAAAAAAAAAATAATAAAAGATTAAAAGTTTCACCAGAATTTAAGCTTTGGTTTCTGGACACCCTGTCCAGAAATAAATTTTGATGAATTGCAATCAACTTCCATCGTTGTAATCCTATACTACTTCCCCAAAATACCTGTTCTATCTTGTTCTGTGGAATCCTTTTATAAAATTTGTTTGTTTATTTGATGGAATTTAGCACGATAATATGGAAATTAGAACATAAAAATTTCTCGAATCAGGCTTGACAGTGTCCCTTCAAGCGTATTATCAGCAGATGAGAGATTTAAAAAAGCTAAGGAAAATATGGTTGGATAAACTATTTATTAATGCGTCAGGCATGCGTGTTAAAAATACCTATCATCTTAGAAACTCTTATTCTTCGGCCATTTCAGCTTGAGTAGAAATAAAAAGCAAACTGCGGTCACAAACATGACAAAATAACGCTTGTAAAAACTTTGATTTTAAGAACTTAACGTTTCGTATGCTTCTACATGCATCATCAGAAGTATAAAACGGTCAGCTACATTACAATAAATTTAAACGAAAAAACTAGTACCTAATATGGAAACCGGTACCAAATAAGGAAATAAATAAATGAAAATAAACAGAGACTCAAAATCTGCTGGAGAGAAAATAACATATAAATGGCTAGTAGAGAAAAAGTTTCTCACTGCCAACATTTTCATTAAGTGCTAGTTGTAAATAACGAATTATAATGTTTCTTTAATTTTACAATGTAATGCTGGGATTGTAATGCCTTTTACATTAGAAAAAGAAAGCGTAGGCTGCATGAGAGGTAAACGGAGCATTCTGAAACGCTATAACCACGGTTCTGCCATTGCAGTCCATATGACCAAAGGATAAAATGGTATCACTTAGGCAGTTTAGCCACCGGTCGATATGTTATACATTGTAAAATTATTAGGTATTAGTTTTCTCGTTTAAATTTATTGCAATGTAGCTGACCGTTTTATACTTCTGATGATGTATGTAGAAGCATACGAAGCGATAAGTTCTTAAAATCAAAGTTTTACTATTTTCACTGAGAAAATAGCCACGGATTTAGCCTGCGCGCAACGCCGGTATCCTTGTAACACCTCAGGGTTTAGCAGACAATGCTATTCAGGTCCCCAGGGATCTCATTTTCCTATTTATGCAAACCCTCTCTGGTTTTCGGTCTCTTTCGCCAAGTTACGCCCTTCTGGTCCAGCGTTAAATTTTTTGCCCCTCCCACCTCCCCTTCGGCGACGCATGCATCTTTCCTCTATCTCTGTCTTACGACCCTCTGCCTCTGCAAAATCTCGCTTCCCATAACTTAGTTTCGCGAAGGCAGTCAGTGGTTGTATTGACAGTGAAAATGGTCTACGATTTGGCCTGCCAAATCGTTAAATTCAAAACTGCCAAGTCGTGAAATTCAATATTGGCCTGTGAAATCGAGAAATTCAAAATTTTGCCTGCCAAATCGTGAAATTCAATATTTGGCCTTCCAAATCGTGAAATTCAAGATTTGGCCTTCCAAATCGTGAAATTCAAGATTTGGCCTGCCAAATCGCGAAATTCAAGATTTGGCCTGCCAAATCGTGAAATTCACGCAAACTTTCTACATCGTAACGCCACTTTCTACAGCTATCCCTACTTCCTACACCTTAGCCCTACTTCCTACACACTAACCTTACTTCCTACACCCTAACCCTACTTCCTACACACTAACTTTACTTCCTACACCCTAGCGCTACTTTCTACCCGCTAAGGCGGGGATCTACCTGAATTTGAATTAAATTTTGAGAGGTTTAGGGTATAAAAAGAAGAAAAGTAGTTTTTGAACACCCACAGACAGTTGACCCCCATCCAAGAGCAACCAGCTTGGTAGGGGGACTGTTTGGGTGTGCATATTCTAATTTCAAAATTCAAATTCGAACTTTTAAACTGCACCAAAACTTCACTATTTCTTATTTCTCCCAATTTTCCTCCTCCTTTAAGAAAAACTCGCTCCTCCCAAATAAATCCAAAAATCATCCAAAAATTTACAAAACACCACAAAACATTGCTTGGTGTTCTGAGTTAAGGGTTTTGGCATACTTTGAAACGCAAACGAGATATTTGCATTAAACCCATTCAAAATGACGAAAAAACGGCTTTCAGGTAGACCCAGCCTTGACCCTACCGGTACTTCCTAAACCCTTACCCTAATTCCTAAGCCCTTACCATGCTTTATAATCCCTAACCCTATTTTTCCTACACCCTAACTTCTTCCTGTACCCTTACAATGAACGATGATCAGTCAAAGACTACTGCAAGGCTGAAACAACGTGATATTATATTTTCAACAATATTTCGGCTGGCAAGACCAGCCTTTTTCAGGTTTAGGTGTTACTAAATTTTTTGAACATGAAGTTTCAATATTATTTTATGGCGGTGTCTCAACACGTATTTCGCAACATACTTATACTTCCTGCATTCCACCCTACTTTCTACACTCTAAGTCTACTGCACTCACCTGCAACCTAACCCTACTTAAGTTTCCTACACCCTAAGCCTATTTCCAATACTCTAACCGTGCGAACGGTACTGCTTGCATACCACCGCCTTTAAGGCCATTTCCAGTACATACTGCGCAGTTTCCGGATTTGTTTAATTTCTGTTTTGAATTCGTTGATACGTTACACTTCGTCTGCCATTACGGGTCGTTTTGTTTTGGAGTTTGCAATGAGCTGCAACATCGGTTTAGAACATCATCAAGGTTCGTCTACTCTTTATTACTGTTTTGCAAGTATATCAGATATTAAAGTGCATATGACACGAAAATTTTTTCTCTTGATTCTTGTAGTTGGATATCTAAAGAAAACGTTTCGAAGCTGTAAAAGTGCTAGAAAAATCTAAAAAGCATTGGTTTGCTTTCGAAATACGCGCAATTTCCCTCCAAATTTGTCCCAGAGACTGGGACCTAGTTTATCGATGGCGAAGTTATTCGTGACGTCACACTGTGTATCTTTGTCGCGAAGGTCTAATGACGCTAAGAGGATTCTGCAGTACTTCGTAGTGGACAGATAGTGCATTGAAAGGCAAAGATGTCCAGTGATTCTAATGATTCCTTTGAGTCGGACTCGGTACACAATGTGACGTCACGTTCCCATATCACGTGCGATTTTGGCCGCGTGATGACCGGGACAAATTTGAAGGCAAATTGCGCGTATTTTAAAAGCAAAAAAATAATGCTTTTTAGATTTTTCCAGCACTTTTAAGGCTTCGAGTCGTTTTCTATAGATATCCAACTACAAGAATCAAGAGAAAAAAATTTCGTGTCATATGCTCTTTAATAATCAACCTCGTTCCCAGGGTCTCTCTCTTCCCGCCCCCTGGAGCGAGAGAGGGGCGGGAAGAGAGAGACCCTGGGAACGAGGTTGTTTAATAATGACGGGAAAGGTAAGTTTTTATCCCTAACTTTCATTTAATTTTTCAGTCTGTGCACGGCCGTTTGAAAAATGACTTAGCGAACTGGCCCAAAGGTAAAATTAAGTCAGTTACAAGCATTTAGCACTTAGTTTTCAAATGACGGACTTGGTAGAAAACTATGCTAAGTGATGTTAAGTGATCTTTTGGGTATTCATTTATCTGGAAGGGCAAGGATAAAATTAAACGTTCAGCTTTAGTTCATGTCATTGAAGAAGGTGGTTCAAAATGCTTGATCTTGAAGCTATGATTTCTGCTCAAAGAATTATGTGCCTAAAGAAATACACCGAGAAGTACGAAAGTCCCTGTTAGAACGTTCTAGATTTTTATCTCCAAAAAGCAAGGGGAAAATTTCTTCTTCAGTGTAATTTTCAATTGATAATTTTCAGAAGTTATCTATCTCGCTTCCAGTCGTTATGGAGATTGCCGACGTTTTATTCGGTCTATAGAGAGGTTAAGCATGACGTTTACGGCAAACGGCAGGGATGACCACGTGACCATTTCTTCCCGCCTTTTTTGACGTTCGCCGTCTCAACTTTGCCGTTTTCAACGTGAAGAGGAGAGGTTTCACGTTAATGAAAAACGTGAGTAAAATTTGTCTTTTTTTATGCTGTTGTGATGTATTAACAATCGCATGCTTCAAGGCAAAGCTACGTTACTTCTTTTTGTACGTAAAACAATTCTCTCGTATTGACTTTAGAGGGAAATTATTCGGAAAAATGCAAAACAGTGCGATGAGCTTCAGACTGTTCTTCGTTTTTGAAGTAGGTCGCAATTTTATGTTGTTGTTGCTTTTTTGTTTTTAATTTTTAGAAGCCGTAAGAGTTAACATTATGGCTCCATTTCGCTGGCCAAAATTGCACTTTGCAAAGAAATTATAGCGCGGCGCCCCACGAAAGCGGACGACTGGGAGGACATTGCAGAGTTTCTTTCCAACTTATTTACCACAGAAAACAATCCAGTCCAACTAAAAGGGCGAGGATGCCGTGAGCGGAGTGAGCTGTTGGTTTTAAAAATATAAGTCCGAAGAGCGGAAAGCTTTAAAGAGGTAAGTTAAATCCCTTCTCGTATGATTTGCTCGGTTTACGCCGGTCAGTTCGTTCTACGGTCGGATCCAAGTTCGTAGTCAGATCGTTCCACAGTACGGTTTAGATCGTTCCACAAGGAAAGTCTGATCATTTCAAAACATATGTAGTCAGATCGTTCCACGACAGTAACGAAAACCTTCTGTTTCAATGGAAATGTAAAGAAAAACGTCAAACCTTTTAGTGGACGGACTTTGTTAACCGTGTTCACCGATGTGCGGAATTTGTTCGAGAACTTTCACGACTCCTCAGTTTGGAAACATTCCTGCAAAAATTCCACATCTTATTTCAGATTTCATATGTATTTGTTAATATACAAGCTTAAATGCAGTTGAAAATTTGAATGTGTCGAAAGCTTTGCAGCACTTCATCATATTAGCAGTAAAGTCAAGACGATCAGCTCATTATTCCTACCAGCAGTCGACCGATAGACCTTGTAAACATTACATCGTTCTGGTCTTGCTCATATCACACTCGATATTTATCCATCTGTACATCTATAAATATCTGTCCGTCTCCGATAAGTAGAACGATTTGACCATGGAACGAAGTGACCGGGTGCCATTTGCTCATGTTTTTTGTTTGTGAAAAATCAACGCGAGCAAAGACCACGGATGGAAAAAGTAACTATCGTCCGTGATCTACCCGGAATTTGGAGGCGACTGGAGCTGCTGGAGCGAATTTATGACTGTTTTCCTTCGGCGGATCGGATCGACTGCTTCGTCAGAGTACCCAACCTTGGGAAAGGATATATAGAGAGAGCAAAACCGGTTCCACTAAAACTAATAGAATGGCCATAAATCGGATCGAAGACCACACAGGAGGGAAAAACCACACAACTAAAGTAAGGTAAAACGATTTTTATTTAAATTGCTACATTTTCAAAGGTTACAGAAACAATCGTTATTTTCCCCATACAAATCCTTATAAATATGCAAATCGCTCGAGTCACGTAACAACACAAAGGTCAACAAAAAAGAGCTGCACATATATTGAGCTTGGGCTACCTGTCCAAAGAGGGGCTAAACGCTTTCATTTTCAGTGATACACTTTGCCGAATAACTCGAGTTCGGAATATCGTACATCCCGAAACTTTGGCACGTTGTTTATTTATTTAATACTCTTCTACGGTATATAAATATAAATACACTGCAAGGTAGTTGGCGGAGGAAGCCCTCACTTACCTATCAGGAATTGCGGCCAACATTTCCTCCGAGGGAACGGTATAAGACGTAAAATGTAAGTCGAAGTGATTAGACTTGAACAGCACTTCAATTTCATCGTTCATCTGTTTTTGTACTGTATTCGAGTCCAGAAACAGGCACGCACGACTGAAGATTACGACGTGTTTCGGCTCTAAACTTGAACTTTCCTGTGCCATTATTTTGTATTAAAAAACTAATAAAGTACAACGTTTCGTCTCCCTGTACTGCCCTGTAGTCACTCAAAGGAACTCGAGACCAGGCCGCGATCCTGACTTTCCGTCCGTGGAGCCCGTTGTAAGGGGCGACTCTGGGGACGAGAATGTCTCCGCCCCTCAAGGACGAGCGTTTCAATATGGCGGTTCAAACGACGAAATTAACAGTCGAGGAAGAGTTTCGTGATTGGGATGATTTTTCAGACGACAAAGCGCTGATTGATCTAGAAGAAGTTGTACAAAAAATAGAAGAAAGCTACACTGGAAATCCAAAACATTACACGCTTTTTTCTGGAGGTGCATCTGGTAGCGATTTGTTGTGGGAAAAATTGGGCGCAAAATACGGAGTTCGGGTGAGAGCCTTTTCCTTTGCGACTCACGGTGGAAGAAGTAACGCTAAAGTTATTCTGTCTGATGAACAGTTGAAGCAGGCTGATGATTTCCTACACAAAGCAAACAAGACTTTGAAAAGGCATTTTCCGACGAGCAAACCGTTCGTAAATAATTTACTGCGCAGGAATTGGTTCCAAGTGAAGGATACCAGTGGCGTATTTGCAGTTGGCCGACTGAACGCCAGCCGAAGTACCGTTGAAGGTGGAACAGGGTGGGCTGTGCAAATGGCTGTTGATGCAAGGAAGCTTGTTTATGTGTTTGATGTGATCTTCAATTCATGGAAACGTTATGACTTTAGCAAGAAAAAGTTTCTACCTTGTAAGACAGTCCCAAGGCTTTCTTTAAATTTCACTGGCATTGGGACAAGGAGTTTGCCTGAGAATGGCAAAGCCGCTATTGAGAAAGTATTTGAAAAAAATTTTGGGAAACTGTCAAGATAATGTAAAGGTCTTTAGCAGATAATTATGGTATTATGCCTTACTTAGCGACTTACCCCACGGAGATTATTTTGTCAAAATGCTCATTCAAAACGTTAATCATATCAAATATCGAAGGAGACTTACGCACCTATCAATGTTAAGCCAGAGGGAGGGAGGTCGGGCTGCCCACGGGACTTTGACTGTGAGGTTTTTCCCCAGGGTAGGGATTTTGATTGGGAATTTTGACATGGCCGCCATTTTTAATAGTGGAGAAGTGTAAGATTTTGATACTTTTGCCCAATTATATTGGCCCGGGGGTGGGGAATTTGACTTATCTTTTTGGAAAATGTCAAAATCCCCAGCCCATGCCCGACCCCCCTACCTCAGGCTTAACATTGATAGGTGCATAAATAGCCGTGGGTTTGGTGCAGAATTCTGACAATCCCCACCCTCCCCCTTTTATGATTTACCTTGCTCAGATCAGTTTTTTCTCACATAAAGGTCATACATGTAGTTGGTACATGTAAATTTCTGCAAGTTTCCTGCCTTCTTGGTAATTTTTAATTGTAGACCATGGGACCAGAAAAAGCAGTGAGGCCCTTGTTTGTTGCATAAGCTAATGTATCACTATTCGGGACTGACACTTACAGCACTTTCGAAGGACATCAAGGAATTGTCCAAAGAAAAGATAGCAAACACCCCCTGTGTGCAACTTTGCCAACTAAGTGTTTATTTTGATATACCCAGCCATATTGATCAGCTTTGTATATTGTAAGTTTTTGTTGAAATAAAGTTTTAGTGTACAGCACTGGTAATTAATTGTTGTCAGTGCATTTTCTTCCTGTTTCCAACCACCTTTTTTGAAGGATGTTAGCATAGAAAAGTGTCTAAACTACAAATGATTGAAACCATATTTAAACGTAATGTTAGAACAGAGTTGAAGTTGATTTTGTCTCCAAGACACAGTATCTTGTTTCTATAATATGATATTATGGTTTTCGACAAAACACTGACCCCCTACAAAATCAATGGGAAATTAAAAGAAAATTTAAAAATTCCCAGAACTATCAATGGGGCTGATACAAGTAGTTCGTTAATGAATGAAGCCTACCTGAAATTTCCAAAATGGTAACACTCTATTCTTCTTTGATTGTGAGTGAAGGTTTTGTTCACAGAAAATCGAGCACAGAATAAACTTGGAAAGACATCAAGTATGGTATTGAAAATTAAGCAATGAAACTAACGAAGAAATTCTGGCAAATGAACACACATGCGAGTTATCGCGGGCGACTTGCATACTACACATCAACCAGAAGTTTGTAGGCCCATGTGCACAGTAAATCTCGAGCGTGTTCATACTGCAAGGACTAATTGCTAGCGTTTCTTGGTTACTTTCCTTGCTTAATTTTCTAATGGGTACGGTAGCTATATGGACTGATATTTCAACTTCTTCTGTGCTCGATTATCGGTGAACAAATCCTTCACTTACAATCAAAGGAGAAGAATCTCAGAAATTTCAGGTAAGCTAAAATAAATTTAATAATGAACTTGAATTGGTCCCATTGATAGTTCTGGACTTTTTCGCGTTGATTTTATAAGGGGTTAGCTGACTGGGCGTCAGTGTTTTGTTGAAACCCGATATGGGTTTCCAACCCACAACCACTGGGTCCGCCAGTAAATGATTGTGCATGCCAATAAAGTTATTTTATTTTATATTTTCATCTATTTGCTTGTTGCCTTAAGATGCGTGACTAAGTTTGTGACCATCATTTGAGCGTGACAAAATCGCACTGCATAGAGACTGGTGCAGAACATGAACATGAAAATATGGCCAGTCATCTCATATTCTCTCTTGAAGTGTTTTATTGTTTTTAATAATCATTGTCAGTTGGACGGTGTTCCCTGCTAGCGGGGGCTCTTTGCCTGGCTGTCGGGGAAAGAAGGTTCTCTTCACAGAACAGCTTCAGTCTGTTCCATGCCTACGCGACGTGACAGGTATGGTCACGTGACGTTTTAGCGTTGTGTTGCAGGAAGCAGAGATGGTTTTGCTTTGGTTTACTTGATAGGTGGCAATTATGTGTGAAGTCGATCGAGAAAAGGTACGTATTGAAAACGGAAGGACGTAAATTGCGCCAGCTTATGTATGTTCCCTCACTCGGGATAAAAAATCAAGACGCGAGCTACTCTGTTTCCATATTCCTGGAAGATCGAAGAGACTCTGCTTGCGGGGTTGACTATGGTTGACTCGAGTGAAAACGTTTAATAACAAAACTAACTGTTTCTCGAGGGAACAGACATTGAGCATGATTGCCTTAATTGTTAGACCCGTACATCAAGGGGAGTTTTTAATTAACACCCGGCATAATAACTACACCGAACTCAAGGCAATTATGCGACTAGTTTTCACCCAAATTTATGTTGAAATAAGAATTTTAATTCTTTTGTGTCTTGCTTATAAAGAAAATGTGAAAATTTTTGGTCAAAATCCAGTCCAATACACTATTCACTCGATCAGACGCCATTACAGCAGTTTCTTTGTAAATATGTATTGCTGGCACACATGGGTGCTCCGGTTGTCACAGTGATATGTGTATCCCCACACACATCACTAGTGTATCCCCTCCAATATCGCGGCCAGTGATATGTGTATCCCCACACACATCACTAGTGATATGTGTATCCCCTCCAATATGGCGGCCAGTGATATGTGTATCCCCCACCCCTCACCTCCAAAAAATAAATAATTATGGTTAACTCTTGTTAACTGGTTTTGAGGTTGGAAATCGGTGGAAATCACAGCGTCACTAGAAACCATTATATTGCGACTGAATCATTTTTAGATGCGACTTGTGGGAATGACATGTCCTGTCGCGTGTCTAGAAATCAGCATCATTTTTGCAACATGGCAACATGCATCCAATATTTTCTTTATTATTATTATTAATATTATTATTATTATTGAAGGATGTAAATTGTTGCTTTTTAGTTCAATGTATTTGTCGTTTATTTTAAAAATTTCTAGTTATTTGCTGTAAATAGAATTGTAAATAATTTGAATAAAGTGTTTTCTATTTATTATTATTATTATTATTATTATTATTATTATTTCGGTTGAATGGAATGTGTTTTCTTTTCACGCTTGTTTTCCTTTCAATTTTGTTAGGTAGAGAACATTGTTGCCAAATTGAGAGCATCACCAACCAATGGAGGACTCACAATCAAGGACAGATATTATCATCTGAGAAAATACCATTCTTCCTTTGTGGGTGAGTTAATTATAACAAAGCATGTCCGTCTCTTAAAATAATTAAGTGGCTCGGCATGACTTTTTTACTCACATGATTCCTTTCAATGTATTCATGACTTCTTGCACTTGTTTGGGTAGAACTGATTGAAGACTCTTTGCCCAACTGAAAGTGTGGGGTGGCCTATTCTTGGTTTTCATGTGACGTCATAAAATTCTGAAATCAAAATTCACTAGGCCTACTAAGTTTTCGTTGCTACTAGGTGTAAGGTGAACTAAAAATATATCTTTTCGCAAATTTTCAGCTCGACAGTGTCCTTCGTTTTAAAAACAGAGCATCTTGAATATTTGAGTTGTTCGCGTATGTGACATCAAGCCGAGTGCCGCGACAAAGCTATTTTATTCAGAAAAAGCCCATCCTTTCGATTTTGAGCAGTTATAACATTTCAGATAATAATAAGTGGTGTTTATGTGGAAGTACAATAGCCCAAGAGCCAACAGTAGTCCCTATCATAGCAAAACTGAATTCCAGATGGTTTCGCGTGCATCACGGCGGCCATATTTGTGCCCCTTGGAAGGACACAAATATGGCGTCTCCATACTAAGCTTTGTAAATTTGCGTGGAAAGTTTCGGCAAATAACTCGCGAGCGGCGCACCGCACAGACCTGAGACTTGGAGAAATTGTTTATTTATTTATCATCTACACTATATAAAGTTCTTAGCTTCTGTAGCTTAATTTTTTCGAATTTAGTTTTGATTGCGTGACTAGTGAAAACCACCAATTAACTGAGCAAAATACTGAGTGATACTACACTACCATGACACAAATATATAGGATATGTTAACTTTATTCAAGCTACACTCTGTAATTTCGTCAAAGATGTGATTAATAAGTAAACTTAAATAAGTCATTCATCTACTAACATAACTATAATCATTGTATTATATTATGAACTGAGATAGCAAGATGGAAAAAATGGCTTTTGTGACACTGAATGTATTTTTTCAAGGGAAGGGTACAGTGGCTCAAAAGAGGGGGAGGGGTTGGGGATTTACATTAATATTGGTTTGGGCTGTAGTGTGAATGTTTAACATTCATTGAACTCAACCAGGTAAGAGTTTATTAATTATTTTATAAATTTGGTATTTTTTATGAATAAAGGATCTGAAGCAATTGATTGGTTCATTGCTAATGGATTTGCAACTTCAAGACAGGAAGGAATTCAGATAGGTCAGGTAAGCAAGCTATCCAATGGTTCTTGAGAATTTGGGTGGGTAAGTTGATCTTTGCATAGTGTTACCTAGTTTGACCCATCAGGGCAGAACTTGTCTTTATTTCATAAGCATCAAGCTACTTGGAACTTGTTATTAATATTTCTAACCCCCCCCCCCCCCTGCTAGTTCCATCACCAGTTTACTCCCAGTATTAAATTAGCCAGTACTCAATATGAGAATAGTGTCTTGCCTAAGAACACAACACAATGCCTGGCTGGGGCGTGAATACGGACTCTCTCTCCAAGGGATACCACATAAGGGCTAGCCACGTTGTAGTTAAAATTAGTCTTTTTGAAAACCCTGGCGTGCGTTGTGTCTCTACACATGTTGCATGTCTATACTGTTAGGCGATCACAGTGTTCTTGTCAGTGTTAAGGTTCAAATTTCTATCTGTGTCAGTTAATTGTTTTTGCATGTTGTTTTTAGGCTTTACTTGAAACAGACTTAGTTCACCATGTGGTTGATGAACACAACTTTGAGGACAGGGAGTTATTTTATAGATTCCGACAAGATGGTGAGTAATAGAAATTCACTTTCAACAATTTTATGTTTGTGGCTTATTAGCACTCAGAGCAGCTTTCTGTAAAATTTCAACAGGGCTGTCATTAAGTTTTCTAGGGAAATGTAACTTAGCAACAATTTCAGACATCCTCACCCATAACATCATGTGAGCCCAGTTGTAACAGGTGTTATGGGTTATGGCCCTTAATGACAGCCCTGCCCAAGATAAACCTTGCTGTGATACTGTGACAGCTGGAATTTTTGTTTAGTAAAAAAGCATATACACTCTTGAACAAAATTTTAATGATATCAACTGGTCCTGCAGTCTCTCTGGGCATTCTCTAACTACATGTATAGAAAAGACAAAACAAAAAGGAGGCTTAAAATTGGAATATTTATGGATTATTAACCCCCCCAACCCAACCCCCCCTCCTCGCATCCCCCCACACATACACTCGGTGCCCCTCTCAAAATTTTGATTACCAGTAAGCTTTAAATTTTGGGTTGTTGAGTACCCTACCCCTGGTCCCAACTCCAGAAATTTCTGATCTCTTCTTTAGGGGGCTGGGTAGGGGGTAGGAGTATGTACATTTTAGGAGGGCTCATTTTATGGAATAATAAATAATTTTTAAAATTCATCACCAGTTGTGGAAATAATCAAAACAGTGCTCATGACATTTTTGAACTTTTGTTTTAAGATCCACCTCATTTGTCGCCAGCTGGGCCGTCAGTAGCTTCACTCAAGAAAGACTGTGGCACAAAATTTGGTCCAGTACAAAAGAAAGGACTTCTAAAGTGGCAGCAGGCTTTTATAGTGCTGAGACAAGGAGATGATATTCTCTATGAGTTCAGAACTGATTTGGTATGTTAAAGGGGCAAATTGTCACCTGATACCAGTTTAGCAACACTTTGTTTTAGTTTTGTTACCTAAGACTATATTTACTGCATTGAAACGATTTATTTTAATGACATATGTTGTTATGAATGGCAAGGATGGAAGTGGCTTGAAAATTGACAAAAAAAACTGGCATTTTTTTCAAATTCTCAAGTCAACTCTCGAAAAAATGGGAAACCAACTATTATGGTTTGTTCTCCCTGACAAACGTTCTTTGATATCAACACAATTCTGTGGCCAAGGCATTTTTGTGTGAGTAAAGGTATTAAGCAATGACTTTAGCACAGAATGTACCTGAACACTCCAAACTCACCACCAAATTCAGACTGTGTTTGGGTCGATAGGACCTCCAAGCCTAAGCTTATCCATGTTTCTGTAGCATAACTATGGCATACGTAGCATGTTACTGTAATGTACATTTCCAATCCAACCAGGAGGCACTGTTGTGAAATGGAACAGCTTTTTTCGATAAAACCAGGCGAGCTGAGTGGAGCAGTTGTTTCCCTTTGGTATTCATTTCCAAACCACCCATACCACCCCTGAGATTGTTCCAGTTTCTGTATCGCATAAAGTGACTTAGAGTATTGTTATTCCCCCTTGGATGGGATACTAGTCCTTTGCAGCCCCCCGTCCCCCTCCCCTCATCATTAAACTCACCAGTACCCATTTACACATCTGGGTGGTCGGGGGCACTATGCGAGAAAAGTGTCTTGCCCAAGAACACAATGGAATGAACCCATTCAGTGATTGAAGCCAGAAGGCGTGATCCGGAGTCCAATGCACCAACCATTAGGCTATGGCATTTCCCATAAAAGGGAAGGAGAGTGTAATCAGTATTTGAATACGTCTTATCACTCACTTGATAATACAAAAACCTGGTGTATGAGAGAAATTGACCCCAAGCAGACATTTTAATATTTGATCTCCAGTTAATGTGGTCCTTATGGGACGGCGCAGTAAACCATTAAGTCACTAAACTATGTCTGACCTTCCCATCATTCCCTTTTTAGCACTCGACACCATCAAAGAAATATATGTTGAAAGAAGCCTCGGTGAAACTAGACCAGTCAGCAAGGTTTTGCCTTTTGCTGACATTTGCTGACATACAGAGGTCAGGTCAGTCCACATGAACTAAAGCCATTGCAGAAGCCAATATGAGGATCCCATGTCACATTTCTGAACCTGAAAATATCTCTCTTAATTTTATGTCTGAGATTTGTTGTTGAAAGTGTATTGAATTGGTTGTCAGTGACACTTGGTTTTGAACTTTCACTGAATCATGTTGTCCATAGTATATTTTGATTGCTTGTGAACAGTTTCTTTCTTAACTTGTGTTTAAAATTTTGAGCATTCTAATTTTAATGAGTGGATTTGGTGAGCAAAAGTGCTGCTGAGAAAACCCAGCTATCCACCCCCCTCCAAAAAATAAACAGTACAAATAAAAAAAAGTTTACCTGCCAACCCTACCTAAAACCCAACACCAACACCCCCCTGTACCATACCCAGAGTAGTTTAACAACAGAAACTCGCAAGGGATTTTGTTAATAGTTTTTGTTGTTGTTGCTTTTTCCCCATTGGTTAAAAAATTCTTAAAAATTATTTTCTGGTAGATCGTTTCAAATGAATAAGACACCTTCGTGTGATATAAGGCCCTCGGTACGTGTTATTAATGTAGAATTATTTTTTTAAATGTCAGATTTGCGACTTGCATTCACCTCTGATGAAGAGCAGTTATCTTGGCTGAAAGCTTTTGAGAAGTCAGGAGCCATTACTGGTCAGACAGAGGAGGTAACATTGGTTTAAATGGATTGGGAACATGTCCAGTTAAATGAAAGTCTATACAAAACGTTTAGAACAACAACAACAAACAACAACAATATTTTGATTACATTCTCAGTAAAGTTTCAATCTCCTGACTTCATACATGTAGGTAGCAGCGCTAATCGTAGCCTCCTACGCAGGCGTTATTAGGGGATTGCGTTACACTTGTCCCCACTAACGCAATCCCCTAATAACGCCTGCGTAGGAGGCTACGCTAATCGAGGCGGGCCAGGATAATCAAAGAGATAGAGAGAGAAAAAAAAAGAAAACGCTCACTAGAAATTATACACTAAAATAAAAAAATGCAAATAAATACAAATTACATACGAAAACAGAATGAGTCTACAGAAACAGCTAACGTATGTAATCAATTGAGGTTGGCAACGTAGTAGGTTATGAGAATAGACAAAGATTCTTGGTTTTACCATTCTCGTCTTGCCATAGATGTTGACGATCTGTGCCTAGTTTTTAGCAAAATTGTGGCATTCTCAGCAAAATCTCAGTGCCCCAGCTTCGCCCGTCAATCATAGGCAAGCTAGGAGTGTAATATTATTTATACAGACTTTCTCCATGTGAATTATGTTCCATTTATTTCTCCAGGAAGTGGACGACCAAGTAAAGGATGCAGAGTCCATTTTTGAATTCAGTGCAAAAGACATTAACGGAAATGTTGTGTCACTTGAAAAATACAGGTAATACATGTAGGTAGTTACAGTTTTCAGTCTGTTTGTCCTTTTTTCGTCCTCCTAAAGAGCCCAGCTGTAGCTACAGTGCGTAAGCGGGCAGATTTGATTACGGCCACCTTCACAAAACCCTGTGTGAACTCGAACATAAACACTGCATGTACACATTTTTTTCTGTAAGCGGACATTCTGATAAACGACCACGCTTTGAGGGGATATGATTATTAGACTTGTCATTTGTTTGTAAGCTCTCGCAAGCATATACCCGAAAGGGAACGCCATTAGACTATAGACGAAACAAATAAATTTTAACACCCCTCTGTAACAGACCCACTGAAATCCTACCCAGTGGATTATTTTCCCCTACCCAGCGGAAATTTAGTCTCCCCACTACCCAGTGAATATTTTGATTTTACCCAGTGGCTGTGCGGTGTGACCCAGCGTATTTTGTTTGCAAAAACATAATAATAAAGAAGAAGCAAAATAAAACATAAAACGAGTGGACCCAGTGGGAAATTAGCCAACCCGGTGACCTTTTCCCCGAAAACCCAGTGAGGATAAAGATTCCACTGGGTCTGTTACAGAGGGGTGTATTTTAATACGATGGTAGACTGCGAGCAGTCTCTATTTTGGCGCCCACGAAACTCGCGGCTCGCGGATTTACCGTTCGCCCCTCGAAACTAGCACTCGCAAATGTTCGCTTTCGTTACGGATTTTGGAGCAAAATAGAGACTGCTCGCAGTCTAATACGATGGTATTGTTTTTTTTGCATGTTCAGTGTTTATTGGTAGCTTAGCAATTTCCCATAAGTTGCTATCTACACGTCTGGTGGCATCTTACGAGAACCATTTTCACTGGCGGCCAGTTGAGCTACGAACTCCTTTTTTACGTCCCAAGTGTGTCCTCTTAGGAGAGCTTCCACTGCGCTAACACATCTGATTGTTTTTAGGGGATTTGTGACTCTTATTGTCAATGTAGCTTCCTTCTGAGGCTTAACACAGAAGAACTACACGCAGCTGGTGGAACTGCACTCTACTTACGCTGCACGTGGTCTTCGCATTCTTGGGTTTCCGTGTAACCAGTTTGGAAAACAGGTATGACAACCTAAAACCATGACCTGACGATTCCAATAATGACAATCAAAGTGAAGAACTAAAACAGCAAAATAATGACTACTGGTTTTCTAAACATTTTCCAATAGTTATTAACAATTTAACTACTTGCCCTCTGTGCCTCGTTGACTGCACACTAGAGAACTAGGACGACTCGTAATCTAGTAAAACAGAAAGCACTCTTCATCGGTTGCTAGGATGTCTGACAAGATGTTTGGGTAACTATGATGGACTAGCATCTTTTCTAGGTGCGGTAGCAATGCTTGGAGTCAATTCACTCTACTGAAACCTGAGTTAAAGCAGCTCTGTTATAGATAATGGATCTGGTTTGGCCTCAAGTTCAAGGTTTTAAATTACAATCCTTCTCAATCTTCCTCATTCAAAGCCACTCTTGTCATATTATCATTATGTCACGGGCTTTGACTTCCGGTTGTGCGGACATACTCTGTGCGAATCGAGCCGAATCGTCAACTGCCTTAGACAAATCGTCTCAGTTCGGTTGTATTGGACATGTGCGAATTTTATATATTACCAAAGATGACTTCGTTCATATACGTGGCAACTCTAGCCACTTGGCCAGCTAGACTTACCAACTATCTAAAATCGGGAGACCTTCAAATGCTAAATGCTTTTGTCATTTATTCGATCCAAAGGAACCCGACCCAGAGCCTGTGATCAAGCAGTTTGCTGAGCGATATGGCGTAAAGTTCGATATGTTCTCCAAGATAAATGTCAATGGTGCAAACGCCTTGCCTTTGTACAAATATCTCAAGAGTCAACTAAAAGGAGCTTTAGGAAGGTACGTTATCCCTAGAAACCAAACCTGTTTTTTTCCTTTCTTGAGGCGCGGTCGCCTAATGGTTAGTGACGGTCTGGGTTGGAGCCCTGGTCGGGACATTGTGTTTTGTTCTTGGGTGGTACGCATCAAGGTGACGGGCTCCTGTTTAAGGTTAATGTTTGTCCTAAAGGTATATTGGGGAAGCATTAGGGAAGGACATTACATTTTATTTTACGGTAAACCCAAGTCTGTGTTCTCACTTATCCATTTATTTTCATTGTCAGCTTTATCAAGTGGAATTTTGGAAAGGTTAGTAAAGATAACTTCTTAGTGGTTATATATCGTTTCATATTCTAATTACAAGGAATCACTAAATACAGTTAGACACGTTCGGGCCTCGGCCCGAAATAAACAAGGTTAAACCCATAGCAACTACGCATGTATCGTTTACAGCGGAGCGATTTTGTTATTTAATAATATACAAGAAACCATTTTCTGCATTCTGATTGGCTAAGAACACGTCAGTTTATCCCAAACAATTGTACGAGATTGAAATATTTTTTTTGCTGTTGTTGTTTTCTAACGACTTTATTTTCAAGATAAATAAATAAATAAAATTGGGGACAAATAGCGTGTTAACAGGGAAGACGTTAATCCTCATATGAAGTTGACACCCAAATGCGAGGGCGCAAAAGGGTAGCGACGACGGGGCTCACGGAATGACAACTGTGGTACATATATTATTGCTTAGAATGTAAAGTGAGTAACGTCGACGGTGCGTCTTTTTGAAGCAGCTAGCAGCTAGGATGCCACAATAAAAACATCATATCCGGTTAGGACAAGTGGAGAGGCGTGAGGGCTGGGTGGATGCTTGAGAAGGAGCGAGGGCAGACCTGTCATGAGTCTTGCCCACTTTAGCCACTTTAGCCAGGCTGTCCAAAACTTCAGCGTAATCTTCATCCGAGAATAGAGCCAAAATACGCCTGAAATGTATCTCTAGGGGACTGAAGACGCGGGCGCAGACCTTGAAACAGCAGCACCTAAGGTAGAAACCTTATCATGCGATAGACGATGGGCCTCACCGGCAACACTTTCAGCCACCGAAAGGGCGGAGTACTTATCATAAACTGCTTCACTGCACAAACCATAGGCTGATAACCTCACCAGTTGGGAGTCAAAGTCCTCTTTTCATTTCTTTCCGCTTAAGGTGCTGAACCATAGTCCAACAGATAAAAGAAAGGGAGACGTAAATACGAGAACGCATACACCACATTCATATTTGAAAATCAAAACTTACAACGTAAGAAAACGATAAACTAACAAGAGTGCCCTCCAAATCTCCAAGGCCATACAAGTCTTAAAACCATGGGAAAATAAAATGGCCTGCTGAAAGGCTCAGCAAGGCGAACAAAGGCAAAGGCTATGTTTACACGCGACCGAACCGGAACCGTTCCGAACCGAACCGGATCGGCTCCTGTTTTCATGGAACCGTTTGGAACCGATCCTGGTGTTTACATGAGATCTTTATGGAACTGGTCCGGCACGGATCAAAAACTGGACCTGCGGGACTCACTTGCACTTGTGGTTGTTCGTCAGACAAAGCTTTTTCTGCGTTTTACTTCTTTCTTCGAAGTGATAATTAATTCCTCGTTTAGACAAGTGAGAACTCAACATGGGTCAGACAAGTAAAAACAACGGTATCGTAAAATGGATCAGACAAGATAAAACAAGAGGGAACTCAAAATGGGTCCGACAAGTTAAAACAAGAGGGAACTCAAAATGGGTCGGACAAGTTAAAACAAGAGGGAACTCAAAATGGGTCGGACAAGTTAAAACAAGAGGGAACTCAAAATAGGTTCGGACAAGTTAAAACAAGAGGGAACTCAAAATGGGTCAGACAAGATAAAACAAGAGGGAACTCAAAATGGGTCAGACAAGATAAAACAAGAGGTAACTCAAAATGGGTCGGACAAGTTAAAACAAGAGGTAACTCAAAATGGGTCAGACAAGTTAAAACAAGAGGTAACTCAAAATGGGTCGGACAAGTTAAAACAAGAGGGAACTCAAAATGGGTCGGACAAGTTAAAACAAGAGGGAACTCAAAATGGGTTCCGACAAGATAAAACAAGAGGGAACTCAAAATGGGTCAGACAAGTTAAAACAAGAGGGAACTCAAAATGAGTCGGACAAGTTAAAACAAGAGGGAACTCAAAATGGGTCGGACAAGTTAAAACAAGAGGTAACTCAAAATGGGTCAGAGAAGATAAAACAAGAGGGAATTCAAAATGGGTCAGACAAGATAAAACAAGAGAGAGCTCAAAATGGGTCAGACAAGATAAAACTAGAGGGAACTCAAAATGGATCAGACAACTTAAAACAAGAGGGAACTCAAAATGGGTCAGACAAGATAAAACAAGAGAGAACTCAAAATGGATCAGATAACTTAAAACAAGAGGGAACTCAAAATGGGTCAGACAAGATAAAACAAGAGAGAACTCAAAATGGATCAGACAAGATAAAACAAGAGGGAACTCAAAATGGGTCAGACAAGTTAAAACAAAAGGGAACTCAAAATGGGTCAGACAAGATAAAACATGATGGAACTCAAAATGGGTCAGACAAGTTAAAACAAGAGGGAACTCAAAATGGGTCAGACAAGATAAAACAAGAGGGAACTCAAAATGGGTCAGACAAGATAAAACAAGAGAGAGCTCAAAATGGTTCAGACAAGATAAAACAAGAGGGAACTCAAAATGGGTCAGACAAGATAAAACAAGAGAGAGCTCAAAATGGGTCAGACAAGATAAAACTAGAGGGAACTCAAAATGGATCAGACAACTTAAAACAAGGGGGAACTCAAAATGGATCAGACAACTTAAAACTAGAGGGAACTCAAAATGGGTCAGACAAGATAAAACAAGAGGGAACTCAAAATGGGTCAGACAAGATAAAACAAGAGGGAACTCAAAATGGGTCAGACAAGTTAAAACAAAAGGGAACTCAAAATGGGTCAGACAAGATAAAACAAGAGAGAGCTCAAAATGGGTCAGACAAGATAAAACAAGAGGGAACTCAAAATGGGTCAGACAAGATAAAACAAGAGAGAGCTCAAAATGGGTCAGACAAGATAAAACTAGAGGGAACTCAAAATGGATCAGACAACTTAAAACAAGAGAGAACTCAAAATGGGTCAGACAAGATAAAACAAGAGGGAACTCAAAATGGGTCAGACAAGTTAAAACAAAAGGGAACTCAAAATGGGTCAGACAAGATAAAACAAGATGGAACTCAAAATGGGTCAGACAAGTTAAAACAAGAGGGAACTCAAAATGGGTCAGACAAGATAAAACGAGAGGGAACTCAAAATGGGTCAGACAAGTCAAAAGGAGCATATCATAACGAATTACTGTGTATAAACTAGGTGCTATCTCTCCTAAACGACCACTTTTACTTCAAAAATTAAGTTCCGATAACACAAACATTCGATAGGCAAAAATCTCAGTGTAGGTTCTATTTCTTTTTACTTTTTTCAGTTTTTATGCAATCGTGATGGGAAACCCGTCAAACGTTATTCGCCGTCAGTTCAGCCTCTGGTAAGCTCACAAGTAAATTCTTTGCTTGATACATCATGTAAGCGTTACTAAACGTCACTTTTTAGGGGTGGGGTCCATATATTTTGCGTCTTTTTGGCTCGAAAATATGCACAGGTATTTGCCTGGAGCATTCAGAAGCGAACAGTTCGCCTGCAAAAATGGAAAACCCCACACAAAAATTATCATAATTATTTCTTGGCGACAGCCAATCAGAGTTAATTGCAACAACGCCTACTGTCAAAGTAACCGATCAGAGTACGGTTCCCAGATTCTGGAGAAACAAAAAGATACTGAACAGCATTAGCGGCTTCACGCAGGCTGGCTCAAGCTTGGCTCAAGCCTGGTTCACACTTGTGAAATAAGCATCACACAAGTGAAATAAGCACAAGCATAAGCACAAGAAAAAAGGGAAAATGTTTATTTTTCTTGTGCTTATGCTTATTTCACTTGTGTTATGCTTATTTCACAAGTGTGGACCAGGCTTAAAGTGCACCTAACCCCCAAACGCATTACACCTTTCGTTTCTCCTTTTTACCAAATGCTGATTTTTTTATAGCATTTAAAAGTTACGAAAAACCGAGCATCAGTTGTTGCACGACCGAGTGAGAAGGGGCATGGGTCTATTCCTGGGTTGTCGTCACAAACTGATTTGCATCGCATCAAGTCTTTGTAAGCATGCATGCAAATCAGTTTGTGACGTCAACCCAGCAATAGACCCACACCCCTTCTGACTCGGTCGTGAACCAAATAACGTACAGTTTTTCGTAAAATTTTAATGCTATAAATAGTCCGCATTTAGTAAAAAGGAGAAACGAAAGGTGCAATGCGTTTCGAACTGGTGCAAAGGTTTATTTTAACGAGAAAATATTTTGGGTTAGCTGCACTATAACAGTTGCCGACGCGTTTTTTCCGATCCTGTCTACACCTTTAATGCGATGTTTTCACCCTTTAGGACATTTCAAAGGACATCGAAGCTCTGTTATAATATTATTCCAAGATACGTCGAAAAGATCGGAAGCATATAATATATTTTTAATAGTGTAGTATTAATAATATATAGAAATTAAATCTCTTAGATGATTTACTGCGAAGTATTAGGTCAATGAAACGGTTTTTCTTGTTGTTACTCAATACTGCATTTTTCCCTTCTACTTTATTAGTTAATTTCTGTTTTCGTACACCTTTTTAATTCGGCTATTAAGGCATGGCCCGCCTAGATTAGCTATTGCTAGTTGCGGGCATGCCCTTCTTTTGTAAGATTTAATTTAAAAATAGTAAAGTGTGAAAGTGTGAAAGATATATTTAATAGAGTATAATAATTTTGTCTGCACTCAAAAGGCTATTTAATAGTGATGAATAACCTTTTTAGGCTATGGAATGACTGTTAGACGAACGGACTCACTGCTGGCTCACCGACTGACCAAGCAAAATGAGTGATTAACTGACTGGCTTAAACTACAATTTTAGCTGGTTGCCAGGCAGACAAACAGGCAGGAAGACAGGCAGACAGACAGATGACAGATAGACTGACAGACCGACAGACAGACAGACAGACCGACAGACCGATAGAGACAGATGAAAGATAGACAGACAGACCAACAGACACAGGCACAAGGCAGAAAGACAGACCGACAGACAGGCAAACAGACGCACAGACAGACTAAATTTTTAACGTGATCATCATGTTGTATTTTTTGGTATTTTTAGATGATGGTTATCCAAGAATCGTGAGAAAGTCGATTTTAGGAAGTTTATTGAAAGGCATTTCAAAATGACGGAGAATGGCGTTTTCCTTTCTGCGATATCTTCTCTCGTTCCAGAGATATTCAAGTTTTTGTATTATGCAAATTAGATGTCTGATGACGTCACAAGGTTGACAGAAAAAGGCGAAAAAACACAAAATCAAGAATATCTCTGCAAATAATAGGGCAAAGGAGTCGAAACTTGGCACCCATGTTGTATCCGAAGAAATACACCAGATACATCACATGGTGTATATCACTATGGCAGCAGTCTTGGTACCAGTCTCTTTTATGCAGGAATGATAATTCCTGTATTTGATCTTTACCAAACATCATCCACTTACTAAAGGTTATTAAGGAGACCAAGTGCATTGTGGACATTGTGTATGTTTCAAATAACCGGATATTTGTCCTTATTGATTCACTAATGGTAATATTTGATTCAAAGAGGAAACTGGAACCAAGACTGTTGTCATAGCAACATCAAAATATGCACCATCTGGTGTATTTCTTAGGGTGCAACACAGATGCCAAGTTTCAATTGCCTTGCCCCATTATTGACAGAGATATTCTCGATTTTGTGGTTTTAGCCCATTTTCCGTCAACCTTGTGACGTCATCAGTCATCTAATTTGCATAATACAAAAACTTGAATATCTCTGGAACAAGAGAAGATATCGCAGAAAGAAAAACGCCATTCTTCATCATTTTGAAATGCCTTTCAAATAAGGTTAACTTGGTTTTCATTTCATAGGCACTTTAAAAAGCAGTTAGTCTCTATTTGTGTACACAAGCTAGATTGTAAAATCTGTCCTCTTTAATGACGACAAACCTATAAACTACGTTAATGTAGACGGGTTATGTCCGATGAGTGCAGCTCGAGAGGGTTCTGGTTCAAGTGTGAACCTGCAATTTAGTTGTTATACTTTCAGCGCACTGCTTTTTGTCTGATGTGGAATAAAAAGATGGAAACCAATGTTTATTTTATGTTCTATTTTAAAAGGAAATATTAGACGATTAAGACGGAATCCGCCAGGACTTCGAGTATTTCTTGGAGTATTTATTTACACCTTATTGTCAGCTTTTGTGTAACTGCTTCAAATATCTTATCAAGAGAAATGTTTTCTAACAACAACAAACATCGAAAACAAATTTCGAAGTTCCACTGAATACCAGTGAATCGCTTAAAATTATTTTGCCTTTAGCTCGCCAACTTTGAAATTCATTTTCTCAGGCTCTGATAAGAAATTGTTCAGTGTACCAAAATTATTTACACCTTATTGCAAACTTTTGTGTTACTGCTTCAAATATCTTGTCAAAAGAACTCTTTTCTAACAGCACCAAACATCGAAGACAAATTTCGAAGTTCCACTAATTCCACTGAATCGCTTAAAGACGATTTTACAAAATGGCTACACGTAAGATTTTACCTAAAGCTTGTGATCTTTAAAATTCACTTTCTCGGGCTCTGATGAGAAATTGTTGTCGGTGTTATCACGGATAATTACTTACCTTTTATTAAAGGTAGAAAATATCGCAATTTGATTTAAATTATTCTGGTACTCGATGGATTCCGTCTTAATTACTTTAGATGGAATGTTGTCGAGAGGTTGCTGCAGGAACAGCACCAAAAGAGTGAGTGTCAACTGAGTGTCACATAACCAAAAACCAAAGTAATCACTGGCCAATCACAAAGGACGGAGACAATCCAGTGAACCAATCAAAACTAGAAACACGTAGCCGACACAAAGCGCGGGAAATCGTGCACGCGCGAGTCATGATTGGTTTTGGTTTTTCTCCTGATTGGTTTAAAAATTGGCGCGGGATTTTTAAACCAATCACTAAGCGAGGTAATACAAAACGCAGAATTACTTTCGACACTCAAGTGAAAAGCGCTCTAAGCTCATAAAAGCATATTGCACCTCTTCTCAAACGCAAGAAAATCAGAACCGCGACCGTGGTTTGCAAATCTGTTCATATTTAGCATGGATTTTCACGATTTTATTTCTTCGTTTTCTCCGTATTTCTAGCTTCAATTGAGGAAATATCATTATCAAACACTCGAGAGCCACCAACGTTTTTATCCCTATCAGGCATAAGAGGTGCCAATTTTATATCTGTTTACAACTTTTCAGTTCAATAGCATGCTTCGTTTGGAAACCAGCGCATTTTGAATTTCAGAGTTGTGGCGGTGGGTGTCACAAACTTATGATCGCGTTTGTCAAAAAAATATATAATTTTCTCGGGATTTTAGCCATTTGAGAAGTAAAAGCATTAGGAAAAGTGTTTGTATGTTCAGTGTTTGTATGTTCAGTACAGATAATCAGTCGCTTAGATAACCAAAGTAAGTTCCAGATGTTTACACCATTTCCCAGCCGCCATATTGGTGTACCAACGTTGTACACCAACATGGCGGCTCCGTACTGGGCTCTATAAATTTGTGCGCAACATTTCGACGAATATCTGAAGTTTGGAATAACGCACGGACCTAAAACTTGGAGAGGTGACTTATATATATATATATATATATATATATATATATATATATATGTCATGGCTAGCTTTAATAACCACTGTTACAACAAATTTCCGTTAAAATGCAGAGAATTTGCATGTTACAAGAAAACAATCAGTACAAATTTGGAGTTCTAAACTTCCCGTTTGTCGCCATCTTGAATATGACGACGTTACGTTTTCGGCCCATTTGCTACACGCAAGAAAATGATGGAAACCATGTGGCATTTTAGGAATGCGAAATTTCACATATGGGGATTTGGGTGAATTCCAGGAAAGATAACCACACGCAACTATGCATTTCTTTAAGAAAACAAGCTCGATCAATCCCCCTCCTCCTCCTCCCCCAGTTTATTGCGTAGTGTCCGGGGATTAGGTCGAGTTTTCGCTATTGTGAAGTCCTATACGTGTCGTCACTTTGTTTGCAAATGTTTTGTTTATGGTAGTTTATAGGAAGCGCTGAGTAAGAACATTTCACGCGAAAACGTTCTGCTGCCATATAGATCACTTCTGATTCATTTTAAGTCACGTGGGAACAAACAAGGAGTTTACGAGGCCAAACGTTCCCTGTGTGCTTTTCGAGTGGTAAATTCGTGCCATTTTGTGTTTTACATAAACAGAGTTTGTTTAAAAATAAATTTATCTGGCTACTGCAAAACAAGATATCGAAAATACGGTAAGAATTTGTAATAATAATAATTTGAATATCGTATACTGTTCTGTGAACGTTAGCAGTTTTCGAGAGGATTGTATTCCCGAATAAACGTCCAAATTATAGTTTGAAAAAAGGTCCCACGAAGCTTGTTGTGCATGCGTTATTTTGTACGGCAATTTAATATAGTCTTCCTTTAATTGGAATATTGTTTGAATGTTTAACTGCCTATTCGGCCTACAAGCCCACCGCTTGCAATTGATATATGGCGTGCAATATAAATTGCCTACCAGAAATTCTATTATTGGTAAACGAATATTAGAAATAGAACCGTTATGTTATATTGAACTCGATTTTAAGTTGCTGTCGCAAAAGAATCGCCCGCACGTTTTAGCTTAAAGATGCCCTGACCACCGCTGCGGCTTCAGCAAGCGCGATAAAAACATAGATCGCTTATTTTTTTTACAAATGAAACTAGGATCTTATAAAGATATTTGTTGACCAAAGGTGGAATACAAAAATATTTACTCCTGTTAAGAAAAGCTGGAGTGTGGGTAGGCTGAGTAAATAGCCGCTTTTGTGCACAGCTCCAACGTCAAAATTGCACTTTATACTAGCTCTGTTTTGACGGCTTGGCGTTCGGAATCGAAATTATTTTAATTTACCTTTTTTTTAAATGTGGTCGGAAAAAAATTATTCCAGCCTTCCTTGACAAGCATTTTGCCAGTGCTTCCCAATACATGTGCGAGCCGATCGAATAATCTTTGGGATTGTTTCATTTAATTTGTGTTAAGCTGGTTGCGAATATGCTAAACCGCTCCTTTGGACAAACGTGCGCACAATATCGCGAGCTTTGAAAAGCTTCTTTCTCTAGAACGTTTTAGAAAAAGGGTCCTAAATTGGACCCCCTGCCATCTTTTGTCCGTGAATATAAGCCCTCCCGGGTCGCTAGGCGCCGTTTGTCTGTGTAAACAAGGACAAAAAAGCCACTAGAATTCGCAACATATTATGTGTTTTATCGCTTGTGTTCCTGTTGATCGATGGCTTCCACTTAAAGCGAAGCTCCGGCCTCCGTCTTGCGCTTAATTTAAGTTGTGAAGAAATGGTATATCGTCCCACAAGCCAACGCAAAAGTAAGTCGGTTTAATAGGAAGTATTTACTAGCTGCCTTGTTTCACTTATGTATAGTTTTCTGACCGAACGCCGTGTCTATACCCATGCCTTCTCGGTTGTATTTCGAACGCGAGCACTGGGAAAGGTGACTTTAGCGGGAGGGGGGTGAGGGAGGGGGGGTGCAGGAGAGAAAGTAAGACACTCTTCGTGTTTGACATGCGTTTCGTTTTGAAAAAAATTCTGGTACACGAGGGAACATGCAAGTGAAAGTTTATTGTTAATGTGGCAACAAACAGCATTCGCATGTTTTCGTTTTTATGCAATGCAGTAAAAACTGTTGCTCAAGCTGAGAGTTAAACAGTTTAGTCTACAAACGCTGGCAGCTGAAATTGGCCTTGGAGTGTTATTGTGTTCACTTTCGTTGTTATAAAAAGGCACGGAAATTTTGGGGGGTATTCAGTTTACACCTTTCAAATCGAAAATTTTGATGAAAACAGGTTGAAGTAGTTTTGTTAGTTAGGGCTTAGAGGAAGGGATGTAGTAGAGGCTTGGCAGTAGGAGTGGTTCAGTAGATTGCCCATTTTCACAAAGTTGACGTAATATTATATTTGAAAAAGGAAAATACTTGGGTTTGCGTTTCTCAATGGTGAAATATCCACCTTTTGAAACGTAAACACATGCAGGAGCGGTCGGAACAGACTATCTAATTGTTGCATTAGAGAATTAATCAGACTTCCGCATAGGCTTTTTGGCTGCAGAATATTGTTTTAGTATGGAATAGATCATTTCCTATTTGCCTCACGCGTGTGTTTCAAAACGAGACCTTGTACAATGAAAATTAGTTTTATTTGCATAAAAATGAGGCTGCAATGGGCACAAATACTGGTTTTCCCATTGGTGGAAACTACAGCTCTGCAGTGGTGTCATGTGTGGATTAAATGCATTAGTCAATACCATAGTAAAGTAAACATTTATTTATCTATTCATATATTAATATTTAATATTGTTTATTTATACTTGATTTGTTTGTACGGTAAGTATCCATTGTTAACACCTGATAGAATCTGAACGGTTAAATGTGGTTCACGTTTGTATTATAAGTACAAGCGCAAACAGAAGCCATAAGAAAAAGAAACACAATGGGAACGAAGTGGAACAATTTCAGCTGGAAGCATAAAATAAATATTTTCGCTGTTGTTATTCTTGCGCATGTTTGTTGTTTTAATCTATGTTACAGTACCGCTCAAATGTAGGTTACCGCCATCTCGCGAGACGCGTCTCGTTTCTCTCGAGTCTCAACATCTCGAACATGACTGTTTCGCTCTTTGACATTATGCAAATATCAAGCGTTTTGAGGGCTGAAGATATCACCCATGGGAATACACTGTCGTCTCATTCAAACCCATCGAAATTACCGGGAGAGCTTTTTTCTCTTTGCAATGCTTATGTATTCTTCTTTGCCATTATCTATTTGGTTGGAAACCATTTTTGTTGTCATGCAATACATGGCTCTTGCTTTCCCGAGGCAAAGGTGTAGAGGTTGCATGTCTAAAAACATCTGCATGTTGAGAAGGAAGATTAAAATAGGAGGAAAATTCTGAAAAGCGACGTCTATTATTGAAAAGATTTGTTCAACTACCTCTTTTTATGTGGCAACAAAAACAAACTACAGAAAAAATGAAAACATACATGCAAAGAAGGAAATAAGACTAAATCTTCCTTTATCAGCATCATCATCATCAATTGAAACGGAATTAGTACCTCCAAGAAATACCAGACTACAGAAGGAGGCCATCTCAGTTATCGTTTATTTGAAAACTGCGGCTGGCCAATTCAGAATCATTTCATTAAAAATTCGATCATCTTTTTCTTCAAACTAGGAAAGCTTGTTGAACCAGTGATATATATTGGCAGATAATTTTCCTTACCCATTCAGTATTACTTCGTCAGTGTTTGTCTTCACTGAAAATTATTATTAATCATACGAACTCCTTCAATTTTGTGGCAAAGAAAGCGATTTGAATATCAGTTGAACGGTTATGACCTGAAAAATGATGGAAGTATTCGAACGCTGCAGAAATTTTAACTCGTGGATGATCCTCATGCACCATGTCTAACATACAAGTGCCAATAGACCAATTTAGATATTTTAAGGCGGGATTCTACCTGAAAGCCGTTTTTCCGTCATTTAAAGTTGGTTTAAAGCACATATCTCGTTTGCGTTTCAAGGAATGCCAAAACCCTTCATTCTTCTCACCAGTAAATGTTTTGTGATGTTTTGTAAATTTTTGGATGATTTTGGGGTATATTTGGGAGGAGAGAGTTTTTCTTAAAGGAGGAGGAAAATTTGGAGGAATATGAAATAGTGAAGATTTAATGGAGTTTGAAAATTAGAATTTGAAGTTAAAATTAGAATATGCACACCCAAACAGTCCCCCTACCGGCCTGGTTACTCTTGGTGACCATTTCGTCTGAACGATGACTTTTTCGTGATCTGAATGATAATGGCTGAGGCGAGAGAACCATTTAATCGATCCACAAGGCTCCATTTGACTTTTCGGCTATGGTATCAGCTTATTTGAGTTGTATTTATAGCAGATTTAATTAATAAAAAGCACCAAACTTTAACGTCGTATTCGTATTTCTTTATTGTTCAGGTTATGCAAAAATTTCACTAGCTCCTGACATGGTGGAAATTTCTGAAGCAACTGCCATTGTAATAACAACCGTACTCATGATTCTGGTCGTTGTGGATGTTATAGGAAATACTCTTGTGTGTTTCATTATCAAAAGACATCTGCAAATGAGGTATGTGTGGGCTTTTCTTTTTCCGAACGCAGTTACATCTGCATGCACGATACTTAACGACATTAAATGTGATTGGACAGGGGAGCATCCAGGATTTTGCTTTGGAGGGGTTGCACCACTAAAGAATGACGTCAGTGATGGGTGACGTAAGCAGAGTAATAGTTATAGTATAAAGCCGAAGTTCATCTCCCCAGGGGGTGCCCACTCCCTACACCCTCTCCCTATATCCGTTGTTGAGTGCCATTCTGAAAATCATTGCCAAGGTTTGTGGTCGGACATCTCTATCTGGAACACAGCCAACGTCCAGAAAAATATGCCACACATTCTCTCTACAAGGACCGGTTTATTTACAGCTATAGTGTTTTCGCTCACGTGACTAGCATCTATATTGCTTTACTGAAACAAAAGGACGAATTTGCATGAAAATAGAGTTCAATTCCCAAAAGACTCGTTCACTCCTCCAACATGGCTGCCATTTCTTTGTTGTACTCCTCCAACATGGCCGCCGTGACGTCACGCGAACACACTCTATACAGCTTGAACTATTGTATCTTCTCCTTTCAAAAGTTTCTCCCCTTTGTCTGTTTGCCTTAGCCGGTTTTCATGCGGGTCGTCTTACCAGGTCAAATTGGAATTTAGGAATATTGGTTTTTGAAGAGGGAGGAAAACCAGAGATCCCGGAGAAAAACCCCTCGGAGCGAGAAGAGAACCAACAACAAACCCAACCCACATATGGCAACCGAGCCGCAATCGAACCCGGGCCTCATTGGTGGAAGATGAACGCTCTCACCAATGCCCACCATTGCTTCCCTTCCAGCCTTAAGCTACAACAACAGTATTTATTAGATGCAATGCGCATCTTTTATTTTTCAAATTTAAAGGATCCCCATAAATTATTTACTTGTGAACCTGGCTGTATCTGACATCCTGTTCGCGACGTTCATTACACCGAAGATAATTGTCAGCTCCAATGTAAGTCACCCGGATGGATTGACAGGTACACTTCTCTGCAAGTTATTGACAGGTGGGAATTTGGCATGGCTTCCGGGAATTTCTTCAGTTGTCACTTTGGTTGCGATTTGTGTTGAACGATATTATACAGTGGTGTATCCGCTTGATCCAAATAGAAAACTAACCCACCGTAAACTGAAGGTGAGTCTGAAAATAGTTCATCATCTTACAAGAGGGAGGGAGACATATGTAAAGAGAAAAATATTCTCTCTCTAAGTTATTGCGTAGCTGAGGTGTTATTGCCGTAATCGTATTTATAACAAAATTCTCGATTTTGATTGGTTCTGCGCGCGCGATCAAGTGGGTATCCAATTACAGGTGCATTCTCGTCCCCATAACCCTTTTCGTTACTCTTAGCCGACAGGGCCTGGCACGAGAAACGAAGGGCTTTGGAGACACATGATTTCCAGTCCGAGATTCTAGGACTTCCGGACTTCATGTATATAGCATTGGTGTTTCTACATGTTGTGTGTTGTAATCAGGCGGCCGGCGAACATTTTGACTTCCGTTTAAGATTTCTCTGTTCTCAACAGCCAACAGCCAATAAAATTTTCAAATCGTATGTCCCCAGAGCCCTTCGATTTTCGTGCGAAGGCCCTTCCGGCTAAGAGAAACGAAAAGGGCTATGGGGACGAGAATGTTACAGGTGTCCAATTTGAAAAACTTCAAAATGGATATCTGTAATTGGACACCTGCGTCATTCACGCGCCAGCTCCGTACAGTTAGATGGGTTCTTTCTTTCTGTTTTCCTATTTTTGCACAAAAGAGCTTCTCGAAACGGTTCACACAAGCGGTTCTAAAAGACTTAATAACCTCGAAATTTGTTATTGATCTGATTCTGATTGGTAATAGGACTTCGCGCGTGTCGTACAATTCTGGGATAATCGTGCTCGTAATTGTACATAAGCCTGGCGCTACGTGCTCGGCCGATTTGAAATCACTTGCCCGATTATTCCCTGAATTGTACTCTACTCAGTCTTATTGCCATTACTTAATATTGCTATTTAATCCATGCATACGCTCCCTCGATTATTGACGTGGCACACGCGGGTACAATGAGCGCGAGCATCGTTAAGATACATATATCCGGCGGTTGAAATGTACACTTTTAATATATTCATGTTCAAATATTGGCGAACACTGTTTCATTTAAAGAGAATTAATGAGTTCGCTGATAATTTTTTTTAGGCGATCGTTCTTTGTTCCTGGACTTTCTCAATCATTTTCAACATACCGGAGTTTTTTGTCCGGACTTTCGAGAAAGACGAAACGAGAAACCATTGTGTGCAGAGATGGCCAAAAAAATGGATGATCACGGCTTACTGCTTAGCGTGGTTGCTGTTGGTAGTTATTTCTGTTATTATAATGGTTGCGTTATACTCACGAGAAGTGTACACTTTGTGGTTCAAGCCAAATGACCATGAAAATCCACTCAGCTATCAACAACAAGTGAGTATCTAAGAAAATGAACTTAAATTATTGTTCTTCTATTGACTCGGTTATTGGGTATGTACAAGAACGAAGGAAATGGGCTGAAACAACAGTTTCGTGAATCATTTTGGCGATAATTTAAAGATGACCCCGACGTTGACGACAATAGGGACCTTCAGATCGCAGTACGAGATCGAGTAAGAGTACGACTTTCGAATTTCAATCCGGTTACGGTTCCGGAAGCGTCACTCTTCCCAGTTGCTAACCAGCTGAAAAGGAGACTGTTGATGCAAGATTATTGTAAAATGTCAAAGAACAGGCACAAGAACTTAGTTTGAAAAGTCGTTCTTGTACTCAATGTAGTTACTCATACTCCGATCTGAAGGTCTCTAATAACGACGGTGGAAAACGACCACGACCAAGATTAACCTCTTACTAACCGAGCGCGTGGGCCGTACTGGGGAATATTGGCACGAGATCGAGGCAGTACGGACCGAGCGCAGCGAGGTCCGTAAAAACGACCCGGGACCAATATTCCCCAGTAGGGCTCGAGCAAGCTAGGTTAGTAGTTTATTATGTGGCACTCGAGTCATGCATGCTTGTTAAAAACGCACTTTTGG
>OX393571.1:2869386-2874386 GCA_947652115.1 Blastomussa wellsi
ATAACTTAGTTGCGCGAAGGCAGTCAGTGGTTGTATTGACAGTGAAAAAATGGTCTACGATTTGGCCTGCCAAATCGTTAAATTCAAGACTGCCAAGTCGTGAAATTCAATATTGGCCTGTGAAATCGAGAAATTCAAAATTTTGCCTGCCAAATCGTGAAATTCAATATTTGGCCTTCCAAATCGTGAAATTCAAGATTTGGCCTGCCAAATCGTGAAATTCACGCAAACTTTCTACACCGTAACGCCACTTTCTACAGCTATCCCTACTTCCTACACCTTAGCCCTACTTCCTACACACTAACCTTACTTCCTACACCCTAACCCTACTTCCTACACACTAACTTTACTTCCTACACCCTAGCGCTACTTTCTACCCGCTAAGGCGGGGATCTACCTGAATTTGAATTAAATTTTGAGAGGTTTAGGGTATAAAAAGAAGAAAAGTAGTTTTTGAACACCCACAGACAGTTGACCCCCATCCAAGAGCAACCAGCTTGGTAGGGGGACTGTTTGGGTGTGCATATTCTAATTTTCAAAATTCAAATTCGAACTTTTAAACTGCACCAAAACTTCACTATTTCTTATTTCTCCCAATTTTCCTCCTCCTTTAAGAAAAACTCGCTCCTCCCAAATAAATCCAAAAATCATCCAAAAATTTACAAAACACCACAAAACATTGCTTGGTGTTCTGAGTTAAGGGTTTTGGCATACTTTGAAACGCAAACGAGATATTTGCATTAAACCCATTCAAAATGACGAAAAAACGGCTTTCAGGTAGACCCAGCCTTGACCCTACCGGTACTTCCTAAACCCTTACCCTAATTCCTAAGCCCTTACCATGCTTTATAATCCCTAACCCTATTTTTCCTACACCCTAACTTCTTCCTGTACCCTTGCAATGAACGATGATCAGTCAAAGACTACTGCAAGGCTGAAACAACGTGATATTATATTTTCAACAATATTTCGGCTGGCAAGACCAGCCTTTTTCAGGTTTAGGTGTTACTAAATTTTTTGAACATGAAGTTTCAATATTATTTTATGGCGGTGTCTCAACACGTATTTCGCAACATACTTATACTTCCTGCATTCCACCCTACTTTCTGCACTCTAAGTCTACTGCACTCACCTGCAACCTAACCCTACTTAAGTTTCCTACACCCTAAGCCTATTTCCAATACTCTAACCGTGCGAACGGTACTGCTTGCATACCACCGCCTTTAAGGCCATTTCCAGTACATACTGCGCAGTTTCCGGATTTGTTTAATTTCTGTTTTGAATTCGTTGATACGTTACACTTCGTCTGCCATTACGGGTCGTTTTGTTTTGGAGTTTGCAATGAGCTGCAACATCGGTTTAGAACATCATCAAGGTTCGTCTACTCTTTATTACTGTTTTGCAAGTATATCAGATATTAAAGTGCATATGACACGAAAATTTTTTCTCTTGATTCTTGTAGTTGGATATCTAAAGAAAACGTTTCGAAGCTGTAAAAGTGCTAGAAAAATCTAAAAAGCATTGGTTTGCTTTCGAAATACGCGCAATTTCCCTCCAAATTTGTCCCAGAGACTGGGACCTAGTTTATCGATGGCGAAGTTATTCGTGACGTCACACTGTGTATCTTTGTCGCGAAGGTCTGTTGACGCTAAGAGGATTCTGCAGTACTTCGTAGTGGACAGATAGTGCATTGAAAGGCAAAGATGTCCAGTGATTCTAATGATTCCTTTGAGTCGGACTCTTCTTAAAGTTGCATTGAGGTACACAATGTGACGTCACGTTCCCATATCACGTGCGATTTTGGCCGCGTGATGACCGGGACAAATTTGAAGGCAAATTGCGCGTATTTTAAAAGCAAAAAAATAATGCTTTTTAGATTTTTCCAGCACTTTTAAGGCTTCGAGTCGTTTTCTATAGATATCCAACTACAAGAATCAAGAGAAAAAAATTTCGTGTCATATGCACTTTAATAATCAACCTCGTTCCCAGGGTCTCTCTCTTCCCGCCCCCTGGAGCGAGAGAGGGGCGGGAAGAGAGAGACCCTGGGAACGAGGTTGTTTAATAATGACGGGAAAGGTAAGTTTTTATCCCTAACTTTCATTTCATTTTTCAGTCTGTGCACGGCCGTTTGAAAAATGACTTAGCGAACTGGCCCAAAGGTAAAATTAAGTCAGTTACAAGCATTTAGCACTTAGTTTTCAAATGACGGACTTGGTAGAAAACTATGCTAAGTGATGTTAAGTGATCTTTTGGGTATTCATTTATCTGGAAGGGCAAGGATAAAATTAAACGTTCAGCTTTAGTTCATGTCATTGAAGAAGGTGGTTCAAAATGCTTGATCTTGAAGCCATGATTTCTGCTCAAAGAATTATGTGCCTAAAGAAATACACCGAGAAGTACGAAAGTCCCTGTTAGAACGTTCTAGATTTTTATCTCCAAAAAGCAAGGGGAAAATTTCTTCTTCAGTGTAATTTTCAATTGATAATTTTCAGAAGTTATCTATCTCGCTTCCAGTCGTTATGGAGATTGCCGACGTTTTATTCGGTCTATAGAGAGGTTAAGCATGACGTTTACGGCAAACGGCAGGGATGACCACGTGACCATTTCTTCCCGCCTTTTTTGACGTTCGCCGTCTCAACTTTGCCGTTTTCAACGTGAAGAGGAGAGGTTTCACGTTAATGAAAAACGTGAGTAAATTTGTCTTTTTTTATGCTGTTGTGATGTATTAACAATCGTATGCTTCAAGGCAAAGCTACGTTACTTCTTTTTGTACGTAAAACAATTCTCTCGTATTGACTTTAGAGGGAAATTATTCGGAAAAATGCAAAACAGTGCGATGAGCTTCAGACTGTTCTTCGTTTTTGAAGTAGGTCGCAATTTTATGTTGTTGTTGCTTTTTTGTTTTTAATTTTTAGAAGCCGTAAGAGTTAACATTATGGCTCCATTTCGCTGGCCAAAAGTGGATCAAGACATTGCACTTTGCAAAGAAATTATAGCGCGGCGCCCCACGAAAGCGGACGACTGGGAGGACATTGCAGAGTTTCTTTCCAACTTATTTACCACAGAAAACAATCCAGTCCAACTAAAAGGGCGAGGATGCCGTGAGCGGAGTGAGCTGTTGGTTTTAAAAATATAAGTCCGAAGAGCGGAAAGCTTTAAAGAGGTAAGTTAAATCCCTTCTCGTATGATTTGCTCGGTTTACGCCGGTCAGTTCGTTCTACGGTCGGATCCAAGTTCGTAGTCAGATCGTTCCACAGTACGGTTTAGATCGTTCCACAAGGAAAGTCTGATCATTTCAAAACATATGTAGTCAGATCGTTCCACGACAGTAACGAAAACCTTCTGTTTCAATGGAAATGTAAAGAAAAACGTCAAACCTTTTAGTGGACGGACTTTGTTAACCGTGTTCACCGATGTGCGGAATTTGTTCGAGAACTTTCACGACTCCTCAGTTTGGAAACATTCCTGCAAAAATTCCACATCTTATTTCAGATTTCATATGTATTTGTTAATATACAAGCTTAAATGCAGTTGAAAATTTGAATGTGTCGAAAGCTTTGCAGCACTCCATCATATTAGCAGTAAAGTCAAGACGATCAGCTCATTATTCCTACCAGCAGTCGACCGATAGACCTTGTAAACATTACATCGTTCTGGTCTTGCTCATATCACACTCGATATTTATCCATCTGTACATCTATAAATATCTGTCCGTCTCCGATAAGTAGAACGATTTGACCATGGAACGAAGTGACCGGGTACCATTTGCTCATGTTTTTTGTTTGTGAAAAATCAACGCGAGCAAAGACCACGGATGGAAAAAGTAACTATCGTCCGTGATCTACCCGGAATTTGGAGGCGACTGGAGCTGCTGGAGCGAATTTATGACTGTTTTCCTTCGGCGGATCGGATCGACTGCTTCGTCAGAGTACCCAACCTTGGGAAAGGATATATAGAGAGAGCAAAACCGGTTCCACTAAAACCCGGGGGGGGGGGGTACTCCCATATATGGGCTATATAGGTATGTGCCGCCCGATAGGGTATGGTTTTCGAGGTTCTCGATCCTTAAATAGGGTATCATTTTTGCTCCTTTTGGCAATGCGTTCCTGGCCTAGTCCTTAGATAGGGTATCTAAATTGTATTATCTAATACTAGAGTTTGCAAACGCCCACCTAAACGAATGTTTTTTCTATTTTTGTGTTAACTTGACAGTACTGTAACCATTTTGCAACCTTCCTTTTATGCTATTAATAATTTTGTTTTTTCCTTAAATAGGGTATCATTTTTCGGGTTCGGTCCTTAAATAGGGTATCAGTTTTCGCTTCCCCCACCCTTAAATAGGGTAAGGGTTCAGGACCCTGGGCGGCACACCCCTATCCAAAATTTCCGGGAGTACCCCCCCCCCCCCCCCCCCCGGGCACTAAAACTAATAGAATGGCCATAAATCGGATCGAAGACCACACAGGAGGGAAAAACCACACAACTAAAGTAAGGTAAAACGATTTTTATTTAAATTGCTACATTTTCAAAGGTTACAGAAACAATCGTTATTTTCCCGATACAAATCCTTATAAATATGCAAATCGCTCGAGTCACGTAACAACACAAAGGTCAACAAAAAAGAGCTGCTCATATATTGAGCTTGGGCTACCTGTCCAAAGAGGGGCTAAACGCTTTCATTTTCAGTGATACACTTTGCCGAATAACTCGAGTTCGGAATATCGTACATCCCGAAACTTTGGTACGTTGTTTATTTATTTAATACTCTTCTACGGTATATAAATATAAATACTCTGCAAGGTAGTTGGCGGAGGAAGCCCTCACTTACCTATCAGGAATTGCGGCCAACATTTCCTCCGAAGGAACGGTATAAGACGTAAAATGTAAGTCGAAGTGATTAGACTTGAACAGCACTTCAATTTCATCGTTCATCTGTTTTTGTACTGTATTCGAGTCCAGAAACAGGCACGCACGACTGAAGATTACGACGTGTTTCGGCT
>OX393571.1:2879386-2993443 GCA_947652115.1 Blastomussa wellsi
ATGCTTTATGTCTCTGCAGATGTTGCATGTCTATACTGGCGAACACTGTGTTCTTGTTAGTGTTAAGGTTCAAATTTCTATCTGTGTCAGTTAATTGTTTTTGCATGTTGTTTTTAGACTTTACTTGAAACAGACTTAGTTCACCATGTGGTTGATGAACACAACTTTGAGGACAGGGAGTTATTTTATAGGTTCCGACAAGATGGTGAGTAATAGAAATTCACTTTCAACAATTTTATGTTTGTGGCTTATTAGCACTCAGAGCAGCTTTCTGTAAAATTCCAACAGGGCTGTCATTAAGTTTTCTAGGGAAATGTAACTTAGCAACAATTTCAGACATCCTCACCCATAACATCATGTGAGCCCAGCCGTAACAGGTGTTACAGGTTACGGCCCTTAATGACAGCCCTGCCCAAGATAAACCTTGTTGCGATACTGTGACAGCTGGAATTTTTGTTTAGTAAAAAAGCATATACACTCTTGAACAAAATTTTAATGATATCAACAGGTCCTGCAGTCTCTCTGGGCATTCTCTAAATACATGTATAGAAAAGACAAAACAAATAGGAGGCTTAAAATTGGAATATTTATGGATTATTAACCCCCCCCCCCCAACCCAACCCCCCCTCCCTCCTCGCATCCCCCCACACACACACTCGGTGCCCCTCTCAAAATTTTGATTACCAGTAAGCTTTAAATTTTGGGTCGTTGAGTACCCTACCCCTGGTCCCAACTCCAGAAATTTCTGATCTCTTCTTTAGGGGGCTGGGTAGGGGGTAGGAGTATGGACATTTTTGGAGGGCTCATTTTATGGAATAATAAATAATTTTTAAAATTCATCACCAGTTGTGGAAATAATCAAAACAGTGCTCACGACATTTTTGAACTTTTGTTTTAAGATCCACCTCATTTGTCGCCAGCTGGGCCGTCAGTAGCTTCACTCAAGAAAGACTGTGGCACAAAATTTGGTCCAGTACAAAAGAAAGGACTTCTAAAGTGGCAGCAGGCTTTTATAGTGCTGAGACAAGGAGATGATATTCTCTATGAGTTCAGAACTGATTTGGTATGTTAAAGAGGCAAATTGTCACCTGATGCCATTTTAGCAACACTGTTTTAGTTTTGTTACCTAAGACTATATTTACTGCATAGATTTATTTTAATGAAATCTGTTGTTATGAATGGCAAGGATGGAAGTGGCTTGAAAATTGACAAAAAAACTGGCATTTTTTTCAAATTCTCAAGTCAACTCTCGAAAAAATGGGAAACCAACTATTTTGGTTTGTTCTCCCTGACAAACGTTCTTTGATATCAACACAATTCTGTGGCCAAGGCATTTTTGTGTGAGTAAAGGCATTAAGGAATGACTTTAGCACAGAATGTACCTGAACACTCCAAACTCACCACCAAATTCAGACTGTGTTTGGGCCGAGAGGACCATCAAGTCTAAGCTAATCCATTTTTCTGTAGCATAACTATGGCATACGTAGCATGTTACTATAGTGTACATTTCTAGTCCAACCAGGAGGCACTGTTGTGAAATGGAACAGTTTTTGTCGATAAAACCAGGCGAGCTGAGTGGAGCAGTTGTTTCCCTTTGGTATTCATTTCCAAACCACCCATACCACCCCTGAGATTGTTCCAGTTTCTGTATCGCATAAAGTGACTTAGAGTATTGTTATTCCCCCTTGGATGGGATACTAGTCCTGTGCAGCCCCCCGCCCCCTCCCCTCAGCATTAAACTCGCCAGTACCCATTTACACATCTGGGTGGTCGGGGGCACTATGCGAGAAAAGTGTCTTGCCCAAGAACACAATGGAATGAACCCAGCCAGTGCTTGAAGCCAGAAGGCGTGATCCGGAGTCCAATGCACTAACCATTAGGCTATGGCATTTCCCATAAAAGGGAAGCAGAGTGTAATCAGTATTTGAATACGTCTTATCACTCACTTGATAATACAAAAACCTGGTGTATGAGAGAAATTGACCCCAAGCAGACATTTTAATATTTGATCCCCAGTTAATGTGGTCCTTATGGGACAGCGCAGTAAACCATTAAGTCACTAAACTATGTCTGACCTTCCCATCATTCCCTTTTTAGCACTCGACACCATCAAAGAAATATCCGTTGAAAGAAGCCTCGGTGAAACTAGACCAGTCAGCAAAGTTTTGCCTTTTGCTGACATTTGCCGACATACAGAGGTCAGGTCAGTCCACATGAACTAAAGCCATTGCAGAAGCCAATATGAGGATCCCATGTCACATTTCTGAACCTGAAAATATCTCTCTTAATTTTATGTCTGAGATTTGTTGTTGAAAGTGTATTGAATTGGTTGTCAGTGACACTTGGTTTTGAACTTTCACTGAATCATGTTGTCCATAGTATATTTTGATTGCATGTGAACAGTTTCTTTCTTAACTTGTGTTTAAAATTTTGAGCATTCTAATTTTAATGAGTGGATTTGGTGAGCAAAAGTGCTGCTGAGAAAACCCAGCTATCCACCCCCCTCCAAAAAATAAACAGTAAAAATAAAAAAGTTTACCTGCCAACCCTACCCAAAACCCAACACCAACACCCCCCTGTACCATACCCAGAGTAGTTTAACAACAGAAACTCGCAAGGGATTTTGTTAATAGTTTTTGTTGTTGTTGCTTTTACCCCATTGGTTAAAAAATTCTTAAAAATTCTTTTCTGGTAGATCGTTTCGAATGAATAAGACACCTTCGTGTGATATAAGGCCCTCAGTACGTGTTATTAATGTAGAATTATTTTTTTAAATGTCAGATTTGCGACTTGCATTCACCTCTGATGAAGAGCAGTTATCTTGGCTGAAAGCTTTTGAGAAGTCAGGAGCCATTACTGGTCAGACAGAGGAGGTAACATTGGTTTAAATGGATTGGGAACATGTCCAGTTAAATGAAAGTCTATACAAAACGTTTAGAACAACAACAACAAACAACAACAATATTTTGATTACATTCTCAATAAAGTTTCAATCTCCTGACTTCATAGGTAGCAGCGCTAATCGTAGCCTCCTACGCAGGCGTTATTAGGGGATTGCGTTACACTTGTCCCCACTAACGCAATCCCCTAATAACGCCTGCGTAGGAGGCTACGCTAATCGAGGCGGGCCAGGATAATCAGAGAGAGAGAGAGAGAGAGAAAAAAAAAAAGAAAACGCTCACTAGAAATTATACACTAAAATAAAAAAAATGCAAATAAATACAAAGTACATACGAAAACAGAATGAGTCTACAGAAACAGCTAAAGCATGTAATTAATTGAGGTTGGCAACGTAGTAGGTTATGAGAATAGACAAAGATTCTTGGTTTTATCATTCTCGTCTTGCCATAGATGTTGACGATCTGTGGCTAGTTTATAGCAAAATTGTGGCATTCTCAGCAAAATCTAAGTGCACGTGAATTATGTTCCATTTATTTGTCCAGGAAGTGGACGACCAAGTAAAGGATGCAGAGTCCATATTTGAATTCAGTGCAAAAGACATTAACGGAAATGTTGTGTCACTTGAAAAATACAGGTAATACATGTAGGTAGTTAAAGTTTTCAGTCTGTTTGTCCTTTTTTTCATCCTCCTAAAGAGCCTAGCTGTAGCTACAGTGCGTAAGCGGGCAGATTTGATTACGGCCACCTTCACAAAACCCTGTGTGAACTCGAACATAAACACTGCATGTACACATTTTTTTCTGTAAGCGGACATTCTGATAAACGACCACGCTTTGAGGGGATATGATTATTAGACTTGTCATTTGTTTGTAAGCTCTCGCAAGCATATACCCGAAAGGGAACGCCATTAGACTATAGACGAAACAAATAAAGTTTAATACGACGATAGACTGCGAGCAGGCTCTATTTTGGCGCCCACGAAACTCGCGGCTCGCGGATTTACCGTTCGCCCCTCGAAACTAGCACTCGCAAATGTTCGCTTTCGTTACGGATTTTGGAGCAAAATAGAGACTGCTCGCAGTCTAATACGATGGTATTGTTTTTTTGCATGTTCAGTGTTTATTGGTAGCTTAGCAATTTCCCATAAGTTGCTATCTACACGTCTGGTGGCATCTTACGAGAACCATTTTAATAGGCGGCCAGTTGAGCTACGAACTCCTTTTTTACGTCCCAAGTGTGTCCTCTTACGAGAGCTTCCACTGTGCTAACACATGTGATTGTTTTTAGGGGATTTGTGACTCTTATTGTCAATGTAGCTTCCTTCTGAGGCTTAACACAGAAGAACTACACGCAGCTGGTGGAACTGCACTCTACTTACGCTGCACGTGGTCTTCGCATTCTTGGGTTTCCGTGTAACCAGTTTGGAAAACAGGTATGACAACCTAAAACCATGACCTGACGATTCCAATAATGACAATCAAAGTGAAGAACTAAAACAGCAAAATAATTACTACTTGTTTTCTAAACATTTTCCAATAGTTATTAACAATTTAACTACTTGCCCTCTGTGCCTCGTTGACTGCACACTAGAGAACTAGGACGACTCGTAATCTAGTAAAGCAGAAAGCACTCTTCATCGGTTGCTAGGATGTCTGACAAGATGTCTGGGTAACTATGATGGACTAGCATCTCTTCTAGGTGCGGTAGCAATGCTTGGAGTCAATTCACGCTACTGAAACCGGAGTTAAAGCAGCTCTGTTATAGATAATGGATCTGGTTTGGCCTCAAGTCCAAGGTTTTAAATTACAATCCTTCTCAATCTTCCTCATTCAAAGCCACTCTTGTCATATTCTCATTATGTCACGGGCTTTGACTTCCGGTTGTGCGGACATACTCTGTGCGAATTGAGCCGAATCGTCAACTGCCTTAGACAAATCGTCTCAGTTCGGTTGTATTGGACATGTGCGAATTTTATATATTACCAAAGATGACTTCGTTCATATACGTGGCAACTCTAGTCACTTGGCCAGCTAGACTTGCCAACTATCTAAAATCGGGAGACAAAAATCGGGACACTTCAAATGCTAAATGCTTTTGTCATTTATTCGATCCAAAGGAACCCGACCCAGAGCCTGTGATCAAGCAGTTTGCTGAGCGATATGGCGTACAGTTCGATATGTTCTCCAAGATAAATGTCAATGGTGCAAACGCCTTGCCTTTGTACAAATATCTCAAGAGTCAACTAAAAGGAACTTTAGGAAGGTACGTTACCCCTAGAAACCAACCTGTTTTTTTTTCCTTCTTAAGGCGCGGTGGCCTAATGGTTGGTGACGGGTGCGACTATATCACGGGCGATGAGCCGGGATGTTCATCGGTGGACACCTGACGATGAGTTATACCACATCGTATAATAGCACGCAGCGCTATTGTTTTAGGGCTAGGGTCCATTATTACTGTTGTTTGTTTATCATTTTTTCACCCGAAGTGCTTATTAGGCTAACCGGAGTGAAATGGAGGCTATCAAGAGGGGGTGGTGCGCAGCTCTTTAAGGGGTCTCACAGTTCTGGCTGAAAAAATGATAAACAAACAACAGTAATAATGGACCCTAGCCCTAAAACAATAGCGCTGCGTGCTATTATACGATGTGGTATAACTCATCGTCAGGTGTCCACCGATGAACATCCCGGCTCACCTCGCGCGTGACGCGCACGCTCGTCACCAGACAATAGCGCTGCGTGCTATTACGATGTGGTATAACTCATCGTCAGGTGTGACGTGTCCACCGATGAACATCCCGGCTCATCGCCCGTGATATAGTCGCACCCGTTAGTGACGATCTGGGTTGGAGCCCTGGTCGGGACATTGTGTTTTGTTCTTGGGTGGTACGCATCAAGGTGACGGGCCCCTGTTTAAGGGTAATGTTTGTCCTAAAGGTATATTGGGGAAGCATTAGGGAAGGACGTAAACCCAAGTCTGTGTTCTCACTTATCCATTTATTTTCATTGTCAGCTTTATCAAGTGGAATTTTGGAAAGGTTAGTAAAGATGACTACTTAGTGGTTATGTATCGTTTCATATTCTTATTACAAGGAATCACTAAATACAGTTAGACACGTTCGGGCCTCGGCCCGAAATAAACAAGGTTAAACCCATAGCAACTACGCATGTATCGTTTACAGCGGAGCGATTTTGTTATTTAATAATATACAAGAAACCATTTTCTGCATTCTGATTGGCTAAGAACACGTCAGTTTATCCCAAACTATTGTTCGAGATTGAAATATTTTTTTTGCTGTTGTTGTTTTCTAACGACTTTATTTTCAAGATAAATAAATAAATAAAATTGGGCGCAAATAGGGTGTTAACAGGGAAGACGTTAATCCTCATATGAAGTTGACACCCAAATGCGAGGGCGCAAAAGGGTAGCGACGACGGGACTCACGGAATGACAACTGTGGTACATATATTATTGCTTAGAATGACCGCGACCAAAAGGGCTAGTGTAAAGTGAATAACGTCGACGGTGCGTCTTTTTAAAGCAGCTAGCGGCTAGGATGCCACAATAAAAACATCATATCCGGTTAGGACAAGTGGAGAGGCGTGAGGGCTGGGTGGATGCTTGAGAAGGAGCGAGGGCAGACCTGTCATGAGTCTTGCCCACTTTAGCCAGGCTGTCCAAAACTTCAGCGTAATCTTCATCCGAGAATAAAGCCAAAATACGCCTGAAATGTATCTCTAGGGGACTGAAGACGCGGGCGCAGACCTTGAAACAGCAGCACCAAAGGTAGAATCCTTATCATGCGATAGACGATGGGCCTCACCGGCAACACTTTCAGCCACCGAAACAAACCATGCACAAACCATAGGCTGATAACCTCACCAGTTGGGAGTCAAAGTCCTATTTTCATTTCTTTCCGCTTAAGGTGCTGAACCATAGTCCAACAGATAAAAGAAAGGGAGACGTAAATACAAGAACGCATACACCACATTCATATTTGAAAATCAAAACTTACAACGTAAGAAAACGATAAACTAACGAGAGTGCCCTCCAAATCTCCAAGGCCATACAAATCTTAAAACCATGGGAAAATAAAATGGCCAGTTGAAAGGCTCAGCAAGGCGAACAAAGGCAAAGGCTATGTTTACACGCGAACGAACCGGAACCGTTCCGAACCGAACCGGATCGGCTCCTGTTTTCATGGAACCATTTGGAACCGATCCTGGTGTTTACATGAGATCTTTATGGAACTGGTCCGGCACGAATCAAAAACTGGACCTGCGGGACTCACTTGCACTTGTGGTTGTTCGTCAGCCAAAGCTTTTCCTGCGTTTTACTTCTTTCTTCGAAGTGATACTTAATTCCTCGTTTACACAAGTGAGAACTCAACATTGGTCAGACAAGTAAAAATAACGGTGTCGTAAAATGGATCAGACAAGATAAAACAAGAGGGAACTCAAAATGGGTCAGACAAGTTAAAACAAGAGGGAACTCAAAATGGGTCAGACAAGTTAAAACAAGAGGGAACTCAAAATGGGTCAGACAAGTTAAAACAAGAGGGAACTCAAAATGGGTCAGGCAAGTTAAAACAAGAGGGAACTCAAAATGGGTCAGAAGAGATAAAACAAGAGGGAACTCAAAATGGGTGAGACAAGTTAAAACAAGAGGGAACTCAAAATGGGTCAGACAAGTTAAAACAAGAGGGAACTCAAAATGGGTCAGACCAGATATAAACAAGAAGAAACTCAAAATGGGTCAGACAGGATAAAACAAGAGGGAACTCAAAATGGGTCAGACAAGTTAAAACAAGAGGGAACTCAAAATGGGTCAGACAAGTTAAAACAAGAGGGAACTCAAAATGGGTCAGACAAGTTAAAACAAGAGGGAACTCAAAATGGGTCAGACAAGTTAAAACAAGAGGGAACTCAAAATGGGTCAGACAAGTTAAAACAAGAGGGAACTCAAAATGGGTCAGACAAGTTAAAACAAGAGGGAACTCAAAATGGATCAGACAAGTTAAAACAAGAGGGAACTCAAAATGGGTCAGACAAGTTAAAACAAGAGGGAACTCAAAATGGGTCAGACACGATAAAACAAGAGGGAACTCAAAATGGGTGAGACAAGTTAAAACAAGAGGGAACTCAAAATGGGTCAGACAAGATAAAACAAGAGGGAACTCAAAATGGGTCAGACAAGTTAAAATAAGAGGGAACTCAAAATGGGTCAGACAAGATAAAACAAGAGGGAACTCAAAATGGGTCAGACAAGATAAAACAAGAGAGAGCTCAAAATGGGTCAGACAAGATAAAACTAGAGGGAACTCGAAATGGATCAGACAACTTAAAACGAGAGAACTCAAAATGGGTCAGACAAGATAAAACAAGAGAGAACTCAAAATGGATCTGACAAGATAAAACTTGAGGGAACTCAAAATGGATCAGACAACTTAAAACAAGAGGGAACTCAAAATAGGTCAGACAAGATAAAACAAGAGAGAACTCAAAATGGGTCAGACAAGATAAAACAAGAGGGAACTCAAAATGGGCCAGACAAGATAAAACAAGAGGGAACTCAAAATGGATCAGACAAGATAAAACAAGAGGGAACTCAAAATGGATCAGACAAGTTAAAACAAGAGAGAGCTCAAAATGGGTCGGACAAGTTAAAACAAGAGGGAACTCAAAATGGGTCAGACAAGTTAAAACAAGAGGGAACTCAAAATGGGTCAGACAAGTTAAAACAAGAGGGAACTCAAAATGGGTCAGACAAGTTAAAACAAGAGGGAACTCAAAATGGATCAGACAAGTTAAAACAAGAGGGAACTCAAAATGGGTCAGACAAGTTAAAACAAGAGGGAACTCAAAATGGGTCAGACACGATAAAACAAGAGGGAACTCAAAATGGGTGAGACAAGTTAAAACAAGAGGGAACTCAAAATGGGTCAGACAAGTTAAAATAAGAGGGAACTCAAAATGGGTCAGACAAGATAAAACAAGAGGGAACTCAAAATGGGTCAGACAAGATAAAACAAGAGAGAGCTCAAAATGGGTCAGACAAGATAAAACTAGAGGGAACTCGAAATGGATCAGACAACTTAAAACGAGAGAACTCAAAATGGGTCAGACAAGATAAAACAAGAGAGAACTTAAAATGGATCTGACAAGATAAAACTTGAGGGAACTCAAAATGGATCAGACAACTTAAAACAAGAGGGAACTCAAAATAGGTCAGACAAGATAAAACAAGAGAGAACTCAAGTAGTATAGGAGTTGGCGGTATAAGCGCAGTTTTCAAAATGTATATCAGCCAATGTATTTCAGCCAATTTTTTTAGCAAATGTATATCAGCTAGATAATTCAGATTTTTTTCAGCAAATTTTTTCAGCAAATTTTTCAAAATGTATATCAGCCAATGTATTTCAGCTAATTTTTTTAGCAAATGTATATCAGCTAGATAATTCAGATTTTTTTCAGCAAATTTTTTCAGCAAATTTTTCAATAATTTTTTGACTGAATTTTTTGACTGAATTTTTTGACTGAATTTTTTGACTAAATTATCAAACTAAAATCTAATATTGAAATCCAATATTGAATCTCAGTATTTGTATATTAGCTAGATAATTCTGTGTTGGAATTTATGTAATTATGAAAATGTTTATGAAAATGTATATGAAAATGTATATGAAAATTATTGCTTTATACTTTTATGCCCATAAGCATAACTCACAATACCATCATCAAGCAAGTATCTTTTATCGTCAAAACAACTGAGTGATACTTTATTAATCTCATAACTATATATCTGATGTTTTTCACTTCTGATTGTTTTCATCTTATGATACATCTGTTTATTACTGAATAGTGTTTCTTTATAGTTTTCATGTTGAATGTCTTTTTTGATTACATTCTTTTTTATTCCTTTAGCAGTCTTACAACCTTTGTTATCATCTTTGATATAGCTGTACATTTTTGATCGTAGACCAACAAATTCATAAATAGGGACACCAGCTGCTTCATCTTTAAACTTTCCAATTACTTTTTTATTTGACTTATCAAAGTAAGGTGAATTTTCTGCGTAGTCGCTATTATCAAATTTATCTTTATCAACCCAAAATTCTTTATAAACATCTTCAGCCTCTATTTCATAAGTTAAACTATCAGTATCTGTGAATAATATGTGGGTTCACATTAGACCACTAAGTCTGACTTAGCAATCTCTTAAGTCGACTTAGTGAAAATGACAGGTCTGAACCGCTAAGTCAGAGAAGCGTGATTTTTGTCTTAGTGTCGGCAAACTCAAACGATCTAAGCAGTTCTCAAGTCTGTTTCAAACATGACTTAAGGCTGACTTAAGAAATCTGATAGCAAAAAAATTTCAAAATCGTGGGTTTTATCAGATAGAGATTCCCGCGTTAGGCACGAAAACATTCTCACGAACAAAATTAACTGAAGACACAGCCTCTTCCCACGAACAAAATTAACTGAAGATGCATCGCCGAGAGGACGAAACGTTAGAAGGCAGTTATGCTACCGACTTTTCTCCATATGCGACGTAAGTTGCGTGGCTTGATCACTTTTTTTTTCGCTCTTCGTCTTATGTGCCGAAAATTCCCTCGTCTTCGGTGAACACTCAAAAGTAGAGCGGTCAGAAGAAGCAGGCTTTCGCTCTCTTGGACGAAATCTTCCATCATTCTTTCACGAAGGAACATAAGATTTTGTAAGGTTGTTTGGCTGATCAACCTTTGTAAATTTAATAAGCAGACAACAGTCGCAATAACAGCGATTTTACGGCTTCTCGGTCTCATTTTGATCTCAACTTCTTCTGACTAACTCACCACATTTAAGACGTCAGTAACCTTATCTGTTATTTTTATCGTTCATGATGACAGCTTTGCACGGAAAGAATTTGTCTTCTATATATGTCTGAACGCTAAAGCGGACTTAGGATGACTTGGCTTGACTTAGGCTAAGACAGACTTAGTGCCTAGTATGAACCCAACAAATAGTTTGGCTTTATCACCATACTTCTTTTTAATATAATTATAATGAAAATCATACATGAGAGTCTTACTTAGATCTAATATGCACATACCTACATAAGCAGGTCTGTTTAATGTAAGTGTTTCTTTTATCTTATGAACAGCTACTAGATTTTCATTGAATATTTTACTACTAACATAAGTTGGTTTACTAGCTAACTTTAATAGTTTCTTTTCATTAGTTACAAGTCTTACATCAACTCTATTTCTAAGGTTTTCCATAGTTTTACCAAATACACTGTTATTCATTAATTTGAAGAAATCTTTTTCAAATGAATTTTTTGCATTCTTTCTTTTTTCTGTATTGTAATCAATATATTGTTTTAACCAAGGAGATTGATTAAATTGTAAAACACGATGTACTTTAGTCAGTTTTAAACCTAGATCTAAATATAATTTTAAGTTTCTGTAATGTAATACATATTTTTCTTTTTTACCTAATGTAGGTATTAATTTATGTACTAATCCAGTTGATATATTATATTTATCAGCAATAGTTTTACAGTAATAAGATAACATATCTTTTTGAACAGTTATTTTTTCAGCAGCAGCTGGGTAGTCATTATGCAAATCATGAAGTTTTTTTGGATAATCTAAATCAACTTCTAATATATGTGACCCTCCACGGGAAAACAGGGACAAAGGTGATAGCACGCTCACAACACGCTAGCACAACACGCTTAGCGTGTCTAATGTCACGGATATGCGCATATTTAATCACTACAACAATGCAGGACACACTAGCTTTGTTTCGGGATTTTTAGCACGCTAAATCTTTTGTTGCAATTAGTGTGCTCGAGGTCACGCTTAGCGGGCAATTTAACACGCTAAAACACTCAAGAACACGCTACAATTATGGCAGAAACCACACATTCATTACAGATTTCGTTATCCAGAAATAATTATATGAGAAACTTTCGCAAACGAAGAAGCAACGCCAAAAGTAAACGCTTCAGTTATTCGAGTTTAATAAATGTACGATCTACCGTTTTCGAACCGAAAATACCGCTAGTGCTACAAATACTAAGTGAATAATAAGATCAAATCAACTATGAAATTGAGCGTAAAAATATTCCTTTCACTTACTTAAAATTTTATCGTAAGATACATTGTGTTGCCATGATTTAAATGTCCATTGAGTTACGACTTCGAGTACAACATTCTCAGAATAAAAGTTACCGTATTTATTCACTTATAAGGCGCACGAGAAAATATGCTTGTTCAATCAAAATCTGCTCAAAACTCGGGGTGCGTCTTATAACCGAGTATTTTCCCGCAACAAAATAAAACTTTTCCAAATTTCCCTAATAATTACCGTACATTTATTTGTCTATAAGCCGGTGGTGGCGGTGTTATAAGCCGAGCGATTCTTGCATGATCTGACATTCCATCGGCGTAGATTTCATCATCACAGGGGGATCATCATCTGTGCTGTCGCCAGCTTTTGAAATCCTGCATGTTTTGAATGATTTTCTCATCATCTCCCCTAGAATTTCCTCCCAAGCCTGCTTTACCCAACGGAGGACCAGATTTCTCGATGAACTGTGGATAGCACACCTCCTTTGCCTTTGGCTGAAGAATTCCTGTGAACTTTCGATCGATCGATCAATTGTTTTGAAAACATCCGAAACTGGCCAATCAGAAGAGGCCGTTCCCACGACCAAGTAAACATTGCAACACGATCTGACAGAAATCGACTGGCAGCATTGTTGTAATTGCGGTTCAAAACAGAAAACTTACCCTCACTTCTCTGCTCCAAAGACCACTTCAGAAGTGTTTCATCCAATTCAGAATACTTTGGCAAATAAACAGCCCATTGCGTTTCATTTTTTTGGTTACATTTTTAGTTCACCATTGAAGAGGTTCACTTGATCTTTTCGCCAGCGACGAACCATGGATTCACCGATCCGTATTCACTCCAGCCGTAACTACTTTTAATTTGAAAGCTAAGTTTTACGAAGAAGGACGAGCTTCGCTGAGAAAAACAGAACAAAGCTAAAGACTGAACAAGAGAGAGACAATTCCTAGGAGCCGAAATCGCATCTTTTGTTGAAAACACACAGTTCGAAGCTTTCTTGGATGTATTCTTGAGAAATGAAATTCGTGGCAAAAAGGATCGATGCAATCCAATACAGGTTATCACCACGATAAATGAAAGGATGGAATTTTTGTTTTCGTGAATAAAGGAATGGTAGGTTGAAAACATACCCTGAACACTGTTTTCGTTTTTTGCTGTTCAATAACACGATCTTTCTTTATACTGTTATACTTTCTTTATACTTACTCTATACTGTTTTAGGAGTATTTCTTTTAATGCTTAAAGGTTGGTCACGCTTTGCGTGCGCGTTCGCACACCCAGTGTGTTGTGCTTTTTCACACACAACTGACACGCAGCTTTTGTTTTGAAGCTTGACACGCTTTTTTGTTCGACTGCTCACGCTTCTTTCTTCGGCCTCGCACGCTTAATTGTGTTTAGTGTGTTCTGTAAAACAAAAGATCCACTAATGAGGCAAGTTTCAGAACACGCTTTAAGCGTGCTAAAATCGAAATCTATTGTTTTAAGGTGGAAGCGTGTTGTGAGCGTGCTATCACCTTTGTCCCTGTTTTCCCGTGGAGGGTCACATATATCCTTTTTCACTATCATCTCTGATGTTAATAACATTAAACTTATCAATCTGTTTTTCTGTAAGCCATCTAAATCCTCCAGTTGGAAGATATTGACTCATAGCCCATCCATATAAATTATTAGCATCAAGATACATAATATATTTAGATGGTTCATTTTTATTATAATTTTTCATATATTTATTATTAGCTTTTCCATAACGATTAGCAATATAACTGATTCCCCCTCTCATTCCCTTTTCAATGAATAAAAACATATAATATCAGTTATTAATTCTAATTTAATATCAGTCATTTTTAACATAGCATCCCATGATAACCCTGGAGATGAGAAATAATGACAAGGATCTAGCTTATAATATTGTAAACATGTTTTTCTAAAGTTTTCAAATACATCAGCTAATAGTAATATGTCTGATTTAATGTATAAATTATGATAATCTCCCATATTTTTCAAATTAAATGTATTCCAAACATTTTGAGCATGTTTATAGTCTTCATCTGATATATGTTCATCATTTAATATGCTGTAAAACTCTTCTTTTGATGGTAGCTTTTTATTGAACTTATCAAAACTATCCATATAATCATAAGGATAAACACCTTTCCTAGCCATTAAATCAAGTTTTTTACCTTTAAAAATTTCTGAGGTATATTTTAATGCTTCTTTTGGTATATTACTTACAAGTTTTTCTAAGCTAGAACTCATAAACTGAAAACTATCAATAAAGGTTAAATGATTACCTAACATAAATGCCATATACTTTTCCATATTGTTGGGTATAGCATTAATATTCATCTGTTTCTCTTCACCTTTCTTATTTGTGTATGTATGATTTTTAACTATTTCACCAATCTCTTGCATTATGAAATGTGAATCATATCCTCTCAAATTATGGAATATAACAGGAATTTTTATCTCTTCTGGATTTACTCTTAGTTTTAGATTACATTCTTGATGGGCTGAGCCTCTGTATTTACCAGTAATATGGCAATGATCTCGAACTTGAATATCTTTTTCGGTATATGGTTTATTACAGATATGGCATTCTTTAGCTTTTTGGAATTCATATTCATCATCATTTGTCATTCTCAATGGTTTGTTAAAATGCTTCTTGACAATGCCTTTACAATATTTAACTTCATCAAGCATCTTTTCCATAAATTTATATACAGCCTTTTCACCTCTATATATTGTAAGAGGTTTGCTATATTTATCATTATAACAACATACAATTTTATAACCAAATCCACAATCTGTATGCTTTTGATATTGTTCAGTATATGACTTTGAATCTTTCTGCTGACAGCCTGATATTTTTTCTGTTATAGCTTCAAAGTCTGCGTAGATCACAAATGGCACAGGCTGTTCTTTATGATGATTATTGAATTTTAATACATTATTATTTTTATCTGGCATTTTTACAGCTTGGGTTCCATTTACTTGAATACAATTTTCTTTATGATTATTTAATACTCTTTCAGAGCTGAAACATAGAAGACAATGCATACAAAAGTGCTTCATATGTTCATGTTTTGTTTGATTGTACATAAATCTGTTAAAATCTTTGATTAATACGTAATGCTTATTATCATTTTCAGTTATCAATAATAAATTCATATTATCTTCAAACTGTTCTTTTGACACATATATGGGATATGGTTGTTTGTTTTCATAACCGAAAACATTTATGTTAATCTCATTTTGCTTCTCAATTTTATTATACTGCTTAGTAGTTACTGGGAATTCAATCCCAGTATAATTTAGCTTTTGTATATATTGTTTATCAGATTTTTTAATCCTCTGTGGATCTTTATCTTGTGGGTTTAAATACCGAATATGACACCATCTAAAACATTCATTATCATTATTTTTCAAATTAATTAATCCCTTCATATGATGGTTAAGTTCTGGTGGTAGTTGAATATAAGAGGATCCCTTCATAGGTTGATAGGTTACAATATTGAGATAATGATTGTCAACAGATTTAATAGTCCAACCAGAACCTTCAGATACCCATTTAGCAACTTTATTTAATATTTGTTGTTTTGATAAATTAAATGATTCTTTTATTTCAGTTTCATTTATAATAGTTTGTGGTGTACTATTAAAATAAGCAGCTTTATTAATTTGTCCATCATTTGCTGATTTTTCAAATGTTACCTTCAATGTTTCAACAAATTTTAATCCTTTTTCAGATTTTAATATTTCTATGATATGATATTCAAGTTCTTGTCTTGTTGACTTTAATTGTATAAGTGGGTCTTTATCATTTTTAATACCAATTTCAAAAGACTTAGTATAACCCTTCAATGCTTGATTCAATTGCTCTATCTCAGTTTTTGGTTTATATTGTTTCATTATTCTCTTATGCTCTTTTTTGATTTTTTCTGATTGTTCCAAGTATTTTTTATTTTTGATTTTATCTTGCTTATGTTTCTTAATAATTTGATGTAATTCAACATTATTAATTACATTTTGTCTGGTTGTTTTTCTAACTAGATCTAACCATTTATAACCTAATTTTTTAGCGATTGTATAATATTGAGTTGATAGTTGTTTGAACAAAGTCATTCTATATTATATGTTTATATAAAAAATATTTCTTTAGATGCGTTTATTTTTGGATATCAGCTAGCTAGCTAATTTGGTTTAGTATTAAATTTAATACTAAATCAAATTCAGAACTAAATATAATTTAATACTTATTTTTAGCTTGAGTGTTAGCATTTTTCTTATGCTTCTTTGTTTTTAAATGACTGAATTTACCAGCCATAGTATAATTTCTATTTCCACAGTCGATACATCTCCATTCTGTAGTTAACATGTATTTAGTATAATATGGTCTGTTTGCTGTCTTTCTTTCTTCTTCAGTGAAATATTTTCTTGGTCTTCCAGGACCTCTCTTTACAATCTGATTTTCCATTCTATATATATATTATATATTTTTTATATTTTTAATTGCGTTTGAAATGATATCATCTCTTTTTTCTACATTTTAAATATTTATAACTTTCTTCCAAATGTTTCATTATTTCAAATATAACATCATCATAAGAATTGCTGATAAAGTATTTGCATTTGTTTTTAATATACATATCCTTCATTTCCAACTGTTTTTTACTCACTTGATATGAACCAGTAGGGCTTTTAAATTCTAAACAAAGAGCATTATATTTACTTGTTGGATTCATTATCATGAGATCACATTGTCCTGGCATATATCCTTTCTTCCAAGATGCTATTCTCATACTTGATGTTATTTGATGTTCTCCAAGACCAGCAATCATAAGAGTTTGTGGGTATTTTTTTCTTATAAAATTAACAACTTTATAATGTACCTTTATAATGTAAATCATTTTCATTCTCAATTACTAATTTGTTGCTGTTAATTTTATAATAACCTTTTTTTCTAATTGATGGTAATACTTTACTTGTTATCCAGTGTTTGAATTCTTTTGCTTGTGGTTTTTTAGAAGAAAGCATTAATGAGTACAAACCGGATTCATTTATAAAATAACATTTTCGAGTTGTTTCTTGGGGGGATTTCAAGTCCCCTGAAGGATTTGATAATTTATTGTCCTCCATTCTGTTGTCAGCTTGGGGTCTATTGTTTAGACCTGAAGGATTTTGTAATATTTCAGCTTGGGGGGATTTCAGGTCCCCTGAAGGATTTTGCCATATTTTGAAATCAATTAATTTTTTATCCTCAATATGTACATTTTTTTTAATTGCTTTTTTCGTATCAGCGTAATCCAATATCTGAGCTATCTCCTTACCCCGAAACCATAACTCATTTTTCTTATCAATATAACAATTGATTTCAACATTTAATTTTTCATTTTTGTACAATGTATTTTGGAGTTCCATTCTATATATATATTATATATTTTTATATTTATATGGTGTGTTTAAAATGATACCATTATACATTTACTAAATCCCTCATTGGAATCCAACTATTGAAATCATCACTATATCCCTTCCACTTCACTAAAGCTTGTTTCTTTTTATAATCTCTACGAATGACTTTATCAATACGAAAAACATCCTGCTTAGCTTTCAACAACTCAAACTCATAGAAACTTCCCTGAATATCTTCACCTCTGAGATCTTTTACCTTATAAGTTATTGGATTTGTGTATTGAATCTTATCAACTGTAAACACTTCTTCTGTCCAATTTGGTGTATAACCCTTATCAAATACCTTTCTTTTATACTTAGACATTCGCACCTTATCACCTATTTTAAATTTAGGTTTTTGTTTTGATGTTTCCATATCACCATATAAATTAAAGTAAACAGTTCCTTCATTCTTTTTCTTTGATGCCTCAACTGGAGTCATTTTTATGCTTGAATGTTTTGTGTTGTTGTATTGATTTAATAATTTTGGTAAGATATCAAGATATTGTGTATTACCTTGAACAGTGAACTGTTTCCACATTTTGGATTTAATTGTTCTATTCCATCTTTCAACCACTGAGGACTTCTCTTCATTCTCAGTTGAGTACATATGTATCCCATTTTTCTCTAATAAATCTTTCACATGTTTGTTATAGAACTCTTTACCCTTATCAACCCAAAGATATTGTGGTTTTCTACCTCCTTTGAATATTGATTTAAATGCTTCAGTGATAGATTCACCTTTCTTATCTTTCAATGGAATAATCCAACCATATTTACTGAATACATCAATAACCATTAGAAGATATCGATAGCCTTTATTCCATTTACTAAACTGCTGCATTTCAACCAAATCACTTGCCCATATTTCATCGATATGATTTGTAATCACACGCCGCCAAGTAAATTTACGATGAATTGGTGTATGTAATTCATCTGCTAACTTTACTTGCCAGTTTTCTTCACTCGACGGCTGTTGACGTTTTTTTTAACTCCCATACCAAATTGTTTCCCATGTTGTAAATCCCACATGAATCTATTCCATTTCCAATGATCCTCATATGGTCCACCCACATACCAGTCAGGTCCATGATCTCGTGCCATAATATTGAATACTTCTTGCTGACTCTTTTTCTCCACTGGTGCATATCCTTGCTTCCTCATCTTTTCTTTTTGTATTTTTCCCTGTTGTCCAGTAATTCCAGCCCAAGCGCGTTTAAGAGTGTCTCCACTTGCAAAATCATCAAATGATTCTTTTGCCCCTTCTTCTTTTATCAATTTTGGTATGACTGAAGAAAGAGTTTTATTTGCTGCAGAGTAACCAGGAATCGCATTTAATGCATCCATATTACCCATACCTAATTTTGATTTAGCTGCTATAGTATTTCTAGCAATTGCATGTCCCCATTGTCTGTCTTTCCATGGAATAGCATCAAGAGCTTTAACCATTTTTCTATCAGCTTTATTCTTACATTTAACTTGATCACTTTTTTTCTTATTTCCACATACAGAATAATCAACATCATGTTGCATACTTACAGCGTCTGTTTTACCAGTTGGTTGTTGATATATCTCAAGTATTTGACCAGTGTTTGGATCATATCTCAGCTGCTGCTCTAAAGGATTACCAGGACCTGTATATCTATGTCCAGGCATAACAAAACCTTTCTTTGGCGCTACTTTTAATATAGCCTTGTGTATATCTATTGAACCACCTTTTATTTTTTTACTTAAGTCATTTGTAAAGCTGTCAAGGGCTTGATCCAAATATTTATTTGCAACATTTTTTATTTTCTTCTGTGCATAATCTGATTTGATAGCCTTTGCAGCACCCCGTCGAGCAAGCAAAGCCCCAGAATTAGCCAAACCTTTTAAAGCAATCTCACCAATAGAATGACTGTCATAAATGTCAAACAAATTGCCCCCAGCTTGTGAGGGCTCAATTAGTTTTTTTTCTTTGATTTCCTTTTTTTTTTTTTAGTTAATTTTCTGAGTATTTCGATTTCAGATGTTGGTATGGAATTTAATCCATAATATCTTATTTGACCCTTATCAAAGCATTCTGACATAGTTCCAAGTTTTTTGTTTTTAGGAACCTTATTAATTCCACAATACGGTTTGGTTGATGCTATTGCTTTTGCAATTGATTCTACCATTTTTTCTTGTTTTGTTGAAGCTTGTCCGGTATCGCTGCTTGTTGTGAATGTTGATTTTGTGATACCACAACTGGCACAAGTGCATTTCATCATAGTTCGGCCATTTTTGGTTTTAACATCGTTCACTACCCGGAACACATTCAGTTTGTTTTTTTTCTTTTACGCAATATGATTTTACCATGTATAAATATATGTTAGATATTTTTGAAATAATGTTTAATAAATTTCTCATTTTTCATTGTATTATGAATGTCAAACACTTTTAATAAATCATGATATGAATTACCCTTATTCATTTCATTTAAAAAGTATAAACAGAAGTAGCCGCATGTGGTTGTTTTTATGTTCTGAATATGATTATTTTGGTGAAGCAAAGTCAAATTCTTTCTTTTCGCATGATTTACAAGCTCTTGAAAAGGAGGCATACCAAAACTGTCGAAATAATTGATAATGTTGTCTTTTACAAAAGTTGCTACCCAATGGCTTCCACTCATATATGATGGTTCAAGATTGTAAATGAATAATGCTTGGCTATGATTATGTGGAACTCTTTCATCCCTTGATAGAACATTATTGATTGGGATGTTTAGATATCTGCACCATTTTATTAAATCATGATTGCTCATCGGAATGTCTTTTTCAAATTTAGGTTTTACAATATTGCCCCTACGAGTGGGATTGAATTGAACGGGCTGTTTGGTCCTAATAGTAGACCTTTTCCCTTTATCTTTTTTTTTGTTGGTTTTTTTTTCCCATACCAGCTTGTGTCTTAGGCCATGATCCAATGAATGGTGGTGGTTGCCATGCACCCATTCTTGGTGCTCCTTTACCTCCTTGTGGTGGGTAAGGTGGAGGTCCAATCTGAGGAGCACCACTTCCAGTCAAAGCTTTCAATACCAAGGGAATTCCAATACTGGCGAGTAAAGTACCAAGGAAACCACCATATTGTTTTTTAGTTGGCTTCACAACAACACCTGAACCTGATTGAAGAGCATATAATATGTCTTTCTTTTGTTTTGAAGACAATAGGTGTTTGTTTGCAATTAGTGTGTCAATTTTGTTTTGTGGAATTAAGAAACCTCCTGTTTGTCCTTTGCCAGATATCTTTTTAACAATTTGACTTGCACCTTCACTAGCCAATCCTGCCAAAGCTGACAATCCTAATGTTTTTCCAATAGTAGGTAAAGCTGCACGTGCAAGGGCTAGAGCAGAAGTTAGTATACTTCCTCCAACTTGTTTTCTGATATTTGTCTTTGACAGCTTGATATCCATACCTTTATTATCTTTACGATTTTTTTCTAATCTCTTTTTTACTGTTGCTGGGACGTACAAAGTGTCATTTCCGCTGAGAGAGTTATTTGTTAGCCTTATAACAATTGTTTCCCTTTTATGGTAAGCGGCACTCAGATTCTTCTTCTGATTTTCAGATAGTTTTACATTTATTTCAAAAAGTTGAGTCATTTCTTGTATATAATATATGTTATACAATTTTTGATTATATAACATATACAAAATAAGGAATATCTGATTACTGTCAATACTTTTTACACTATGACTAATTCATTTCCAACCTTGTCGATGACAACTTCTTCCTCATATAGGACAATAGCGTGCACGTTGAAAGGAGCTGCACTATTTGCGTTAAGTTTATACCTAAAGATCAACTGTTTTGGATCTCTTGTTACTTTCTCTGTTTGATATGACAGATCAAAATATATGATGGAATAAAGAGAGTTGTAATTAGCCAGGTTGAGTTGTGTGCCGGTGTTGTAATCATTCTTTCTCATGGCATAGGACATCAAATCATTGAAGATCCTTACTTTTGACTCTGAGTCGTATTCGGTTTCTGGATAAAATACTCCATTCCCATATTCCAATCTGCAATTTGTAAGACTAGAATTATTATCAGCTGCATTTAGTTTAAAAGTGTCAAATATGTATGGATTCGCATTTTCATCGTCTGTTTTAGCTCTTTGGAGATACACTAAGATAGTCTTAACATTGTCAATACTGGAGGAGATCTGGAAAAATCCACTGCTTTGTGCTGATCCGGAAACTTGATACATTTCTCTGTTATACTTCCAAGTTTTTTTTGTTAAAAATGAGTTGACGAACTTATCATATAAGCTGTCCTTCGGTATCATTTTTGGGACCCATAGTAAAAATCTGTTGATGACCACTCGACTTGCAGCGCCAGCAGCTGCTTTAAAAATTAATTCATTATCATTCTACAACTCTATATCAAACTGAAGTTGCATTGGAACCAACATTCGACCTTCTAACTCTTCGAAGAAACTGTAACGATTGAGTGGTATTAATACATTAACATCTTTGGCTGTTTCTGTTAAAAGACGTCTAGCTTCAAACCCTTTATTAGTATCGGCTGTAGTGATATCAGTATCCAAATACCATAGACTATTTTTACCAACACTACGACTGAAATCATCACTATATTCAAGGAGGTTCTTGACAAAAGTAACTTTATGGAGATTATTAGTATCATACACAATCTTACCAGCACTCTTTATCATAATATGATTAATCAATGAATGGGATCCGTTGATAATTGTTGTACGTGCATCATTTGGAATTCCAGCTCTATCAGCTAAGACTTGCAGCTGAAATTGCACCTCGAAATAAGCATTATACCAATCATAGAATGTAGATCTGTCATTAATTGTAAACTTATGTCCACTTTTTTGTTGGTGCTGACCATCATCTGGAGCTCGAATGACATCATCTAGTTGAAATCGAACTAACTCATATCTTTGTAAATATTCACTTGTTCTGAAAGACATTATACTATTATGTTAGATAATTTTGCAATTATTTACACCTTCGTTTTACACCATTACCTGATATCAATCTATTGATGGACATATCAGTACTTTCATTTTGTGGGGTAATTGAATACATATTTCTAAGCTTTTTCATTATCAAATCTCCTGACTTCGCTGGTGTCTTTTTACCAACATTTTTCTTAGCCAACGTTTTTGCAGCAGACGACATAATACTCTTTATCGGTTTGAAAATATTATCAATGATAATCCCAGACCCTTTATGCGCATATACAAATTTACCAAGCTTTGGATGATAAAACCTCTTAAATTCATATGGTTTCATTTTATACTATTATGTTACATTATTCTACCCTTTCCAGAATCAGTGAAAAAGCTGTATCTGCTCCATTTAGGTTGATTAATCTCCTTTTTCCATCTGTGATATGTATCCTGATACTACTTATACTAATTTTATTGACGGGATTAAATGTGACTCTTCAAGGTTCGATGGTAAAGGAGTAACTTGGTCGAAGCACGCTGGTTGAGAAGGAATAAATAATGTCTGTATCTTGACCGTCTACAAGTGAATCGTTGATAAGGTCACAATGAATATTGAGTACGTCAGTATCTTGACTGAGATTAGGCACTTTTGGTCCTACATTCAATTCATCTTTCAACAATATCTTTTCAAACCCAATCAGTTCATTGAAATTGCTTGCTGTTAAATCAAGTTGGTAATTTTCAGCTAATGTGACTGTGACTCTGAATGTTGTATTGCTGAATTCAAGAGTGATGGGATAATCAACAGTATTTGGACCATTTGGTACAACTTTTTCAATCTTAGTTATGTCCTTGATGTACGTATCGAAATCTGTATAATTCCAAACTCCTTCTGGGAAAGTAATTTCATGAAATGTTGAGCCGTTACCAGAGCTATACTTTATTAATTGATTATTATATGAGGAATTTACATTGAACCATGTGAACGACATGTTAATGATTCGGTTAAGGCCTACCACATATTCAGAATTTTTACTCAATATTATGGGATGTGTGAATTTAGTTTTAAAATTCTGAGGAGTGTTGTTTCCTTGATTTTTGACACTATATGATGACAATACAATCTCTCGATCCATGTGTATATAATACATTTACATAAATTATACTTTGAAATACTTATTATACAATTTATTATACTGCGATCTATTAATTGTTGCCATTTTCAATAATGTGTCCAATATATTAACTCCTGTATTTCTCATCTGAATTGATGTGTTACCTACAATAACTTCACCAATGATTAATTCTAATTTCTTGAGAAGCTGCTTTACATCGTTGAAAAACATATTACCACCTCTCTGTCTTCTTCGACCTTTGATGCCTGAACCCTGTTTAATTTTATAATGTTTTATGTATTCATTTAAAACCATGTTTGCATCGTCTATTCTTTTATTTTTCTCCTGCCTATCAGCTTCTGTGATAAGCCCTTTTTTGTATTGTTTTGTAACATTTGATTTAAAACCCTTCAATTGATCCCTTTTAAAGATTGCATCCTTTATTATTTTTTGGATATAATTGTTGGTTTTTTGAGCAGTCATTTCTGGCATATTAAGAACCTTTTCAACATTTTCATAATCTGTAAGACCAATATCATTTAAAATAAATTTGGTTTTATCCTCATCATCTATTGCATAATCAAATTCATCATCATCATATTCAGGTGGCAGATCCTGAGGATCTTGGGGCAAATATTGGGGATCGACATAAATCTCCTTCTTTCCTTCCATAATATCTTGTAAAGATTCTTCATATGTTGGTGGTTTTGGTACTATTTGTTTTTCTTGCTGTGGTGGCACATAATCACCATAATCAATCAGACCTTCTACATCCATGTCTTCATATGGATCTTCCTCAATACCATAATCCGGAACTTCCCCTTTCTTCAGTGGTTGTTTTCTCTTTCGAAGCATATTTGAAACCAAATTAGTTTTAATTACATGATCTAATTTACTTGTCACTGGTTTGAATACCTTCTGTAATGACTCTTGGCTTGTCTGCTGACCAATATTATGTTTTGTAATTGTATCATGGACATAATTGATTTTATTCCCTAATTCAGATTTACTTTTTGCGAGTTCTTTCCATCTAAGTAAACTCATTTGTTGTTATATTATTATGTTACATAAAAAATGAAAATCGTATATAAAAAATAACGTTCAACATTATGTTGAACACTGTGTTGAACACCATGTTGAACACAACGTTGAACACTATGTTGAACACCATGTTGAACACAACGTTGAACACTATGTTGAACACCATGTTATATTAAATTAATATACCAATATAGTATAATGAAAATACCAAACTCAAACTTCAGACAACTATACAATTTCATGCCTCGTCAATGTTTCCGGATGCTGATTTGTGGTCCAAGTGGTTCAGGAAAAACAAACACACTGATACATATGATCTACAATCTACTATATTTTGATAAAATTTATCTCTACGCGAAAAATTTAGAACAGTCTAAGTACCAGAATCTTATGAACGTCTTCCAACCTATCAGTAATGAAGTTGGTTATGATGTTATTGAAGCAAGTAATGATGATATTATTCCAGTTCAAGAGCTTGATAGTGACTCACAGAAAATTGTTATCTTTGATGATTTTGTATGTGAGAAGAACCAAAAACCACTGGTTGACTATTTTATACGAGGACGACATAAAAATTGCAGTGTGATTTATCTGAGTCAAAGTTATTATAAGACGCCAAAAGACATAAGATTGAACTGTTCACACTTCTCCATTTATGAATTCCCAAGTGCTAATGAGAAGAGTTTAATTTGTCGTGAAAACAGTATTCTAAAAGAATCATATGAGAAAGCAACGGAAGAACCATACAGCTTCATATACATTGATAAACCAAGAAAATTTACAGCTAAAAATTTCAATGAAAAAATATAATATAATTATATAATGAGTTATTCAAATGGACTTTTACCAACATCATCAACAACAACAATGATGAGTTCACAACGGGGATTGCCTGGTATTGGTTTTAAATTGACTGATGATGGAAATTATGATATGAATCAGAAATTAATTAGGAATCTTGAATGCCCTCCAGATGTTGCTGAGGATGATAGTTATGATCACTACGTAACAGACCTGAAGTCAGGTGTTAATAAAGAATATCTCAATAGTAAGTTCCTCAAAAAAGACAATGACGGGAATTATTTTGATTTAAATCAATATGTTATTAGAAACGCAGAACCATATCATGATGGGCTTTTTGGAGATAATGATTTGGTTAGCAAAAAATATGTGGACATTAAAAATAATAGTTTATTACCTCTTGATGGGTCAAAACAAATGACTGGTGATCTTGACATGAACAACAAATTCATAAACAACGTCAGTACTCCTTACACAAATGTACAAGCAGCAAATAAAGCGTATGTTGATTTTATCTCATTGTCAGTTCTCGGTGAGAATAAGATGCTTGGTGATCTTGATATGAACAACAAGAATATTATCAATTCACCACAAATGAAAACAATAAGTGATATATTACAGTATAGAAGTCAAAATGTTGTTTTCACTGATGGAAGAAATCCAATGAAAGCTGATTTAAATATGAATGGTAATCACAAAATAATCAATTCAGCAAATCCAACAAGTGATAAAGATCTGATCACTAAAAAGTATATGGAAGAGCATGTGGGTCAATCACATGTAACCGCTTCCAACAGATTAAATGCTTTCAAATATATTATGGATAATCCTGGTGGACAATTAACTGAAGAAGATGATGTTGAATTTGGAGATGTTGTGACTGTGCAATCAAGCCCTCATTCAATAAATAAAAATGCTGTTGACACAAAACTACTTTTGGACTCAAATAAAGGATATTATAGTTCGAGAATAGCGGTTAATCTATATGTTTTACCTAATAGTGATTACACAATGGCTTTTGAACTTATTTGGACTGATAACAGTATCGATCGTGATACTATATCTATCAATGGTGTTAGTACCATTGAAGCGATTCATAATGTTTTGAAAAAGGTTTTTAATAATTATGTTAGATTGATTGTTCAGTTCACTAAAACACAAAATATTGGAAACAACTATTTATATATCGATGTTATTATGAAAATGAAAACTGGGGTGTCATATCCTGCAAAACTTCAGACATACATACTATTTTATGGTGTTAAAGGTATTCAATCAAATATAGAACCAAGTATTTATGATGCTTTATGGGCTGTTGGTGATGGTAAAATTGTAATGAATGAAGTCATTGATATGGGTAGTAAAGAAATTATTGGGATAAAAGAAGATATTGTGGATTCTGGAGCTGTTAATTATAAACAACTTGTTGCATACTGTTTGAGTCTTGAAACAAAATTGAATTATTTAATCAATAAAAAACAGAAACAAAGCTATTATGAAGAGTTATTTGAGTATTGGTTTGATTGTCTTGACCCAAATATGTTTAACATTAATAAAACAGCAAATGGCGCTGTTGTTAATAGCATTAATGATCGATTGATTTTTCTCAAAGTAAAGGATTTAGATAATTTTGATACATCTAAGGGTTTTGTGTTAACAGCGGTTATGGACCTAACTAATAATATAGACATAAATGGTGATATGACGTTGATGGTTACTTTTAAGCATAGTGCAGCTATCCAATTTATTCAATTTTATGATGAAAATTTTAAAAGTCCTGTAGATATCGTCGCTATCGTTATTGATAAAGATTCATTAAAATTTAAACTTCGTAGAAATGACTTTACTAAAGCAATATCATCAAATTATAAAAATAAACAATTAATGATTTGGTTTGCAAAAAGAGGTAATCTTTGGCAGGTTTGTCTATGCGATAACGCTGTTTTCATCAATGAAACATTGAATTTAAATATCAACATTAGCAAAATCATATTTAAATTCTCACAACATGTTCAACGTATTGGATTCAGCCCTAATTTTTATGCTGTAAATGACCCAGAATTCCATAAAATGTTGTTTCTCGAGAAATTGAGAGGAACATACTTTATATAATCAATTGATATATGAAAACTGAAAAGATAAGAATTTGGTTGAAGAAAGTAAAAGATTTCATTCTTTGCTGTAGAAAAACAATGGATGAAGTTGAGGATGTTATTGAACAAATAGATGGAAGTATAGATAATATATAATATATTATATATGAAAGATCAACATAAAAGCATATTTAACTGGAATCACATTTCAAACAAACTGACAGAAGATCAGATAAAGGAATTAAAATCATACTACCACACATATCATAGAAAGTGTTGGGTATATAAACAAGCTGTAAAACACTTTAAAAAATGGAAATTGTTGGGTAACTCACTGTCTATCATCTTTGCTTCTGGAGGTATAGCCTCTTCTTTAGCAACAGGTGGTATTAGTTTGATTGCTATTAGTACGACAGCACTTCTAATTCAAGGTTGGATGAAGCATAAAGACCTTGATTTGAAAATACAAAATTCAATATATGCTTATCAAAGTTATAATCATCTATTAATTATGATAAAATATGCAATGAGATTAGGTAAATTTGACAGAGAATGTTTAATTAATTCAATGAATAATATTGATAGTTATGTTATTGATATTGAACCTATTGTTGATAAATTTTTTATAAAATATGATCAGATATTTTGTCCTGAAGAATAGATTTAATTTTATCACCAATCAATGATATAATCTTTTCCCAATATTTTTCATAATATTTAAATGTTCTCTTGGATTTAGTTATTTTTATAGATTCATAAGGAAGCTCAAGCATTATAAATAATTTCATTATGATAAAATTTATGCTTATTATTCTTTTTCTTGATGGATCAATTTTAGGAACAATCTTATTAATCTCTGAAAATATCTCTTTAATCTTATTTTTATTTTTAATAGTTAATTGAATATTATTATTTTTTGATATCATCCATAAAATATTATTAACATGATATTTTATACAATATACTGATTTTCTTTTGATTTTAAATATATTTTCATAAAAGTTAAAGTAATCTATTATACCCTCAGTATTATGAACTGAACCACAATTTAAACATGTTAAAAAATTATTTAGATTTTGTATATTTTGTTTACTACAACATTTTTCAAATCTCTTTTCATTTGGTTCACTACAACATTTTATAACTTCATCTAATATAGGTTTTTCACAAAAAGGACAATAATCTTCTTTCAAATCTCTTAATTCATTATGTAGCATATTATTACAAGTTATGACATAAGTAGGAACATCTGATTTTAATATTGGGGCTTTATTATCAATTACTTTTTTTAAAAAATCCATTTCATTAATTCTTTTTTTTAAAACATTAAGGTTATAATTACAGTTTATGATTTCATCACCAATTATTAGATCATCATAATATTTATCATAACAACTAAGTCTATCAGTATAATTCATCTTATATATTATATAAGAAAATAATTTTTAAAATGTGTTTATTTTAAGATTAAAAAAATATATATAGAATATATAATGGAAAAAACTGTTGAATATTGGACATGTGAAATTTGTAATAAAGATTATAAATTAAATAGCAAAAAAAGTCATTTAAATTCACATAAACATATAGATAATGAAATAAAAAAAGATGAATTATGGAAAGACATTTTAGATACATTTATTCGTGATAGAATTTCAAAAATACATAAATATAATGATTATTATGGAATAGATGAAAGTGATGATGACATCAGAAATAGATCAATAAAAGATGTACAAAGAGAAGCAAGACAATCTTATCTAAGATATAATAAGACATTCAATCTTATGTTAGAACAAATGATATAAACATTTTCATAATTACATAAATTCCAACACAGAATTATCTAGCTAATATACAAATACTGAGATTCAATATTGGATTTCAATATTAGATTTTAGTTTGATAATTTAGTCAAAAAATTCAGTCAAAAAATTCAGTCAAAAAATTCAGTCAAAAAATTATTGAAAAATTTGCTGAAAAAATTTGCTGAAAAAAATCTGAATTATCTAGCTGATATACATTTGCTAAAAAAATTAGCTGAAATACATTGGCTGATATACATTTTGAAAAATTTGCTGAAAAAATTTGCTGAAAAAAATCTGAATTATCTAGCTGATATACATTTGCTAAAAAAATTGGCTGAAATACATTGGCTGATATACATTTTGAAAACTGCGCTTATACCGCCAACTCCTATACTACTAACTCAAAATGGGTCAGACAAGATAAAACAAGAGGGAACTCAAAATGGGCCAGACAAGATAAAACAAGAGGGAACTCAAAATGGGTCAGACAAGATAAAACAAGAGGGAACTCAAAATGGATCAGACAAGTTAAAACAAGAGAGAGCTCAAAATGGGTCGGACAAGTTAAAACAAGAGGGAACTCAAAATGGGTCAGACAAGTTAAAACAAGAGGGAACTCAAAATGGGTCAGACAAGTTAAAACAAGAGGGAACTCAAAATGGGTCAGACAAGTTAAAACAAGAGGGAACTCAAAATGGATCAGACAAGTTAAAACAAGAGGGAACTCAAAATGGGTCAGACAAGTTAAAACAAGAGGGAACTCAAAATGGGTCAGACACGATAAAACAAGAGGGAACTCAAAATGGGTGAGACAAGTTAAAACAAGAGGGAACTCAAAATGGGTCAGACAAGATAAAACAAGAGGGAACTCAAAATGGGTCAGACAAGTTAAAATAAGAGGGAACTCAAAATGGGTCAGACAAGATAAAACAAGAGGGAACTCAAAATGGGTTAGACAAGATAAAACAAGAGAGAGCTCAAAATGGGTCAGACAAGATAAAACTAGAGGGAACTCGAAATGGATCAGACAACTTAAAACGAGAGAACTCAAAATGGGTCAGACAAGATAAAACAAGAGAGAACTCAAAATGGATCTGACAAGATAAAACTTGAGGGAACTCAAAATGGATCAGACAACTTAAAACAAGAGGGAACTCAAAATAGGTCAGACAAGATAAAACAAGAGAGAACTCAGAATGGGTCAGACAAGATAAAACAAGAGGGAACTCAAAATGGGCCAGACAAGATAAAACAAGAGGGAACTCAAAATGGGTCAGACAAGATAAAACAAGAGGGAACTCAAAATGGGTCAGACAAGATAAAACAAGAGGGAACTCAAAATGGGTCAGACAAGATAAAACAAGAGGGAACTCAAAATGGATCAGACAAGTTAAAACAAGAGAGAGCTCAAAATGGGTCGGACAAGTTAAAACAAGAGGGAACTCAAAATGGATCAGACAACTTAAAACAAGAGGCAACTCAAAATGGGTCAGACAAGATAAAACAAGAGGGAACTCAAAATGGGTCAGACAAGATAAAACTAGAGGGAACTCAAAATGGGCCAGACAAGATAAAACAAGAGGGAACTCAAAATGGGTCAGACAAGATAAAACAAGAGGGAACTCAAAATGGATCAGACAAGTTAAAACAAGAGAGAGCTCAAAATGGGTCGGACAAGTTAAAACAAGAGGGAACTCAAAATGGATCAGACAAGTCAAAAGGAGCATATCATAACGAATTACTGTGTATAAACTAGGTGCTATCTCTCCTAAACGACCACTTTTACTTCAAAAATTAAGTTCCGATAACACAAACATTCGATAGGCAAAAATCTCAGTGTAGGTTCTATTTCTTTTTACTTTTTTCAGTTTTTATGCAATCGTGATGGGAAACCCGTCAAACGTTATTCGCCGTCAGTTCAGCCACTGGTAAGCTCACAAGTAAATTTTTTGCTTGATACATCATGTAAGCGTTACTAAACGTCACTTTTTAGGGGTGGGGTCCATATATTTTGCGTCTTTTTGGCTCGAAAATATGCACAGGTATTTGCCGGGAGCATTCAGAAGCGAACAGTTCGCCTGCAAAAATTATCATGATTATTTCTTGGCGACAGCCAATCAGAGTTAATTGCAACAATGCCTACTGTCAAAGTAACCGATCAGAGTACGGTTCCCAGATTCTGGAGAAACAAAAAGATACTGGAACAGCATTAGCGGCTTCACGCAGGCTGGCTCAAGCCTGGCTCACACTTGTGAAATAAGCATCACACAAGTGAAATAAGCACAAGCATAAGCACAAGAAAAAAGGGATATTGTTTATTTCACTTAGGCTTAAAGTGCACCTAACCCCAATTTTTTTTTCGCTACAATAAACCTTTGCACCAGTTCGAAACGCGTTACACCTTTCGTTTCTCCTTTTTACCAAATGCTGATTTTTTATAGCATTTAAAAGTTACGAAAAACCGAGCATCAGTTGTTGCACGACCGAGTCAGAAGGAAAAATTCCTGGGTTGTCGTCACAAACTGATTTGCATCGCATGCAAATCATTATAATTTGGTTTTATCAACTGGGTTGATAATGTCAATTGTCCACCGTAAAGAGATTCAAGAGCTGACGTTTCGAGCGTTAGCCCTTCGTCGGAGCGAATCAAGGAATTGTGCGTCGTGTGTCTTTATATGCAGAAAGATGGAGCTTCGCTCTTGGCTGGTGCCTGGTAACGTGAAAACTTCGGAATAAATTAGTTGAATGAAAAGCGTTCGTTGATACCGTGAGGATTAAGAGTGCCGATTTGAAAAATAAATTTTTGTTCTAGAGTTTTACGGCTTTCCGTGTTTCCTTGGTGAAGGGAAAGGCCGCAGACTGCCATATGTTGCTTAGAATGATTTGGGAGATTGAAGTGTCTCGCGACCGGTTTCGATGCATTTTTGTCGTCTTTCTCTACATCACGAAGGTGTTCTCGGAATCGGTGGCCAAGTCGTCTCCCTGTTTCGCCGATGTATAACTTTTTGCAAAGAGTGCAAGTTATACAGTAGATGGCATTGGCTGAGGTACAGGTGAAATGATCAGTGATTTTTATAGATCGCTTGGGTCCCGATATTTTGTCAACGTTGTGAATGAAAGTATTTCACTAGTTTGGAATGCACTTCTGGCTAAAAAGTTACCTATGTTTTTGTCGCGTTTAAATGAAATTAATGGAGGTTGCGAAAAGATTCTACCAGTGTCGGGATCATTTTGAAGTAATTTAAAGTTTTTGAGAATGATGTATTTAACTGCGTGGTTGTGAGGGTGAAATGTGAGGGTGAATGGAATTCTATCGTTGTTTTCTCTCTGTGACGTTTGTAGTGCTGACTGTCGATCAATTTGCTGGGCGCGATGATGGCCCGCTTGAACAACAGAAGCAGGATAGCCGCGTTTGTCGAAGAAATTGCACATTTCCTCTGATTTTAAGGAAAAATCAGAGTCGTCACTACAAAGACGGCGAAGTCTAAGAAACTGAGAATAAGGAATGAATTCTTGACATGTGATGGATGTGAAGATGAATACAACAAATAGCTATGAGAATCTGTGGGTTTGTAGTGCACACTGGTGCATAAACTGTTGCCTTCAATAGAAACTTTGATATCCAGGAATGCTAAGGAAGTATCGGAAATTTCCCAGGTATATTTAAGGGCAGGATGAAACGAATTAATAGCGGATATAAATTGATTGAGATCCTCTCTTGTAGAAGAGGTAGCGCCGATACAGTCGTCAATGTAGCGACGATAGAGTTAAGATTTTGGGCCGTTTTATTGATTGAAAAATTGGTGTTCAATGTAGCCTACAAAAAGATTGGCGTAGCTGGGTCCCATTTTGGTACCCATGGCAACGCCATTGGTTTGTTTGTAATAATTGTCTGCAGGAAAACGAATTAACAACGGTTATAAATTGATTGAGATTACTATCAGAGCTATGTGCCAAAAACGTGATGACCTCGACAAACAAATTCTACATTATTGCTCTGAACTGTCCAAAATCTGCCCAGCTATTTTAGTACAATCTATTCGCACCAAAATTCGGGAGCTAAACTCTAAACTTTGTAACCATTTACACCAAATTAAGGCCCAAAAACTTCAACAATTAATAGGTCCTCAAATTACTTGTGACTCATCACTTGAAAACCTCAACACCGTGGTTGCTATTCCAGAAAATCTTCCGCTCTCCAACTCAGAGAAATACGACCTCAGTAAGGGCTTGAATTTTGTTCCTATATCCAAAAAACCGGACGAATTCTCAATTAAGCAAGACGTTGAAAAATTCCTTCGCCGCGTTAAACTTAAAGCCTTTTCCATGACAAAGAGGATGATTCTAACACCTTGGACAAAGATACTTTCGAGAAACTTCAGACTCGAAAATCAAAGTGGACTCCCCCAGACATCAATAAACGACATCAGTAAACTTAATTTCAATCGTAACACCAAATTTTCCGACCTTTCTTCAGAAGAGAGGGTGGCGCTAACAAACCTTAGTAAGCGCAAAGACATAATAATCAAAGAGGCAGACAAAGGAGGTGCTTTAGTTGTTTGGCGGGCCGACCTCTACCAAAAAGAAGCTTTGCGGCAACTTTCTGACACCTATTTTTATTCTAAAGTCGATAAAGATCTCACCTCCACTAACCAACAAATTGTCAAGAGCACTATTAACGACCTTATAGTCAAACAAAAATTGCCGGTTACTGCTACCAATCTCATCATTACCACTCCCAGAACCTCATGTATTTACTTTTTACCTAAAATTCACACACCTAACAACCCAGGTTGACCTATCGTCTCTGCCTGTAGATGCCCTACCGAACTCATTTCCAGCTATTTAGACAAAATTATGGCACCTATTGTCAGATCGTTACCGTCATACCTTAAAGACAGTCAACACGCATATATGTAAGGGCAGGATGAAACGAATTAACAGCGGTTATAAATTGATTAAGATCCTCTCTGGTAGAAGAGGTAGCGCCGATACAGTCGTCAATGTAGCGACGATAGAGTTCAGGTTTTGGGCCGTTGTATTGATTGAAAAATTGGTGTTCAATGTAGCCTACGAAAAGATTGGCGTAGCTGGGTCCCATTTTGGTACCCATGGCCACGCCATTTATTTGTTTGTAATAATTGTTCGCGAATGAAAAACAGTTGAGTGTTAACACTAACTCAGCCAGGCGGAGTAGTGTTTCCGAGCTTGGTTCCTTAACAGTGCGTAAATCAAAAAAATGTTTGAGGGCTAGAAGACCTTCGCCGTTTGGGATGACGGTGTAAAGAGATGTAATATCCATAGTGAAAATAACTTTGTCTTCGCCCAGGAAATTGAAATCGCGAAAAATTTGAAGTGCGTGTTGACTGTCTTTAACGTATGACGGTAAAGATCTGACAATAGGTGCCATAATTTTGTCTAAATAGCTGGAAATGAGTTCGGTAGGGCAACTACAGGCAGAGACGATAGGTCGACCTGGGTTGTTAGGTTTGTGAATTTTAGGTAAAAAGTAAATACACGAGGTTCTGGGAGTGGTAATGATGAGATTGGTAGCAGTAGCCGGCAATTCTTGTTTGACTATAAGGTCGTTAATAGTGCTCTTGACAATTTGTTGGTTAGTGGAGGTGAGATCTTTGTCGACTTTAGCATAAATAGAGGTGTCAGAAAGTTGCCGCAAAGCTTCTTTTTGGTAGAGGTCGGCCCGCCAAACAACTAAAGCGCCGCCTTTGTCGGCCGCTTTGATAATTATGTCTTTGCGCTTACTAAGGTTTTTTAGCGCCGTCCTCTCTTCCGAAGAAAGGTTGGAAAATTTGGTGTTACGATTGAAATTAAGTTTGTTGATGTCGTGACGGCATTTTTTAATGAAAAAATCTAAAGAAGCAAACTGGCCCTCTGGGGGAGTCCACTTAGATTTATTCCGAAGTTTTCACGTTACCAGGCACCAGCCAATAGCGAAGCTCCATCTTTCTGTATATAAAGACACACGACGCACAATTCCTTGATTCGCTCCGACGAAGGGCTAACGCTCGAAACGTCAGCTCTTGAATCTCTTTACGGTGGCCAATTGACATTATCAACCCAGTTGATAAAACCAAATTATATTGTTATACTTCCCACCGACGCAGCACCACAGTTTCTTTAGAAACTTACCCCCTCTATGCATGCAAATCAGTTTGTGACGTCAACCCAGCAATAGACCCACGCCCCTTCTGACTCGGTCGTGAACCAAATAACGTACAGTTTTTCGTAAAATTTTAATGCTATAAATAGTCCGCATTTAGTAAAAAGGAGAAACGAAAGGTGCAATGCGTTTCGAACTGGTGCAAAGGTTTATTTTAACGAGAAAATATTTTGGGCTAGCTGCACTATAACAGTTGAGGACGCATTTTTTCCGATCCTGTCTACACCTTTAATGCGATGTTTTCACCCTTTAGGACATTTCAAAGGACATCGAAGCTCTGTTATAATATTGTTTCAAGATACGTCGAAAAGATCGGAAGCATATAATATATTTTTAATAGTGTAGTATTAATAATATATAGAAATTAAATCTCTTAGATGATTTACTGCGAAGTATTAGGTCAATGAAACGGTTTTTCTTGTTGTTACTCAATACTGCATTTTCCCTTCTACTTTATTAGTTAATTTCTGTTTTCGTACACCTTTTTAATTCGGCTATTAAGGCATGGCCCGCCTAGATTAGCTATTGCTAGTTGCGGGCATGCCCTTCTTTTGTAAGATTTAATTTAAAAATAGTAAAGTGTGAAAGTGTGAAAGATATATTTAATAGAGTATAATAATTTTGTCTGCACTCAAAAGGCTATTTAATAGTGATGAATAACCTTTTTAGGCTATGGAATGACTGTTAGACGAACATGATGATGAAATGACTGGCTCACCGACTGACCAAGCAAAATGAGTGATTAACTGACTGGCTTGAACTACAATTTTAGCTGGTTGCCAGGCAGACAAACAGGCAGGAAGACAGGCAGACAGACAGATGACAGATAGACCGACAGACCGACAGACATGACAGATAGACAGACAGACCGACCGACAGACAGATGACAGATAGACAGACAGACAGACAGACAGACAGACACAGGCACAAGGCAGAAAGACAGACCGACAGACAGGCAAACAGACGCACAGGCAGACTAAATTTTTAACATGATCATCATGTTGTATTTTTTTGGTATTTTTAGATAACGGTTATCCAAGAATCGTGATAAAGGAAGTAGGAAGTTTATTTAAAGGCATTTCAAAATGACGGAGAATGGCGTTTTCCTTTCTGTGATATCTTCTCTCGTTCCAGAGATATTCAAGTTTTCGTATTATGCAAATTAGATGTCTGATGACGTCACAAGGTCGACAGAAAAAGGCTAAAAAACACAAAATCAAGAATACCTCTACAAATAATAGGGCGAAGGAGTCGAAACTTGGCACCCATGTTGTACCCAACAAAATACACCAGATACATCACATGGTGTATATCACTATGGCAACAGTCTTGGAATGATAATTCCTGTATTTGATCTTTACCAAACATCATCCACTTACTAAAGGTTATTAAGGAGACCTAGGGCATTATGGACATTGTGTATGTTTCAAATAACCAGATATTTGTCCTTATTGATTCACTAATGGTAATATTTGATCCAAAGAGGAAACTGGAACCAAGACTGTTGTCATAGCAACATCAAAATATGCACCATCTGGTGTATTTCTTTTAGGGTGCAACACGGATGCCAAGTTTCAATTACCTTGTCCCATTATTGACAGAGATGTTCTCGATTTTGTGGTTTTAGCCCATTTTCCGTCAACCTTGTGACGTCATCAGTCATCTAATTTGTATAATACAAAAACTTGAATATCTCTGGAACAAGAGAAGATATCGCAGAAAGAAAAACGCCATTCTTCATCAAATAAGGTTAACTTGGTTTTCATTTCATAGGCACTTTAAAAAGCAGTTAGTCTCCATTTGTGTTCACAAGCTAGATTGTAAAATCTGTCCTCTTTAATGACGACAAACCTATAAACTACGTTAATGTAGACGGGTTATGTCCGATGAGTGCAGCTCGAGAGGGTTCTGGTTCAAGTGTGAACCTGCAATTTAGTTGTTATACTTTCAGCGCACTGCTTTTTGTCTGATGTGGAATAAAAAGATGGAAACCAATGTTTATTTTATGTTCTATTTTAAAAGGAAATATTAGACGATTAAGACGGAATCCGCCAGGACTTCGAGTATTTCTTGGAGTATTTATTTACACCTTATTGCCAGCTTTTGTGTAACTGCTTCAAATATCTTATCAAGAGAAATTTTTTCTAACAACACCAAACATCGAAAACAAATTTCGAGGTTCCACTGAATCGCTTAAAATTATTTTGCCTATAGCTCGCCAACTTTGAAATTCATTTTCTCAGGCTCTGATAAGAAATTGTTCACTGTACCAAAATTATTTACACCTTATTGCAAACTTTTGTGTTACTGCTTCAAATATCTTGTCAAAAGAACTCTTTTCTAACAGCACCAAACATCGAAGACAAATTTCGAAGTTCCACTAATTCCACTGAATCGCTTAAAGACGATTTTACAAAATGGCTACACGTAAGATTTTACCTATAGCTTGTGATCTTTAAAATTCATTTTCTCAGGCTCTGATAAGAAATTGTTGTCGGTGTTATCACGGGTAATTACTTACATCTTTATCTTTTATTAAAGGTAGAAAATATCGCAATATGATTACTTCAGATGGAATGTTGTCGAGAGGTTGCTGCAGGAACAGCACCAAAAGAGTGAGTGTCAACTGAGTGTCACATAACCAAAAACCAAAGTAAACACTGGCCAATCACAAAGGACGGAGACAATCCAGTGAACCAATCAAAACTCGAAACACGTAGCCGACACAAAGCGCGGGAAATCGTGCACGCACGAGTCATGATTGGTTTTGGTTTTTCTCCTGATTGGTTTAAAAATTGGCGCGAGATTTTTAAACCAATCACTAAGCGAGGTAATACAAAACGCAGAATTACTTTCGACACTCAAGTGAAAAGCGCTCTAAGCTCATAAAAGCATACTGCACCTCTTCTCAAACGCAAGAAAATCAGAACCGCGACCGTGGTTTGCAAATGTGATCATATTTAGCATGGATTTTCACGATTTTATTTCTTCGTTTTCTCCGTATTTCTAGCTTCAATTGAGGAAATATCATTATCAAACACTCGAGAGCCACCAACGTTTTTATCCCTATCAGGCATAAGAGGTGCCAATTTTATATCTGTTTACAACTTTTCAGTTCAATAGCATGCTTCGTTTGGAAACCAGCGCATTTTGAATTTCAGAGTTGTGGCGGTGGGTGTCACAAACTTATGATCGCGTTTGTCAAAAAAATATATAATTTTCTCGGGATTTTAGCCATTTGAGAAGTAAAAGCATTAGGAAAAGTGTTTGTATGTTCAGTTTTGTATGTTCAGTACAGATAATCAGTCGCTTAGATAACCAAAGTAAGTTCCAGATGTTTACACCATTTCCCAGCCGCCATATTGGTGTACCAACGTTGTACACCAACATGGCGGCTCCGTACTTGTGCGCAACATTTCGACGAATATCTGAAGTTTAGAATAACGCATGGACCTAAAACTAACCACCGTTACAACAAATTTCCGTTAAAATGAAGAGAATTTGCATGTTACAAGAAAAACAATCAGTACAAATTTGGAGTTCTAAACTTCCCGTTTGTCGCCATCTTGAATATGACGACGTTACGTTTTCGGCCCATTTGCTACTCGCAAGAAAATGATGGAAACCATGTGGCATTTTAGGAATTCGAAATTTCACATATGGGGATTTGGGTGAATTCCAGGAAAGATAACCACACGCAACTATGCATTTCTTTAAGAAAACAAGCTCGATCAATCCCCCCTCCTCCTCCTCCCCCAGTTTATTGCGGAGTGTCCGGGGATTAGGTCGAGTTTTCGCTATTGTGAAATCCTATACGTGTCGTCACTTTGTTTGCAAATGTTTTGTTTATGGTAGTTTATAGGAAGCGCCGAGTAAGAACATTTCACGCGAAAACGTTCTGCTGCCGTATAGATCACTTCTGATTCATTTTAAGTCACGTGGGAACAAACGATGAGTTTTACGAGGCCAAACGTTCCCTGTGTGCTTTTCGAGTGGTAAATTCGTGCCATTTTGTGTTTTACATAAACAGAGTTTGTTTAAATATAAATTTATCTGGCTACTGCAAAACAAGATATCGAAAATACGGTAAGAATTTGTAATAATAATAATTTGAATATCGTATACTGTTCTGTGAACGTTAGCAGTTTTCGAGAGGATTGCATTCCCGAATAAACGTCCAAATTATAGTTTAAAAAAAGGTCCCACGAAGCTTGTTGTGCATGCGTTATTTTGTACGGCAATTTAATATAGTCTTCCTTTAATTGGAATATTGTTTGAATGTTTAACTGCCATTCGGCCTACAAGCCCACCGCTTGCAATTGATATATGGCGTGCAATGTAAATTGCCTACCAGAAATTCCATTATTGGTAAACGAATATTAGAAAAAGAACCGTTATGTTATATTGAACTCGATTTTAATTTGCTGTCGCAAAAGAATCGCCCGCACGTTTTAGCTTAAAGATGCCCTGACCACCGCTGCGGCTTCAGCAAGCGCGATAAAAACATAGATCGCTTATTTTTTTATTTTTTTTTTTTACAAATGAAACTAGGATCTTATAAAGATATTTGTTGACCAAAGGTGGAATACAAAAATATTTACTCCTGTTAAGAAAAGCTGGAACGTGGGTAGGCTGAGGAAATAGCCGCTTTTGTGCACAGCTCCAAAGTCAAAATTGCACTTTATACTAGCTCTGTTTTGACGGCTTGGCGTTCGGAATCGAAATTATTTTAATTTACCTTTTTTTTTAAATGTGGTCGGAAAAAAATTATTCCAGCCTTCCTTGACAAGCATTTTTCCAGTGCTTCCCAATACATGTGCGAGCCGATCGAATAATCTTTGGGATTGTTTCATTTAATTTGTGTTAAGCTGGTTGCGAATATGCTAAACCGCTCCTTTGGACAAACGTGCGCACAATATCGCGAGCTTTGAAAAGCTTCTTTCTCTAGAACGTTTTAGAAAAAGGGTCCTAAATTGGACCCCCTGCCATCTTTTGTCCGTGAATATAAGCCCTCCCGGGTCGCTAGGCGCCGTTTGTCTGTGTAAACAAGGACAAAAAAGCCACTAGAATTCGCAACATATTATGTGTTTTAACGCTTGTGTCCCTGTTGATCGATGGCTTCCACTTAACGCGAAGCTCCGGCCTCCGTCTTGCGCTTAATTTAAGTTGTGAAGTAATGGTATATCGTCCCACAAGCCAACGCAAAAGTAAGTCGGTTTAATAGGAAGTATTTACTAGCTGCCTTGTTTCACTTATATATAGTTTTCTGATCGAACGTCGTGTCTATACCCATGCCTTCTCGGTTGTATTTCGAACGCGAGCACTGGGAAAGGTGACTTTAGCGGGAAGGGGGGGGGGGGGGGGCAGGAGAGAAAGTAAGACACTCTTCGTGTTTGACATGCGTTTCGTTTTGAAAAAAGGAAGGCATGCAAGTGAAAGTTTATTGTTAATGTAGCAACAAACAGCGTTCGCATGTTTTCGTTTTTATGCAATGCAGTAAAAACTGTTGCTCAAGCTGAGAGTTAAACAGTTTAGTCTACAAACGCTGGCAGCTGAAATTGGCCTTGGAGTGTTATTGTGTTCACTTTCGTTGTTATAAAAAAGGCACGGAAATTTTGGGGGGTATTCAGTTTACACCTTTCAAATCGAAAATTTTGATGAAAACAGAGTGTTTGCTGTTCTGGGTTTTGTTGACTGAACTTCATCCAGCTAAAATTCTTCGTGGCAATAGTTTCGCGACATTTCGGTCCTCTTCCTGTGTTTTTAAGAATTTACGCACAGATATACATTATTAATTAAGATTTCAGCTTGGTGGTGATAATGATGACGATGATTAAGAAGACAGTAAAAATAACTTTTCGCAATTTTTTTTTTCTTTTTTTTTAATTGACATTTCTTAGTTTCACTTCCTTTCACTCAGGAGAAGTCCGAAAAAAGTTATGGGCAAATGTTAAAATTGAAAGAAAACCGAGTGCAAATCCAGATAAACCAAGTCTAAAGTTTTAATTTTAAGCTTAATAATCTCTTGGAATTAGCGCAACTCTTTGACCAACTGACACATCCGATCGATAAATTGTTTACCGGCCGTAAAGGATTAATTTGCTTCTTTTTGTCCGCGGTTGATCCCATCTTCCTGTCCTATTCTATCGCAAAAGACATGTGGTTTTGAAATTGTAACTTTTCCTTTGTAATCTCCAAGCAACTCGTTTATAAGTATATCAAAACAGTTTGGCAGGTTTCTAGTTCAAAGAACAATGCTTTTGTTCATAAACGTATTCCTGTTTATCAAAGACGATTTCGCCTTTGAAATTTCGGTGTTTAATAGTCTACCCCTTTTTCAGATACATAATTTTTACACAGAAAATATGAAATCAAATACGAATCGCCTTACACATAAAATTTAACTCAGACCAGCTAAAAACATCACAAGATTGTGCGTTATTCATTTTGTAACCCTGAAAAGGCCAATATTTTCTTTGCAATTAATGGTGGTATAATTCATTGTAGATTATGACTCCCATCAAGAAAAATTTCATGTGCTTTGTCTATGCGAGTTTTACTTTTAATTTGCGAAATATTCTGCGATGTGACACTCTTCTGCTCGCCAAGGGTTCTGTCAGTTTCATGTCGATTTCGTGTCAGTTTCAACGACTGTGCAAGCAACTAGACCTGCAGAACAATAAAGTCTTGAAAGACCTTGAGCGAAAAGCTGACGTTTTGCATGAATTAAAAACGCAAAAAAGAATGGTTGATGGAAACAGCTGGTCCTGTTTGGAAATGTCTAGTAGAAGAATATAAAGCAGTTGCGATAAGAGGATCAACAGCGAACAAGAAGTATAAAACACAAGCGACGCCAACGAAGTTCAAAAACGGATGGAATAGCGAATTCTGAATTCAAAGAATCACGCGTGCTACAGAAGATTGCCACAAGACCGAAAGGAAGGTAAACGGCCTCTCTCGGACCTATATTTTTTTACAATTATGCGTTGAAAATTTAGCATGTATGTCAATATAGTCGGCTGTGTGCTTCCTTAAAATACGTTGTGTTTTGGATATTCAGTGCTATGGGCGAACCATTTTTAAAACTAATGTACTTTACGTACACAACTGTTGGGAAATATGTGGTCTCTAAAATCTCTGACACTATAACCGCGTCTTTCACTGAGATCAAGCTCCGGTATCCAATTTAAACTGTTATAGCTTAGCTTTTCGAGTATTCAACAAGACACATGCGACCCAAAATTCCTTCCAGGATCTTTTCATAAACGATAAACAACAGCGCTGTTCGATTTCTGCGCGATTTAACGTTAAGTAGCTGCATCAAAACTGCGGGAGTTGTTGTATAAACAGAAGGTGGTCGGGCAAGGTTCCATTCCTCGCGAAAGACAGTCATGCAACGGCCATGCAACGGCTGCAAATAGGTCAACGAGCTAAGCTATGGAAAACGAATGAATTAAAACAAAAGGTGAAACGGGTACTTTAGCCTATAGCGCATCTTGTCAAAAGTACAGGTACCTCGTTAGAATGTAGGTAGCTTCTTAAAGATTGCGTATTCCGGCTACGTTCTTTTTATCAACGTTTTAAGACAGAGACACAGCATAAGCCGGGTTTTCTTAATCTTTCAGAACAGCCGCAGAAGATTTTCAGATCTTAAACAAACACGGAGTTTTCACATTGTGCCATATTCGCCTTTCAATGTTCCATATGTAAATTTTGCTGTCTTGTCTACATGCATATGTTAATATTCCGGCTTCTAGCGGGTCTCGCTTCCCCGTTTAAAACACGTACACTAGGACATTGCTAGAAAGCAACTTCATGCAACTATGATACTTTCAAAAGATAGTGCGTTCATCACGATGCATTCACACAATACAGAGAAAAATTATTGCATTTATTTGGTTCATTATCATAAATACTATTTCATACATCATGACTAGAGACCCCTTTAGCCATTTTGTAAAAATGGTGTAATTAGCAGTTAGCAACTGAGCGAGGCCCAAATCATTTGGGACCCCCAGGCAGGGCCTGAGTTTTACAAGCTTTCTTAAGTCAGCGGGGCCGAGTGTCTTTTATACCCCCGCAAAGACATTGAAATGAAAGCACAAATAAGAGTCGAGTGGCGAGAGGAACGAGAAAATTAAGCCAGAGGTTCCTACGAGGAGAATTTCACCTAGACAACGTGAAAGGTACATTGTGCGTGCGTCGTCAAGGTAACGGAGTAAGAAATTTGAGTCGAACATTAATTAGAGATATATGTAATATAGTCTCGATTTAAGTGAATAGCCGCGTGTTCAATGCCTCGGCAATTTTTTTGGTACAAATTGGACCACCTCGAGGTTTTCTCTAAATATTTATATTTGATTGGAATAGAATCGAAAATAGAAACAAAGCCTATGAAAAAAAAATAACTTGCGTGTAAATGTGCATACCCTGCGCTAGTAGCATAGAGGCAAATGTTTACTCGGCGCAGGAGTAAAATCCCCGATTTTCAAGGATGTTTCCTGACAAATATCGGCTTACGGGGCAGTTTGCTGTTAATTGAAAATATTCCGTGCCCCAGATGCCGAAATAATATTTATGTTATCGACGTGCAGAGAAGACTGCTGGATGTTCGAGCCTCGAATCCGGTCAACAACGAAGCCCTGGTGTTACGTCCAACAAACTTATGGATCGGAACTAGGCAATTTTATCAGAAACGTAAATACAATGATTGTTTATAACAAAAATCGCATATAAAACAATCATTAATTTTCAGAAATTGTGGGTTACACTGCATGCATCGATCATGAATCCGTACAGGAAAGCTTGAAAAAAACATGTCTGTCCACTGCACGAAAACGCGAAACCAAGATGGTTAAGCTGGGGCTGCACCTCAAGACAAATTAAGCCAAGGAAAACATTTAATAACGGCAACTGTAATGATTCTGAACTTGGTTTGAATTTGGAAATTACGAAGTTGAAGGTAATTATTAAAGGGGTTAGGTTATTTGGTGAATAGTTGTACCTGATAGGAGGGGGAGGGGTGGGTGGCTAACCACCCCGGGTGGGAAAGCTTTTCTTATATTTCTTTAAAGGAGCTACGTCATCGTTCGTGCACTAAATCGTTTCAATCTTCTCCATCCTCAGCCATCCTTGTTCTTTTTGGTTTAGTATCACTCCTTTGGTGTTTTTATTCTTTAGCAAACGATTGTTTTCTGGTTTCCTAAATTTTAAGGGTGATTATTTAGGCTGTCGAAGAAATAACTCAAAATATCGTGACATAGCTCCTTTAAATGAGCTCTGCCACTGGTTGCATATCTTATAATGCATTGTTTTTGTACTTTTTTTTAAGTTCTCATCTTCAACTGAGATAAGATCCCAAAATTTAAAGTTTGAAGCCGCTTGGATAAAACTGACAATTTTATCAGTGCTGAAATTTGCGCTATTTTTCCCCAAATTATGACCTTCAAATCGCGCGGTCAAAATACCACGTGACCTCGGCTGTTGACGTAGTGTTGCAGACAGAAATATTCTTTCCAATGTGGCGCCGAGTGCGAATGGGGCAACAGAAGGAAAAAAATAACCCTTAGCACAGTTTGCAGTATAGTTGACCTTGTTGACCTTTTTTTCGTTCATTGCTGGCATAGAAATGCGCCAGTTACCATCTAGTGCAGTTTTAATTGTGAGAAAGAGGATCGACTTTTAAGCCAAAACATTACAGCCAAATAGGCGACAAATATGATCACTATTTAGAAGGGGTGCCCCTTCCAAATTACAAGGGAAAGCCATGGGAACGAGTTTGCCAATGTCTTGACCGTGGGAGTAGAAAAGGCGGTCAGATGGCAATTTATATTTTGTGAACCACGCTAGAAAGCCAGTGGGTGGGGGAGGGGGGTGGGGTGGTTGGATGCTGGTTCTCTATCCAAGCCACTTCATGATACAAAACCCGAGGCTAAGCGCCAGCAGCAACGACCCATCTGTGCTTGAAAAAATTTACTTTATTTGACGTTCATTTTCGCTGCACATAGTTGGAAAATGAAAACAATTAGTTCCCGCAAAGATTTCCCATCACTTTCATCTCCCTTTATCGTACTTTATAGTGTTCACAGACCCTTCAAAACGTTAAGTACACGACTGTCTTTCAATTGTAAGAGTTGACATTTCACCAGTGATGTAATCTCCTTGTTTATACACCATAAATTTATGAATCTGTGTAGGAAGTTTCGGCTGTTAAACCTCCTTGGTAGGACGTAAAAATAAACAATAGATAACAAGGAATATTTTCTAAATAATATATTCATCGAGGAGGTATAACCCATTTGGTCGGTGTTGCAAAATATTGGTAAGGAATATTGCAGTTTTCATCTGAAAAATTTCAGTCTGCCGTTGATAACTGAGAATTGGTCGTTTTTTTCACTATCAGCTGAGAAATTGCGCCTTTCTTTTTGAACTGTTAGCTAATATTTGAGATCAGTAATATTTAACAACTATTCCACGAGCTCGCGTTGGATATGAGATGGTAGATAACCAACTAGGCGCGTAGAGCCGAGTTGACTATAACCATCTCATATCCAACAGGCGCGAGTGGAATAATTGAATATTTCTAGGTCAATGGTATATGAGCCAATATACCATTGCCTCTAAACCAATCAAAACTCAGGAAATGCAATATACCATAGCTAGTTTTTAATAATTGTGGATATCAAATGCATGCGATGGAATTTTAACTGATAGCTGAGAAATTTCCAACCACTTGCATGTTTCTCTACAGAGGTGACGTTATCTTTAACACTTCTAATTTTCGAGTGCACTATTAAACTTGCAGGCACTAATGGTATTTTCGAAATATTTGCTCTTTTATGTTATGGCAAGCCAGGAGATATTTGTCTGTTTGGCCAGCCGACAAATGTCCGTAGCGTAATCATAAACAATTCCGAAACGTTACATAACACTCAACTTTTAAGAGAAATGCTTAAGGTCTTTAACAAGGTAAAGTAAACAGAACTTTTGAAACTACGTACATTTCACCGCATCGAGAAAGGTGTTATGTAGCTCAATAGAACACCATTTTTCAGCGAAAAAAAAATATTCAATAAGCTGAGGACTTCTTGTAAGCTAAGAAAAAACATTGACTATTAACGCAAGCTGGAACTTGCGGAATCAAATAACAAAAACAAATTGTAAAATCTATGAAACAACGCCCTCTTTAAGATTTGTGCTTATTTGGAATGTTCTTCACCTGGGTAGATAACTTATCTTCGGGTCAGATCAATAAAGATTACTTATTGTTTTGCAAGATAAAAGTTTTGAACCTGGGTTTAGCTTGTCAAAAAACATCGAAACAACGCTTAAATCATAGCGACCCCTTGCCTGCTTTTAAACAATACGTCATTGTTTAGCATTTGGTATATACTTTGATAAAACCAACGGGTTTTCGTTATTATAAAACGATAGAAAGCGACACATTGCTGAATGAGAAAACGTTTTTATCTGCGTCTTGGTACCATATATTGCACCGGTTATCACTGAAGGACTTTGTCTCAGCACAAATTGTAAGTAGCGAGTATGATTTTTTCAGGATACATAGTTAGCCATTAAGAAACTGCATTCTTGGACAGTTTTAGACACCAAGAAACAATGGTAAGGTCACAGTGAAAACAATTTCAAACCATTCTAAGGAACTTCGTGAAAATGACCAACTCTCATGACTGCTCTATGACAGACGTGAATTTCCAATAAACTGTCATGCAATTTTGTGCAGTTTTATCCACCATATGCATGCAAAGTAGACCTGGAACAGTGAAAAATGCGAGTGGCTAATTTAGGAGCGAGACTCCTCCACTTCAATCAGTTTAAAATAAGTTATAAGATGACGGAATCTAGGTACAATGGCACTAATTAAGTAGCATCAAACGATGTCGCCTTGAATTTGCATGCAAGTAATTTGTAGTCTAAGCACTATAAATAAGTAAAGGGAAATGCTTGATATTTAGAAAAAAATGTTCCTATTTTGAATTTCTGCTGAACTGAGGTTAAATTTACAAAGGCCGATCGTTAGAGTTTTAATTTTAAGATCGCCACGTCCCTTCAACATTTTCTAACGACTAAGTTGGTCATTTTTTTTTCTATCGGCTTATCGAGCCTTATCAGTCGATACGGGTTATTTCTATATTTCAATAGCACAGATAAAGGAAGAAACAGCAGGGGACAAATAAACAAACAGTAAAATTGACAATCGGTGTTCACAATATGTGATGTTGCTTTTCTCCGCTGTTTTGCGACGCTCTTCTAGCAAACCGTCTATGTTTTGACGTAAAACACTTCACTCCTCATGCATGGGAAAATTCCATGAGGGATTAGTTGGTTGAGCATCGCACCGGTATCGCGGAGGTCACGGGTTAGAATCCCGTTGAAGCCCTGATTTTTTCAGGCTTCTTTATTCCAAACTGCTTCAACTGGAAATTTACTGTGATGATCATTTCTAACTTTCGGTCTGTGTTTTGTATAGAATTTTTAAGGATTGCTCTGGCCTCGGAAACTGTTTATTAAACATTTGACAAAGGTCGGAAGAAATGATGAAAAATAGTTTAAAAGTATAAGGCGTATCAAAACAGACCACCGCGAAGGTTTCACTGACGCCATTTTGTCGGAAATGCGATAATTTCAAGCATGGTTTCCAACTCCCACGCTTCCTCACGTAGAAATTATTTAAAAACACAACAAATGATAAATTACTAACTTTGGGGAGAACAACAAAGAAATGTCTTGCACAGGGATAAACGAAACGTTTATGAACAGACGAAAGGATTTGTTTGAGCTTATATGCGGAAATAATTTAGGGCAACTTTACAAGAAAGCTTTAATAGTGCGATTCCATCCTGTATATAAGGACTCAAAAAAACGGCGTTTGGTATTCAGACATTCGTTTTCGCTGCGCAATTTTTGAAGCTCCCAGACGCATCGTTGTTCCTGTTTTTAAGTTTCACGCTGTTCTGAAAATGCAGGAAAATAATCTTGACACAGTTTTATTGCAAATCTATTGGCCTAGGCATTGCTACCACGCAGTCGCGATACAGGGTCGTAACCAGGTTTAGCCTCCCACTGCGTCACGAAGCCCAAAGGACGCCTGCTTGGGAGGCTAATCCAGCTAATACACTCGACAATATGGCGTTTGAAAAAACGTAGAGATATTTTGTGCCATCTGCTCGCATCACGATACAAGTTAAGTGACTTTTTCGAATTTTCCGGGCTTGAAATAACAGGACAAGCGCTAATCACTCTTTTAAATTAGGCGTGAAAAACGCAAGGGTGAATTCGTATAAATATTCTTTCTTTGTCCGCATGGTGAGGGAATGGAACGACTGTACCGCAACATGTCGGTCGTAAGTTTGTAATTCTACTGGCAGCAGCTGCTATTGTTTTAGGGGCTAGGGGCATTATTCCTGTTGTTTGTTCTATTGTTCTACTGGTCCTCTAGTGTAGCAGTTGCTATTGTTTTAGGGGCTAGGGGCATTATTCCTGTTGTTTGTTCTATTGTTCTCTCAATGCGTCGCAAGCCATCCATGTGAAGCCTTACGAGAGCTGCTCCCTCGCCCAGAAATTGAAGTCTCTTTTAAACTTACGTTAGTATTTTGCGACGGCAATAACTTGACATATTTTTATTATTTTATCCCTATTATTAAAAACTAGCTATGGTATATTGCATTTCCTGAGTTCTGATTGGTTTAGAATCCTCTGCTGCTACGCGCCTCGTTGGCTATCTACCATCTCATATCCAACGCGCGTGAACATAAAAGTTGGCAGTAGGCAGCTGCAGAGATGCCAGGATACCGTCAATTTTGCGTCAACATACCTCTTCTCAGTCTTTAAAACGGTGTTAAAAATAGAGCTCTGCCAATTCATCTACAAAAATGCGTCAAATATTTCAAAATTTCCTCCAAAAATCGGCCCGAGTTAGAGTAAAAACTCGTATTTTCAAGCCTTTTCCTTTGTATCCGGGAGATTTGGTGACCCGTACGGGAAACCGGGAGATCGATTCCGTGTATGAGAGACTCTCGAATAATCCGCATGAATACAGCTGCGTATCACAGAAAAGAACGTGGATCCAAGTTATTTCTCTCTTTTTGAACCCAGTTCACATCTTCCTTTTGAGATTAGAACCCAGAATCCTCTGCTGGTGACGTGATTTTGGATTTTGAAGTTCAAGTCACTGGAATCTCGCCGACCTGCGTCATATTACGAATCAATGTATCACCAGAGAGAGAAAACACGTATGGTCAAGATATTAAATTTATATAGTACAATAATTACCGCAAAACTGTTCCTTTTTTCCAATTGTCGTTCACTGTTTTTAAACTAAAAGTTACACTGGCAATGGGATGGCGCTTTCAACATTTCACAACTTTCGGGGCGGGGGGGGGGGGAACGGGGCGGTAAAATGGAGATCTGTACTCCGGTATATTCACATCATGGTGCAGTCTCGCGACCTGCAAACAAGAAACGCTTCGAAATTTCACGAAACCAAATATAAAATATGATTTCACGTGCTAATAGTTTAACCTAACATTCTCAATACAAATTAAACGCATTTTCTCAGTAACTATCATAGAAAAAAGGCGGTTGAGAGCTGTTTATGATGTTTGGCTGACAGCTGGCCGCGAAAATACTCAAGCCGGAATATTTGTTTCATGTAACTCTTGGGGAGGTGAAGCCAGGTTGCCCGATCGTAAAGAGGCAACACAGCGAAACCTCCGGAAAACGATCAATTTGCATCAGGTGCGAAAGCTTTTTAAACACCTGACTTGTTTAGACGATACATAATCGTTCAAATATCTACATAAGGTAGAAAATAACGTTTCTAGCACAGACTTGGAAAACAACTGTTGTAGAAAACATCGCCCAAGTGAGCACAACTTCTAAAACGAGTGTTTTGTATTTCACAGATGTTAAGCTTTTTTAACCCGACTCACGAAGAGTTGCCAAGTAACTTGGAATACCGTGTAGAAACAATGTATTCTTTTCTGGTATCAATTCCAATCGATGGGCCGGTGAAAAATAAAATAAAAACGTTCGCTTCTGCAGCTCCGCTTTGACCATGGCCAACCTCAATAAAACATGAAAAAGCAATCCTAAATTCATTTTGTAAAATATTGAAAATAAGCAGCACCAAATTGTAACAAATCAAGCCAGTGATTTGACAGTGCCACAGGAAAGTTCTGCTCACAAGCATGTGAATGGTGACACTCAAGGGTTTTATTTACAGAATTAAAAGTTACAACCACTTTGAATAGCATAATAAACAGTGCCACAAGAAAGTACTGCTCCACAGCTTTCATTTGAATGGTCACACACTAGGAGTGTCATCCACAGAGCCACCTTGTAAACAGTGCCACAGTAAAGTACTGCTCACTAGCTTTCATGTGAATCCACAGAATTAAACGTTAGAACCACTTTGTGTAGCATAATAAATAACGCCAAAGGAAAGAGCTGCTCAATAGCTTTCATGCATGTGAATGGTCACACTCAAGGGTTTTATCCACAGAATTAACAGTTTAATTGAACCACCTTGTTCAACATAATAAACAGTACTACATGAAAGCACTGCTCAGTAGCTTTCGGGTGAATGGTCACACACTGAAGAAGTCAGAACAACCTTGGAATAATAAACTGGATCACATGAAAGTAGTGCTCAATAGGTTCCTTTGAATGGTCACCGACTTCGATTTTATTCCTACATTTTCAAACAGCATGCCACACCCATGCCTTTGTTTATAACGACAGAAGCTTTCATTTCGCTCTCGCTTCTTGTTTTTCGCTGTTTCACATTGCATTCTCTCACTGCCGGTTTAACTGGCTAATTGGTGTAAGAAGTAATAAACTGTCGCTACAAACCGCTTCGTCATGTATGATAACACAGAAATTACCTTACAGAACGTCTTTACAATTTCTTTTTAGCGATCGGTGTCACGATGAACACAGTTGTCAGCGTGTAAGTACAAGCCTCCGATCAAATTTTAGCTAAGGCGCTTTCACGCACACCTTTATAATTCGTTGTCACTGGCAACTATCCGAATTTACGTATCAAGTATGTCTATTGTTGTGAGAGCTATCTAGCTTGAAATATCAAGCCATTGTTTAGTTTCAGCATAGAAACAAAGAATAACATATTGGTTTTCGCTATCTAGAATAAAAATAATTTGTTCATCTCCTGTTACTGTTTTGCATGCTTGCAAAGGACGAAAAATGTTCTATCAAGATGTGCAACGCATACTAAAGCCTCTGTTCTGTTTTCACTATCGTCGTGGTTTTATTAACATCCTACTTTGTACGGGTTGACACATCTACTAATTCTAATTTTAAAACTATATTAAATCTTCAATATCTCTTACTTTTATACATTAATCTTTGGCAAGAACTACTTCCTCCCAAACATACCTAAAATTACCCAAAGCTTTACGAACACCCTAAAGCCATAGACTGATCGATGTAATGACCATACAGCTTTTGGATTGCTTGAAACGCGAACGAAATATTTCCATTTGTCCCATGTTACGCGGCGAGAAGAAGGAGCTTATGCCTTTAGCACGAGTCAGTACCCTTATGTCAATTCTCTCATTTATTCATTATAATTTGGTTTTATCAACTGGGTTGATAATGTGAATTGGCCACCGTAAAGAGATTAGAAACTTATCCCCTCTTATTTATTCGTTAGCTAATCTTGTACGTGTAGACTAACGGTGAGTTTAACGTCGGTTGCCAAGCGTCAGTTGAGAAACTCGCGCACGCTTTGTTTGGTCACTCACGCGCCAAGCGTGCTAATCATGATTCGTGTCACGCGCCTCTTCGCTCGTGAGTCGGTTCGAGGTTAATTTGACTCATCTCAGTTTGTGGTCTTTACGTCAGCCATTTTCTTTCCGTTTCCAAGACACTGGATACGTGGATACATTCACTGTCACAATCCACAGTGGTACCACGATAACACGAAATAACGAAGGACTGGGAAATTAATCCCATTATATCACCGTTATTTTATCGTGTATTTTGCATGCAATAGACTTGCGCTTGCATCTTGGGTAGAATTTACTGCATCTGAAATTGGTTTGAGCTGAAAACGCCCTGGGGGGGACTCGCATAACAAAGGGGCGGGGAAGCTCGTCATCTCGCTTAGAGGTGTAAATTTCGGATTGATTGTCAATGAAACATGAAAAAAGTGGGGCTCGCACTCATCGATGTAGTATTTATGTAAAACAGCCTTAGTTCTTTAGAAACGACAAGTGCCTTCTCTGTGAATGAAATATGAATAAACTAAGGCTCACATTCATCGATCTAGTATTTATGTAAAACAGTTTTAGTTTCTTTAGAAAAGTCCAGTGTCTTCTTTGTGAATGAAACATTGGATAAACTGGGGTTCGATTATTGATGTATAACAGTTTTAGTTTATTTAGACCAGTTCCACAAGGTCCGTGCCATTTTAGAATGACTTCGCAGTTTTTTGACGTCGCGTACTTGGGAATGACACCCTTCAGTTGTAAACATAAGTTCTGTTTAAAAACTGCTGAGGCAACATGACAAAGTACTAGTATCCGTCCTGGACTTCTGCCCTTTCTTTTTCAGGGGGACTACTTGTGGCAAAGTCCTAGTTGATCCGCGCAACAGAAACCGGATTTTGTGCAGGCGTGTCTCCTCTGAGCAATTTTTTGTCGTTTATAAATAATACCGTACTTTGCTTGGCTATCGAAGTGGCGGATCTAGGGGAGGGGCCCGGGGAAACCCCCCTCCTCATAGGCGAAAAATTTAATACCTGAAGGGCCGAAAATTTTGGGGGTCCTCAGCTTAATGCCCGAAGGGCTGGAAAATATATTGGGCCCCCACCTTGAAAAGAAGTCTGGTTTTGCCACTGCATCGTACTAACAAACCGAACTCACAATAAACATGGGTCCAACATGCTCAAGCCATTAAAACATGACAAGCTAGTGATTTTGTAAACACACTTGTCCCTCCACAGCGAAAACAAATAACGGTGGGGGCGACGCAACGCAACGACGCATTACAGTCGCTATTAAAGGAACCTAAGTTAGGCGGGGGTACACGTGAATTTGAATGAAATGTTTAGAGGTTTAACATTTCGAACCGACCAGGAGACAGTTGAACCCACGCGTATAGGCGTCCCACCCTGTTTTGGCGTCAACTTAAAACCACATTTAATCTTCAACGTGTCTTCATGATGTCTTACTTGTTCTGAGAAAAAACTATTTCCTTCCAAATATTCCCAAAACTTTACAAAGCGCTCCAAAGCACAGATTCACGTATTTAATGAGAATAGAGGTCAAAAGAGTTTTTGTATTACTTGAAACGCGAACGAGATATTTTCGACTAAACTGAAACCCGTGTTGCGGCGGTCGGCCAGCCACTATAAGAAAACTTATTGAGGTGGTTTTCACACATAAAGTCTATGAAATTGCGAAAGCTGTTTGAAAATTCCGAGCATGTTTGAAGCGATGGTGGCGGAATTTTACGTCAAAATAAGGGACAGTTCCGATCCCTTGTTTTCTCTTGTTGATACCAAGGAAGATTCATAACCGCGGAGAACGTGACGTCAATGGCCCGCCCCGCGGATTAGCGCGCCAAAGAACAGCGGTCAACGTGTCGCCATAATGGCGGAGGTTTTTGCGCGCAACGCTTGAAACAATAAACTGATAATCGAAGGTGGAATAATTCCACAGCAGGGAGCTTGGGAAGATAATACGGGGAATGTTATAACGCAATCGACTGTAATAAATAATCATAATAACATTGTTGATAAAAAGTCACGTATCATTTCGCATTGCGTCGAAGCCACACGAGAAGAAACAGTCGCTATAACCATTTGAATCATTTGCACTGGTGCGCTTAGACTGACGAGGTCGTTTTATATCAGCTTTTCAGTTGGTGAGTATGCAATTAGAGCAATTAGTTTTCTGCCAAGGTAAAGTTATAAAAATTAAAACTTGTTTTGGCGATATTCCGACGGCAAGTGCCGGGTGTAATATAGGCACTTTTGCAGGGTTAAGGTTTCACCGCCGGGCATTTGCAAGACTCTCTCGCACTTTATCAGCAATTTCTGTGCAGTTGAGAACTAGATTAAACACTTTAACACAACTGTTATAACATATAGCTCCGGGAAAATTAAGATAAAGAAGGGAATTACGGTAATAAACCGGTAGCTTCAGTTTTTACGTGACTTGCTCGAAATGGTTCAGCATCTTCTTAGTTACTTTAAACAAAGAAAGCAATGACAGAAAACTTGTTTTAGACATAATACGCAAAAAGAATCATAACTGAAAAATATAAAATTCACCGTTTTACGAAAACAACATATTTCACGTAGAACCGAAGCGTCTTGGAAACATAAGTTAGACGTATAGGCTGGTTTAATACAGGGAATACAACAGCTTCACAATAAAACAAAAGTTATTTAATGTCGTAAAAGACCGTAAAAATCCAGTCAAAAGATATCGTGGCACCCGTCTTTATTTAACTGGCCTTTCAAGCGAATCACGAAAATGCAAGATGAAAATTTCTGGGAGACGGAGCTGCAGTTATGTAAGCCTTTGTTAAGAAAAAAAAACAACGGGATGTATGTATATATAAAAAAAAAACAATGAAAATCATTCGAATATTAAAAGACCAATGTACAGAGGTGAGGCATGCGTATATATATATATATATCTATATGTACAGCAGATTGTAAACCCTTTGTCCAAGATGAAGAAGTTTGCGTATTTTGATACCAGAATGAAACGGCAAAACCGGCTCGAGTATTTATGTTAAAAACCAAACAAAAATGCCCACCCCCAGCTTAAAAAAAACAATTTAACAAAACAAAAATTAACAAACTATGTCATCAGCCAAAACAGTTTCGCGACAGGCGAACATTCAAACTTTAAAATTCATCAATGCGCTTAGCGTCTGCAATGTTTCTCCTTGTAATTTTATTTTCCGTGATCGCTCTGAACGGGGCGCGTTGCGTACAAGATTTCATTTTATAGGGCGCCCGGATAAAGCCCTTGACCATATGAATCGAATGTCAAGCGGTATTCACCATAAGTAGTTTAGCGCCAGAATGTCTACCTCGTACATGGGAACATCAAACAAGGGGGTTATTTCAACGACGTGTTGATCCGCGATTTTCTTAATAGCACGTTTCCTGGCATTGTTTGGCAACTCATTGTTGTCACATACACTGTTGAAATAGCCCCCGCAATTGTTCAAAAGAGCGCATTTGGTCGTACTTGAACTTGGTGAGATGGTTATGACATGTGTGGTAAAGAGTATATTGTCATCGCGGGCATCACATATAACCACTTATCGTCTAACAAATGTCTCTCACAAAGCAGTGAGCTTAAATCGACCCAGGGGGATTAGGAGGACAGCTAACATCCCGCAAAGAACTAATGGGGCTTACTGAGTAAAACGGCCGCTTGACAATTGGCTAGATAGGTCTTTTGTTGTCGTATCGCCTCTGGGCATAGATGGCAGTTTTCAACGTTAATGCTATATTTTAATAGCTCGTTTTGTTCAAGAGAAGATGAGTTAGGGCATGGTTTCCTCACGGAAGAGTTATAGCGTCGTCTTCACTGCAGTTTTTGGCATCACCAGAAAAACTAGTAAAAGTGTCCTAGACACAGATGTCCGAGTAAACCAAACTGAGGTTGGTTCTTATTAAAAAGCAGAAAAACACCATAAGCAGCATTCTCGCTACATTGACAATTATATGGCGAGAACATTACTTTAACACAACATACGACGCACGACTAGGTTTTGCTGAAGTTTCTCTTGCCTAGAAAAGATAAGAATTTTAGGCGGAAACGTCTTCATCAAATCTCTTAAGCAAGCTGAAAGTCTTGATTTTATGATCGTCGTGTGTGCATGAGTTTCAAAACTGCATAATTTATTCTTGGCATCTATCAACAGCAATACGAGAGATTGCATGCTAGCCAGTGAGATCCTGCCACCAGAGGGCTAAAGAGATAAAGATTATTTGTTATATTAAGAACAATTATTACAAAAATTTGCGATGTGTTATTTTTGCTTTGGGTCGACATTTTGGCCCCATTTGTTTAAATTGGGTTTAGAAATGGACAGAAGCATCTTTCGGATCGGAAGCGTTCCCAAATGAAAGATTAACTTACCATCGCCATAATGTCTGATGGGGTGTGCTGGATAAGGCATATTTTCCGGTATACTTACATTTTGTTTGGATCCGCGGTATTTGCGCCTTGTCCAAAATAATTACAATGGCTCGTGCAATACAGCGGCTGAATACGATGTTATAAAACTTATATCAAACTGAAAAAGCGTTAGGAAATGTGTATTTTGTCAGTATAAAAAAACGCCCTCAAAAGAATAGAATTTCACCGGATCTTTTCAAAGTCAACCTTACGAAAACTTTGTCAGCGTGTCAAAAACATTGTATTCATTGCCCACACGATGAAATCTAAATATATTAAGTCAACCTAGATTGAACTAAAAATAATCAGTACCACAAGCGAAGGCCAAAATAAACAGGCTAAAAATTACAGATAATTATCTGACCCCTTCATGACAAAAATTATGGCTTCTTGCTAGGAGAAAAATCTAGCTTAAAGAGCAATGTGCATATTAAGTTAACGTACAAACGTGAAATCGCCCTCAAACTGGCACATTGGTGTGTTGAAAGCGACCCTCCAATTGCACAAAGTCGCGATTCCCGGCCCAAAACGCGAGTCATTCTGTATCTAAAACTTCGAATTAACTCGAATTTTTCATCCAAACCAGTTTCAGCGAAGTTTTCTGTAATTTTTTCGCTTATTTTCTCGTCGTTATTTTGTGTATCACTCTTTGAAACCATGCATGACGTTAACTAATTGAACGTAATAACCATTGAACTAGGAGACTCATTATAATTTAAAAAGTTTTATTTCGAGTCATGGAATCTCTGTAACAGCCGTTGGAAAGACCTTGTCATCGTGAATTCTGTAATGAACGATAGAAAAACACATCTAGTTTGAAGCTCAAATCTGCAATACTATAAAAGGCAGAACATCTTGAATAAGGTATGATGACTTTCGACTGAAAATTTTCTATAAATTTGGGACTGTTTACATTTTCTGTTTCTAAATGTAACTGAAATCTACCTGTATATCGCAAAAATCGCGTCAATGAAATCGAAATTGAAAAAATTGTAGCTACGTTCTTCAATGTTCTGTCATTTTACGTGTTTTCAAAAGGAAACTTTATTCGAAATTTGAGTCAAACGAACGCGGAAATTGAGTCGCATTTAAACATGAAAATATTCGTCAAATACGTAAGATTTATTTTAGGCAAATTATAAGTGGTTAAAGTTTTAGCTACTTTATCCGCAAATGCGACAAATAGCTTTTGGAAGCTTTATTTAAGACTGACACAATATTCTTAAAGGATTCTACACAAGGGCCACAAGGTTGATAAAACAAAACACCTTCACTCCCTTATGTTAAAGAGTTGCGTGTATGTATTCCGAAAACTTCTTCAAGACTTCAAGTTTTTCATTCGAGCTGTCGTAAACGATTTTAACATCTATAAAATACAAGCTTCAATTTTTAAAATACGGGCGGAAATCTTGAAGTATATTCAAGTTGTTTTGGGAAATTGCCCGGATCAAAGAGCTTGTTTCCCCAACGAAAAAACGCACGGAATGTATTTTCCTCGACGAGAGCGGGTAAACGATTTATAAAGACCGCTCTAATGCAGTTGAAACATAAAAGCACCGCTTAAATCTTCGGTGATTCAAGTCTGAGCTCCCAAAAGAACCCATCAAGCTGGATTAACGATTGAAAGGAGGTTGGCAAAGATAAAAGCGAGTACCTGACGAAGTGTCCTTCTCTTGAATAATATCGAGTCGATTACACGAAGATTCTTTACGCACTTAATTGTCATTCTGAACACAAACCAGCGCAGCAACGCGGGGAGGCTTATATTTTCAGCCATCAGTCGATCGGTTATCCATAAATTCTCAAAATGCTGCAAATTCAACATAGCTATCTTGCGACCCCCAATCCTTAGACCTCCATTGTCGCTGGCGACACTCTGTCTCCGAATCACAAAACACTCGCGAGCTCCCCACAACGACTAATCGCACTCTCATAAGCCCTGGCAGACAGATTGTCGACAAGCTTCCGGCGTCAGAAAATCGCCGATTTCGTCCGATTTCGCGTGAAATCCTGGCAGGTTTTCGCGCGATTTTTCCAGCGAAGAACAAACACAATCTTTTGGTTCGACATCACAGTTGCGCTAAGACGTCAAACGAACTTATCCACCGCGGCTAGTAAACAAATATGGGCTTAAAACACCGGGGTTATTAAAATTTGAAATGCATATGCGGCGGGCATTGTGCTGTGGCGCCAGCAAGCCGACCATAAAAATACACTACTACTCTCCCGGGGCGAGAAAATGGAATGAATTTCAACTAGCTTGTCACACAATAAGACTCTCGCTGGTATTAATTCGAAGATAGCGACGAAATCCCCACTGGTCTGGCACGTTTATGAACTTATCTGGTCCGAAATAGTCTCTGCTTTGATATTTTCTCACTGCCCGTCGAGGAGTTGCTCTGGTTGCCTTGTTGTCCCCGTCAACGAGGTTTGCCTTAATCGCACCACTTCGTGACGCAACGTCCGCAATGTAAATTTCTATTAATTTAATTATATGCTTAATAATAGAGAAATGTCAATCATCACACTTGAAGTCTACACGTGCCAGGGGTTCGCAGACTAAGTGTCGCCAGTTTCAGCGGTTTATCGGCCAGACTGCGCCAACTAGGAGCCGAGCGCGAAGCACACCGAATCTTGAGTAAACGTTGTGGCGTTTGATATAACATTTCACTTGACACACAGAGAGGTTCGGTCGGTGTTGCGGCTTTAAAATAGCTTGGAACACGCGTTGAGATCGCAGAAATTCGCTCCCCGCAACCTGATCGAAAAAACGAAAACAAACACAACAAAACAGCGCTTACAAGAAAATCCCTGGGGTGACGACCTGTTTCCAGCTGCCAAACCGGGTAAGGAGAGTCGCGCGTTTTATCAGCACAATGCGAACTTGCCATAAAGCAGGTATATACCACACTGATTTGAACATTTTCGCTAACGCTTGATTTGTTTCGTTCTGGCAGACTTTTCCACGGCCTAAAGTAAGCACAGATATCGATGCTGGCTGTGTTTCTTGGACGAAGGGAAAACAAGTTATATTTTGGCGACGTGAATTATTTCGCATCCCATTGAAAAAGCCACAGGGGTGTCTACGTGGGGAGCCGTCTTTTCTCAACACTTGTGACACTGTTTACACTCGGTGTACCGGCGCATGCGAGCACTCAGGTTCATTGGCTACGATGGCTTGTCCACGGAAAAGACCTCGAGAATTGTCTCCGTGCAGAGAAACGGCAAAATTTCAAAAACTTCACAAGGCAACACAGCAAAGGGGGCCACTATCGCTTCTGGATTTGAGCGCACAGTGTGTGGCAGCAAATATTCCATTTCAGTATGCAGAAGAGCAAAGCGCCCCTATACCTGAACCCGTACAACTCAAAGTGGTTTACTGGTCCTTCCCAAGAAATGAGCGAGAAATTTGTATGTATTCGTCGCTCCACGCTACTATATCACACAACGATGCCAAAAGATTGCCATTTCAGAGAGGTTTAGTTCTTCTAGAAGAAAATGCTGTCAGCGACGTACTTCAAGTCGGTAAGCAATTTTTCTGTGATACCCTTTCTAACCAATGCCGGTACCCCCGCTGTACCGTTGCAAAGTGAGAAGATTTTTTTATTCTTTCAATGTTGAATCGCTAGGAAGATGCAGAAGTTCCAAATCAAGCGAAGTGAAGTAGTTTTAAGGCGTTTACAATATAATTCGTGGGAAACCGTGCTTAGTTTCATGTGTTTTTTCGCCCTACGGAGCGCAAGCGCCAGAAAGTCTACCATGCGTCGATTGTAAAGAATTGTAATGATTGACCCATAGAGAGCCCTATCTGTTTACTCGGTAACAACCCAAGAAAACCCGCTTTGAAGGAAGTTGTTTGTTATCGCTTTTGGAATCGAAGCTTTGCAAGGGATGATTTTTTGGCTTGTTTAAGATCTACCGCGGAATTTTATGAAGAAAGTACTGTACGATTTTTAAATCTCAGCCTATTATTATTCATCCCAACAGCGCGTGGGACACAAAATTTGGTATGGACCAGCGAAATAAAATATTCGTTTTATCTGCTCCTTTATATTTCAACTTGTGTAAATCTCTCGTATTGGAAATTATATAACTTGAATATTTTCAGCCTTCAAAGAGCATTTTCTTTTCTTTAAAAATAATATGTCAGTTAGATTTTAAAACGATCGCAAATTTCTTGCTTGTGCGCGATGAGGGTGCCTTAATTCCAAAACTTCTACTGCTTAAAAAAGTTCCCTGAATTTATACTGCCAGGTTAACAGTACATCCATTTTGTTTTAACGTTATAAAGCGCCCGATCTCTGTTTTTATAAAATACTGACTTTCTATCCGCATAATTTTCAGTCAGGGATATTTGCTCGTCTGCCTTGACATAAGGTAAAAACGTTTGAAAAGTTTGAATTTCTCATTAAGGCTAGGGGAAAGAGTTCGTTTAAGCAAACAGAAAGCCGTTGGCAACTATTAATCTCGCCGAGCAGGGATTTTCATATTTCATTGCTCTCACTGTAAATCCGCGCAGATTCGCTATCAGCTAAAAACCTATAAACAACACTTATCCCAGATCAAAGCCGATACTACCACATTTAAGTCTTAAACTCGCGCCGCGCCGTTCCGACAGCGGCTCAAAACTTAAATGCATAGATCTCTTTACATTCACAATTTCTTTTTGATAAATGTTAAAATTCTTGTTTATTGCTTTTTAATAAATCTGAATTGAAATCTTCAAGACACTTTAATCGCTTCGTGAAATAGAGTAAGGCTGTCATGAACAACACTACTGTCAAGCCCTTTGGAAAAGCTTTGTTAAATATAGTACTCGTTCTTCTCGACTTTCAACTATTTTATAATTGCAAGAAAAAAAGCCACGTTTGTTTATTTGAGCTGTACACAGAGCAAACATCTGAGAATATCTTGTCGTGTGCCTAGCTTGTTCTTTTGCTGTAACTTTTTCAGTGTAGTTTTACCACTGTAAGTCCAAACCAGGGCTGCAAGAGGGATTTGCTTATGTCTCCATGGTTGAAAACTTGCCGAGAATTTCTTCAGTTTTCGATAATTTCCTGTACTTTGTCGAGGATCTGATGGTGCGCTTAGAAATTATTTTGATCAATTTTACACGCTTTCATGGAGCAGCGCGACATAGTTCTGAGGGCTGGTTCTGTTTCTTTTGGAAACGCCCTGCTTGAAATTTGAGTATTCTGTGGAAATTCTGCCAGGACAGCTACGATTTGAGGCAGTTTAGTAAGACCAGTGCAAATAGTGATCTAAAAACATAATTCTAACTCCTAGGCTGCAATAGTAGGTTTGGTAACAGATAACAAATAAATGATTATGCTTATTGCAAAGGCAGACTTCAAATTTGCAATTAGACACTTTTCGCGTTTTCTCTTTATAAAGTGCGGGTGTTGTTTGAACTAAAGTTTGGATCAAAAAGCAGTTAATATTAGTATTTTTCAGTGTCGCATGAGGATATTTTCGATAGATTTTTAGCCTAGTAAACGAGACTTCGTTCGATGATTTTTTTTTACCATTCGCGCCTTTAGTTTGACGCGTTTTCACGGTTTTTGTGAGTGCTGACAACCATGTGAAAATGGACTAGAGCAAATTCTCCATTTTTTGTTTAACTCCACTGTAAACTCGCGTTCATGGCAAGCGTGAAGACAAGCGTATATTGCGTTGCAGGTGCGAAAAGGGAAACGAAAAACGCCCATCTTTTAGTCCTTTAAAGAACGGCAAGGCCGCCGTGAAGTCATACAGAAAGTCCATAAATACTTTCTCCTACCCAACCTAAGCCTTGGATACTGCAGTAACACCCTTTAAACCTCGTTGGTGCAGTTCATGGAGCTACGAAAGAAACTTGGAATTCCGAAATGTCAACGAGTTTTTCGTCAAAGATTTCGACATAAACATTTGCATAGAAGTCCAGCTTCGGTGTTAAAGGCGTTTTCACGGCCAGAGGCGAAAACTGCGGTGAACATGATGTGAAAATAGGTGATTAGCGAAAAAGCGTTGACCATCTGTCCATTGCCTCTTTAATGATCCGCGCGCTGAATTTGTTAGAGTGGAGACGGGGGTCTTTTAGTGAAATAATCGCATTTTAATTGAATTCTTTCCTGACAAAGAAAAGCGAAAGAATAAAAAATGTCAACGAAATGATAATACCCGACTGAATGGCTGATTTGCATTAGCGGAGAAAATGGGCTTAGCTGGATTGAATCAAAAGTGCGGTACGATGGGGTTTGGCTAGGGGTCAAATTCAGCAGATTCTTCAGGAATTGGAAATAATACTCTTTCCTCTGATTATCTTATTTCAGGTTTTCAACTTAGTGGAAAAGTTGTGGAAGAAGAAGATACAAGATACGGTATCCAGCAGGTAGAATACAATGTATCTGTTGGATTTGATAGGTGCAAGATAACCGAAGTTTCCTGTACTTGTGGAAACAAAGACATTTTATGGTGCCCTCATGTGGTCGCTCTTTCACTTTACCGTATTCGCAATCCAGACAAAGTGACTCTTCGTGTACCTATCTCAGAGACATTGCTCCAAATGAACCGCGAGCAACTTCAAAAACTTTTACAGTATCTCATCACGGAACATCACACCGAAGTTTTGCCGACTGCTCAACGATTGGCCGACGAGATTTTGCTCAAGACTTCGCAGATCAACCGCTTACCGGGCGCACCCGATCCTACCGCAGGCGCCGGTGCAGAAGACGAGAGCTGCTGGCATTTAGACGCTGAACAAGTTCGACAACAAGTTAGGAATTATCTGTCTCAGGGAGGCTATTATGGCAGTGGAAAACATCTCTTATCCATGTTTGCCAAGGTAAAAACGTGTGATTGTCTAACCACTCCCTAGAATCAATTCCAGCCCATAAACCAAACAATGAGACGAAAACAAAATGAGGAAAATAGACAGTAATTTAAAGGACCAACTTCACGACATTTTGAGTCATTTTGAAAAACAGCAAAGACGTGATACAACACCAAAAAGGAAAAAAGGATGGTTAAGGATGGAGAAGATTGAGACGGATTACAAATAAGGCTAAATGCAAGCTCCTTTTCTCCTCTATTTGCATAATGAATTTCTTTCTGTTTTATTTCCTTTTTCTTGGTATGAATTTTAGTTCTCTGCTGCTTCTTTGGAATCTTTACTACACTACAGCGATTTTAAAACAACAGGGAGGCCTCCTCTGCAAAGCGTTTGCAAATTTTTGAAGGAACTTTCAAATGACATTGACTTATATGTTTTCCTGCTATAGGTTCGTGAAATGCTCCGTGTCCATGACAACAATGGCTCACGCATGCTCAGACTCATCACAGAGCAGTTCCTTGACGACCCAAGACTCCAAATATGGAAAGAGCAAGGTACGTCAATGAACGACAAGTGTCGCCAGCTGTGGGATCAGCTCGGTGCGTTGTGGGTGTGTGTAGTACTGAACCCAGACAGCACTCGTGCGGAAAAAGCCGCGTGGAAACAACAGCTAGAAATCTGGAGCCAACAAGAAGTTTGCCCGTTGGAGAACCCGGATGCTCAAAGCGAAGTAGAAGAAACGTACCCGCGTCGCACAGTGTTTTACAGAGCAGTGCGAGCTTGTGATTTAAACTGGGATGACCACAATTTGAAATGCATCGTTGGACGTGATGGAGACGATAATGAAAGCGAATATCTCACGTGGAAAGGTGAGGAATTAACGCCAGTAACGTTGCTTCTATATTAAAAACACAGCACCACATGAAACTACTGCTCAATAGCTTCCGACTGAATGTTCACACACTAGGGTTTCATCCACGGACTTTCGAACCACCTTGCACAACTTAATAAACACTACCACACGAAAGTACTGCTAAGTAGCTTTCATTTGAATGGTCACACGCTAGGGTTTCATCCACAGACTTAAAAGTTAGAACCACCTTGCACAGTATAATAAACAATACCACACGAAAGTACTGCTCAATAGCTTTCACTGATTTTAATGGTCACAGATTTACAAGTTAGAACCACGTTGTAGAGCATGAAAAATAGTCCCACACGAAAGCACCACTCTATAATTTCATTGGAATGGCCACACACTTTGGTTTTATCCACAGACAAGAGTTAGGGTCACCTTGCACACCATAATAAACAGTATTGTACCACATGGAATTACTGTTCAATAGCTTTATTTGAATGCCACATACTAGCGTTTCATCCACGGACAAAAAACATTCGAACCAGTTTTAAACTTTAGGGATACGTTCAGCTAAACGGTTTGAATTAGTTTATGGTATTTTTGGATTACCAACCAATTATTCCCTTTTGTTCAACAGAGGATGTGCCCATGGCCGCTGCACGTGTAGATGCACTGCGGGCTCACGGTTACACACAAGAAGCCCTGCGATTGGCTGTTGCAGTAGCACGTGGTATGAAAGAAGAACAGTTGGAAAAGGTCTACGAGATGGAGGCACTTTTGGAGAAGTTTGCTGAGGAAGACATTGCAGAGAAACTTTGTAACGAGAGTACAGATTTTATAGAGGGATGGATTGGACATCAACTTGATCCTATTGTTGTGCTTTATGATACACTGATAGAGGAAGCAATCGGCCCTCAGGAAAGTGATTCAGAGATGAAGGATGACATAGATCTTCTTGATATGAAAACTTTTACAAACATTCCACTTCCGGAATGCGGGGCAGGAAATGACACTTACTTGACACTAGCTCTTGAAGTCGCGCTCATGGGGCTTGGGCAGCAACGAACAATCCCTGTGGGATTCTATGCCCAGGATAAAGCTTGTCGACAAGAGGAGCACCTTATAGCGCAGCTAAATCTTCTGAAGTTTGAAGCCGTGCTTTACCCGGTCCTCAAAACACAGACTGAACTTTTATTGAAGAGCGGGCCTTTTAGCAGCTTGGGTATCGGAGTACAAAAAAACAGCATTCCAATGCACACGTTTGCGCGATTTTTGTTCAGTAAATTTGTCAACAAGGATTTGGACCTTGCTTTCAAGCTTGGCCTTCGAGCAATGCGTTTCTTGGCGTTGGATGAGGTCACAGCAGGGGACATTGCGGATGAGGAGATACCCTTGGTAGGCCCTAACAGATCGACTCGTTTGTACACTTTGGGACATTTGCAATCACAGCAGTGCGAGCTCGCCTCGCGTCTGCTCAATTCTGCTAAAAACTCCGCTGACCGACTACCAGCTGTTCTTCAAGCCTCTCAACAGCATGTGCACTCAGCACCTCAGCTCTTCCGTCTCGCGCAAGACGCGTTCAAACTGTCCAGCGGTGAGACGTTACGCGACCCTGAAATGCTTCACTTCGCGATGGAACTCGGCCTCAAAGTGTTGCGTATGACGCTCCATACTCATAACTGGCGACGACGCGAGATGGTGCAATGGCTGATAGAATGCGCAGTGGAAGCAGGCCCGTCTGCTCTAAGTCACGTCATGAAGGACTGGAGCATGCTGTTCACACCAACAGAAGCGACTTCTTTAGTGGCGACCACAGTAATGGCGCCCGCTACAGCGTCACGCCTTAAACTCACAGTGATCGAGAAAGAAGCGCTTCTGTGCTGCGCACGCGCGTTAGCCCTGCAGTGTGCAAGCCGGGATCCACAGCGATGCTCTCTGTCCACGCTGACACTCTGTGAAAAGAACCCTGTTGCTTTCGAGGCAGCCTATCACCTGGTTGTTGAATCAGCAGCTGTCATTCCTCCCACGCAGCTCTTCGCCATAGCGCGCTATATGGATTATCGTGGATACCCTCAGAGAGCTTTCAAGCTCGCCACTCTAGCCATGAAGCACTTCACGTTAGCCTACAACCAAGACAGCCACCCCTCTATTGGAGACATCCACTGGGCATGCGCTCTGTCCCAGGCTCTAGGCTACAACGAGCTCACACAGATCATTCCGCTCATAGTCAAAGCGGTCCACTGTCCCACGGTGCTGTCAGATCTGCTCTTCCGATGTACCCTTTCGAAAGCTGCCGCTGACGAGGCCCAGAATAACTGGCAGTACTTTATCAAAGAGAACTGTGGGCTCAAGTGTCAAGACGAGCCTCTCCGGCAGCTAATGGAGGCAACCATTAGTGCATATGTGAACACAGCGCATAGCAGACTGAACCACATCAGCCCCAAACATTACATGGATTTTGTGACATTCCTGAGCAAAGCCCAGGAGACTTTTCTGTTAGCAGCCGACGGAAACGGTCGCTTTCAAGCGCTTATTAACAACATGAAGATTTTGTACAAAGGGAAGAAAAAGCTTATGCAGTTAGTCAAAGAGACATTCGGATAACTCCGCTACTAGAAACAAAGTTTGAAAATATAAATTATTTATGAAAATTAACATTCACAATTCAGCTAAAAAAGATGAAATATTATTGCGTTGTGATAGGCGATGAATACAAATTGTATATTTACATAGCAAAAATTATGAAGAATTTCGTTCCGTCGTGTTGCATTTCGCCTCTAAACTTGAAATACAAAAACGAATTGTTGCTTTGGAGCTCTGTTTACCGTTTTAGTTAATCAGTGTGCCCTTTGGAGTGGTTTAAATTAAAAAATGTTTTCAAAGATAAAGCACGTCTGTTGAGTATTGTTTCTCCGTGCGTGCGTGCGTGCGTGTATGCAATATGTAATAGTAATTGGACTGAGGAGTGCAATTCAAGGAGTGATCGCGCGAGTAATTTTAAAATCGCGCGCGATGCTCATTTTGAAATCATGAGCACGGTTACTCCCTGAATAGACCAATTTCGTTATTTCACTATTCAGCCTAAGACAATAGACATCACTGCGAGGCTCCAGGGAATAAATCCCACAAACTCTATAGTTTATACACCGGAGCCTCGTGCTGAGGTCTATTGTTTTAGGCTGAGTTCTAAAAGATCGAAATTGGTCAATTACACAATACGATGTCCAATTAAGCATATAAATGAAAGTGAAGAATGATCATCGTAGTGAATTTCCAATTTTAAAAAAGCAATTGGAAGAAAAAGCCTGAAAAAAATCAGGGCTTCAACGGGATTCGAACCGGTGACCTCTGCGATATCGGTGCGATGCTCCACCAACTAGCAACTGAGCTATGAAGGCAGACATGTATAATCTTGTTTGGAGTTTTGTCAAGCGGCAGTCTTGTAAGCACGTAAATAATCAAACGCAAAACTTCTTCCCAATAAGCCAAAACATGATTATTTTAGAAATGAAATATTGGGGGATGGTGGAGACCTTGATCCCCACTCATGTAATAGGGATGGAAAGTTGCATGTTAGCCTCGATTTCATATTAGGTGTCGCGGGGATTTCCACGTGGGTTGAGGCCAACATGGGGAGTTTTGAGGATTTTAGAGAAAAATATTGCAGCTTCTTGTCGGCTTGGTAAAAAAGCAAAGGATTGAGGCTAAAGCCTCCTCATAGCTATTTTAGTGGTTGAGTTAAAGGAGAAGGTCACTCCAAACACCGTATTTTTTTGTCATCCCCAATAAAAAGTTTATACTGAGTTAAGTTACTCACCGGAGTTTCAGCTTCTAAAGTGCATCATACCCCGAGAAATTAGTCTCCAAAAGCCCAAAATTCGACCTCGGTGGCCGCCATTTTGAACCAAGTGCTCAGTAGCCAGGCTGGGCCAGGCCGCTGAGCGTGACGTCATTCCTCCAAGGGTTTTGTGCTGGCAAGTGTGTTTATACTCGAGGTCATAGCTCATCTTCAAACTAATACCGTTTTGAGCCAGAGCGTGTTCCTATTCCTGAGGATAGCGAAAGTGAAGAAGTAAACGATGTTGGGCTTCTTTGGAGACTAATTTCTCAGGATAGGATGCACTTTAGAAGCTGAAACTTCGGTGAGTAACTGAACTCAATGATATATAGATTTAGCCAAGCCTAAAAGCGGCGTTCCATATTTTTGTTGGTTCTTAAGGCGGGGGTAAACCTGAAATTCGCTCAAAAACTCAGTTTTTTGTTTTCCTTGGAATTTGTTGCTTTGGGTATTTAACTTTACTATGTAGAAAAAATTTTGCACCAATTTCCACTTTTTTTACCTTTTGAAGCAGGGGGACAGGAGACACTCCTGTGGTCAAAATATGGACATAAGGGCCACTATAGTGGTTACAATTTTTAATAAATCAACTTTAATTGCTATCTTTAAGTTTAAAGTCAATTTTCTCATTACGCAATAATTTTTCTTCAAGAAAAGATAGCTTGAGAACAATTTATCCGATTGATCTGAAATTTTCAGGGTTTCTTTTTCTCAATAAGTTTTGTGTTTTAAGCAGAGGAATTTTCCATATGATGCATGTACTCTAAGTTATGAAGTGAAACACATCTTTGATTTTCCATGTCAAATACAATCAATCATTATTTTTAATGTTTTAAACATTTTAGAAATCCCTCTGCTTAAAACAATAAGCAACATGTCTTCTTTAAATTGATATAAAATAAATTAATTTTTATCAGTTCTAGCAAGAGTTATCTTTTCTTAAGTAAGCCTTGGTAGCACCCAGCAGGTGGCATGGTTAAATGAGTGGTATCCTATTACAATTGACTTGTGGAGTGTGAAATATTTTTTTTCATAATCTTTGATTCATAAGCTTTCCAGGGATATATAGTTTGCTAGGGTTTTCAATTAATCCTAGCTGTGAAAAATTATTGAAAAATGGCCTATTTTTCAGGTTTACCCCCGCCTTAATAATGTCTCTGAAATAAATAAGAATAATTAAAAACGTCAACTCCAGTTGCAGAATTTCCGCGGAGAATGACCATAACAAATTTTAAAAATTCTTCCAGAAGAAAAGCAATCGGACCTGAGCCCGCGATCAATGAAAAACCAACGCCTGGTCAGCGGTCAACTTTAAAAAAACACGTTACCCCGACGAGTTCTAATCTGAGCCCGCGATCTGGTCATGTGATACTAGTCAGCGATACTTCGATTTGACAGCTGTCAATTGACCATAACATGGATGTCCAATACCAAAGATGTAAGCTGATAAGGCTGACAAGGTATTGACAAGGCATGGCTACCCCAATGGCCGCCATTTTGTGGGACTTGTTCGTCGTCGTCGTCGTAGGGCGCACGCGCCCGCGATCCATGCCACTAGTCATGTCGACCATGAAAACTTGAATGCATGGTTCTCCTATTTCTATGCATGCACGATTGTCCTTCTCCTATGGTTATGGGGCTCCGCTTTGCGGCTCTTCGGGCCGCCGGAGCTCCGCTATAAACCTTTTATTGGTGCTGACAAAAAAATACGGTTTTTGGAGTGACCTTCTCCTTTAATATCGCGTTCTCGGAGCTATAAACCTGCACCAACAGAGGTAAGGGTTCTGTGGCAGTTTGATTACCGCGTTTGATCTCGACTTCAGGGGCGTGACAACCGCTACTAAAAAGTTAAAATGGTGATCTGGTCACTTACAAATTTTCCTGGGAGTCGGGAAAGTTGAACGGCTTTTTGGCTCGGGGAGAGGGGAATTTGAACACCAATTTTCCAAGATTTAGATGCCCAGGGGTAGGATTTGGCCGATTGTGCTAGTATAATTTTTGGCATAATTGGAGCAAAAAAAGCATAATTGTTTAAACGAGTACTGCCACGGCATAATAAGCAAATTTTAGCACTTTTTGGAACATAAATTCGTAAAATTTAGTAAATATGGTGTATTTTCTACAGAAATAAATTAAATTTGAGTAGTATGTTGTTTTTGGTGTGATCGTTATAAGTGTGATCGTTGAGTCGTTGAAGGCATTTTACAAACGGTTCAGAGATACGAGCAAGCTAATTTGGACAGCTGATGGCCGAGACAAACTGACATAAAACACAGAAAAATTTACAACAGTTTATTTGAAAAACCTCATAATTTGGTGTCATTATTACGCGCCTATATGTACAGAATCAACGTCATTTTGTGAGCAAAATTTCGGAAATCAGGAGCATAATATAGAAATTCCGGCATAATTTTGGCACATTTGGCAAAATTTCGAGCACTGCTAGTTGCATAATAGGCCTACCCAGGGGTTGTCTGGGAGGGATGTTAAAGCTTCGATTTGACTGGTTCACAAAAGACCAATGTGAAGCAGTTTTTTATGATGTCCTTGGGCGCGATCCATTGCATTACAAATTCCGGTATGAATTTCCGAAATTTTCGTGTGATCTTCATTTATCGCGCAATTCCTTTTTTCCATTGTCGTTAAACAACGTTTTTCTTTGGGGTTCAAAATGTACTAAAGCTTAACATAATTCATAGACCGCATTTGAAATTATTTATTGAACAACAACCGAGTCTTTCAGGAAATGAAAATGCATTCCATTGTTTCCTTAAAACATAGTCATGAAGCCACTGTCACTTTATTTTCTGTCAAGAACGCGGCAATCTCCTGGACAGTCTCATGGACCTCCACGCAGCAATGGTTATATCATCTTCCTCCGGTTCCGTTTGCTTGAAAGACACCCCAGACAAAATGGAATACAGAACACGAACTGTCAAACTCTGTTCCAGCAGTTTCATTCACCATCCTCCATTATTACGTAGGAAAGCCAAGATAAGTTGCGGCTATGCAGCTGAACGAACCGCAAACAGCTCGGCAAATGAGCAACACGGGAAGATTTTCCAGAGAAATCCCGTCCCGAGATGTTCTTGAGCCACCGAATTTTTGCATTGACGTGACAAGTTTTCGAATTGCTCGTACTTTTGTCTTATTGGGCGGAAAGAATCGGAAACTTCTCGGGTACTCCGACGATTTGCCGAACATGACACGAGTTGCTCCACGTTACAGATAAAAACGATAACAATATAATAGCATTGGCCATACCGATCCTTAACTGATATGATTAAACTTGGTTGCCAATATTTTTGGCTTTTCCTCTTTAAACTACAAGTCTGTAAGTGATGTATCGACCAGCTGTCTCACTTGGACGAATTATCTTTACAACCTGTCCAGGTAAAAGTATCACATATCAGCACTATGACCAAAAGGAAGCTTCATTACATTAAAATGTCTCCAGGGTGCTATAGTTAAAGAATCTAAGTCACGGTTTGTGCATTTTCAAAACTTTAGCCTAAATTTTTTCAAATTCGTCCTTTGTCGCAGGGTAACACGCGGTGTATTAATTGCAGCAACTTTGTCGTCCAGTGTCTTAGCGTCGCAAGCAGAATAATTTACGCTTTGCCAAAATCTACACCATCACGTTGTCCCTCCCACCTCCTACCCCCCCCCCCCCCCCCACAGAAAGGAGTGCGCCAACCTCGTTCCCAGGGCTGTCATCTTCCCTATCTCCCGAAGTGAGAGCAGAGGCCCTTGGAATGAGGTTTGGTGAGAGCCCCTCAGTTTTTCATGTTCATTGTCGGTTTCTACCAGTTCTTCAACTCGTTCATCGTCTTCACTAGCCTTATAACTACAATACGCTACTATCATGGCATTCAGCGTTCTTCTCTGGATTTCCAGGCACGATATTTTCGTCAATTATGTCACCAGCACCCACGTGGATACTCTCCACCCAGGCCATCACTCTTTTTTAAATTGCGCGATATCTTCAATGCCTCTAGGGCCCAGCTTACCTGTCCTCTTTTGAGTCCAAAATACCGCGCCACCGGATCACCGGACTGGATACGAGGAAGTTGATGTTCTTTGAGTTTGCTGCAAAATTTAGTTAAGGCCTAACCCAATATATAACAAACAACTGAACAAGAAGGGAGTGCTGTACAGTATAGCTTTCTCTTAATCAGGGATATTGATCTTCGAATATGTATCGCACCATTCGGACAGAAACGAGTGGACAAGGAAAGATCCTGCCTTCTAGAGAAGACGTCACAATAGGCACTCGACCTCACAGAACATGCCGGCGAATGAGGCCCTCAATGTGAACGAATTTTGATTGTATGCGCTAATTAACACTTCTGTACCATATTAATTAGAAACTTTGGCCTACAAAGCGGGGCGGGTCATTAGAAATTGCGGGAGGGGGTAAAACATTTTCACTGTTTTTCTAGTCCAAATTGCCTGTAGGAATTTTTTTTGACATGAAGGAATTTTTATTTTCGATGGTGATCTGCTGGCATGAATGTTTTTCTTGAGAATTTTCCGTTGAAGGATCTTTTTTTTTGGGGGGGGGGGGGGGGAGTTGGGACCCCTCCCCCTCTCGCGATTTAATGGTCCGCCCATGATTAGCAATTATTTTACGTTATGACGTATTAATTAACAGCCTTGTAACTTATTAATTGGTGATTTTGACCTACTAATTGGCACTATGACGACAAGGTAATTAGTGGACTTTTGACAAGCTATGAGGAACAAGTGGCCATGAAGACCAGAATGCTTAGTATGGAATAAAATAAAAAAAAACGCCCTAACCTTAAACAATTAATGAAAAAAAAAATAAAATTATGAATGTGATATTTTGATTTTTCACATTTTAATTTTTCTCAAATATCAGGGAAGAACGTTCGACCGCGCTTTGCGAGCGAACATAACGGACGGGCTGCAAAAACAACAGTCAAATTGGTTAATTAAGGTGTCGCACTTATGGGTGTTGCGGGTGTCACCTTATGGAATCATTCATAATTTGCGTGCTGCCCATAAATTAGCGGTCACTTTCAAATATATCATTTCGAGTGGAAAATCGGTGACTGTGGAAAATCATCGAGAACATGGAAGAAATGAGAAGGGTAATACAGCGTTTAACCATAGAAACTCGTAAGACCTTAGACGACAAGAAAGCAAGACGAGTTGGCAGGGAAAGCGAAATCAAGGCGCCAGGTAAGAAAACCACAGTTGCAAAACGTTGCCAATCCCAAGGGTCTGGCCTTGCTTACAAGCCACAACAAGAGCGAAAGGAACCACTGAAGCACTCGCCTGTAGTTAAAACGTTCCGAAATCGAGCTCAAACCACGTCCTGTAGCGACCACTTCGCAGAACACAGAACAACCAGGCCCGACATGAAGGATCGAGTGCTGACCGAGAATGCCAAACTTCTGACCCCGGAAGAGATGCAAGCCCTGGAAATCGACATCTTCAAGCCTTTGGACTTCTACGAGATCTTGTTCAACAGAATGAAAGCCCGCGATAACGGCGAGGAGGAGGACGATCAGGGCAAGTACACCGTCATGAACTGGCAAGATTTTTTAGTGGAGTATATCCGAGACTGACATTGCCCTAGCGAATGTCTATCCGTCACTGACAACGACATTCTTGCTTTTAATATGCCAAACCGAGCAAATTTTAAACCTCTTAAGTAAACTCGGGCTGTAAAGCTAATGCCGACAGAGTCACAGTCCATAAAGTACCCTTGCATAACTGTAATTAATTTTTGAAAAGGGGCATTAAAATTATGACTAAGTCCTTTCGCCCATACGCGAAGTGTGCGTAGAAGATCAAGATGAAGCTAGCACGTAAATTGTCGAAAGAAGAAGGAAACATAATTAATTTTTAGCATTTTTTCTATGCGACAACGACCAAACTTGAAAAAGTACAGCTGAGATCAAAAGCTCCTGGTGATTTGAGAATACTATCACTCCGTTTCTAGCTTCAATACACTGGCCTAGTAATTTACAGGTTTACATTGGTTGCGAGTTATCAGGTTTTGAATTACAGCTTCGACAGCTTGAAATTTTTCTGATTACGTTTAAAAGCTAATTGAACTTGTAATTATTTGTAAGCGAATTAATCGATGGCTAAATTAAATGCACTTTATTATTTTATTATGAAGAATCATTTCTGTCTGAGTTTCATAGTAAGCGATACGCAATAGAGACCTTTAGATTCCACAACAAGGACGACCACGAGTACGAGATTTGACTTGTGACAAAATAGCCTCACCAGAAAACTTCATTTTCCTTTTTTATCAGCAGCAAAGTTAGTACGGTCACTTTTATTGAAAGCAGTTAGGCTTTTCAAAATTGCAAGTTGATTAAACTACTAACATTTTGATAACTTGTTTTCGCCACTACAAGTTTCAGTGAGAATGTCGTAGTCGCGAAAACAAGAAATAGTTATGAAAATGTTACATGGTACATGTGTATAATAAAGGTACATGTGTATAATTATATTACATTTCTTATCTTCAGAATTAATTTTTACTGTTCATTAGTTGTATTACCGCTATTGCAAGGATACTATCTCTGAAGAAGCTCGGCCTTTTCATCTGGCGTCATGAGCACGTGTTCTGGAATAAGCTTAAATTGAAGAAACAAGGTTAATAACGGGAGTGTCAACTCTAACAAGGCCTGTTTCGGGATAAAAACGAAATTCCTCCGGGAATCTGAACATTATGCCGCGAATCGAGAGCCTCGGGAAATTTTCGAGGAAACATGAAATACCGGTATTTCGATAATTTCTAATATTCATTGCTGTAACGCATATAATACTGTAAATATCTAGAAATACCACCCCATGTACCAGGTTGGGGGTTTCCGCTCTCATTTTTCCCTTTCCAGTCATGCTAAAACCGATAAAATAAAGCAAAAAAAGGAAGAAAATATTACATGGCATTTGTCTGTTCAGTTTGTAGTCAAATTTTCCATGAAACAGTTTCACCGTACATTGCCTAGCAACATACCCATGCATCTTCTTCACAGTGGTATATTCATTGTTTGAATGCTTTCTTTTTTTCTGGGAAATGACATTGTTTGGTATGTGCCACCAAAACCTAGCGCAATAGCGAACAAGTTACGGTTATGACTGCCTTTCGTCTAAATTAAACCACTGTAGTTCCACTAGACATACACTGTACCCTGGCAAAGTGTCAGAATTTCTGATTTGCTGACGAGGGCTCCTTAGAGTTCTAATAATAATACATGCAAAACTACTCAGGGCTTTAAGGAGAATTTCATGAAATCAAAATTCTCAGTATTCCGTTATACATCCTGAAGCACCACTCACCTCATGTTCTGTGATGTTAACCATCAGTTCGGCCTCCATAAATTGTTCCAAGATGTACTTCGGTGCTAAGTCAACTAAGGCCTGAGAAAACAACAAGAAAAAAATACTTACCAAATTTAGGAGCAGGAAAAGCCTTGTGCCAAAGTGGCCAACTATGCAAGAATATTTCTACCCCTACACTGGAAAAATGATGTACAGCACATGTTTGAGGCTTGACATTCTGAAGAACTTTTAGAATTTTTTTTCTGACCTGTTTTGCTGAAGGTGTCATGCCCATTTGTACAACGATTATTGCTCTGTTGATATTTTCTTCTTGCATCCTGTTACAATACCTACAATAAGATTTATAAAAAACATGCAGTACTTCTTAATGCTGAATTATTAATAAAAGAACTGAGATTTTTGGGCAAGACTAAAAGCCCACTAGGGGGGTGAATACATCGCTAATTCCAACCCGGGATGAAATTCTAGAGCTGAAATATTGTTGCGATTACATGACAAATTTCAACCCGGACTGAAATGTAATCCATAGAAAACAACCTCACTGCGCATGCTCACGTTGCCTTTTCAGCCCGGGCTAGCATTCCATTTCGATTACATGGACTTTTTGTGGATTTTTCAGCCGCTTGCCCGGGCTGAAAATCCTAGCCCGGTTTTCACGTTCATTTTTAGAGGATTTCTTTCAGAACCCAGGCTGAATTCTCAGCCCGGCTAACTGGGCTGAAATCTCAGCCTGGACTGAAAATCGCCATGTAATCACCCCCTAAATACACTGTAGGTGGCTAAACCTGGCTGACTTGTTCATCACCTTAACAAGTGTTCAGTCAAATTGGAACCAGGAATTCCAGATTCCAGTTTCTCAGTTTCCGATTTCAACTACACGTAGTGCTGTTGCATTTCCCAACTGCTGGTCAAGGGGATGTGGGTTCATTCAAGATATTTTTTTTATAATTTGCAAAAAAATAAACTCACAAAGATTATCTTAACAAAAAAATATTTTAGGCATTTTTTTTAATGTATGTTTAACTCCTAGCAAAAAAGGCGTACAGCACATAACTATATAATTATATGAAATAATAATTATTACAAAATAATAACTAATCATTATTTGAAAATGCTAACTTCCAGGAAGGAGAATAATAATGTGACAAATATTTCAACTATGTTTCACTCACTGTTTAATTGTTTTTATTCCAACTTTGGGTTCGTCAGGGAAAAATACAAACATCTGATCTACAACACACAAAAGTGTAAAAATGACAACTCTCTCTTAGACGGATGCCATAAAGGCTGGTCTTAGAGAGGTGTTTGACTTATAGATAGTTCAGATACGGTAAACAGAGTGTAGGGTTTTTCATGGCCATTGTAAACAAACAGATGACGTAAATAAACATAACAGGGTTAAGAATCCCAACTGGCAGAAGGCAGACCAGTTGGCTAGTTACAAGCATAGCTGAGTCCTGAGTTGAACACGGGGCTGCTGAGAACAACACCAGCTACTGTAGTGGTCAGAACAGGACTTGAACCCGCGACTTATGGATTTCAAGTCCAACATTCTCCGCTCGGCCACACTGCCTCCAAATAGAGGTACACATCCATCTTACAGTGGTGTAATGGGAGCAGACTGTATCGACTATGACAACTTGACCAGTGTTTTATTAATCTGTTGGGGTCTTTTAGGATTTGTTTGAGTAGAATGAGTACAAGCCAAGGCATTTGTTTCTTCAAGTGATGATGGTAAAGAAAAGTACAATAAATAAATTAATTGACGGAGTAAAGTTGTGCAAAATACATGTAGTCTAGCAACTAACAAACCTTCACTGAACAAGAACCAACAGCAAACTCAATCCACACACATAACCACGTCCAACAATCATTAACATTTTAAAAGTAATAATAATATTAAAGCTATTGGCTAAATCTGTCCCACTTCAAGAATGGATGCAAATGGTATTATTTGCTTTGAATATTGAAGGTTTAGCAGCTGGGGATAAGGTTGATTATCATGACCACTGTTACCTGTTGGATCATCATTGTGAGCCACCAAAATTGACAAATCACTTCTCGAGGGTCGTCCTTCACTGAAATGCCAAGTGGAGCACATCGGAATGCTAATCATAATTATTTGCCTAATAACTAAGTTTCTTCTACGCTTGTTTTATAGTCATATTATTATAACCTTGTGTGCTTTCTTTGATGGTTTAATCATGTGTGTTTGTTTTGTGTGTGTGCTTGCTGTGTGTGACAAGCTACACATACTACTTACAGTACTTTATTATCGTCTCGTTCCGACTATTTTGATTATTCTAATTTATCGTAAAAATATTGGCTGTCTGGTCCTTTTAGCCCTGTGGTTATTCCAGACAGCCAGTACAATAAACTGTTTGTAAGCTTTGTTTATTTATTTGTCATTTATGTTTTTGGTACAAATAAAGAGATTGTTGTTGTTGTTGCCACAAATCAGGGATAGAATAGCAGTAGTGGGAATTATTTGTGGAATATCGTGATTCTGTTTGCCATCGGGGACATCTGTTAGACACAATGTACATGAGAATTTGATTGTTTAAAAATTGTGAGAAAATTCTCTTCTGATATATGTATTCCTTTTAACTTTTTTTCTGCTTTCCCAAGTTTTCTTTCTTTCACTTCTCCATATACATGCAACCTTGTTTATTTACATGTATTACTCCATTCTATTTCGCCAAATTAAATTCTGATGTAAGACTGGCCTACGTAGATTACACAGTCTGTAAATTTAAAATAACAAATAAAGTGTATTCTTGATGCAATATTTTTTCTTGTTTTCATAATTTTAGTATACTAGCATTTAGTTCTTTTTTTTCCAATAGTACACTACTACAATTTTACTAATAATGTACAGGTATACTGTATACAAGCATTAGCCCATTGACACCTGGAGATTTTTAAAAAAACCATGTTTGTTAGAAATTTTCTGGTCAGTTATGGGCTAAATCTGCTTCAGATCACTCCAAACTGCACTTTGAAACTTATAAAGGCATGCCATGTTTTTCACTGACATCGCATTTAACAACAATCATTTTAGCTCAGGCATGTGCACCAATCAAAATTTTGAGATAGGTTTTGGATGACAAAGTGACCCATCTCTTTGACTTTAGGCTTTTTTGCATTTATTTATTTATTTATTTTTTGCTTTTTCTTTTTTCTTATCTTTTTGATGCATTGGTTGGCCCTTCACTGGGCTTGCTTTCGGTTCAAGGATTGCCAAGAAAGCATCAACGAGGCGGGAAAAACTTAACATGGAGAAGCCAAGGGTAGATAAGGGAAATTCCACTCCAAGCTTTTGACTGAAATTCCTAAGCAAATTCCAAGCTCCGTTAACCCAATCGCTAACATTTGTGTATCACTGGAAAGCTCTTTCCCTCGTGCAGAACTTGAGTAAAAGTGATACCAATGTTTGGTCAAAGCTGATGACGTCAGAAGTGGAACAGAGGTCAACGTTGGTCAAGTGCTGTTATGGGCAACACATGTGTCAATGGGTTAATGTGGTAGAATGAAAACTCTAGACTTTATATATAACCTTGGTCTATCACCAAACTGTTCCTTGAATTGATCCAATGTTTGATCCAGTTCATCTTGCGTGACAAGATAACCTCGGTCATGACACATCTAAACCACAAAATAATAACAAAAGCTTAGAGCACAGGTATACCACCCTCTGCTTCCGTGACAATAATTGGCTGACTATAAGTGAGCCACATGACTGTTTTGAATTCCTGTGGTTGCCAAATCTGCTGCAGATGATAGTTTGAAACCTACATGGAGGACTTTAGCTTCACTTTTCTCAGAGGAAAATTATTCCATGAATGAAGCCCAAACTTGGCTACAGCATGGCCAAATATTTAGGCAAATTTTACACCATCCGAAAGATAACTTCATTCATAGACACTAAGTCCCGTTACCTTTTTAAATAAAGAAAAAGAAAAAAAGAGGTTCATTTAACATTAATTTCTCTGCAAACAAGTTCAAATTCATTTTGACAAAAGTGGATGTAACACCACAGGCCGACCACCCGATGTTTGAATTTGTTGCATGACACTGATCAGTGGCAGTCACAAAAGAAATATGGATGAACATAAATAAGTAGGCTGCGATTTGCTCTAAATACTATGTATTCCACCGTATGTTGCCGTTGGCCCGTTGGCAGTTCAAAAGCCCAAGGCCACCTCTCATTGGTAGATTCGTATTGACTCGCATTCTTCAGATTCCTTTTGGCAAGAATCTGGCACCGATCGTATTGAAACACTTTTTTCGTTAATTTTTGGAAGGATGAAGCTCAAGCTCGACAGAAGTACGAAGAAATTTGTGCTGGATCAGATGCCGGCGTTTTTTAGGTGAGAATTATGATGGTTAGCGTCAGTTTGCGCTTGAACTGCACAAGGTCGCGGTCGCTGGCTATCGTGCTGCCTGCCTTGTCGCTTTTTCTCCTCCAATGGTCGATAAATTATCTCGCGAAATGACGTCTAAAACGGCTCAGAACGGGCACAAAATAGCACAAGACTCATTTAACATTTCCTCTGAACGTTTATTGGACGTGTAGGATAAACGTAGTATTTAGAGCAAATCGCGGCCAACATATTTATGTTATCATGTATATTTCTTTTGATCGGTGTCACGCAACAAACTCAAACATCGGGTGGTCCGCCAGTGATGACACTTCCATTGATTACAGGGTTAGCTTTAAAAAGTGCGATTTTTATTACGAAAGCAGTCCTTCTTGTTACAAAAATCACATAACTGACTTGCTGCTTCCATTGCACGTGCATAGAAACACACTGATGGAAAACATTTCGGGCGCTCATACATTATGAAAACATTCTGAATCCTACCTGCATAACAGTTTTACGGATTCTCCAGAACTTGTAAGTTAATTCCGTATCATCCATTTTCAAGCAAGAGGTTTCTTCGGATTGTCAGATTCAGTAATTCGACTCACAAAACCGAAGAGTCTCCAAACCTTCTCCAAATTCTCCAAACAATTTCGTTCAATCTGTGGGTGAGCCCACGATCAACTACAACAAGATGATACGCGTCATATAACATTAAACGAAAAGTCCTGGCTGGAACCTTCGAACTGCAAACGCAGCTAATGGGGTCGGCTATAAAACGTTTTTCATCAATTCCTTCGCTGGCGACAAAGGCCGTGGTTGATTTTGATCAAAGACAGCAGGGCTTTTGCAAAGGTGTCACAAAGGCACCGTGAAATGTGATTGGCTCCTTTCAAAGGTACTTTGATTTGATTTGCGTCAAAGCTGTTACTATTTGCAATTCACGTGACCATATGGCTTTCAGAAGGTCAAGAAAGGCCATAAATGGACTCCAGGTAAGGTTTCAAACTTTATTGCAGCTTTCCAGGGGAAAGGGAGATATTTGTAGGTTAATTATAAATCCATACAAACTCTCGTACAAACTGTTATAGTACGCTTTGAACTCACCGAAACAAAACGAGTGAACGAGCCCCGGCCGAAACGAGCGATGGGTAAAGGAAAGTAGGGCAGTAGATGCACATCAAAGTAAATAAAAACTTGTTGCTGCTAACTGGTCGTGTTATCTGACGTCATTAAATTTTAAAATCTACACTATTGATCCTAAAAAGCTATTATTTTTAACGATATTCTTGTCCCCAAGTAACTGGCGCAGACCAGTATGCGCATTTTGGCATCGATTCAGTGCTTCGTTTAGGAGATAAAACATTTTAAAATTTTTCACGTCTCAAAAGAATAGTTCAACTTACATAATCAAATTGGGAACGAGACTGAAAATTATAATTGAGCTTTAAAAGGACACATTGTCGTGGACACAGACGCTTCCCTGTTTGCCCGCGCACGAAACAATGTTGTGGATCCGAATTTTGTGTCCGAGGCACAAAAACGTTTCTTATTTTATTCGGGAAGTGCCCACAACGATTGATGCTTCCGCAACAATTTGTCCTCGTTTGCCACCGCCTTATACATATAAGTCCATGGGAACGAAAGCGAAAATGGAGAGAGTCTCGCGCGAACACAAAACACCAGATAGAAGAAGACTTGGAGATGTTGTTCATCTATTAATAGTTTATAAAATTTGCGTTTATCAGCTTTTTTCATCAAATGGTTTTGAATTTAATTTTTGATGGAATGACAGTGAAAACCAGTCACTGAAGTATCGATGGAATTAATATATGTGGACACGGGAAGAAGACTTCGGCTCGAGGCTTCACCGCACGTGTATCTAGGTCTTCGCGTTCGTCTCCACTGACTTTAGAGCAAAAAAGACTGCTCGCACTCGATCACCACAATTCATTAATCCTTAAAGGCGCTACGTCACGATATTTTGAGTTATTTTTGGCAACAAACCAAGTTACTCTTCAAGTGTAGGAAACCTAAGAGGTGCTACTAAACCAAAAAGGAACAAGGATGGAGAAGATTGAGACGGATTGTAAATGACGATTTTGAAAAATTTAGGCAGAAACCGTGACGTTAGGTTAGGTATACTTTATTTAATTCAAAGAAACACGCTAGCCCCAACAACACTCAGCTGGTTTCCATGGAGGGCGTGTTTGTACAGACATAAAAAGAGACTAAAACTAATAATATAAGATTAATAATATCGTAGATCATAAAAATTCAACTACTATAAACTAAGTACATATTATAAACTAAGTGCATTATTAATTACAAATATTCAACTATAACACTAAACTAAGTTCATATTATAAACTAAGTACAAAAAAGTAGAAAATCAACACATGTGGCATGACATGACCCAATTACGTTTAATATAGATACATTTGTTAAATGAATGTATCGATTCCGCTAGTTTTGCTTCATTTGGGAGTTGGTTCCAAAGCATTGCGCCGCTATATTTAAAACGTCTTTTTAGAAACTCTCTCTTCGGTTTGGGAAGTGTTAGATCTGTAGCACTATTCCTGAGATGGTAATCAGTCTGATCAACATTCCTTCTAACAAAAGAGTTCCTTAAGTTAACGTAGCGTCCGGAGTTAACGCAAAATTATATCTCCTTCATTTACGATGTTGAGTAACATTTTGTCGAAGAAGCACTAATTATAATTTTAACTTCAGTGTTCCATATGGCATTATATGTACTTAAATGACGAGTGAAATAACAGAATGGAATGTCATTGGTATTCACAAAAGTCGTGTTTGCTCCTAGCCGGGATATATATAAATATCATACGAGATATACTCCAAGCGACGATTATAATTTCGAAATGTAGACCTTGGAAGAGACTAAGGGCACGAGTACCACCTGAATATAAATTTAAATAAAAATCGAAAATAAACATGTGTTAATAAAGTGCATCAGTCCTTAAATGACTTCGGTCTTGGACCAGTTTGACTCCGCCGGCCATCCATCGTTTTCACTGCCTGGGTTATAATAGGCTCCGGGTGAAGCTATATCTTGCAAGGAAATTGAAGGTGTCAAGTTACCATCTGATTGGGGAGGTTCTTTCTCCACATCGTACGACTGATCCATGTAGTAGGCCTTTTCTTTCACTGGTTTTTCCATGGTGAACCCGTTACCCACGCGGTATACATTATGACTATCTGGTTTTTCTTCCATGGGGTAGTCTGGTCGGTCCAGGTCATAGCCGTTTTCCATGTGGTGGTCCATCTGGTAGGCTGCGAACGGGTACAAGACCATGACTGCAAAGAAATCCTCCACGCTGTTTCCGTAGATGTTGTACCTCTCTCGAATGGAATAACGAATGGATGTGGCGTAGGAAAAGAAGCCTATCAGGATTGCCCAGCCAACGTAGGATATTGCGTCTACTGCAGGCTCTACCGCCATCAGAATGACCCACAGGTAAAATAGAACTGCCAGGATCAACATGTACACCCACCGTTTCTCTTTTTTATCATTAATCTTGTACGCAGCATTTCCCATCGGGTACCACGGTGCAATGACGGCTAACAGAACCCTGCCGACGCTTTTCTTAGTTGGACTGCTTATGACATCCAAGAGACTAGTGGTAAACTGCGGACCATGCGGATCAAGATCGCCACCTTCCATCTTCACAGCTCGCCATAACGCCACACACATGAAGCAGAGTAGGATAGTGTACGGTACACCAGATGCTATTGACATGGACTGCAAGGCTACAAGCCCCTCTTCTCCTCCAGCATTTAGCAAAGCCGTTGCAGTTGCGCCTTCCGTCAGGGCCCAGAAGATGCGCTGCATGACAGGAGGTTCTGGGTCGCCATTGGCTGAAAGGCAATCGATGACAAGAGAGCCACTATCAGAACTGGTGACAAAATAGAGAATAATACTGATGAGTGATATTACAGAGAGAAACGTCCCTAGGTCACCATACTGTTGCACAACATCAAACCACATGTCATTCTTTCCTCTGCAGGACAAGCGGTACAGGCCATTATATGGAGCTAACGACCCCTTTCCACCCAGCTTGGAGTTACACGTTATGTTGGCAAGCGCAGCATCACGCTCCATCTTCAATCCTTGGCCGCCAAAAATGCAAAACCACAAAAAAGCGTACAATATCGGCGCTGTCATTGTGCCATGGATGAACTGTCGAATGGTTCTTCCCTTGGAAATCTTTGCAATGAACATGCCCACGAACGGAGACCAGGCGATCCACCATCCCCAGTAGAAGATGGTCCAGTCATTCATCCATCGCTCAGCCTGCTTTCCATCGGGTGAATTTCCCAGCTGCGCGAAGGCATCTGTGTGGAAGCCAAGCTGCACAATCCACTGAATGTAGTAGCCAACGCTCTGCACGTACACATTCAATGAATGCCAAGGGTTGTCATAAAAGAAGCCAATTAACATGATGAACATGCCTAGTGTGAAGCAGATCTCGCTCAGCCGACGGATTCCAACCTTCAAGCCGCTCACCACGGAAGCTGTGGCGCAAGCCGTCACTGACCAAATGATAATAATCTGGTTTGTGACGTTGAACTCGATATCTGGATTCAAACGTTTGAAGCCATTGTTGATCTGCATCACACCAACACCAAGACTGGTACAAACGCCAAACATGGTGCACACCACAGAGAAGATGTCCACCGCGTCACCCATCCATCCGTAGATCTTTTCGCCAATGAGAGGATAGAAACAAGAGCGTATGGTCATTGGAAGGCCTTTCCTGTAACCCACGAAGGCGAGAAGAAGACCAACCACCACGTACACGATCCATCCATGGACACCCCAGTGGAACAGCGTCAAATTGATGGCGTCCTGGGCACGCTGATTGTCGCTGTACCTAAATTGGAAAAAGAAATAAAATGAAGAAATTCCTCTTGGAGATAGATAATTAGGACATTTTGGTATCGTGTCGGTAATTCCTCAACGTAACAACTGGTATCTCTCCTCCTTTCCAAAACTATGTGATCGCAAAAGTACAACCCTCTCTCCAGGTCAATGAGACCACAGACCTCATCGGTCTGGTAACAGAATATTCTTTTTAGTTACCATATATAACACTCTCCTCTCGGGAATCCATAAGCTCTCCGTTTATATAATTGCTAGAATAAGCACAAGACAGTATTTTTTTACCTATCCCAATAACGATTTCCATAGTTTCCAGGCTCATAGTGCCATACAGGTTCAGCTGTAAGGTAATGAATGATAGCAGTCAAGTTTGATAACAAAGATTTCACATGGTGTAGGGGTCTTCTAATGCAGCGATGTTATACACTGAACAAGTAACTCAGGGAAAATCCCGTAACTATGAAAACTATAAGGAGAACAAAACGTTGTCTGGGGTTGCGAAAGTTAGCTGCATAATAAAAACTGCTTAAGTAGGTTTATTGTTTCATCATTTTCTCTAGGTTTGTTTGTTTCCTGTTACTGCTGTGATGTGCTGTCTGAAAAACTCAAGAAGTGAAATTTTGTTTCGGAGGTGTAATTTTGTTCACTGATTAGCCCATTTTTTTCCTTGGTGATTTTGGTGACAATTTGAAAAAGGTTGTATAGACTCCCAAATCATAATTTCTAATCAACGAAACTTTTGGAAAGATAACTGAATTTTAGCTGGACACACCTTAAAAGGGTCGATTCGTAGTACAGTGTACCTAGGCCTGATATTTTTGTTTTTGATGAAGTTCGTTTGAATTATTTATCTCAGTTAACTATTCTTTATTTTGTAGAACACAGAACAAGTTAGGAGCCCCTTTAGGTCCAGGGTTGTGACCGGAATGGCTACTTTAAAATAAGATTGGACACTTTGTGAGGTTTAAACAGTGGCCAGAGACCCCGTTAATCCAGTCACCAGGTGGCCATAATAAAGATGTTTGTTACAAAGATGACAGACTGAACTTAAGTGTCACAAGGTGTCCCACCTTATTTTCAGGGACGGTGGAGCCGGGGTGGCTGGGGGGGCTGAACCCCCCCCCCCCCCCCCACTTTTTACGACAATGACAATTTTTTGTTTTAGTACAAGGATCGTATTTACAAAACTTCCAAAATATTGCTGTAGCACAAAAAGTACCTGTCATTTTACACTTATCCAGGTTGTCGTTTTTTAAGAACTATGTCATGGAGAACGTTGAAAATACCATTTCCGAGCCTCTAGATTTCAAAATTGTCTGGGGGGGTTGCCCCCCGACCCCCTAGAAAGTTGCGCCACTGGCGCTCATTTTCAAGCCCCCCACTTTCAAATACGCTCCGCCGTCCCTGATTTTTTAGTATCCATTCCAGTCACAAGCTCTGAGCTCGCTTTTAAGAGCAACGCCTGGCTTTAGAGTATTTAATTAAGTAGCCTTTTGTGCATTATGCAAACACATTTTTTATACGATCGAGCGTTTTAGTGGCATTTTCCCAGAAAATGATTTTTTAGAGAAAACGAAAGCAAAAATTTTTTTATTTCATTATTTTAAGAGAAAATAAAGATTTCACTTGAAATAAAAAGAAACCTTCAAATACCAAGCTCATACAGCCAAATGGCGCCTGTAGAGATGCCAGCGGTTTTAGGTTTCAAGACTTTTAAAAGGGCGACCATGTTTGTTTTCGCTAACTTTGACTTTGTGTTACCTTCGCTTGATCGAGCATTATATCCGAGTGTTTAAGTGACTTCTTTGAGGGAAGTGGATGATGTGATAGAGCATTTGAGTGCACGTGGGAAAATTGGAGTGTGTTAAATTTCAGGTGGAGATGTCAAGTGGAGAAACAAATTACAGCTCAATGGTACAAAAGCCTATATGCGAGTCACGGTGGCATCGAAAGATCGGTTTGAAAATTTCGTTCGTTTTTGATGATTCGTTTCATTCTACCCCAGCAATAATCGACTGCCATTGTAAAGTTTTGAAATTGTAAGACTATCTGTCGGCATTGCAAAAAATACCATCAAGCCCTTATAGACCGCCATTCCACGAATACAAATTAACTCCTGTGCTCGCTTCTCGTGTCACCACAGTTTATTTGGTTTACTGAAGCAGAACACGAAATTAGCATTTGCACTGTTGTGACACAAACATTTGACAGTGCAGTTTTCCACAAAAAGCCTTTCGTCACTGCACTTAAATTTCAAGAACATTGTATTTGAAAATGACACCAAACTGACAGCCAATCGGTGCTTTTGATTTTTGGTTCGGTACTGATAAACAAAGCAATGGGAACCGCAACAACCGCTTATCAGCATGACATTGCAAAATACAAATGCAGTTAGTGCGAATTGCAACGACGGGTGGGTGTTATCAAATCAAATGGCTACATGTCTAGTGAGAAATTGCAAGTGTAAAGACGCATTGCAGACCTGTGTATGTCGCCTTAACAACATGAAAAATAACTGTGCTTGTAACCGAATTTTGAATGAAATCTTAAGGAGTTTACAGCAAGGGTTTTTGAACATGAATAGACAGTTCAACCCGACGAAAGATCAGAGTATTTTAGTGTCCATCTGCCAATTTCAACTTTAAATTTTAATTTTACAAGGACTCCCAGACATACCCAACAATTTGTAAACACTTCATCTCTTGAGCGCGGAGTTTTTGGATTTCTTGAACGCGAACGACATATTTGAAGCAGATCCGGGCTATTAAGGGGCGGAAAACGAAATTGATGTATGTCCATTTTGTGTGACTATCAAACTGCTTCCGCAAGAAGGCACGAGATTTAATGACGGTGTTTTCTTGATATAATAACTGGTTGTGAGTGCCACTTGTCCGTTAATTACGAGCATAGCTATGTGTTGAGCGTAAAACGCACCAGCGCATGTATTTAAATTCAGCAGTTTACTATATCAATTCCCCTCACTAGTTCTTATACATATCATATGGTACCTCTTGGGAGAATTTGTCGAAATAGCAGAGAATTGCCATTCCCATCAAACATTAAGTGATCATATATCTGCACTTATCGTGATGCACGCTACTTAAATACATGTAAATTTATGTAAAAATGCAATATTAGAATAGGAAACCACGCAAGTCCTAACTGGTTTCCTGCGATTAAAAAAGTCGAGTTGGAATTAAAAGCGTTGGTCTTGTGGAAAAAAAACAACCCAGATAAAGCTCTCCGCGCAAAGACGAGACCACCAATAAACTCAACCAGCGTATGGCGCTGGATGTTGCGAGGGGACAACTGAATTTTTGTTTATGATATTGAAACGTATTTATCGCAGTATATAGGGCCTTGTTTTGTATCCTTTGGGTTTGTGTAAAGCTCTTAATTTTATTCGGAGATAAGTTTTTGACCAACTAGAAGAAAAAAATGGCATCAAGGTTGACGCTGAAAATCTTTTCACAGCAAGATCATGCGAACTTGCTTTTGTTAAATAATATTTTAGTTCTTTATTGAACTGACCATTTGTTTCATTGTGTTATTTTGTTTTTTGTTATGACTTTCAGCCAAAACACGAATGAAATGTGTGGTAGAGCGAAGCATTTGACGTTGCCAGTGAACACAATCTCTAGTGACAATTTCACACTCGCCATCAAACGTTTTTTATTGCAAACTACTGCCATTTCGTGATATTTGCAGCTTTCAATTACATGTGCAATTCCATGCTTGAGTAAGCGAGATAATGCAGGCAGACACTGGAAGTACATTTGAAGACTTGTTCATTAATTTTACTTAACAAATTCTCCATTCGCGCAGCCGGTAACTTGTTACGCAATTGCTTTTCCGTACCTATAACTTTGGTTGGACACGTGAATCAGTTCCGTTAAACCAAACTGAACCGTTAAATTCGTCGACGGACATTTCACGAAGATAACAATGTAGCAAAGATCGCTACGAAAATTAGCGATTTCTATAGCATCATCAGTTGTCCAATATCCAAAGTTTCCGTTTTATCACACAGTGGAAAAATCACACCGCAAGCGCTAATTTTTGATATTATATGAAACGTAAAGTTATTTTACACAGGAGCTTGTTGTGTGCATGAATTACGTATATTTATTGACCGCTAAGATTGTTTTTTTTTTAATGTAGACGCACTTATTTTCCCTGAAGCGAAACAACTTTTAACTGACTGCATAGAAGATTTCGCAACCCAGCCGGCTTTCCCTAAACAAAATTAAGCTGTATTGATATTAGCACTGATAAGTTCTTTCAATAAATAGATGGAGGTTAAAAAAACTACCCCGCATTCCCAACAACTTACCCACTCCGAAGTAAAATAAGCCAATCCCGATGCCAGCCGCAAACAACATTGTAAAGTAGGTCAGATCATTGAAGTCCGGTTTATCATCAGGTTTTCCAAGTTTCATGTTCCCATACTTGGAGAAGTACAGAACAATGATAAAGATTGCCCACACATCTTGCGTGCCAATGTACATCCACGTGAAAACCTCCGTAATCCACAGCATCCACTTCGACATCTCTCGGTTCGCGACATCAGCTTGGACAGCGCACCAAATCACAAAAAACCAAATGATAGCGGCGGACAAAAACGTCACCACCGGGTTGAATCGCAGGAAAATACCAAGTTTCGTTCTTCCAATAGTTCCCCATTTCCAGTTGACTCGAATCCAGCGACACTTTTCAGAGGCGTGTTCGTCGATTTCCATTTCGAAGCCGACACAAGGGTGCACTCAGTGAGTGAAATTCAACCAACTCTCTTCACAAAGTATTTAAACTATGTTTTACGAATCACTGAAGCGTGTATTTTCACTTAGCATAAATCCGACCTTTGTATTCACAGAACGCAAGCCTACCACTACCGTAGTGCAATTTGTTTTAATTTAATTTTTGGTTTGCAACTAACGTCTGGTTAGCTTCTTTTGTTTGATCACCAACATGGTCGCCACCCTTATTGTCATTTGAATCTCTCGGGAATGGTTGCGGACCGGTAACGAAATATTTTTTGGGGGCAAATACGTTTGTGAAACTCGCCGTTCGCTGTGTTGCAAGAAACGCGGTGTAAAAAGAGTGGAATCATGCATGCCCCGTTAAGATTAATAGTCGGAATACACCCCTAACAAGTCGTTGCGACAAAGCAAGAGAAAAAGTCACTACATAAACCACAGGCGGCCCATAGGTTGTATGTAACTTACGTGACATTATGTAAGAGAATATGTGAGAAAAGTTCGAAAATTGCCCTAAATTCTACATGTGGAAAAGAATGAAAATAAAAATTACTTATCTTGTGTTTTCCTTGCGTTATTTTGACACCTCTGTGGTCCTGGGGTCGATTTAAAGACATTAAATTTTAGGCGAGTTTACCTGTTGAGGTTTCGTCAAAATAACGCAAGGAAAACACAACGTAAGTCATTTTTATTTTCATTCTTTTCCATACGTAGAATTTAGGGCAATTTTTGAACTTTTCTCATATATTCTCTTACATAATGTAACGCAAATCACACAACATATGGGCCGCCTGTGCATAAACTCTCCTCGTGTGACACGATTTTAAACCAGTTTGAATTACCGATACGGCGGCCATTTTGAACTCTATTGTTTCAAGTAACTATTATGGGATGCCCAGGGGGCAAATACATATTAATATGCCCCCTGGGTATCCCGTAATAGCTACTTGAAACAATAGAATTCACAATGGCCGCCGTATCGGTAAAAAGGTCTATTCCTTTGATAGATGACAGCTCAGGCATTAAAATTTGCCCGGGTCACGCGAAGCGCCGGAATCCTCGATTCCTTGTATGAGACGCGCGCAAGTACTCATGGTAGTTGTATTCGTCAAGCCCGCGACATCTTCAAGACCTTGCATACAGCTACCATGATTCCTTGCGCGCAAGTCTCATACAGGGAATCGGAGTTTTCCCCGCGATGTACCGCTAATTCTAAGTAGATCTCGGTATTCAAGCGCGCTTAATCCCAAAATATTTGTTTCGCTACAATGAACCTTTGTACCCGTTAGAAACGCATTAAACCTTTCGTTTCTCCTTTTACCAAATTCTGACTATTTATAGCATTCAAAAGTTACGAAAAACTGTGTATCATTTGTTCCACGACCGAGTGAGAAGGGGCGTGAGTACAATAGTGCCTTATTACATGAAATTTCCGTGACACTTTTAATTATTTCGCGATTTTGGAGGTTGCATATTTCGCGACACTTTAATTTCGCGATTTTGCGAACATGCCGTGTCCAAACTCGCTTTAATTTAACGATTTTACCAAAGTTACAAGTTTAATTTCTTGAATTGTGATAAAACGACACAAACAAGAGCAAAACGAGCTTATTACGTCGACAGTAATAACGAAACAGTCAGTTAAAAGCCATTCATATCTTTATATACTCTTTTTTTTCTTTCTACCATTCTACTGCGCTGCCCATCCTATGCGAGGTGCCCCACCCTACCCACCCTACCCACCCTACCCACCCTACCCACCCTACCCACCCTACACACTCTACCCACCCAGAAAGGCCAGACCCCTACACCGAGAACTACATGCCCTACTCTTTGCGAACCGTGTGTGGGTTCTTTAACGTCCCACAGAGTTATTAGGAACAAGGATTGTGAGACGGGACCTAAAGTTCATCGTCCTTATCCGAGAAGACTAGCAAGTCTAACCATTTGCAGATGACGTTACTGAAGAACTTAACGTCGAGGACGATCATGTGGAAAGCAAAAAAATTAAGAACCTCAATTAAGAAAGGATAGGTGCCCGAGGCTAAAATTGTATTGGGACTAATTTTATAATTATGATGGCAACAGTGAAAGCTGCTTTCTTTTCGCGTCATCTTATGCTCGCGACACTTATTTTTCGCGACACTTTAATTTCACGATTTTTTTTAATCGACGAACAGCTACTGCGCTTTCTGGTTGCTCCAATCCAGACCGAGAGAAAAACGGTGGCGAGGTTTGATGTGAAAGGGGTGCAAATTTATATCGCAGGACTTCAAAAGCGTTACTTTTTCTATCAAAATGGTGTATGAAGTGGTAAAAGATTGGACCACGTGACTCGGAGATTCCAGCTCAGTCCCGCTCAGTCCCTATATTAATAAAATGGCTCCTGATACAATACAATATTTTATTCAAGAGATAACAAAATTTCCCGATTAGAACACCTCTTGAAAGGAGAAATCGTGAGGTTGCCCCTATATAAAAACGAATATCCCCAAATGAAAGGTAAAAATATAAAGCTAAAAAGCCTATTTACATGATATGTCGTATACGAAGTTAAAAATTATAATTGTTTTAATTAAAAATCATGTGAGTCTTAGCTTCAGTCTTTCAAGAAAAAGGGTCAAGGAACCGGCATGAACAACGTTTTTTGGTAACTCGTTGCACTCTTTTAACGATCCTAGCGAAGAAAGAATATTTGTAGCAATACCGAGTGGCTAATTTTAAATAAAGTTTATATAGTCATGATTGGCTCTTGTCCAGTTGCACTTGGTGAGCTCAAAAAAAATTTGAAAATGGAAGGCTATCTGTACCAAAAACTGTCCTATAACATTGGACTAAAGATAAAAAACTTTCTACGTTTCTCTAGAGATTGCCAGTAAAGCGACAGTGGTCTTCACAGCTGATTTCTCCACGCTTTTGCTTAAGGCTAACCGCGAGGCTCTTCTTTAGACTTTTCCAAGGATTCGATGTCTTTGGTTAGGTACGGGCTCCAGACGGGCAGCATATTCGAGGATTGGTCTGACAAGTGATTTGTAGAGGCTTGAAAACACGTGCCGGTTATCATTTACGATGGATCGCTTAATTACTGAGGGTCTCCCAGGGGTTTTTGGGGAACAAGGGAACAGGGGGAATTTGGCAACGGGAACACGGGAGCAAAGCCAAAAAATCGTAGGGAACAAGGGAACATCAAATCGGTTAGGGAACAGGGGAACAAACATAAAAAATTACAAGGCCCTTCGTTTTTTACATAAACGTGGGGATGATAGAAGATTTTCTGCTGTTTTCTGATTTCTTTGGCAATTTTTTTTCCCATCTTCCGTGTCTACTCGTGTCTCGCTCGTCTCTTTTCGTCTCTGTGGCCTCTAGCTCGCTCTTTTCCGACAAGTGCCGACCATTGGTTTAATATTTAACTTGTCACGTGCAATTCATGCAAGACAGCGTGACAGCGCCAGGGCCGTTCGTATGTTCAGGTCAGACCAGGTCAATTTTGACAGCCCACGGGCAGCTGGTGAATTCGAAAGTCCTGGGATGGATGAGGTCGATCTCGGTAGAAATGTTGACCGTATGTTGCTGCCAGTGACTGCAGCGATTTACCAAAATGGAGTGGAGAAGCCAGCAATGCGCTGGACATTTGAAATGGCGATTGGCGCCATTAGCGACCAAAAGTTGAATGGATTCTTTCAAAGATTAAGAGGAGGATTTGGAATTGCAGATCGTTGCTCTGAACTTACAATACGCAAATTCAAAGTCTCACTGAGTACCAAAGACTTCAAAGTTACGCCAGAATTCCCAAAGGGACGACTCTTCGAAATCGATTGCGAAGAACAGTGGCAGGCTGCATTGAAATACCTCGTGAACAAAGAGCGAGAATTAATAGGTACGTGCTGTGCATTAACTCATACTTATAGCTACTTATTAAAACAACAGCAATTTTCAAATGACTTGGAAAGCATTATTTGTTTTATATATTTGCCAATATTGGTTGACTGATGTCACTGATACAGAAAGCTAAACTGGGATTGTTTTGATATAATTGACTACTTACGTTTACACCTAGACGATGTGGTCACTTATGTGACTTATTCGACGTTTGAACTGGGCCTTAAAATGTGGGTCAAAGGTTTTATTTATGAACCCAAATTATACCACGACTGAAGAAATGTATTATTGACCATTTCGTGTTCAGCCCGACATTGGAAAGCTTTCAGTTTAAAGATTACTGCCAATATTTTCTCGGGGTCTTCTATATTATTTGACAAACGATACGGGCTCCTAAGGCGACGCAACAAACACACAAACACGGCGGCGTATTACATTCACAGTTCATAATGACCTCATAATGTAGCTATCAAATCATAACATATTTTTGTATTTCAATTTCAGTGAAAGTTAAAGAAATAGATGTAATTTCTGCGTATGCAACCCTCAAAACCGCGTCTACCGAAACAGCTGACCCCACAGCTACCCCTGTCACCCCTGACAAACCACCAAAACGCCGCAAAACAGAGGTTAAACAGGATTCCCACCGGCAGCTAGACGAAAAGTTGTACAAATCCCTGGCTAACAAAGAAGTGACTGAGGTTGCCAGGACAGACTGGCAGGACCAAAAATGGGAACGATTTGAAGCTGGTAGGAATGTAGATTAAAACAATGGTAAACAACGTTAATCATCTTAAAAATAATCGTGGCAGTTCCATCATCTTATTAAGAAAAACGCCATTTTTAAAGGCACTCAAAAACTCGAAGAAATTCGGTCTAAAATGGCGAATACGATTCAATTACAACGATTTGTTTTAATTTTTGTTACGAAATACGTTCACAAAGTCAAAAATGTCACAGAAATAATGATCAAAATTTATCAGCAACACTGTAGACCTTCAGTTTGGTTAATTAGGACGTATATGGAAAGAATAAGAGATAAAATTTAATCTTGAAAGAGAATTAGGGAACAAGGTGAAATTTTGGACGGGAACAAGGGAACAGAGTCAAATTTTTGATGGGAACACGGGAACACAGACCCCCCCTGGGGGACCCTCATTACTCCTAACACTTTGTTCGCCTTGCTTACTATGTGAGAGACGTGTTTACTCCAAGATAAATCGTAGCTTATTGTCACACCCAGGTCTTTGGCACTTTCGACTCACTTGAGTTGCGCACCTAGAGGGTAGATAGGCTTAGTTCTATCCCTGTTGTGCGTGCTGCAAGGCTGGGATTTGTCAGGAAATTTCTAATCCACAGTAGAACCATCTATTTCATGGCGTTCTAACTTCAGCAACAGGCGCTCGTGTGGCACACTATCGAAAGCTTTAGAGAGATCTAAGAAGATGATATCGGTTTGCTGCGAACGATTCCTACGTAGATTTCCCTCTTAGACATGTAAACTGATTTGGATTAAAGAAGGTGAGACCACACCAGAAATCAACAACGCGATTCTTCACTACTGCCTCTGCTATTTTGCATACAATGCAGGTAAGCGATATTTGGCGGTAGTTCTCCCTGTGACTTTCGTCCCCTTTCTTGTGGACGGGAGTCGGATGTGGGCTGTCTTCCATATCGATGGTAGTTGACCAAGCGAGAACGATGAATTCAAGAGTAAAGCCAATGGAGATGACAGCACTTGAGCGCATTCTTTCAAGATGCGAGGAGGTACACTGTCAGGCCCAGGGGATTTGTAAATATTCAAATTTCTCAGCAATTTCTCAACTTCGGCAGCAGAACAAAAGACATTGCATAGTTTTTTGTCAGTAACATTGTCACGGCGAGATCGGGTAAGTTTTCATGATCCTCAACAGTAAAGACGGATGAAAAGTAAGAATTCTTGCTGCTGGCAATGCATAGTTCGTCGTTAAGGTACGAACCGTTCACCTTTAAAGACACTAAGTCGCTCTTAACATTTCTCTTTGATTGAACAAAGTTCCAGAAAGGCTTCGGGCTATTGACCTCTCAGCGAATATTACATATAATGCCATGTGTAACAAGAAAAAAAAATCTCATTTAATCTGCTATGCATGCAACGCGACGCCCTCATGTCACGTTTCCAGAGAATTCGTGAGTGAAAATAATATAGATTTAGAGGGGGTAAGTTTCTAAAGAAACTGTGGTGCTGCGTCAGTGGGAAGTATAACAATATGATTTGGTTTTATCAACTGGGTTGATAATGTCAATTGGCCACCGTAAAGAGATTCAATTGCTGACGTTTCGAGCGTTAGCCCTTCGTCGGAGCGATAGATCCGCTGATTCTCAAAACTGTGGAACAGTGAAAAAGATTGCAACTGCAGTATTTTTTGTAAGATTGAAATTGACTGAAAGAGAACATCTTAGGGGCGGACCATTTGATTTCTTAGGTGGGGGGGCGTGGGGGGGGGGGTGGGGCTGGGTGATTTTTGTCACACTTTTCTTTTCGCTCAGCCCCTGAGGAAGGTTTGTCTTGCAAACCGAAATATCGGGTTAGCTTTCGCCGTCAGGATCAGTCTGCCGTTTATAGTTTGCTTTGTAAAAAATTTACTGATCCAGGTCTACAAGTGATCCGGCACTTCTCACTTGTAACTAACGAAGAAATGTTTTATTTATATCAACTTATAATTCATGCTTGCTTTGAAGCTCTCAGTCTATTTTCATTTTTATTTTATATAGATATTTCTATCTTTCTCTGGAATCATCTTGTATACGTAATTCCGCCACACCTATATTAAAGTTTCGAAATACGTATTGCGACATCACCATAATATATTGAAATTTCATGTCAAAAAATTAGTAACATCTAAACCTGAAGAAGGCTGGTCTGGCCAGCCGAAATATTGTTCAAAATATATCACGTTGTTTCAGCCTTGCAGAAGTCTTTGACTTATCATCGTTTATGAACTTCTCATCGGTTTGTTGCAGTGGTCTTGGAGATTTCTATTACATTTATTGAAAAAAAAAATATCCTGTAAGCACACTTGAAGAAAAAAAAAACCCACACGTTCAGTGAGCAGAAAAAATTCCTGTTATATGGAGAAAAATATCATGCACACACATGGACCGATTAAAAATTTCCTTTGCATGAAAGGGTTCGCGCCTGTACCAAATCACCAACCCCCCTCCCCCACTCCCCCTCAGAAGTCAAACGGTCCACCCTTAGTTCTCCTGAAGTTCTTTTGTAATGCTCGCAGATTATCTCCCAGTACGAAACACTTGACATCCTGGCGGTAGATATTTTAGAGCGGGATGTTTTTCTTCTTCAGCTTGAAATTGCCTGAAAAAAATTCTGTCTCTTGTATAAATGGTCGTGTAACCGGCTCGCCGAAATTCCTCCTGAAAATCGACGAATGTGACCTCCAGTGGGTAGATAAGCGTCGATAATCTGGATCTAGGAATATTTTAGGTGGGGGGGGGGGGGGGGTTTGGGGTGGATTGAAATAACAATACAATAAAAAGCTGATAAATAGAAATACTCTGTTGTAAAAGTAGAAATACATGGATTTCTTCATTTTACTTTTGTGAATCGAGGAGCCAAAACGGGAGGGGGCGGCTAGCCACCCATTCGTCCCTCCCCGGATCCGCCCTTGGATGTAGCCGAGAGTAATTGAACTGATCGATATTTTTAAAGCTAAAGATAAACCATGAATTTCATTTTTTTTTCACTGTTTTTACCCACTAAAAATTGTCGAAATAATAACATTTGTATGCGCATCGTGGCTCTCGTTGGCTGATTTTGTTTCACCTCTCAGAGGTGGATGTTGGAATTCCGCGAAATAAAATATAAGCGTGAACACGTGCGGAAAAGCATGTTGTAATTGGCTATGTTGGGAGTATCACAAGTTTGAAACAACGTCAGGCGACGTTTCGGGCGAGCGCTCTTGGCGGTAAATAAATTTTTTGGGTACACAAATGTAATACAATTTTACGTTTTTGACGTAAACTTCAATTTCAGGCCTTCCGTATTTTTCAAGGGGATAAAATTGAATGATTTTCAGAAAATTAATTTCAAACAAAGCCGAGTCAGCCAGACAGAAGTCACGCCAGTGTTGGCGGCCCGCTGGACATAAATTATCGTTACATTCGTTTATATGGTGTTTTATTCCGATGGTTTAGCAAAGCAAAGCCATTTTTGACAACTTATCTGCATAAGGGTTTAATATGTACAAATTAATAGCCAATTAGAACATGTTTTTCGGCAGGTGTTCACACTTAGATGAAAACCGACGGTAAGTTTTGCACCGTCCTTTTACAGCACACCGTTTTCCACTCAGCAAGTTCAAAATCGACACGAAATGAAAATCGACAAAATTTCTAGTCTTCGATACGGCTACACCCGACGTAGGCTACAAAAATTTCCTAGTCTAATAACGAATCATTTAGACCGTCAAATTGCTATGGCGTGACTTCCGGTTACGGATGTTTGCCGAAGATCGTTGACGAAGATGACATCCGAAGATGACTTCCTGTAGGTCGATGTTATTTTTGCTTACCTTCCCGGAAGAGGACTGGAAGTGACTAAACTTCCGGTAATTCCCCGAACGTGTGTGCAGTATTTATGAGCAGCTACTCGGCTGTAGCATTTTCAAAGTCTGTTCCAAAGCTTGACGAAGCAACTCAGCCATTTTTCGCAGTAACAGACCGTTCACTGCAACCTTCCAAGTGCGTGCGTCTTTGTTGAAAAGTTGATCTCCCGAGGCGTGAATTTATCCTGATTGAAATACCCTTCAAAGAGGCAGCTTCACAAGTTTGCGATGGCTGATCACATGCAAAGTAAGGAATATTTTCTTGTGCTGTTTTCATGTCCATAGGACGTCGTCTACCAGTCCTCGTTCGTAAATGTAGAACATGATCTTATACACTCATTTAGTAGAAATAAGTCGCACACTTTATTATTATAACGATAAATACACACTAAATCTCAGATGATCCAGCTGGATCGATCTTTGACCCCATCTCTTCGTTTCTCGTCGAATTCGTGATCACAAAACACTGGCGTTCAATAGATAACCCTTCGAACAAACTCAGTTTGTCTTTTCTTGTCCCATTATGGTAGATCAAGTTTTCATATTTATAACAGCAACACAGTAAACAGTGAAAAACGACAGTGACATTGGAAGTTGTGCATGTCATCAATAATAGTTGAAAAAGTAATAAATATAGAATAAATGTAGCATGAAAATCACTCAGAATACATTGAATTGCATTTCTTAGGACTCAGATTTTCAAAATTTTACAGCAGGAGCCTATCCCCAAGGCCCCTGGCAGCGTTCGGTCGTCACCACTCAAAAAGTTTTGCCTACTGAGCACCATGAAAGTCTGGTTATAGCGCTGGTAGCAAAACAGTTTACTGCCAAAAAGGTGACGAGTATCCTGTAAAAATGACAGCGACATTTACAGTGCTGTACGTAGGTTGGGCAACATCAATCAAAGAAACGACATCGCGACACAGCTACCATTGCATACTGGATATGCTCTCAAATTTTTCTGCAGGGTCAGCTGAAAATCAGTTCCACTCGTTGTTTTCGTGAACAAAAGCTTTTGACAGTATACGTGTTATATCAAAATTCAATTATTATTTATCTAAAATTTAGTTTTGGGATTTATATACAATGATATTCACCATGTCAGAATTTAGATGAATCAGCCCAAGAGCGAAGACCCCTCAGTGAAGGGAGGTAGACACCATTTTGGATTGCCATGCAATGCTTGTTGAGGAGTGTTGCATGACAAACAACGACTGCAAAGCTTACCAGACCTAGGGGGTGGGGGGAGGGTGAGTACTTGAGGATTGAGAACAAATTACACCATTTATAGCTTTACCTTATATTTTTTCCATCGAAACAGAGCAAGAGCTGCTATTCAAGCAGGGTATTCCCGATGATGTCGAACTTCTTAGCCTCGCTCAAGACATAGTGAAAATCTGGAGGCCTCTTGGGTTGGCCCTGGGCTTAGGAAATTCGCATCTGGATGAGATCAGCGAAGATCAGCTGAAAGCCATAGACAAGGCATATGCTATGCTGAGAAAATGGAAAGAATTAATGGGATCTGAGGCAAATTATGAAAGGCTGGTCCAGGGACTCTATCACAAAGCAGTTGAAAGGCGTGACTTGGTGGACAGTTACTGCCGTGACAAAGGTAAAAATTAATACAATGGGTAGTCTGTAAGCCTTAACTAGACGATGCACCTCATAGGTAGCCTCCACACAGGTGTTACTAGGGGATTGCTGTATACACTTGCCCCCAGAACAGTGTAACACAATGCCCAAATAATGCCTGCGTGGGAGGCTGGTACAGAGATGTCCTGGTTGTTTTTGGGCTCAGATAGGAAGGGGCTGGGGCTGGGGCCTTCACTAACTTTGAAGATTTCTAACTTAAAGTGCTACTATGATGAAATTTGGATGTCTCCAAACTAAGCCATTTTAAAGCATTAAACAGTAGTCTGCATGAGAAGAAAATTGCCGCTTACTTTTTTGAAATATCTTTTTTTGTTACAAATCATAGACTCAACCAAATTTTAATCAAGTAAATGAAGTAAAAATATCTCACCTAGTTTGTATCAGAAATGTTTGATTCTTTGCATCATGACTCTACGAGGTGAGTTGTACAATATGCGATTAACAATTATGTTACCATGGCAACATGCTGGGTCCCAGACCTCCCAATGTTAAAGGCTCTTCTGGCCATTTTTGGCCATCAATTTTGATATTCTCAATGACTCGGATCTACATGATTTCGCAAGCATATTTATGTGTAAGGTAGGTTCGTTGGCCTGGTTTAATTTTTCTGGGCTAAAAATCACTCAAACACTGGAAATAGATTAGAAGGGAATGAAAAAGAGTGTGTTGTCATGGAAACAAGATGAAGTTACAACCATAGTGTGTCGCTTGAAGAACTATTACTGTGCCAAGTTTCAACTGTCTCTGTAGAAACCTGACCAAGGTAGCCCTATTTTCTTACTTGATGTAAAATTGGGTTGAGTAGATGACATCATCAGTCTCCTAATTACTACAGATATTTGAAAATGGGAAACGGCATTTTTAATCTCACATGAAGCAGTGCACATTTCCCTTCAAAAAGCAAGGTGCAAAAATTTGATCACAGTTGCACTTTAATTAATAAAGGGCCTAAAGTCATGACCACCAAACATTGTGGCTTTTCCTAAAATTGCGTTGGTAACAATTTTCACACTAGTGTCATGTGACCATGGCAACCAGTTATTTACGGGTATACGTTACAAAAAAAAAACTTTAAAGCATTTGTATTTTAACTCTTAATTTAGCAACAATTTATCATGGCACACAGGGACGAACACCAGTTTTCTGTCTTAGAAAAGTGCCTGGCTTATAGCAGTGGCACACAGAGACCAACACCAGTTGTTCATCTTCTAGAGAGCGTAGATACAGTAAAAAGGAATGAAGAATAACATAATTGGACCAGCACTAGTTGTCCATCTTATAGAGGTACCCATCAGAAAAAGACTGAAAAATGGCCTGCACAGGGTAAAAAGAAATTGAATTTTCCAACTTGCCCTTTGGGCAAGCTGAAGCCGGGAATTACTAGCCCGGAGGTCATTTCCGCTAAAACTGATGGGCAAGTGAAGGATAAAATCCACTAGCCCCAGGCTATCGGACACTAACTTCCATGTATACTGCTGCGCTAGTTGTCTGTGGTAGAAAGGTGCCTGGATTACAGTCGAGAGCTTAGATCCAGTAGCAAGAATGAAAAGTTGTTGCCCATGTTAGAGAGGTGCTTGGCCTGTAGAGAGCTTAATTATAACAAAACGACTGCCGAAATAGCAAATGGGGCAAGGACGTAGCCAGGGGATGTGGGACCTTGGGTGGCCGTGACCCATCCCCCCTCCCCCCCCCCCCCCCCCGTGTGAGACTTTTTATTTAGAGTAAACAAGTAAAACAGTGTGGATGTCGACATAACAATCTGATGAGTACCCTGCGTGTGGCCTCCCCCCTCCCCTTGAAAAATCCTGGCTATGCCCATGTGGGGCCCAACAGCAGTTCTCCATCTTGTATAGGGTAAAGGACATTTCATGTAACCTTTCTGGAATGTATGCATTGGACGTTTCTTTCAATTCACAGTCGCTGAGTTAGCTCAAGGAAGAATGACCAATCTAGCTGTTTCGCACAACAGTGACAACGGCGAATCACGAGGTAACTCCATAACACCCTGGAACACCGGAACACCCCGGAACACCAGAACTCCATAACACCCTAGAACACCAGAACACCCCGGAACACCAGAACTCCATAACACCCGGGAACACCAGAACTCCATAACACCCTAGAACACCGGAACACCCCGGAACACCAGAACTCCATAACACCCTAGAACACCAGAACACCCCGGAACACCAGAACTCCATAACACCCCGGAACACCAGAACACCCCGGAACACCATAACTCCATAACACCCTGGAACACCGGAACACCCCGGAACACCAGAACTCCATAACACCCTGGAACACCGGAACACCCCGGAACACCAGAACTCCATAACACCCCGGAACACCGGAACACCCCGGAACACCAGAACTCCATAACACCCCGGAACACCGGAACACCCCGGAACACCAGAACTCCATAACACCCCGGAACACCGGAACACCCCGGAACACCAGAATTTTATTTTTCATCTATATTTTGACGGTATTTGACGGTATTTCTGGTGTTCCGGGGTGTTGCGGTGTTCCGTGTTTCGGGGTGTTCCAGTGCTTCTGGTTTTAGTACATACAATCAGTTACATGTATCTTAATCGCTATTGAACCAATCAAGGTGAAGTCTGCATACCAGCCAAGTGGGCCATCAGGCCTGAGTTTATTCCGGTTTCCTTAGCGTGGAGTGACCAGGCGTCTTTCTACTCCTCCCTAGACGGGATGCTAGCCCATCACAGGGTTACCCCCAGCATTGCATTTCACGATACCCATTTATACACCTGAGTGGCTAAGAGCACGACGCAGAGTCCCGATCGGCTGACAGTACAAGAATCCTAATTACAAACGTTTTATGTATTTGCAACATACTTCAATACTACTTACAAAACGACTATTTTCACTATTTATAATACAATTGCTTGCATGTTTAAAATGATTCAACTTGCCAAAAGTTAACTTGTATTATTTTGAATCTCGAAGCTTCTCATTTAATAGTTTTTCTAACAGGTTGTTTATACATCTTTTGATATGTATTTCATTTATTCTTAGCTCAAAATCCAAAAAGAGTTCTTCCTTCCGTGGAAATCCTCCCTGGCAAACCGTTCCATGTGACTCAAAGGCGTGGCAGAGAAATACAAAAGATCAAAGACAGCTTCAACGAGTTGAGAAAAAGTGCGACCGTTTCCACGGTAACAGCCGTTTATTTGAAAGGCCCCCCAGGATGCGGGAAAACACAATTGGCAAGGCAGTTTGGAAAAGAATTGATAGAGGAAGGTCGCAATGAGGAATTAACTCGGATTGTGGCAACGTTACACGCACATACTCCGGAGTCGTTGTTAGAGTCGTATAAAGACCTGCACGAGAAATTGAAATTCCACCAAAAACGCGAGGAAACTGGAAGCGTGCGTGAGAGGATCAAAGGTTACGTAGACGATATCAAAAATCGTCTTCGCGAAATGCCTTCGACGTGGCTGTTGATCGTTGATAATCTAACCGTGAATGACCCGCTCCGAGAATTCTGGCCAACACCCGGTCAGGACAGCTCATGGGGAGAGGGGCTGGTACTTGTGACAACACAGGACAGCGAGCTAGCGCCGAGATCTCACGCGCATGCCAAGGTCATGTCGCTGGATTCAGGAATGGGGAAGAATGACGCCATGGATTTGTTGAGGTCCATATCAGGAATGGAAGCTGATGAAGATGCCAACAAAGTTGCTAAAGTGCTGGGTTTTTTTCCGCTCTCGCTAGCTTGTGCAGCAGTCTATGTCAGGCAAATGCGAGAGGACCGCCCCTTTTCAAAGTTTTCGTGGAAAAACTACCTTTCAAATCTCCAAGAATACTTCGCGTATCTTGATCATTCCGATTATACGCACCACAATCCATGTTACCCGCAGTCAATGTTACCAGCGGCAGAGTTCGCCGCCCGACGGATGGCGGAAAACAACGAAGTTCTCCGAACCGCCTTCGTGCTTCTTTCGTATTGCGCTCTCCAACCCGTGCCTTTGGACACCATCGCTGACTACGTTTTGCGCGAAGCTCAAGCGTGCGGCGACGCGAAGATAAGAGTACCTGATGACGTTAAGGGTAAAATAGCGAGATGCTCTTTGCTTATATATCCTGAGACTGGAGAGAGAGGAATTGAGGTTGTCACGCTGCATCAGGTAATGCGACTGGCGTTTACACAGATCAGACAGAAGCCAGAGAGTACCGAAGGCGGAAACGCTACGGATCGCGAGTCTACGTGCCGCTTGCCTGTCAATAAACGGGAGCTGAATGGTGTACTGCAAACCTTAAATGAGGCTTACAAACAAAAGAAAGGCCAACTCAAACAAGAAGATATAGCCACGCGAATTCTTCTTTGTCCGCATCTGAAGGAATTCGTGGAAGCAATAGAGAAAATCCAATTTCTTGAAAGCAACCTTTTTGTCCAGGCGCTGGTGTACCTTGCCGACAGTTTCGTACACGTTGCCGGGGCAACGGACAACTATCGCGTGACGCTACTTGAACGCGCTTACAAAATAAACAAACAGCTGGGCTGTACTGATATTAGCGCGTGCGACTTGTTATGTGATTTGGGCTACACGTACCGAGAGGCCGGTCAACTAGATAAAGTCGTGCCAATTCTGGAAGAAGCAAATAGTCTGTGCGAAGGCCAAACAAACCTTGAATGGATGAAACGGCGATCAGGACTTTTAAATGTTCTCGCATTTACTTTCAGAGAAAGCTACCAGTTAGATCTTGCCAAAGAGTACATGAATCTATGCGTGGAGGTGACTAAGAAAGCTTATGGCGAGCGCGATGTACAAGTCGTTGAGAGGTTGTGTAATCTTGGAGTTATCTTACATGATCGCTGGGAAAATGATGATGCCATTCAAGTTTTAGAGGAAGCCAGGGAGATTGTGGAAACTTGTGATGCATCGCAGATGTTTATCCGCGGGCAAGTGCTAAATTACACGGCCAAAGTGCATCTCCGGTGGTATCTAGGTTTGCGCTTTACACATCCACGCGCGTGGAGCACGAAAATGCATCTAAAAGAGTCGGACTTACTTCATGAACAAGCCTTGAAAATTTACAATGATCTCCACGGAGATCAACACAAATTTACCACTGGAGTGATGATGACGTACGGAACAGCAAAACTGCACTTAGGAGAGGTTGACCAAGCTTTTGACATGTGCCAAAAAGCTGTTCAGGTGTACAGAAGCTCGGGGCATATCGCGTGGCCTCGCGCGGGCACGTTTCTCGCGGACGTTCTCCTCGCGCGCGAGGATTATGTTCGTGCGAAGAAATTTCTAGAAGAACTTGTGCAGGTTCACGAGGATTTAAATCTTGTTGTGAGCCCAGGCGCATATCATCCCAAAGCACTGATGGCCGAGGCCTACGTACACCTTGGAGATGTGGAAAATGGGAAGAGGATCTTGGAGGAATGTTGTCAGGAGTGGAAAGACAAGAACATTCACCCTGAGCACTACTGGGTTGCTCGCGCGCGAGCGTTCCTTGAAGAAATAACATTACCAGGAGGACGCGATGAGGGCGCTCGCGGCCTCTGTGAGTTGCCAGAAGAACTAGAGTAATTCTGAAGATTTTGTGAAGTGGACGCAAAATGATGTACAACAAAGGACTACCGCGTAAATTGGGTGTAGGTTCATTAGATCTGACAAAACAACTGTCGTGGACAAGGCGCATACTTTTCTCAAGTTAGTCCCATGCATCCGGCTTTTGAAAAACAGCTTTGATCAGAGAGTTATCTCTGCTCGATGAACAACTGAGGCGGCACTGCGGCTTACATAAAATCCCAGCAAAACGCAAACTCTTTCACAAGGAAGCTAAAGGTTTGGGCGAAATGCCTTCTGTTAAAGTTTATGACGATTTGTTACAAACCTAGAATTTTATTTTAAACTCAACCATATAAGATCATTGTCGTCTTTAAAACAACAGGTTTTGTCTTATACGTATTGCTTTCAAGGTTGTACTTCGCTGGCTAAATACATCTACAGCGTAGATTGTCGGGATTTTGCATGTCGACAGCCAACATAAACAATCTATTATGTAGTACGTACAAATGCTACAAACACATTGACTTCCATACTCGCCTAAATAATCACGCAATAAAAACTCTTTGATTTATATACAATCTATAGTTTCAATAATTTTATGACTACAGTCTTTTTCAAAAAAGGTAGAGACATTTATAACAATGTGCGTGACATTCGAATTACCGTGACATTTATTTTGTATGCCCCCTCTCCCCCATACAATGTTGCATTTTGACGGAATGTTCAATACATTTTAAGACAACATTGAACTGGGGGAAGGGGGATGTAACGACGAACGATCTGTTTTAGAATTCTTGAGTAAGGCTAGGGCAACTCACCGCGGGGTGAACTGTGAGTACCCCTATTTCGTACGAGAGTCTCAACAGTTTTGTGAAAGATTGTAGCTTCGCGTTAAAAGAAAGTTGTAAGCCAAATCCCGATTTCTGTTAAGATGAGAGACTCTGTGAACGAAGTTGTGTAAGCCCGTGATTCGCTAACATAAAAAAGCTTCGATCTGATTGGTCAAAGAAGACAACGCGCTTCTTGGAAATCAACTACGAAAATCTGGTCAAACAACTATGAAGCTCAGTGAAAAGTTATTACTGTTCGTTAATAGCGAAAAACTCTTGACAAGTAGTTCTTCCAAAAGCATAACAGCGATTTTCACTTACGTGTCGAGAGTAATACGTGTTTGCGTTGCTTTTTTTGGCATCACGACGCTTTGTGATTGATTTAAAATACTCCCGCCGCTTTCTCGACCAGTTAGAAGCAAAACCAAAACAAATCGTGACTCGCGCGTGCACGTTTTCCCGCCCTTCGCACAGGCTACACGAATTTGTTAATTACTTTGCGTTTTGATTGGTTCTCTGGATTTTCTGTGCCTTATTGACCAGCCAGAGTGATTACTGTAGTTATACCGCGGGGGACTGAGCAATCGACAGAAACATGGAATAGTTCGTGAACAGCATTCGTGATATTGCGATAGTTGGTTTACGAAGTAATTGGGCTAGGCACAACAGGGCAAGCATTTTAGGCAATTTCAGCACGGAACAACTGCAAATAGAATTTACTGACTTATTTCAGTACGCAACCGGTAAAACGTCAAAAGACCTGAAGACTATAGACTACGAGCAGTCCCTTTTTTCTTAGTTCCTCGAGCGCGAAGCGAAAAAATGGCCGCGCAAAACCTGGGAGACGCGCCTACGCGGCGAGACACGAACTTAAGTGGGCGCATCTTACAGGTTCGCGCGGCCATTTTTTTGCTTCGTACTCGACGGGACGGACTAAGAAAGAAGGGACTGCTCGTAGTCTATGAAGACTACGTCTCCACTAAGCCGGATAAATTTAGAAACGGCGTTTTCGCCCCCATGACGGATAAAATGTTTCCTGTTACCCCACCGATATTGAAACGCTGCCTCACCAGAAAAACCTATACACACGCTACCTGAGGCCCGTTTAATTGGGATGTTTTTATGCCAGCCGGGAGCATTCTCAAAAGCCGAAAACGTTAGTTGAGTGTGAGACACGGGGAATTAAACTCCGGAGAAAAAAGTTGCGTTTTCAAATCTATCCGCATTAGTGTGGACGTAGCCTAAAATCCCTTGGCCTATAGCGTGTCGATTCCCCGTACCGAGGCTGCGGGTAAGCATTTACCATAGAGTTTTCGGTCCGTATACGAGCGGAAAATTGTATCTCATTAGGGGGACTTCACGTATTATTTGAACGAAGCGGTGAAACGGTTTGTCGCTCCGTACGGATCGTAAACGCAGTTTACGGTCCGTGTACGGTCCATAAAATGAATTTCATTAAGGGCACTAAGAATCACGTGTTGTTTGAACGAGGGGATGACACTGCGCTTGCCGATCCGTGCGGATCGTAAACGCAGTTTACGGTCGGCATACGGTCCGTAAAATGCATCTTACTACGTGAAAGCGTTAACGCGAAAGAACATTTCAACCGACGAATACTGCCACACCAAACAAGGCAAATATACCTGTATACCTGAAGAAAACAAAATGTCAACCGGGGGCTTCTGCCACAACAAACAAGCGAAATTACATATATTCCTCGTTTTAAGCGTGAGCAGCAACGGAAATTTACATGTATACCTCGTTCTTTAAGCGTGAGCGGCAAAAGTGCGCTTTTATAACGAAACACAAAAAGGGAAATAGACATGTATGCTTCGTTGTTTAAGCGTGAGTGACAATGTGACGCGATTAAAGCCGGGCTGTTTATAGCGAAATAAAACAAAATATGAACCGGGGGCTACTACCACAACAAACAAGCCAATTATACATGTATCCCTTGTCCTTTTAAAGCGTGAGCTGCAAAATGACGCTTTCATAGCGAAAGAAAACAAAGTACGTATATCAACCGGGGGCTACTGCCGCAACAAACAACGTAAATTTACATGCATACCTTGTTCTTTGAACGCGAGCTGTAAAACTACGCTTTTATTGCGAAAGACAACAAATATCAACCGGGGGCTACTGCCGCAACAAACAATGTAAATTTACGCTTATACTTCTTTGTTGAGCGTGAGCGGTAAAATGACACTTTTATAAAACGTGAGCAACACGCGCGTTATGTTGAAAGAAAATATCAGCCCGGGGCTGTTGGTCAACAATTTTTGTGATATTTGGCGGCACCTGAAGGAGCCTTTGTGATAGAATATTCACGGTTCTTCTACTTATCGAACCCCCTGCGTACCCCCTTCTACTTATCAAAATCCACTTATCGTACTCTCCTCTCTGCTTTAGCGATAGACTCTGCCCAGTGCTGCGCTAGCATGATCCATCTAGCAATCAGAGTTGGCGCACAACCGTTACCGAGAAGAAAAAGCATTAGTTTGAAGGTTTCCGTATCGCCCTTTTTTTTTCCAGAAGATTAGGCCCAGCTCAGGTAAGAAGTGATTTACATTCAAGTACCCTTAATGAAGTGGTGGTACTTTGTGGAATCGACGTGGATCCTTGTTGAGTCTTTCTGGAAGATTGTGCAATTGACGTGGAACTTGTCTTTGTGACGTCGACGTGGAACATTTCGGAGTCGTTGAGGAACTTTCTGGAATCGACGTGGTTCTTTCTGGAGTCTTTGTTAAAGATTGTGGAACCGAAGTGAAACTTTGTGGAGTCTTTGTGGAACTTTGAGAAATCGACCTGAATCTTTGTGTATTATTTGTGGAACTGGAACATTGTAGAATGGACGTTGGCCTTTGTTGAGTCTTTGTGGAAGATTGTGGAATCGACGTGGAACTTTGTGGAGTCTGTGGAACTTTTGCGAGTAAACGTGGAACATTGTGGAATCGACCTGGATCTTTGTGGAGTCTTTGTCGAAGATTGTGGATTCGAAATTGACCTTTCGTCAGTATTTGTCGAAGATTGTGGAATCGACGTGGAACTTTGTGGAGTCTTTGTGGAACTTTATGGAGTCGAAGTTGAACGTTGCGGAGTCGACGTGGAACGTTGTGGAGTGTTTGTGGAAAATTGTGAAATCGACGTGGATCTTTGTGGAGTCTTTGTGGAAGATTGTCGAATCGATGTGGAACTTTGTGGAATCGTTTTGGAACTTTGTAGTGTCTTTGTGGAACATTGTGGAGTCTTTGTTGAACTTTGTGGAATCGACGCGGATCTTTGTGGAGTCTTTGTGGAATCGACGTGGGTCGTTGTGGAAGATTGTGGAATCGACGTGGAACTTTGTTGAGTCGAAATAGAACGTTGTGGAGTCTTTGTGGAATATTGTGGAATCGACGTGGTTCTTGGTGGAGTCTGCGGAATATCTTTGAATCGATGTGGAACTTTATGGAATCTTTGTAGTACGTTGTGGATTGGACGTTGTCCTTTCTTGAGTCTTTGTCTTAGATTCTGGAATCGCCGTGGAACTTTGTGGAGTCTGTCTAATATTGTGCAATCGACGTGGGTCTTTTTGGCAGATTGTGGAATCGACGTGGAACTTTGTGGAGACTTTGTTGAACATTGTTGTATCGACGTGGATCTTTGTGGAGTCTTTGTCCAACATTGTGGATTCGAAATTCACCTTTCTTCAGTATAAGTCGAAGATTGTGGAATCAACTTGGAACTTTGTGGAGTCTTTGTGAAACTTTATGGAGTCGAAGTCGAACATTGTGGAGTCCACGTGGAACGTTGTGGGGTGTTTGTGGAAGATTGTGGAATCGACGTGGATCTTTGTGGAATCTTTGCGGAAGATTGTCGAATCGATGTGGAACTTTGTGGAATGGTTTTGGAACTTTGTAGAGTCTTTGTGGAACATTGTGGAGTCTTTGTTGAACTTTGTGGAATCAAATTGGAACTTTGTGGAGTCTTTGTGAAACTTTATGGAGTCGAAGTCGAACATTGTGGAGTCCGCGTGGAACGTTGTGGAGTCTTTGTTGAACTTTGTGGAATCGACGTGGATCTTTGTGGAGTCTTTGTGGAACGTTGTGGTTCGACGTTGACCTTTCTTCAGTCTTTTTGGAAGATTGTGGAATCTACGTAGAACTTTGTGGAGTCGAAATGGAACGTTGTGGCGTCTTTGTGGAACATTGAGGAATGGACGTGAATCTTTGTGGAGTCTTTGCGGAAGATCTTTTAATTGAATTGGAACTTTGTGGAATCTTTGTGGAACTTTGTGGAGTCTTCGTGGAACATTGTGGAATCGACGTGGATCTTTGTGGAGTCTTTGTGGAATCGACGTGGAACTTTGTGGAGTCTTTGTGGAATCGACCTGGGTCTTTGTGGAGTCTTTATGGAAGATTGTGGAATCGACGTGGAACTTTGAGGAATCTTTTTGGAAGTTTGTGTGTCTTTGTGGAACATTGTGGAATTGACGTGGATCTTTGTTGAGTCTTTGCTGAAGATTTTTGAATCGACGTGGAACTTTGTGGAGTCATTGTGGGACATTGTTGAGTCGCTGTAACATTGTGGAGTTGACGTGGACCTTTGTGCAGTCTTTGTGGAACATTGTGGAGTCGAAATGGAACGTTGTTGCGTCTTTGTGGAACATTGTGGAATCGACGTGGATCTTTGTCGAGTCTTGTGGAACGTTGTGGTTCGACGCTGCCCTTTCTTCAGTCTTTTTGGAAGATTGTGGAATCGACGTAGAAGTTTGTGCAGTCTTTGTGGAACTTTGTGGAGTCGAAAAAGAACGTTTTGGCGTCTTTGTTGAACATTGTGGAATCGACGTGGATCTTTGTGGAGTCTTTATGGAAGATTTTGGAATTGACGTGGAACTTTGTGGAGTCATTGTGGAACTTTGTGGAGTCAACGTGGAACATTGTTGAGTCGCTGTAACATTGTGGAGTTGACGTGGATCTTTGTGCAGTCTTTGTGGAACTTTGTGGAGTCGAAATAGAACACTGAAGGGCTAACGCTCGAAACGTCAGCAATTGAATCTCTTTACGGTGGCCAATTGGCATTATCAACCCAGTTGATAAAACCAAATTATATTGTTTGAGGAACATTGTCGAGTCTTTGTGGAACTTTGTGGAGTCTTAGTGGATCTTTGTGGAGTCTTTGGGAAACATTGTGGAGTCTTTGTGGAACACTGTTTAGTCTTTGTGGAACATTGTGGTTCGACGTTGACCTTCCGTCAATATTTGTGGAAGATTGTGGAATCGACGTGGAACATTGTGGAGTCTTTGTGGAACATTGTGGAATCGACGTTGACCTTTCTTGAGTCTTTGTTTCAGTTTGTGGAATCGACGTGGAACTTTGTAGAGTCTTTGTGGACCTGTGTGGAACTTTATGGAACATTGTGGATTGGAAATTGACCTTTCCTCAGTATTTGTCGAAGATTGTGGAATCGATTTGGAACTTTGTGGAGTCGAAATGGAACTTTGTGTAGTCGACGTGGAACGTTGTGGCGTGCAACCAGAAGGAGTTTTCAAATCCCGAAGCTGGTGACAATCTGTCATCCCCAGGTGTACCTGTTTTCCCGCAGTGGAGTATATAGACGTAAAGAGAAAGAGCATTGTGACGTACTGTTTTGGCGCGCAAAGTGTCAGTGGCGCTCTCCTGCCAACGAGCCTGCAGCTCGGAATTTTTTTGCCAGAAGACTGGCATACATATTCACTAAGATGCTTGTGCCCGCCTGGTGGTTAGAAGGACATCATTTAGTCTGGAAACACGCAAGTCATTAGCTTATCTCAAAGAACCGAGATAAGTTGTTGCCCCGAGATCGCTGAGAGCGTTTATCGACGCTGGCGGTAAAACTTAGTGATTGGGGGAAACACAGAGCCGAGTTGTGCCGACCTTCCAAAGATTGGCCTGTTGGAAGTTTGGAATTGAAGAATTGCTTGTAGACTTAGTATGAATTGTCGCTGTTGACCTCGCCGTGTTGAACTGACTCAGCGACATCCCATAAATATTCTTTCATACTGCAACGGTTGCACTCGGTCATGAGACGATTGTTTCAGTGTTACGGCTGATTATGCTGTAAGTGCCAAATTGTAACACGCAATATCAACTGGAAAATAAATTTAGGCCCAAGAAAGTAAAATATTCAGTTATTAAGGTAAATAAAGTAGCCCTTTCTCCCTTCTTTCGAAGAAGAATTTGGCGCGCTATCGTAACTTGTCACAATTGCGTTACAGGGTGACTGCCACGTGATTCTGAGTATGGTTATTATGGCCTATTTCCCGTTCAGTCCGGGCAAGAAGGCATGGCGGACTTTGTTTTGGCAGCTGTTCAGGGAACAAATGGGAAGCTGAGGATCTAGAGGTAAGCAATATGATTAATAATCCGTTAGCGATCGACTTTCTTACATTCAAACCTGAACGGAGTCGTGCCAACCAAAGATAAGAATAGTCGCACATCGCAAAACTCCACCAGGGGCATGTAATGTTGATTTCCGGCGTGATTTCGAACTCACTGCCTCAGCTTTTTCAGTTACACTTGGTGAAACCGTGCTATAAGTTTTTACTGACCGCTTATATCTTGAATTTGGAGTGCTGGTAAAGCTTACTTCTCTAAACCGTGTTTATCTCAGAGACCAACTAATCGCAATTGCAAGTTGTTGTTGTTACAGTGTTGTTACAATACAAATATTGTCGAGTAAGGGCCTGATTACATGAGCCGGGCTGGCCCGGTTTGCCGGGATGGGTTTCTTTGTCGGCTAACCGGGCTGGCGCGGTTGTCATGTAATCGCGAAGTTGAGTTTTGTTGCGTTTAACACACGTACCGAGATCTCGGTAAACTGAAACAAGCCCGGCAAACCGGGCCAGCCCGGCTCGTATAATCAGGCCCTTAGTGTCACTTTTGTTTGGCGTCATAAAATATCTTGGTTTCAGTAGCCCAAAAATTTTATTGCAGATATTTGTAGAAGAAGGCTTCCTCTTTCTCCCGATTCCCGATTACCTGTTTTCCTAATGTCTTGTTTCTGTTTTCCTGCTGTCTTTTTTCTCTTTTCCTCCTGTCTTGTTTCTGTTTTCTTCCTATCTTGTGTCTGTTTTCCTCCGGTCTTGTTTCTGTTTTCCTGCTGTCTTGTTTCTGTTTTCCTGCTGTCTTGTTTCTGTTTTCCTCCCATCTTGTCTCTGTTTTCCTGCTGTCTTGTTTCTGTTTTCCTGCTGTCTTGTTTCTGATTTCCTGCTGTCTTGTATCTATTTTCCTGCCGTCTTGTTTATGTTTTCCTCCCGTTTTGTTTCTCTTTTCCTACCTTCATGTTTCAGTTTTCCTCCGGTCTTGTTTCTGTTTTACTCCAGTCTTGTTTCTGATTTCCTGTCGCCTTCTTCCTTTTTTCCTCCCGTCTTGTTTCGATTTTCCACCCTTCTTGTTTTTGTTTTCCTGCCGTCTTTTCCTGTTTTCCTCCTGTCTTGTGTCTGTTTTCCTGCCGTCTTGTTTCAGTTTTCCTGCTTTCTTGTTTCTTTTTAGTGCCGTCTTGTTTCTGTTTTCGTTCTTTCTTGTTTCTGTTTTCCTGCCGTCTTGTTTCAATTTTCCTCCTTTCTTTTTTCTGTTTCTCTGCTGTCTTGTTTCTGTTTTCCTGCTGTCTTGTTTTTGTTTTCCTGTCTTGTTTCTATTTTCCTCCAGTCTTGTTTATGTTTTCCTCCCGTCTTGTTTCCTTTTTCCTCTCGTCCTTTTTTCATTTTTCCACCCGTCTTGTTTCTGTTTTCCTGCCGTCTTCTTTCTTTTTTCCTCCCGTCTTGTTTCTGATTTCCTCCTGTCTCGTTTCTGTTTTCCTGCTTTCTTGTTTCTGTTTTCCTCCCGTCTTGTTTCTGTTTTCCTCCAGTCTTGTTTATGTTTTCCTCCCGTCTTGTTTCCTTTTTCCTCCAGTCTTGTTTCAGTTTTCCTCCCATGTTGTTTCTCTTTTCCTCCCGTCTTTTTTGTTTTTTTCCTGCTGTCTTTTTTCAGTTTTCCTCCCGTCTTGTCTCTTTTTTCCTCCAGTCTTGTTTCTGTTTTCCTTTCGTCTTCTTCC